>OY992524.1:24601694-25801694 GCA_963921215.1 Scoparia ambigualis
CCCTTCCACCCGCGCACCAGGGGCCCAAGTCTGCTAATTTACGAATGGCATAATTGAATCGTAATTGTATCGCAATTGTATCGCATTGTAATTGTTTGACACATTTGGTATTCATAAATGAGTAAGAGAATACCAAATGTGTCAAACAATTACAATACGATCCAATTACGATTCAATTATGCCATTCGTAAATTAGCAGACTTGGGCCCCAGGTATCATGCGCGAAAATCGACCGTCGTTCGATTTTTGAGCATGCTCGTAATAAGCATGCTAATTACTAGCAACGCTTTGACACATATACTACTTAGTAGCAGTATACGCTTGCAATAAGCATACTTAGTAGCATGTCTATCAGTACCTTAACATTCATAGATTTTAGACGACCCCTTGGTCGAGTGGTTTGTACACCGGTTTTCATGGTGTCGCCATCTCTTAGGTCCCGGGTTCGATCCCCGGTCGTGTCAATTTAGAAATTATTGTTTTTCTAATTTGTCTTATAACAAAATTATGTATTTAAGTATTTTAAGTATGTTTATCCGTTGTCTAGTAACCATTTAACGAGTTTTACAACGAAGCTTTGTAACTTCTCGCCCTCACCTAAATCTCTACCCTACTTCTACCTTATAATACATACACACATCATCGCCGCTTCCACCTTAACTTAACTTATTATCTAATTCTTAAAACTGTTTAACCTAATTTATCTACAATCTAATGGTTGTGTTTGTAGTTTTTGTGGAGTTCGTAGTGTTTGTATGATGATGAAACCTTAGCATAGCTTAATTCTATTTGCAGTGAATTTCAGTCAAGCAACGTAATATCATAATAAATACTATTTTGGCCAGATCGTCTAGTGAGAACCCTCCGTGGTTAACCGCATTTAAGTAACTCAAGTTCTTTCGTGAAAGTTTAGTAATTGGCTTATTCCTGTGTTAAATTATTTTCTCCTAACCTAATTACCTACCAGTCTATAAATCATATCATAGATATGTGTAGCCTAGCAATGACTCCGTCTAAACTGTGACCTAAATCCTTCACTGCCGCTGCGGGGAAGATTTGTAACCACTCAAAGATAATCAGATGATAGCTTAGCTTGCAGGTATTATTATTTATTAACAATAGCATGATACATAAGAAGTCTTGTGCAGATTTACATAAAGGTCTTGTGGAATTATAAGAGTCTTGTGGAAGTATAAGAGCTCCATCCTCGCCCATATCGTGCCGTGCAACGCATTCGTCTTTCAGGCCCCGCCACGTTGACTTTAATTTATAGAGAGACAACACAACTTTTGACTTAATTTCATCTTATATTATGGTATATGTGTTAGCATTTTAATTATTATTATTCCTCATAAATCAATAGAGTTTACCTCAAGGCTGGCTATCATCCAAATATCCTTTTCACATTAAGAACTTAATTGTTCAATGCAATAACTTATGTCTTATGAGATCACTTATCGAACAGAGGTGAGATGCCAGCATTCAACAGGACCCACTTATTCCTCTGATTATTGTGTCTATTATAAAGAGATCACAATGTAACAATATTAACTGACTGTCCTTTTGTCTTATTAGAAAATTAATATTCAGTTCTATAAAGGGTGGATAATTTATTCAAACGCCACTTCAGGCGGTGGCTAAAATAGAATGCTATTAATACAGGTAAAATTACTTTTATTTACTCTTAGTATTTATTATACAGGTCTTATAAAGTTCCAATATAACTACATTGGATTGCCTGCATTGGCAGTTATCACATCTTAAGTTTATTAAAGGATGTTTGATTTATTCAATATATTACTCCTTTAGGAAGTGAACTTAAATAGAATACTATCATTTGAAGTAAAATTACTTTGGTTCACTCTTAGTGTGTATTATACAGATCTTATAAAGTATCAATATAACTACATTGTATGGGCTGCATTGGCAGATTATTACATCTTAAGTTTATTAAAAGATGTTTAATTTATTCAATATCTTTAACTTTTAGGAAGTGAACTTAAGTTAATTATTTTTCCATTAACTTCCACCCCTGTCTCTCAGACTGAGTGGTTAATTTGATAGACTACTAAATCATAGTTAGTATTTCTTTTTAGTAGGTAAGTAAATCAGGTAGTTAATTATCCCTGTTAATCAATGAATCAATTATATTTAGAAGTTATCTTTTACTCACTTTAATAGGTATAAAGCTGACTGTACTAGATATTAGTCTGATTGATTTAGATTGTTCCCATCAAATATTTCAATGTTTCATATTATTAGAAGTAAGTACTTACATATCTTAAGAGGTCTTTAGACCATTAAGGCGAACTCAAATGGTATAAGTAGACTGTATTATCAGGCTAATTAGTAGGTTGTTATCAATCAACTATTTCTATGTTTCATAATAGTAGCAGCTCATAGCTTTTAAGGTCTTAATGTGGATTCGCAGCTTCAACGACCCAACCAAGTTCTAAACTGGTTTTAATTGTTTAGTAAGTATCAGCTTATATTTTACTAATAGGTATCGGATGTATACTTTTAATACTTTGAAGAGTGTAGCAATATAAGGCCGTATTGCACCCCAGGGAAAGCTAAAAATGCCTGTTTGGTCATTTCAGTATTAGAAATCAAACATCACAGTACAGCTATGCTTATTTGCTATAACTTTTAGTATTTTTCTTGTAATAGGAAACCAGTCTAGACCTTTTAGGTATTCCAAAGTAATGATGGTTCGATATTATCATACTTCTGTTAATTATTTAAGATGAATAATTAATTAGTAACAACTTTAGGGAAACAATTAGAATTTTATCGGCCTACGGTAACAGATTACATGCCTAGATAGGACCCACATCACTTCATCGTAAATTTTATTTAGCACCGTAACCTAATTATCCCTACCTTATTAGTCTGAATTAATCCCGCCTGGCCCCGCGGCCCGCGTACCCAGCCTATGTACGCACAGCGCGCTCACACCGTACTGTCCCCTCACTTCCTCACAACAATTATATAGAACCGCCTACCTATAGATTCCTACAGCTTTCCTCACGTGAAATGCCTATATTTTGTCGAACTAACAGTCCCTACTTGTGTACTTTGCAATCTAGGCCCAAGCCACATTTAACTTAATTTCGTGGTGAGTTGTGTAAGCCGAGTCGCCCCTGCAAGCAACAGACTTCTAAATGAACTATCAATCGAGCCAGTATACTCAGAGTGTAAATCCTAACACTACACTGTGTGTAAGGAGGCGGGACGGTTTTGGACGGGATTGTACGTGCCCACCTCCAGCTAATTGGTGTCTGACCTATCTTCAATTTTCACTAGGGAGACAACTGTCTCTCCCCCGTTAGTCTCTCGAAGATAGTGTATTATTTAGCGTTTTAATAGATAACGCCGGCATTATTGAATACAGCCAAATGCCTCCAGCGTTAGCTTTTGTTGGCACCGTTACCCGTGTCCACTAACGTGATCCAGAATACTTCATTCTGTTATAGTTATTCGAGTTGCGATAGCAAGAATTTTACTCTAATATTCACTTCTATTTCACAACCAATGTTAGTTAAAATCGCAACTCGAATATCACTTAGCGCGCTAAAAGGCTCGGACGCTCGTTTTCCCGTATGAGTTTTACCGTACTCTTAAATCGGACCACGCCTCCGACGTCTCAAAATTGAATGCCCCGCTAATTTTCCTCCCTTTTCCCTAGCATCTTAACTTTCGCGCCACGCGCGCCTTACATCCCTCCCCAACTCTCCGCTTTTCTTCCCTTCAACCAATCGCTAGCTGTTTTTCGATGCGCCTCGCCTTCGCGTCGCTTATTATTTGTTATACGCGAACTTCGCGTTGCGCCACGTGGAGATAACATCCTACATCTCTTTCTATCTTTTTCCCAACCTCTCGCTCGCTCATTGCCGCCGTTCGCCGCGCAATTCTAAAGTTTTTCCATAATCCAACCAAATCTCGTCAGATAGCCAATATTACATGTTTGAATATCTAAATGTAGCCTTCTATTAACAATTCCCTCTCAATAATCATCCACTTAAGCCAATAATCCTGTATTTTGTGAAATTCTAAAAAGTTCCGTATTCCGACCATAGGTGGCGCCCGCCCGTATGTGCACCGGCTTGCCAACCTCGCAAGGCCACACGGAGCAGTCCCCGCGAAATTCAAACTAAAGAAGTCAAACTAGCAACCTTACGCGAAGCTCAAGTAAATAACTCACGCTAGACGGCGCCTATGTCGCAAGGGGCACACAGAGCAGTCCCCGCGAAATTCAAACTAAAGAAGTCAAACTAGCAACCTTACGCGAAGCTCAAGTAAATAACTCACGCTAGACGGCGCCTATGTCGCAAGGGGCACACAGAGCAGTCCCCGCGAAATTCAAACTAAAGATAAAGCCCTAGACCACTGACCATTATTCTGAACTAGTTTATTATTCCCTTTTTCATGCTTATTATATTAATGGTGCTACGCATTAATATTTATTTTAGTGCTACTCCCATACATTCCTTACTAACGGACGGATACCATTCATTCTGTACCGTTACAGCTTCTCTTAGGCTAGATAATTGGTGTGAGTGTAGGAAAGTTTATTTATTTATTTATTCACGACTATACTAAAGGGTTAGTTAGAGACAAGTCTATGAAGACCGCAGGAGCATTACTGCCACAGGTACTACTGCACATTTTGACGGCTCCAAAGAATAACGTCATATCTGCCAAACAACCATCACGCAGATATGACGTTATTCTTCGAGACCATCGATTTGTTTAGCGTGATAGGTAGTGAGCCCATCGCCGCTCTATGCTGTTGGATGTATGTGCAGTCTTTAGTCCGTTAGTCGCTTTTTAAGACAGTCAAGACAAGAGACGGTTTGGTAGTATTCTTTTAATAATGCCAGACGGTAGAATCTCACAAGTGCCAGCAGACCAAGAAAGATCGCGGAGTTAACATGGTATCAAGAAACTGATTTCTATGGAACATTCGAGGGCAGAAAGGCTACAGTCAGCATGTGTGGGACATGCATGACTGAAGGACTAAGAGCTAGCTACGGAAATAGGTACACAATTTATAGAGCATCGAAATCCCTTTAGTTAGTATGCCATACTATCATTATTAATGAATTCGAGCGCCTGGCAGCTTTTCAGCGGTGGGTGTGAGAGTGGATGGGCAACAAAGAGGTTGTAAAATCAACTGAAGCTATACAATTTGGTGTGGTGCCGGGTCAGAATTGCACCACCTCCTCCCCTGTATCTTAGCGGGTGTCGTAAGAGGCGACTAAAGGGATTTTGCTGGTGGGAGAGCTTTGCTCGTCCGGCGCTACCACCATGCGGACTCGTAAAATCCGCCAAGTGTTCGGTGCTCGACACAGGACGCGTTCCGGGTTCAGAGCCGTAATACCGGAGCTTGGGAGGTGCGGTGGCGGCAGGGTCAAGGTCCGGTGGGAGTCTTTGTGGACGCATTGTTCGGTTGACGTGGGTCGATTCGCCGGCCAGGGAGACCCGTAGAAACGGTGGTGCCGCTGGCCGCCCGCGACATAGTACAGGAGCCCAACTACGGCTAACCACCCTAGGAGGCTGCTCCACCAGGTCGCGCATAATCCCGAAGTGGCTCGTCGTGCCGGTTGGTGACCGGATTGGTGGGACCCGGCGACTACTTTCGGGGGGGTACGGGGGCCCTTCCGTCCGGCGGGTCGATTAACGTCTTACCGAACATCTACATGCACCAGTTCATGTTAGTCTCCCACACTTTGTCTTTTCCCCCTTGCCGCCACAGCATCTCCTTTTACTCACGCCCCCATCCAACCACCATGTCAGTGCCTAAAAACAATGCAGGTCAGACAGCGGCATCCCACTTCCCCACCACCAAGTCGCTTTTTGAGGTGGAGTTCACTAACATCCGTGGACTCCATTCAAACCTCAATGCCGTCCACCAACACCTTGAGACCGTCCTGCCGACATTGCATATCTGCACTACCCCGGCTACGTGCTTGAGGAATGCTTCCTCGCGAAAGCCGGAGTATGCCTTTTCGTCAGGACGGACGTTTGCTGTCGACATTTGCGCTGCTTGGAGGAACCCTCCTTCTCCATCCTATGGGTACACGTGGATCTTGGTTCCGAGAGCCATGTCTACGCTTGCCTGTACCGTTCCAACTCCGGAGACCACGAGACAACTCGGTTATTCGACTACCTGAGCCAAGCAGTTGACGACGTACAGGAGCGGTTTCCGTCTGCCGATGTGGTACTTTTGGGAGATTATAATGCCCACCATGAGACCTGGTTGGGCTCTTCCAAAACAGATCACGCAGGCCGAACTGCCCACGCATTCGCTCTCACGCATGATCAACTGGTTCCCCAGCCCACCAGGATTCCAGATATATCGGGTCAAGCGCCTTCCCTGCTAGACTTACTGGTGACGAGTCGACCAGCCGGGTACAGAGTGTCGATAAGTGCTCCGTTGGGCACTTCTGACCATTGCCTGGTTGGTGCCACCGTACTGCGCCGTAAAAGCTCTCCCTCAGTGGAGTCTAAACGGCGTTTATGGCACTACTCTTTGGCAGATTGGGATGTTATGCGCGACTATTTTGCGTCCATCCCGTGGGGCCAGCGCTGCTTTGTGGGTAGGGACCCATGGAGAGTGCCTCTGCTGTCGCTGACGAGGTCATGTTGGGGATGGAATATTACATTCCCTACACTGATGTCGTCAGCGAAAGTAAGGCGCGCCCTTGGTTCAATCGCGAATACGCCAAAGCTGTTGAACTTAAACAGGCGGCGTATCGCGCTTGGACCAAGGCTCGCACGTTCAACGATCGTAACATCTCTTCCCTCAAGGTAGTCTTCAACAAGGCTACCAAAGTCTGCAAGAGAGCTCTCTCGAGAGCGAATGCCCAGCGCGTTGCTCGCGTTGGGCAAGAGCTGTTGTCGCACCCAACGGGTAGCCTAAGTTATTGGCGACTGGCCAAAGCGGTGCAAGCCAACTTTTGCGCGCCTTCTCTGCCCCCACTGCGGTACCCTGATGGCTCGTTGGCCCATCGGCCGCTAGACAAGGCTAACCTCTTAGCGAAGCTCTTTGCGGCGAATTCGCGTGTCAATGACTGCGGCGCGGAACCACCTACCATCCCTCACTGTGGTTCCTCAATGCCTGACGTCCAAATCAGACAACGTGACGTCCGTGCCCTGCTGCAGTCACTTGATGTGCGGAAGGCTAGCGGTCCTGACGGTATACCGGCAGTCGTCCTTAAAAAATGTGCTCCCGAGTTGTCTCCAGTACTGACACGCCTATACCACCTCTCGTACTCTACTGGAATTGTGCCGGAGGCTTGGAGAAAGGCGAACGTCCAGCCGGTCCCTAAAAAAGGGGATAGGTCTGACTCAGCCAACTATCGACCTATTGCTGTCACCTCTGTCCTTTGCAAGGTTTTTGAGCGAATCATAAACAAGCAAATCATTCGCTACCTAGAAGATCACTCCCTGATTCATGATCGACAATACGGGTTCAGACCGAAACTATCAACGGGTGATCTCCTGGCGTTCATAACACACCTGTGGGGTGAAGCAATCAAGCACAAGCTCGGAGAAGCACTGGCTGTTAGCCTGGACATCTCCAAGGCTTTCGATCGAGTTTGGCATCGTTCGCTTCTCTCCAAGCTTTCGTCATACGGCTTGCCACCTCGCCTATGCGATTGGGTCGCCGGGTTCCTGCATGAGCGCAGCATTCGCGTACTCTGCGAAAGCAGTGCCTCACAGTTTCTGCAGGTGAACGCCGGAGTGCCGCAGGGTTCTATAATATCGCCCACGCTGTTCCTTCTGCATATCAATGATATGTTATCCTTGGGTAACATTCATTGCTATGCAGACGACAGTACAGTACGTCACCCTGCGGCAAAGAAGGCCGATGTAGTGGAGTCGAGACGGAAGATTGTCATTGAGCTGGACGAGGAGTTAGACCGCATTTATAAATGGGGCTCTGATAACCTGGTCCAGTTCAATGCCAAAAAAACACAGGTCTGCGCTGTCACTGCTAAAAAGTCCGCATTTCTCCCCCAACCCTCCTTCCAGAGCAACCTATTACCCATCCAGACTGGTCTCAGTCTCTTAGGTATGGACATACACAGCGACCTCAACCCGAAGAGCTATATTGAGAGCATTATAACCACAGCCTCACGTAAACTCGGAATCCTGAACAAGGTGAAGCGGTTCTTCACGCCGGAGCAACGTTGTCTTTTGTATCTCATCTTTGGGACGGATCCGCCAAGTACTTGCTCGAAGCTCTTGACAGGTTACAAAGACGTGCTGTCCGTATTATCGGTAACGATGACTCTACGACCAGTCTGGAGCCGTTACAGCTACGTAAGGTACATTGCTTCCCTTAGTGCTTTCTACCGCCTTTACCACGGTGAATGCTCTGAGGAGCTCTTTGACCTCATCCCTCCCTCTCCTTTCCTTTCCAGATCGATGCGTGCAGGTCTTAGAAGCCACCCTCATACCGTGCTGACTATCAAGACACGTACCAAAAAGTTTGGACAATCGTTCTTTTGCCGAACTGCCCGTATGTGGAATGCGCTTCCCGCACACGTGTTTCCTTCCTCTTTCTCTCCCGGGTTATTTAAGCGGGGCGTGAAAAAGCATTTATGCAGGCCGCCATAGTGTAAGCGTTCGGCATAGCGTGGTAGCGCTGTGATGAACGCTTTCACTTCTTGGGCTTCACTGGCTGCTTTTCATCAGGCAGAGTGAAGCCATTATGGCGTGCCACAATAAAAAAATAAAATATAAAAATTGTAGAGCTCTGAGTTTGGTGTGATATAATAGCTAATTATATATTTAATTCAAATATAACATTGCCAGACGTTTTAATTGGGGGAAAATTAGTGCCAGGTGACATCCAAGATAAGGGAAATAGTGCTAAAGTCGACTCATTACAGAGGGTTGGGCCCATACTTTTTCATTAGAGTGGACCTTCAGAATCGTGTGTGCAAAAATACAGGCGCGAATATTCAGTCGATCACCCCGCCAGGCGACGACCAAGGGCAACTGGCTCCAACTCGCGCCGCTCGCGACACCCGCCTAAGAGGGGTTGTAAAATCAATTAAAGGTGTGCAATTAATAGAGCTCTGAGTTTGGTGTGATTTAATAGCTAATTATATATTTAATTCAAATATAACAATGCCAGGCGTTTAATTGGGGGAAAAGAAGGTGGGCCGGAAGCGCGAAAAAGTGCCAAGTCATCTGATTTACTGGGTCAAATTGTATCGTGTTTCCTTAATCAAAGGGTGAAAACGGGACCTTATTACTAATACTGACTTGCACTTGGCCGGTTTGAGGAAATTACACAACCCGGAATCGAACACGTACACATTTTTAAGTATATAGTACATAGTCCACGCTTCACCACACCCTATGTATGTATGAATTTGTACTTTAGTGTCTAAAGTTTAAGATTTACTTAACAATAAGTATTTATCTATAAATGTCGTTTAATTTCTGACGTTGATCTATGGATATGCATGTATTTACGCAGGGACATTATTTGAGTTTGATTTTGTATGAGACCGTGCATCTATTGTTTATGATCGAAGGCTCTCAGCGTTAAATTATATCTATATAACAATATTATAGTTTAGGTACTTATTAAGGGGAACCTGCACGAAATCGTGAAAATTTACGTATTTTTAAGACACTTGTACTATTAGCTAAATTAGTTAAATACTTACATTAAAAGAATCTATGTAAGTTAGCCTGATCATTGCACAAGGTCATGGCCTTGTTGAAATCTGAAACAAATTCTTTTAAGAATAACAAACAATAAATAAATCTAATGACTCCTAAAAACATATTTTTTTCGACAACTTTCTTAATTTTACGCATGAAACAATAATTCTTACATGAAAATATTTGTATTGATATTCCGCAGGGCACCTCCTTCTTTAAAAAGTAATTTTATTTTTTAAAACAAGCGCCTTCATTCTTTAAAAAGTAATTTTAATTTTTAAAACAAGCGCGTGATGGTTTTGCACATTTCGCAGAATAAAAACATTGCTCTAATTAAATTACTAGGTGAAGCTTTCAAGCACAATTGTTCTAATTATAAATATCAATAAGTATGATTGAGTTTGCTTTGAAGTTTATTTTAAGAGACTTATATGTAGTTATGACGATCGCGCGGCACCCCCTAATTAATTAATCATGTTCACAGCAAAAGTAATATCGACCTGCACCTGGCCCTGCTTCGAACCTCGAGACGCGACGTCAGCAGACCTGACAGTGTCAGAGAAGAGTGCGGGTGACGGAGATTGAAATGTATTGTATGATTGTATGGGAAACTTTGGAAATGTCTTTATTTATTTAATAAACGTATACTTATTTAGATTAATTGCCCGTTTTAATGTACATATAAGTATAAATAAAAATACGATAGCTATGTACAGACGCCAGGAGATCAACCTACGACGAACTGTCAAATTTTTACAATAAAGCCAGGGATACACTAGGGGCTAATGTCCTGCGAGTGCGACACGTGTCGCCAGCGACGTCACGTTAAATGGTGCGACGTTGCCAGGCTGCGCTCGACATGCATGAGACTTCGTGATCGTGACGTCGTTACGGGACATAAAATCTAAAGGTGTTTTGATTACGTTTGGAACCAAGAGCCAGGTCAAATTAATAAAAGAAAGTACACCAGTGGTTAGGGTGGGTGGGGAAATTGTACCGTTCGAACCATTTGTGCGTAATCTGGGTCTAATAATAGACGAGAACTTAAAATTTGAACGGCATACCCGAAATAAAGTTGGAAAGTGTTTTGGCTCGTTGAAAAGCATCTATAAGCTCCGAAAGTTTCTCAAACCAGAAATTCGAGTTTTACTCTGTAACAGTTTAATTTTATCGCACCTTAGTTACTGTGACATCGTCTATAGTCCATGTCTGTATATGAAAACTCTAAAACGCACACAGAAAGTGCAAAACGCATGTATACGATTTTGTTATCATGTGCCTAGGAGAGAGCATATAACACTACATTTGATTGCTAAGGATACTCTTAATATGTCTTACTCAGTCAAGCTAAAGTATGCATGTTTTCTTTACAAACTGTTACACACAGGATCACCAGCTTATCTATTTCATAAGATTTCTAAGAAGCGCAATAAGCCGTCACTCTGAGATAGAGGGCATCAGCTCACCCTACCTGTGTTCAAACTCGCCAGTACCAGGGGTTGCTTTAAGCACGCTTCCGCAAAGATCTGGAACGATTAACCTCCCCCTCTGCCCGGGCAGCTCTTGATTTGTCACTATCAACTTTAAAATCAAGATGTCACAAAGGGCTGCTTCATCAGCAATCCCTGACTTTCGCGTCTTGCCAGGTACCTTGAACTTTGTAAAGGGTATTGGTTTCTGTTTATTTTTTTGCTCATGATAAGCGTCGTAATAATATTGTTCACGTCATTTAATGTTTTTGTTTAAGTAAATTGGCACACGTTATAAAACTTTAATTTTATTTTATATTAGCTATTGTAACTCTACCACGTCGTTGTTTTGTTTGTATAATGTGAAAAAAGGCTATGTCAGAATAGCAGAGGCTGTAGATTGTTTTGTAGCCACTCAGATGTAGTCCTTTTTGTCTCTATGTTTTATGCCGGTTCTTTAATAACCTACAATGTAATTGTGTTTTAGAGGCAAATAAACGATATTTATTATTATTTATTTATTATGCCGCCTACAAACACATGTCGTGGGACATTAAATTTGTCCCCTAGTGTATCCCTGGCTTTAATTTCAAACTCTTGTTTTATAAGTCTTTTAAAAGTCTTGAATATAAGGCAATATCAATTGGAGAAAGACAGTTTCGGATAGGTAGATCTGCAGGCGCGTATGGCTAATGAATTATTTGTGGACTTTTCAAAATCATAATAAAACGTGTATACCTGTTTACCTATTTTATTCTAAAAGTACATTATTTTTCAAAAAATCTATCATTTGTAATATTTATTTTGCGTTTTTATATTTCGATTTAAATTTGCCGCAAAAACGCTTAAGACCGCCATGTTGAGTAAATGACGTCACGCCGTGCCAAACATCCGTTTCTTTCATATGACTGAATGCTTATCATTGTCGATTTGTTTCTTTAAAGATATTAATATTCCCAATTTTTTATAATGAATATTTAAGATATTATGTTTCTTAAATCATAATTGATTATTAGAAACGCCAATCCATCCGATTTATTCTTAGTGGACACAAGCCTATTGTCTTAACGCCGCGGTGACCAAGTGGTCTAGCTCTTGGCTCGATATCCAGAGGTCCTGTGTTCAATTCCCAGGTCGGCCAAAGTGTGTTTTCGGATTGTTCGATGCTGCGCCCGGGTTTGTGGTCACCACCCCGCATTAGGCAAGCGTGGTGACTAAGCCAACACCCATCTATTGTAGCTAGAAATGGGTAGTGCTAATAATCCAGTTAATATGATTTGGCTAATAATGGATTAAAAGCAGTTAATAGCCATTAATAGCCGATTTCGGATGGTAACCCTGCTATTAATGTTACAGTAATGATTAAATATTTCCCTTCGTGGTTTTTAGTCTTAGGACTGTCAGGTTAGTTTCTTTTTATTATCGTCGTTCTTAGTTAGTCAATAAAAATATAATAAAGTAATTTAAAATTAACCTGGCCCATTCAGAAATTTTTAATCATTTATGTACGATTTTCATTTTTCTTATGTACAATTTTGTCAATCATTTGCGACGAGTTTTAGGTAAGTTTCATAATTTTTTGCGTTTTTGTTTTTTTTTTTAATTTTTAATATCACTGTATCAGGTGATTTGTTCAATTTCTAAGTTTGGAGAGTAAGGTTCCAAAAAAATTCTAAAATTTCAAGGTTCAATCAATCAAATTGTATGAACTACTATTAATAGCGGGGTTATTAGCCAATGGATGGCTAATAATGGCTATTAATGGATTATAATCGCTAATAATCCAAACAATCGGGCTATTAACCCATCTCTAATTGTAGCGATGGCTTGATTTTTTAATGATGGAAGCCTTTGCCCAGCAGTGGAACAGTGTACAGGCTGTACTGTACTTTTATGTAATTGTCAGGACCAACTGCGCACACGTTCTGCTTGTACTGTACTTTTATGTAATTGTCAGGACCAACTGCTGCTACGCGGCCCGCCGCCCGCGCTCTTCTTTCCCGCCCCCGCAATCTTTTATCCGGCTCCGGACACATTCGTACAATTTCCACATTCGTACAATTCCACATTTGTACAATTCCACATTTGTACAATTCCACATTTGTACAATTCCACATTTGTACTCCCCCATCCCGCAGACCATCCCAACACGCCGAAAAATATCCTCGTTTGCGCAGCGCCTTACAATTACAAATTAACTAATGAGGTTAGTTGGTTTAAAAGAAGCCATTTTGCTGAGTGGAGGCCCTTTGGTACCTCTTTATGTTAAGTTTTATAAATTGTTAATTGTTCTGTGTTTTTTTATGTCTAATTTTTGTGTTAAATTGTATATTATTCTTTTTAAATTGTACCAATAAACGTTTTTCTATTCTATTCTATTCTTTAGACTACAATCGGACAGACTGACAACGTTTACGCGTCTTTTTTATACGACACATATATTATTTTAAATGAATTGGTTGGAAAAGTTGCTTAATTTAACGACGTTCAAAGTAAATAAAACTAATTATATTTACTTGCATTTATTGAAATGTATCAAAAGGGGTTCGAACATTTTTGTATGGAAGCTGGCATATTCACATGCCGCCATTTTGATTTTTTCCTGAAGTTTCCGCGCAGAGTGAAAGTGTGAATGAAAATGTGTGAAAATGTGTGTGTGTGAAAAGAGTGAATTTGTTAAAGTATCCTCTATCCATATATACATATGGATAGAGGATACTTTAACAAATAAAAAATGTCAAGAATTATGGTACCTTATAGTGTCACGTCCCCGAGATATTTGGAGGTAAAGATCGCCATGTGAAAAAATAACAATCATTAAAACCCAATAATTACGTGTATACTTATACGGAATTCCACTGCATTCAAATGATAGTCCCAGGTTGATTTAAGTATTTATTAGAAGGCAGCACAACCTATAGCACGAAAAAACCACTTTTTAATTAATTATTTCCCTACTAATCGCATCACATCACAATGAAACGCTATTTTGTCAAAGTAGGTAACTCGAACTACGATGGTTGGCTTGTTTTCTATCCCGTTGCCGCCGCCACGTTAGTTTTATACCTCTAGGTATTGTAGTTTTTTGCAATAATAATAAACGATTGTTACATTACATCTACATTATGTGTTTTCTTTTATTTTTAACTGGATATGGAATGGCAGATAAGGCAACCGCCGCGGTTCGAGTTACCTACTTTGACAAAATGGCGTTTAATTGCGATTTAGTAGGCAAGTAATTAATTAAAGTGCTTTGTCGCGCTACTAGATTGTGCTGCCTTCTAATAAATACTTAAATCAACCTGGGAACTATCATTTGAATGCAATGGAATGCGCATATATACGTAATTATTAGGGTTTTAACGATTGTTATTTTTTTTGTATAGCTATCTTTACCCTCAAATATCTCGGGAACCAGAGACTTTAGAGTATCATATTACTGGACATTTTTTGTTTGTAAAAGTATCCTCTATCTATATATGCCGCTTTTATCGTGCGCGGAAACTTTAAGAAAAAATCAAAATGGCGGCATGTGGATATGCCACAAAGGTTCTATCCCCTTTAACAAAATTATTGAAAGCCGAAAAGTTGGTCTACCGGGAATCACCTCGACTGTACATACGCCAAGATCAACCAAGATCAACCAAGATCAACCAAGATCAACCAAGATCAACCAAGCAGTTTAAAACTGCCAATTTCTCCAATCGACATCGATCCTTATACACTAGTGACAAAGTTCAAAATGTATTAAAGAAATTTTACATTTTGCGGCAAGCTTGAACTATATGAAACTACCTCCTGAGCCTATTGAATGTGTCCCGCGCCTCCCTCGCGAGCGCCACGTCGTCGGCCCGCTGCCGCAGCGCCGCGGCCTCGTCACGTAACGCGGCGAGGTTCGCCGCTAAAGCCATCAGCGACTTAGGGTAAATCTGCTGCGGTACTGACAGCTTGTTGAATTTGGCCTGAATAGAATAAATCGTGACTGCACATCTGTTACACAATTTATAATGTTAGTTATTATTGCGTAATGAGATAACAGCACAGTATAAATATAAGCTAAAGCATCTTTATACTGTGATAACAGTTACCTTTAACGAGCATGCAATAGTACCTTAGTCTTAATGAAATTAATCAAAGCTCAGCTAACGTAAAATAGAAAGGAACGATTGCCTTTCTATTACGTAACTAATTAGTAACCTCTAGGTTCTCCAGGTCTTTGTGACAGACAAGGGGTTAATTTTAGGGACGAATAATGCTGTTATAGCATTAACACTTTTGCACTACAGACATTTTACATTACATAAATAAACTCACGACTATTATCCTCAAAGGGTTAGTCAGGAACTAACGCAATGGGGACCGCAGAATCAGTGCACCGCCACATTCCACGGTTCGTTAAGTAACAACTGCACATGTGCTCAGCGTGATAGGTGGTGAGCTCATCGCCGCTCTATGCTGTTGGATGTATGTGCAGTCTTTGCAGTCAGTTAGTCGCCTTTTCCGACACCCAGGGGAAGAAGAATGGGTTGGTAACTTTTTTTATCCGCTGCGGCTTAGCATAGCACTTGGCCTTCATCTTACCTGATGGTAAGTGAAACGCTCGAATGAAGGTGGAAGCGCGCTTCACCCGGAATCCTCAACCACTGGGCGGACATAGCCGGGACTAAATGTTAGGCTGTCTGTCCATTGAAGCGGAGCGAAGCTGCGGTGCGGAGAAGCGATGAAATATTAACCAATAGGATTGCATTAAATCTCCGCTCCGCTCCAGTAGACAATCTTATTGATTAGGTAATATTTCTTCGCTTCTCCGCACCGCAGCCTTGTTCCGCTTAAATGGACAGGCAGCCCTAAGGCGCTTGTTGACGAGCCGGTTTTTTGCCGGGTCTACAGACGGTCATAAACCGGGTTTACGTCCGGTCATCAGTTGGCTATGATAAGACTATAAAGGTATGTTCACGAGCGGTCCGGCTCGATGCTGCGGCCGGCGCGCGCCGTGTCTACAGCCGGCGCGCGGTCACGTATAACAGTTGTTTAACCACTCGTTTGGTTTGCGGCCGGCGCTCATTTTACCTTGTTTGTCACGCAGTTTTGCGTTATCGTAGTGCACTTGAACAGCTGCGTTAAAACCGTTTTTATGACCCGATCTTGTTTATATACGAACAAATGATGTTCTATTTCGTATAGCTTATAGATGAAGCTGAGTATTTTTAAAAAAACGAGTACCTGTAATGGTAAAATAATTTATAAGAAATTCGGGAATTTTGCTTAAGAGAAAATTCCGACTTGTAATAGGAATTGATTTATAGTATTAAATCTAAATCGATAACTAGTGTTTTGTTACATTATTTAAAACTAGAATAATATCCTATTAAACTTTTAAAGATTTGGAAGCAATTCAATAGGCTTAGTATCAAAACAAACCACTTCACATACAGAAAAAAAGTATGGCGTGAACTGACATAAATTACTCAAAATTTTTTCTTCAACCAATCACAGGCCTATTCTACTTTTTTTTTGATATACAGGATGTGGTTTTAAACAGTTGCCATATTTATTTTTTTATTAATATTGTACACAAGTGTAAAACAAATAGTTGATTTAAAAAAATATTACCTATTGGTCGGTGTCCTATATCTTTTGTAACATCTCACGTTTCTATTCGAAATTTACATGTACCTACTACTCTGAGGTCAACAACCGTTAACATAAACAAACATAGCCTTCGTGGCTATTTAACGCTACTACATCCTAGAAACTAAATAGGTACCTACGTCATTTAGTCTAGGTAGGTATGTATGTTACATAGCCACTTCCTAATTAAAAGTTTCTTGGTTCGATTCCCAGTCGAGTAATTCAGAAAAAAGTTAAACTACGTACCTATGCTAATAGTATGTAGGTATGGAAATGAAATGAAATGAAAATGTGCTTAAGTAAAACTGTGACTTACCTATGTTACTCGTAACAAGTGTTCAAAATGTGCCCCATTACGTGCGATCAGGGACTGAATAACCCAAAAATTAAGGTACCTTTATATAGCGGTATGGCGTCATACCGAAAAATAGCGGTTACCGGAATATTCCGATATCCAAATTTATATCGGTAGCGTAATTTTGAGTTTTTAAATAATAAAGGTTTATTTCGGTATGAAAGAGACGGCTAACAACCGTTTCAAGCATAAGCGACTACTGGCTTTCTTATAAAGCTTTAGTTTGGATTGTTCTCGTTGTCAAAACACGTGCGCCGCGCATAGGTTTGAATTTTTTACTAAAAGACAGGATATACCCACAAAATATTCTTTTCGGCCAAAAACACAAACAAGATTAATTTTGCCAACCTCTAAACTTCACTTACACTCTAAAAGTCCGTTAGTTATGTGTGTGAAAATATATAATAAATTACCTACTTCTTTAAAAAATATACCCACTTTCTTTAGAAAACTGAAAGACCTACTTTTGCAAAATGCTACTATACGCTGGAAGATTACCTAAAAGATCGCCTATAAAAATATAATAATGTATAATAATAAAATAATTATTGATAAATAAATAAAATAATATGTAGATAATATTTTGTATATGTATATATATGTATGTAAATATATGTGCATATGTGTATATATATATATATATAGAACAATACCTGTACCAGATTGGATGCAATTTTATTCCTATGTACAATAAGTCCTACTCTCGCCTTACGTAATTATATTTATTTAAGTAGAATCACAGAATAATATTGTAGAACAATGCAACTGCCGTGCACACGGAATTTTAAAAGTACGCTTGCCGGTAGGTATATTAACGCCAACTCAAGCTAGTGTCTGCTAATAAGCGGACGGACTTTTACTTAACCCTTAACCGATTCATTGCGTATCCCTCTTTTAATGACTTTTGTGCATGGCGGCTAACAAATATTCTGTGACGCCTCCGTGCGTCAGCCGCCACCCATTAAAGTGACGCGCTTGCGCGTCTTCAGCCATGAGTGAACATATTTTGCTTTTTGTTATGATTTTGGCTTGTTTACACGTGATTGCATTCAGTCGGAATCGGATGTCAAACGTAAAGGGTTTGCTAATTCGTTTAGTGTATTGTAAAGTGACTTATCTACGCGATTTTGCTGGAATGGCTGCTAAGTGATTTATTTGGATCAGTGGTTGTAAACCTTTTGTGTATTTTTAGTAGAAGTTTACAAAAGGGTGTGAAAGGAGTATCTTTATTTAGGTTCTATACCGTAGTGTTGCGATGCAGCCACTATAACGAGTCAAAATATATAAAAAAAAAAATACGCATGAGTAGGTGTCGGAACTCTTGTTCTCATTGTTAATGAGCAATGTAGTCCAATGAAATGGAAAATGGGTCGGGTGGTTCAACTTCATATTGAATAATCGCTTGAATTTGAATTTGAAATAAAATCAGTTTTCAATCTAGCCGTTTTTAATAGTAGATACACAAGTTGCTAAAATGACATATTAAAACGAGGTATTTTAACTCCCGAGCTTAATTCGATTGCAAGAAAATAAAATAATCCAATACAATATTTAAAATAAATAATGTACAGCCACTCAGGGCTTGTTTACTAGTCAGCAGCAAGTACATAGGAACCGTTTTATTAAGGGTTTTTTCTTTTAAACAAGGAGAAATCCTATTTTCGGATACACAGCGGGCCTGAGGAAGCCCGCTGGTTATGTGGCGACTCTCCCCGCTTCCCTGTCCAGGTCCGAAGGCCTCGACAGGGACTCGGGTGAAGAGTGGCCTTACCCACTAAAACTCCTTATACCATCCCATCACTTGTCGTCAGGGTGGTTCGGGACCACGGACAGCAGACTCCGAATTCCACCCTACGACGGCCCGCCAGTGGGGAGGACGCCCGGGATAGTTTGGGCGCCCTGCAGATTCCCATGAGTTTCATGCAATGCGGCTATGGGGTCTCCCACCCCACAGTCACGCAAGCCTCACTGCGGTGGAAGGAGGTGGGCAAAATGCCGCCTTCTCCTACCGACTCGCCTGCGTCGGATCGGGTCCGCATGGAGTTGCTCCTCGCGGACCCTCTCCGCGGCCTCCTTCTGTGAAACAACCGCTTCACTGATCAAGGCCATGGCCCTCCATGATCTGTCGCTGTCTAGCATGGCTTTTACCACGCTAGGCAGCGAGAGTGTCTCCCCCAACGACCGACATCAGACTGTGGCGCTGTGCAGCCCACGACCCGCACTCCTCAAGGGTGTGCGTTTCTGCGTCCTGCGCAGCTCCACAGCTGTGGCATTCTGACGTCGACTCCCCTCGGTGCAGGTAGTGTCCAAAGCATCCATGCCCAGACAGCATCTGCTCCAAGTGGAAAGATAGAGTCCCATGTCGCCGCTGTAGCCATCTCCCCAATTCTGGTTGGATGGCTCGACACAACCGGGAGCCGTAAGTCGATGACCGCAAATCATCGGCCCATTTGGCCAGCAGCTCTTGGTCAGCCAAATCTCGAGCCTGTTTTAGCTCTTCTTAAGTATGGTTTCTACCCTGTTCTTTAGCCTCTGCCCGCTGTCGGTACAGTTCCGCCAGCTTCACTGCCTCCAACCCCCATGGCGGGATGCCAGCCAGCGCACAAGCTGCAGCATGAGACACTGTCCTGTACCCTCTGATGGCCCTCAACGCTATTATCCGCTGTGCGGCACGAAGATGTTGTTTGTTGGTAGCGTTGAGGGCAGTCGCCCATATAGGGGCTCCATAAAGGGCCATCGAGCCCACTACTCTAGCATAAAGCCGGCGAGTCAAAGCGTTCGGCCCACCAACATTCGGCATGTTGCGTCCCAAAGCGGATGCCGCACTGACGAGAAGAGGGGAGAGTTTGCGAAAGTGCTCCTCGAAGCGCCAACGCCCGTCCAGAATGAGACCCAGATACTTCATCCGGACCCCAACCCGGATCCTATGCTCGTCTATATCTAGGTGGGTTCCAGGCGGCGGTCCTCGTCGAGGCCCATGGAAAAGAAGAGCCTCAGTTTTACCGATCGCTACCTCGAGCCCCAACATATGGATTCTGTCCACCACCAGAGATGTTATGACGGTGACCAGTCTCCCTGCCTCTGCGCAATTTCCGCCCCGGGCCGTGATCAGAGTATCATCTGCATAACAGATTACATCGGCCCGTGGGCCTACCCAAACATTAAAAAAACCTGTTTCTAAAAAAACAATAAAATGGGTATTGAATCAATTAAACGGTTTATAGAGGTTTTTTCTTCTTTTTATAAGTACCTAAACACACCGGGACAACACGAGCGCGCGAGTGGCAAAGCGAATAGCGACCTTCCATACGTAGACATGAATTCTATTTACCTGAAATACCGCTCTCCCAAAGTGAGCGCACGAGTTTTAAATCGACTTGCGAGCTAATGTCTACACACGGAAGGTCGCCATTAGCCTAATCGCCTCGCCAGCAGTAGGTACATTTCGCAGCTTTGGATTAAACTGGTTTATTTAGGTTTTTGAAGCCCTCTCATTTACATTGGAAGCGGTTTTTGTAAAAACCTTATTCAATAACCGGGATTTTTTAAACCGGTTCGAAGCCCTATCGTCACTAATTCAATTTATAATTAGAAAATATTAATAAAGGAAAGATGGCGAGCCAGTTTAAACCTTTACATCGTTGTTCCATAATAAGTCTTAACGCGTCAAAAACGTATGCCGCATAATCGCGTTTATCGTCCGGCATAGAAAATCGCGTAGCGAATTATTTATTACATCAAGCAAATCCTCAATATAATGAAAGTTCTGCTAATTAGCACTCCCTAAAAAGTAATTCTACAAAGTTTCAGTGGAATTTTCTTTATGACGCTATGTGGCGTCATACGCCATACACAAAAGAAGTAAAATTAGGGAACAAAAAGTTTGCAACCACTGAAGTTTTTTAACTGGCGCTATCTCCTAAAACGATCAATACAAGCATAATCTACGTGTCAAATAATATAAGTTCTGTTAATTAGAACTCTCTAAATAGTCATTCTATAGAATTTCAGAGGAATTATTTATGACGCCATTTGGCGTCAAACGCCATACGTAAAAGATATCAATGAAGCTCCATGGCGTCATACGCAATGAATCGGTATGCATCGCAAATGGCAACACGTAATGATAGACTTATTATACTAGTGCAGTAAGTTGGTTTTCACAGACGAGTAGACTAATGTAAGGCTTACTATTGACATGAGTTTGTAAATACCAATTTCCGCACTAGTGTAAAATAATGTTTACACGCGCACATTTTTTACACATTTTTGCGCGCGACACGCAACAAAAACAGGTTTTTACTCGTCGCCTCGCAAGCAAAAGCAAGTCTCACCCCTCACCCTGCGCCCCGCAACTGTCAATGCAACGTTTTTCGGTACCGATATCGCATAAAGGTTAAATAACGGTAAAGCCTTACCTTTATTTTATTAAGGTACACTTATTTTTTACCGGTAACGTAACCTTATACCGTAACCGCTTTCAGTCCCTGCGTGCGATACACAAAGCAGCACGACGACGAGAATTTTCTTTTAATTGGTTGAGGACGTAAATGTTTTCTCTCACCGTTTCAATAGCGGACACCACTCGCGTACGCAATTGCACAACACTTGTAACCTCCTCAGCAAACACTAGCCTTTTTACATCAC
Source organism: Scoparia ambigualis (assembly GCA_963921215.1). Classification (NCBI taxonomy): domain Eukaryota; kingdom Metazoa; phylum Arthropoda; class Insecta; order Lepidoptera; family Crambidae; genus Scoparia; species Scoparia ambigualis. The sequence goes on from OY992524.1 coordinate 24,623,487, forward strand.
CCCACAAATAAAAGTCTAGAGGTGTTAGGTCCGGGAGCGAGGAGGCCAAAACACTGGACCGCCACGTCCCACCTACTGCGATCCAAATGTTTCGTTTAGGTAGCTGCGCACTATTTGTCCATAATGTGGGGGAGCACCATCCTGCTGGTAGAAAAAGTCTCTGTGGAATGCCAGTGGAATGTCCATCAACAGCTCATCGACAAACGTGGTGCAGCAGATCTAGTAGGTAAGGCTGTTGAGATGACCTTCAATGAAATAAGGCCCCAGTAAATAAGGGCCAATAATACTAGCCCAAACTTTAGGCTGAAACGTTTTAGGAAGGAGTCTTTTTTTGTGACATTAGGGTTGTGTTCTCTGTGTACCCACCAATGATCATTATGCACGTTGTAGACGCCGACCCTTGTGAACAGCGCCTCGTCAGTCCACAGAATATTGACGTGCTGATGTTCGAGGAGCCACCTACAAAACTCGACTCGGCTGGACTGGTCAGTGGGAAGCAAATCCTGAACTCGTCGAAAATGGAATGGGTGCTGCTGGTTCTTCTTCAACAAGCGCCAAACGATGGTGTGATCAAGGCCAAAGTGCCGCCCAGCATCACGTGTACTGGCGCGTGGCTCGTCGAAGAACTACAAAAACTGCTCCTGTAAGTCGACGGGCAGGCCCACGTTGCCTCGACCACTGGCGTACGATCCACCTCTCCGCGAACATCTGTACTGCACCCCTCAAGCTGTTACCGGCGAAGGCATACATCCGCACTATTTCAACGTAGTCGTGATTTTCCAATAACGCGACATCGTAGGTACCTACGTTTGAAAACGGCCTGGAAATTCCTTTGTCAAGCGTGTTGCCGCGCTCGCGGGTAGCGGGAGACTGACGACTGAGCAGAGTAGCAGACTGTCGCGCGACTCGCGTCGTGTCTCGCTCGCTTTGAGCGGGTGGCGGGCCGCCCGTTTGTCAACAAAGGCCGGCCGGCGCTAGCGGCGGCATTTTGAAGTAATTAGCAACGTAGTATATTTATAAGAACAACATGCAACAGAAACAAAATCATTTTTGTATTTTTTTTACGTATTTTTTTTAAATGGATTTATAATCATTTACATTAACACAATCGCCTCCTTAAATTTGGCAACTGTTTAGAACCACAACCTGTATTAGTGTTGCCAAATTCATAATCAAAATTACCCAAGAGGTTTTGGTGTGGCTGTATATAAAAAAAACCTGCCGAATGGGTAGAAATCGAAGAGCGATCGGCCCGGTCGTGTAGCACCGCGAAACAAACGACCGTCTTTTGTTCGCGGTGCTATAGTACCGCGAAGCAATCAAGTGGCTATGAGGGTTTGTTGACGGTACTGGACGTACGCACGGCGTGTGCCGAAGAAGCCACACTTCAGCCGGCTAGCTGTCATTTACGAACCGGGCATAAACCGTGCTCGTTAACACGCGTAGCCGGCACCGACTCGGCGCCGGACCGGGTAGAAACCGGCTCGTCAACAAGCCCCCTTTTTGTGCTTTCTGTCTCATGGAAAAGCTTGAGACAGTTTGATTTGATAAATAATCAATTTCTTACCATTGCTTTATCGTAATTCTCTTTGTACGACGCGACTTTGAGCTTCAGCTGTCTTATATGCTCCTGTATATTATCCGGGTTGGGTGTCTGCGACGCCAACGCATCCCTTGAACATTCGAAATCTATCCGTAGACCCTCCAAAAACTGGTTGTTACGGCCTATTTTCGTTTGAAGCTCCGCATTTTTCTGCTTTAACTTCAATATTTGGTATTCGTCCTCAAGTGTCTGAGATATAATTTTGGATTGTCGAAGAGAGAGCACTATTGGGTCCAGTTGGTTTATGTCCGAAGAGGTTTGACTCTCGGCGGCTTGTTGTAGGATTTGTTGAGACTTTTGTGGTAAAGCCTCAATGTTGATGTTGAGTTGGCTTAAGATCTCTGTGGTGATCGCGGCTGAAACAATTTACATATGATGGTAAATATTATATTTAAAAGTCAAAGGTATTTATTACATTCATTCATTTATATACCTAGTACAGATAGATAAATGAGGCACCCCAACTTAGTATGTATGTGTATAACAAAACAAGCTAGTTATGAGATGGATGGGTATGTGTAAGTCATTTTGAGTGTGTGTGGGAATGTAAATATTAGCGAGTGAGGGTGACAAACGTGATGCTATTTATTATGTGATGTCTTTTGTAGAAAATCGTTTTTATCAAATGCTACTTTATTATATAAGTATTAGTGACCCGCCTGCGCCTTCGTCCTAGCTAATTTAGAAACACCTTTACACTTCAGCCATTTTGTACAATTTACAAATTATAAACAAAAACCATCCTCAGTTAACGCTTTTTCTATTAGTGAATGAAAGCCACATAAAATTAGAGATGGGCCGAATGTGGCTTGAACCGAATACGAACTACGGCTGAACATTCGGTAAAAAATCATAATTCGGCCGAAGTTCGGTTCTTTTAAACAGCGCTTTCTTTAGGTACAACCTTAGATTAAAACAAAAAGGGAAGATACGGCATGCTCCTACTTGTAGTCAATCAAAATATAGTCCTACTCAACTACATATGCAAACACTCACACACGCACACCTATAAAAGTGTAAATCGAGAGAGCGAGACAGAGCAGTAAGTTTCAACGTCAGCGCGAGGGAGTCAGCGAGTAGCGCGTTGACGTCTCGGTCGCTTCGCAACAGACGAGTACGTACGACCGATTCCGACGCCCTGCGGAGTAGCGTCTTTCTCTTTTTATCACAGCAGAATGTCCGCAATAGTACGATGTAGCCTGTACGCTCGGCAAATTGCGACTGAAGTGAAATTGTGCCTTTAGGCCTAATTTTAGCGGCTTACTCACGAGACGCTAATGCCGTATCTTCCCTTTTTGTTTTAATCTAAGGGTACAACACGTTCTATCTAATTTACGCGCTACCTTGAATTCTTGGTAGGTACCTATTAAATCCCGCCCGAATCCTATCCACAACCCGCGATGCGACATACCTCCGCGTCTTCCAGCCGGCCGGTCATTAGCAAATAAGATAGCCACGCGACAATTGTGTTTTTGTTTACATTAGGTACTATCTACGTGATTTTGAATGAATTAACGAGGTTTAAAGTAATAGATATATTTTCTTGTTGCTAATACAATGAGTGTAAGAAAAAAAACTGACGATCGAAATAAAATGAATGTGTAGAACATTGATATCTCGTGGTGGTAGTGGCCGTACAGCGTCTGCATCTGCTTTGACCAACCATATTAGGGTGAAGCATAACCAGGAGTTTGCAACATGCGTCAAGGTACTATTGAGGGATCAATTGAAAGTAAGTGCAGAATAGATGACCCGAGGACTCAAATTATTCACAAAACAATAGGTAGCAGAAAATTATAGTTGTGGATTGTGGACAATCAAACTAAGGTCAATGTGGGGAAGTCCGTCTAGGAGGTAAGCCCGTCTAGCGGCAACAACTTGCATAATTGAACGACTAGGTTCTTATGCCTCGGTCGGTAAAACAGTATTACGGAGCTAGTTCGAACTGAGAATCATAGATGTCGCTAACATCATTAGGTCGAAAGAAATCGGTAGGCCATTTTTTTTCGCGTTGTGTACTTGAAGTTGGAGTGTAACGTCTCTTCAAAAAACTAAAAAAAAAGTAGAAAATCAAAGGAATTTTTGGAGTTTCCTTGATTACGTAAGTCATTTAGTGATCCACATACTTATTTCTGGTGATGAATTCATTAATATCCCTTGAGTCCCATTCATTAAAATTCCTATCCATATTACTCAAAATGTAATAGTTGGGAAGTCCGTCTACATGCTTAAGGAAAGTCCGTCATATGCCGGTCTTGCCTCGATTGCAGATATTGTCAACCTTTTCAGTTGCACGTATTTTATGTTACTATACGATTCTTTGTATTTGCTAGCTACTACTTAAAGTGGTCGCCCAATGAAAACTATCATTAGGTACCTATTTATATTCAAGATGTATTGTCTGTCTGGCTACAAGACAATTAGCAGGTAAAGAATGCTCAGTGGCGGGACTATCTACTATCATTACTGTTATGGACTAGGATAGAAAATTTTGATTGTCTTAAGCAGATCTTGAAACGAGTTGCTAAGAAAGCTTTTCTCAGGTTTTGCACATTGCTGAATTTTGTCATTTATTATTTTTCCTTATTAATAAATATATTATGTACTTACTTAAGTATCTACCTAATCTATTTGTCTATCTAAGGTATCTCTATATCTCTTGAAAACAGGCAATTTTAGACAATTCGGTCCGGGTGTCGCAAAGGGGGTGCATAAAAAATATACTCAATTTTTTTTTTTACAATCTGACGAGAGATATTGCTTTCGGAAAGAGATGGAAAGATTAAAAAAAAAGTATTTTTATTAGGAAAAAAAAATTTCAAATTTCATTTTTTTTTATCTATTAAACATTTTATCTTATATCTATATAAGGTGACTGCTAGAAACCGCAAAAAACTTCTAGGGCTGGTCAGGTCAAGTGTTTTAAATATGACAAAAATGACAAAAAATAAATTCGTGTTTTTTTGATTTTTTATTAAATAATTCATTTTGTAAATTTTAATTAGAAGGTCTTTGGGTATCTAATTAATTTTAAACCCATAACATAAGAAAAATAAAATTAAAAACAATTAAAAATAAAGATTATTTACAACGCGTGGGCAATGAACGGCTGGCCGGCCGACTGTTGACCCGTGCGCGTTGTCAGCTGGGCGATAAGTACGTCTGAAATGTTTTGAATTAGGCGTAGGTATAAGGTGCAGTTATTAAGTCCAACGACTATCGATAGCATCAAGTTATGTTATGGCCACATTTTAACTGTAATTATGATAAGTGTATGAAAGTAATTTCAAATCAATCCTAGTAAAAATCTATTACACCACACATTATGAGAAGTTACAATTATCTTTCCTTACAAATGAAAGATCAATGGGTAGTTTTCTAATGTTGCGTCCGCACGCTAAGCACTTGCCGCTAACTCCAAACCAAATGACCAGATGACCTTTCATGTCCTCGACAACTAAACAGCCTAAAGCATTGAGATAATAAGTATCAGTCTTACCTATTTATTTACACTAAATTAAGTTAAACTAATGTCTCGCAATAAAGGCAACGTTAATACCTAAAAAGCTGTGTAATTAATAGGTGTCGGTAGGTACTTACATGGTGTTAAATAGCATTACAGTTTATTCCAGCGAACAGGAAAGGTGATAAGCTTCCCATCATACTTAACAGGCTTTCAAACTAATGTAATATTACCTAAAAATTAAACCTCCGCCAAAATTACGTACTTAAATAAAATAAAATTTATTAAAGGACGAACTAAAATAACTTTTGTGATCGGCACATATTTATTATTACACTTATTCAACGTGTTTAAAACAACACCAACTATTCTACCTACAAGTCTTAATACGACTTAACACCCATTTGTTACTCAAATCATTAATTTGTTACTGAACTGATTACTTTATTCACGATAGCCTATTCATAATAATACTAATCCTTCACTAATTAACTCATACTAGTTATTTATTAGTTTAATCGCGCATACACAAATGCACCGCACATACCACAACACAACTAGGTACCTACACTACACAACCAAATTTCCCCGAGGAAACTGAACACACCTGCTGCGCATGAGAATCAGTGAGTTCAGTGACTGACTCAGCACAGACAGCGCAGCGCAGTGCCACAGTGCGATTCTCTAAGTTAAAGTCGTAAAGTTGGTGCCGCTGCGATGAGAATGACTCTGTCTCTTTCATATTCATAGAATTGGAAAGAGACAGCTATGTGTCGCTTGCATTCGCATGCAGTCCGGCAGATCTGACGAGAAATCCGTCAATTTGGCAACACTGTGTGTGGCGGCGTTTCTTCAAAGACGCTTGCGACGATCCATATCTATTTAGGGCTGCCGCTAACTATGAGCGGTTCTTTTTCGATATGAATTCGAATTCGTAATTCATATCGTGTGTAAATTGTGTAATGGATGTAAAGTGAAAGAGGTTTGATGAGACACTGTTGCTTAAAACACACGTCAAATGCGTTGAAAAATTTTGACGTGTCAAAAAATATCTAGATGGCGGAGTGGTTAACGCCGCCCGCCTCCCGGATTGCGGAGGATGTGGGTTCGATTCCCATCTGAGGTAGTAATCTTTTTTCTACGTTTTAATATCTCAATGTTAATAAGATAAGAATTCGTGATAAAAGAAAAACGTTGTTTATTAGAAAAAAGAAACGGTGGCGCGAATAATTAATAAATTGATTTCAAGTACCTATGTAGCATCCACATAAAAAGACCTAATTTTGTTGTTGATTTATTTTTCTTAATTCTGAATTCACGTGATGCAGACCAAAAACAGCTAGTCGCACTAGTAGTGATGCGATGCGTACCAGTTTGAATCTCAATCATTACCATCAGTAGCTTGTTTAACCATTATGTTATGATCCTTTTAAACTTTTACGAGCAAACATTTTTGGATATTTTTATGACCAACACAACAAATCCCATAAAACTGTAGTCAATACAGTAACATGTTGTAATCTTAGAATTGATATTCCAAGTGTGTTAGTTTGTGTACAATGTAAACCTGCTGGTGCGTTGTGGTTATAGATAATTAAAGTTTTTGTTTTCTTTTTCTATTGAATTGCAATCCAGATTTATTAACATTTACTTGATAGTATAAGTTTTTTGGTTTACCAAATTAACTAATAAAAATTAACAGATAAATTATTGATCTAATCTAATAACTTTTATAATTGTAAATTCGCTTAATATGCAAGTTTGGACGATAGCTTTAATTATTCAAGTTTGTCTATTCATGTTTGTAAAAAAAATGTGAAAGAGTTTGTTATCAACAAAAGGCCAAAGTTTTGACATGTCAGTAACTTCTAGGATCTAAGTAAGTAATGGTTTTATTTTCTTGTGCGTGCCAACCCTAATCACGTGACCTACACACGGCTGCTTTGATTTTTTCGGCAGTCAACTTATGCATTCTGGTGCATTCGCGTCGCGTCGCGTGTGCGTAAAAATGCCTAGGTATACGAACCAGCAATATCTTGAGATGCTATTTTGCTATCGTGAGAGTGACGAGGTAGTAAGTGGTGCTATGCGCTTAAACGAAGAGAGAGTTTTTTAGTTTTAAGGTGTAAATAAGACTTGTAAATACATAGGTGATGAACTTTTAAACACGCCGAATTAGTGTAATAATAATCATGTGCCGATCACAAAAGTTATTTTAGTTCGTCCTTTAATAAATTTTAATTTATTTACGAAATTTTAGCACAGGTTTTCACTTTTATTTAATTATTATTACATTAGTTTGACAGTCCAAAGCCTGTTAGTGTGATGGGAAGCTTATCACCTTTCCTGTTCGCTGATGTAATAAACTGGAATGCTATTTAACACCATGTAAGTACCTACCGACACCTATTAATTACGCAGCTTTTTAGGTATTAACGTTGCCTTTATTGCGAGACATTAGTTTAACTTAATTTAGTGTAAATAAATAGGTAAGACTGATACTTATTATCACAATGCTTTAGGCTGTTTAGTTGTCGAGGACATGAATGGTCATCTGGTCATTTGGTTTGGAGTTAGCGGCAAGTGCTTAGCGTACGTACGCGACATTAGAAAACTACCCATTGATCTTTCATTTGTAAGGAAAGATAATTGTAACTTCTCATAATGTGTGGTGTGATCGATTTTTACTAGGATTGAATTGAAATTACGTTCATACATCCTATCACTTATTATAATTACAGTTAAAATGTGGCCATAACATAACTTGATGCTATCGATAGTCGTTGGACTTAACTGCACTTTATACCTACATTTTTTTAAAAAATTTTCTAAGTCCTGCAACCTGCTAATGTCTAATACGGGTTCGAATCTTTTGGTATACCTGTCAAATTTCTTTATTTTTTAGCTCAAAACGGCGGCGTACATGGGACAAATACTTAAACAAAAAAAATACAAATGTTGATTTTTATTAAAAAACCAAAGAAAGTTGATAGGTATGCAAAAAATATAGTTAAAAAATTTTTGACCCCTTAAATGATAATGAGGGAAGGTATTTGTTCATTTTGCAGCACTACTTATAATGTTCAATAAGAAATAATGATTTATGTTTTTACTTAGAATTTTTTTTACAAAAAAGGAAATTCGTTACTATTTTATTAAAAATGTTTGCAACCACTGTCACCAAAGATAAGACTTGCCTTAAAATAAAATAAAGTAAATTATCATTGAAATTTAAACCTTGTAGACGAATTCATAAAACACACATTTCAACGCCAGTTGTACATCACTGCTACAAACTGTTTTCAAACATATTGCGTCACAAGTTTTGGTTATATTGCTACTAGACGGACTTACCTTAAACTGCACGGGAAGTCCGTCTACACGCCGAGTTTTAAAAAATATCATATAAATCTAAAGATTATTGCAATTCATATGATTTTTAGACCAATATAATTTCCGACGACACAAGTTACTTTATATAGCGTATCTCGATTCAATAAGTTCTGTTAAACTTAAATTTTAGAAAAGTATGCTGGACTTCCCCACATTGACCTTATTTCGGTTTTAGAAGATGGATTTTGTTATTTTGGTAAAACTACATAATTTTACGTTTAGAGGAATATCAGTAAATAAAAATATTTTTGTTATTGTGGTACAACTAAGTAATTGTCTTTTCATTAAGGTAATGTTTAGAGGAATATCAGTTTAATTTCTGTGCTTAAAAATAACTGTGTTTAATAAGAACAACAAATAAATGACTATGTTTATGAAGTCTTGGTTAAAAAATAGTTGAGAAATTTCAATATTTTCTTGTGCCGAAAGTTCGGCATTTGAACCGAATGTCGGCCGAATGCCGAAGTTCGGTTCAAGCTGCCGAAATTAGATTAAACCGAATGTGAAATTAATTTCGGCCCATCGCATCCCTAATAAAAATCCATTGTGTGGTTTAGAAAAAAGCTACTTTACTTTATAATAAGTAAATGATAATGATTTTACTATATTTAAGTAAAATCAAACTACAAGGATCTATAAAAAAGTAACAAAGTGATTTCAAAAACTATTTATTGCCTATATTACTGTACAAAATCCAAACGTGGAAATTTCACAATACTTTCTATTTTACTGGCAACATTAAGTAACAAATTCTCAGACATAGAAGGTCCCATCAGCTGCAAGGAAATGGGTAAATCATTCTTTGATAAACAAATTGGTATTGACACAGCCGGAATACCAGCCATGTTTGCAGGTTGCGTGCAATAATCTTGAAAAGCACACTGATCTCTGTTGTGTTTTGACACAAAGTCACTATACAACGGAGCATCGGTCAACGTAGTTGGTGTCAACAACAAATCTACAGCACCTTCTCCATTAAATACATTTACAAAGTCATCAGATATAAGTCTCCGTAGCTTCAGAGCTTTAATGAAATATTTCTCATAATTTCTTGTTAGTAAGAAATAATTGCCTGCAAAAATCCTCCATTTGACAACATTGTTAAAACCTTGAGATCGACATGATGCATACAACTCCTCCGTTGAATAGTCTTCATCTGTCCTGAGGCCATACTCTAAGCCATCATACCGGGCCATATTGCTAGCAACTTCACACTGATTCAAAATGGAGTAAACAGCAATTGATACAGACGTATTTGGTAAAGATATTGATTTGACAACAACCTTTTCATTCTCTAATAAATTCACAACATATTTCCATGTGTCCAAGACCTCTTGGCTCATTCCTTCACAGTGGTATTCTTTTGGGATACCAATTCGAATTTGTGACATGTCAGAGTCTTTTAGAGTAACCGGTGTAAAATCTTTTTTAATTGTTGTTGAATCTAATTCGTCAGGCCCAGCTATGCAGTTCAGAACTGTTGTTGCATCTTCAACAGTTCTCGCTAGAATGCCAGGAACATCCATTGAGTTAACGAGGGGGATGAGACCATACCGTGACACAAGACCATACGTTGGTTTGAGGCCAACTATACCACATAGAGCAGCTGGGTTTCTTGTAGAACCCCCCGTGTCTGATCCCATCGATGCTACACACGCACCAGAGCTGACGGCAGCAGCACTGCCTCCAGAGCTGCCTCCCGCTATCCTCCATTTTTCGTTATCTTTCTTGTAACTCCAAGGATTTTTCGTAGGACCAAATATAGAGTCAATAGTACCTGAACCCATGCCAAACTCATCTAGGTTACATTTTCCTATAAGACACGCCCCGGCGCGCCGTAATCTCGAGTAAACGGTGGCGTCGTACGTAGGCACAAAGTTTTTCAGCATGTTTGAAGCGCAGGTTGTACGGATATTCCTTGTGCAGAAGTTGTCTTTAATGCCGATCGTAATACCTTCCATAGGTCTAGTGTTCTTGTCGATATAGAACCTTTTTTCGCTCTCGATGCTATGGTTCTCGGCCTCTTCAGCGGTAAGAGTCACGAACGCGTTTAAATCACTGGTTTGTTTTGCTTTTTGTAAACTCAAGTCAATGAAACTGGTCGGCGTTAAAAGTTTTTCTATATAAGCTTTGTGGATCTCTTTTATTGTGTATGTTGTTAGTTTATTCATTGCGTCTATTTAATGTTTTGATAATTTAAATAATAGTGTTTACTTTAACAGGATAACATTGAGGTACAATGATAATATTTTACTAGTTTGACACTTGACAGCTGATTAAAACCCATACGAATTTAAAATTAAACCAAATTCTTCAACAATAAAGCGACATCTGTGAGCTGCTTATTTTGGTAGGATTATACTAAAAGCAACGGCTAAGTTCAAAAATGTAGATTTTACTTACATTTAACAAACTTTTCTTGCTTTTCCCTTTGAGTCAAACTGGATAGCAATTTTTTATGTTCATGGTTATCAACTAGATTGATTTCCATATTGTTTGTGAGCTAAACACTAATTTAGTAAAAGAAAATAACTATTTCAGTCCACGTACTCGACCAACACCAACGGCAATTTATCTCACTCTACTCTTTGACCAACGGCAACGTCCCTATTCCATAATTATACTTTTTGGGTCTGACTAAAAAAAATTCTATGACAGTGACAGACAACACAGGTGTGAACAGCGTCAAAAATACAAACTAGCTTTGGTTTTTAATGGTGATCTTTGTAAACGAAGACGAAATGTAAGGCCTAGAAAACTGTCAACATACTTAGACGCAGAAAAGAAAAGACAACAATTATTATTGAATTAAAGATTAACCTGAAAAATAGAATGGCCACGGCCTGGCCATGATGCGGAAACCTAATGGCACTAATTTCTTTTACTGGCAACAGTAACTTTAAAACGTCATATCATGACATCATTGTCATCTGTTGATTGCTGCCAAAGTGTCAGTTTTGAATTACTCATATTGCGTTAAAATCTTTAATCTAAGGTTAAAATGCCGAAAACTATTCATAGTATTGAGAGAAAAGTAGTTTACAATGTATTTAAATATTTGTTGGAGAAAAAGTCTCAGGGATTGGACTCTATTTCTCTCAATACCATTTATAAACTTAAGGTTGCTTCACACATATCAGTGAAGCCACAGTTCCGGCACAGTACCGGCACAGTGTTATTGATACATTCTGTAAGAACGCATCCCCACCTGTCAGTGATAATGCTCTCAGTGTCAGTGCCGCCACACGGACGTATTCATTTTGACAAAGGAGACCCGGCGTTTTATGCTAAAGTTGTATACTTTTTTAATTTTTAATATGTTATTCATTATTTAACTGGCAATATCTGTCAATCAGTCACGTTAGACATTTTTAAAGTAACATGTCTGTTTTTTTTAAGACTTAGTGTTTCCATATTAAAAAATATTAATAATTAAATAACTCTTATCTACGATTTGATAAAAATAAGACAAAACAAAGACAAAGCAATGTTGACTAAAAACATAAGCATCAAGCACTGACAAATTTCGACGGTTGAAAGCCAGACCTCGGTAGCCAAGTGGTTAAGGCAGCCGCCCGGAATGCGGAAGGTGCGTGGTTCGATTCCCGCCTGAGGTTGTCGTCTTTTTTCAGTGTTTAAAAAATTTAAAAACAAAAATTTTACTTAAGACAAAACATGTTTTACGTGGCAAATAAAATTAGCTTTACTTTCTGACCAAGTTCTATTGTATACAAATTAAGCATTTTTTCTATGGAAAGTGCCGGTTCTCCTATCCTCTCGTCTGTGGGGTGGCTCAATTGAGCCACAATATTTCTAGCGCCTGTCTGTGGGCTGGCTCAATTGAGCCACGCCACAGACGGCGAAAATGGGTGTCATATTTCGGCTCTGTGTTCCTTTGTTTTTTATTTGTTAGTGACATGCCGTACATATTTGGAATCACCATGACCTAGGCTCCATGATTCAAAAGTTCCTTTGTCGCGTCCCGAGGGATAAAAATAAAATATCGTCGTTTGAAACGTAGGGTTGTTTTAGCGCGTATATTGAAATCGGAATAATCGATTTATTATCGAGTTGATAGTATTATGAGCTGATTTATGTTATAACATGTTTTTTGATGCTTATGTTGTGCTTTATTTCAATAAAATACGTGTTTTCCTTATATTTTATTTTTATTTTACTATGAAAAAAAAAAGATTTTTTTTTAAAAATTCATATCTTTATTCTTTCAATATTTTAGGTATTGGGAATGGTTTTAATAGATTAAGGAACTAATGCAGAGTTACTAGTTATCATATTATAGCTTAATTATGAATAGAACGGACGGTAGCAACGTTTTTAGCGGTAGGTAGCTAAAAAAACCCCTGTCTGTTATAAACATGTTTTACGTGGCAAATAAAATTAGCTTTACTTTCTTACCAAGTTCTATTGTATACAAATTAAGCATTTTTTCTATGGAAAGTGCCGGTTCTCCTATAGATAATGAACGAATTTCCGAAATCCAAAAAAAAAAAAAATTGGTTCGTAAATGACTTCATAGATGGCGCTTAGCATAGATTAGTATGGCGCTTAGTAAAAGGCGAGTCCATGATGAACACGTGTATGGCTACGTAATATTTATTCCATTCCAAAGTAGAAATAGGTCCTGGAGATCCTGAATAAAAATTTGTAAGTACTATTTTTTTATGTTTTTGATAGACAAGCAAAAGTGTAAAATTTATTACAGCCCTTAAGTAGGAACGGGTCGGCTTTCATAAAACGCCATCTGTCGAGTATTTATGAACTAATTTTTATTTTTTAATTTGGGGATGTCAGAAAATCGCCCATTTTATATTTATGTATGAAATAATATTTTTCACTGTGCCGGTACGGTGTCGGAACTGTGGCTTTAAGATATTTGTGAAGCATCCTAAAGTTGTCAACATGATTAGATTATGACAAACACTCCATACAGTATTGCCACTATTTAATTTCTACTCTGTTTTGCCAAACTATAGTATGCACAATGAAAATTGGCCACATATATATTTTATTTAAGGACCACGACGAGAATACCCATAGTGAGAAAACTAGTGGTTTCTCTTAAAGAAGCTAGTTTATTTACTGGAAACCCATTTTCTTTTGTGACTATTTTAAATAATATTGGTTTTGAGTTTAAACAATGTGATCGAAGGAAATTATTGATGGACAGATTTGACTTGAAACTTCAACAAGTCACTTTTCTACGTAAAATGAATAATATAACAGATTGAAACAAAGTCGTATTTTTGGATGAAACATGGTTAAATACAAACATTACCGTGTCAAAGTCTTGGTCGGACGATACTCCATCTTCTAGCTCAAAAGTACCTGTTGGGAAAGGTGGTCGATTAATTAATTGTCATACTGGATCTGTAGGAGGTTGTATATGACTATTATAATTCATTAGTTTTCGCAGATTTTAAATATAGATTTTGAGTCTGTATTCTTAGGCTGATTTCACAGTCACGCGTTTGATCAGCGCCGGCCACACGCGCGCGCTTACAATTATTACACTACATAGTAGTTGCGCGTTTGAACTGCGTGCGTGACTATGATACGCAACTACTATCTAGTGTAATTTTTTTTTTCATTTATTTACCAATTTTAAACATAATGCAAAGAAAAAATATACAAATTAAAAAAGCACTTCGAAAACCTATATGAGGTTTATAGTAAGCGCTTTCAACCTATTTAAAGCCTACGTCGATACAATTAAAAAAAAAACATAAAATTAAAAATTAACATGTAAGTAGCTATAAAGGTATTGAAACAGTTACTTAAATTAGAAATTATAAAATCAAATTAATAACAAATTCAAACAAAACAAAAATAAACATTATTTAACACTAGCATTCCATACCACACGAGACCATTAGTGACTATATACAGTTTAGGAAGTGCGACCTTAGTTTCACTTTAATATTTTGTATTTTAATCTTATCGCGCAATTCAGAGGGTAGGTCATTTATAAATCGAGGAACCATGTAATCCGTTGTCCGCTCGCCGTAGATATTGTTTGTATTGACTCGGCCGATCGTGTCTAGTTGATTTCGAGCGGCGGCTCGCGTGCACACAGGATGATTCTTTTTTTTTGTAACCGCGCGAGTGTGGCCGGCGCAGATCAAACGCGAATGCAAATCAAGCGAACGCGAATCAAGTGCAAATGCGTTGCCCACCCTGATCTCATTGTTCTGAGACCCTGATGCTCATTATTTTAGTTTTCGGGCCACTATGGTCTTCATACTTCTATATATAATAAAATAACACCATGCAAAGTTTCAGTAAACTGTAAATTAATTCGCCTGTTCTACATATTCCTACTTATAGGGAAAATAGGATAGGTACTTGGTATGGTAGAGTTTTGAATAAGGAAGGTAGCAAATACAAATCTCGTTTAAGAGGCCTATTACATCTCAAATGTTTTGATTGGCGATGATTTTGGCGTAAAATGCCTATTTTTGCATTTTGTAGTAATTTTGCAGATGTATTTATAGCTTTTATCGAAATTCATGCTTAATATTACAAATCTGCACTTTGCGAGAATAAGCTGAAATTGGACGGCCGGCGCATCGCATTTTGTAGTAATTTTGCAGTTGTATTTATCATTTTTATCGAAACAGGATAATAAATTCATTATAAAATCTTTCTTCCTCATGAAGTAACGATCATTCTGGTATAAATTTTGCTTGATAATATTATCGTAGATAAGAGAAATTCACGGTTAACTTAAAGCGATTTTCAACGTTTTTTGGTATGGAATAAGATTTGTTTTCTAAATAAAATCAATGATATCAAAAAATTCCGAGGCCGCTACGCATTATACGACTATAAAGGAGATAACATTCTATTTTTTTTATTTCATTTGTTTAGAACAGTAGTTCAATCTAGGAGCTCAAAAATATGCCTTCGCGCAATTTATGAAAATCTCTCTGTGCAATTCTTGGTTTAATTAAAAAGTAAAACAAAATTTTACAAAGCGAGGCTGCTACGCTTTATGCCAATAGCTATTCTACACTATTTAATAAGTCAAAACTGTTAATATATTTTTGTTTCTGAGATCAAGAACGCCAAAATTTGCCATTTTTAGCAAAAAACAGTCGAGAATTCGAGATGTAATAGGCCTCTGTATGAATTGGTAAAAAAATGTTTAATATTTGCAAGATTATTCACAACTACACATTACGCAAATGAATGAGGCCACAAATGAATGAGGCCACAAATGAATGAGTTCTGATAGTAAACTTTAATGGGCGATTTTCTGACAGCCCAAATTAAAAAGTAAAAATTAGTTCCAAAACACCCGAAAGATGTCGTTTTATAAAAGCCAGCCGTACCTACCTAAGGGCTGTAATAAATTCTACACTTTTACTTGTCTACCAAAAGAATAGTAAGTCCTTACCTATTTATATTCAGAACCTATTTCTATTTTGGAATAGAATAAATATTACGCAGCCATACACGTGCTCTTCATGAATCCGCCTTTTACTATGCGCCATACTAATCTATGCTAAGCGCCATCTATGAAGTCATTTACGAACCAATTTTTTTTTTTGATCTCGGAAAATCGCCCATTAAAGCAAGCCATAGACTTTTTTAAAGATTTACTTTTTGCGCTTTCTTCATTGCGAAATCGTTGATAACATTTTCATATGACAGGCACCGTCCTATGTCGCGTTCAATCGACAAAATCGCTAGGCCGGTCAACCTTTCTTGGCCAATCGTCGAGCGCAAGTTTTTATTAATTTGAGCTTACTGAATGATCCTTCGCAGGAAGTTACAGTCACTGGCATTGTTAAAAAAATCTTTATAGCGACTACTACTCTGACCGAAACGTCACTTTTAAATCTAGTTCGACTATTGCTCTAAGAAGACTTGAACTACGGTCACATTTATCAAATAATACAGAGTGTGGTTTTGTAAAACAACGCACATTTCAGGGGTGGTAGCATGCATGACACTGATGCCAAAAAGAAAATACCTTAAATTTTCATGGATAATCCATGAAATCAGGGAATTATGATTTACTACACGAGCGAGCTATCGGCGGTCATTCCCCACACTCTCTCGGGGCGGCGGCCGCATATACTCGGTGGTGTAGCGGGGTATGCGGGGTTGTTGCGGGCGGTAACAAGCGTTTTAGTTTTAGGATATGTTTGAACAAGGTTTTTTACTAATAAAGTAATAGATAAATATTTATTTATATTTTTCTTGTAATTACTTTTATGTGTACACCCCTGAGTCGGGAGTTGCTGTTTAAAACTACACCCTGTATAGTCGTTTCAACTAGACTCTTTAAAGTGTTTAATTCAGCCCAAAATTCAGTAGCATAATTATCAGCTGAATATTTGATACTCAAATCAGCGGCATATTCTTTTAGTTCTTTAAGGGGAGGTATTTCGAGCGCTTCCCTCTCGTTCTCTCGATGGTACAACGGTAAGGGACGGGTATAACAGCGAAGCGGCGCGAATAATCGCGTTTTATATTTTAAAAAATTGATAGATGTAATAAACAAAAAACCATCGGTTATACAAACTCAAGTTATTTACGAGCTTCATTTTGGTAAATGACTCATAAAATCAAATCACTTATTTTAAGAATAAAACCTGGAAAAGAAGATAAAATGACACAAAAATATGTAACTTTGTGAATTTATTCTATCGAGCCAACTTTATCAAATCGTGTTTCCATCGGGTGTATTTTACAGAATAAAGCCTCAACAATATTTCATAATTTTCGCAGATTATAATTTTACTGTTTACTACTTCAAAAAGTAATTCTAAGAACGTGTTATTTTAATTTTTCACTAACACCTAGCCTTAACTGGATAATTAGCAATCTGTTCTATTCTCAAAACAATAACTAAAGCATAGAAACCAGGCTAAAAGACTAAATAAACAACAGCTATCTTACTCATATGACTTCAATTAATTTTGTGACGAGAGTGAATGTGACAAATAGTCCACATTCGTTTCTATTTTTTCTAGGTTGTCACAAGGTAAATTGTCATTAATGTCAAACGGATGTAATTGGATGTCTTTATAACACCATCAGATTAAATGTGTCGTTATTTTCCTTTGTTGCTATGTAAATAAGTGGCAAGTGTGGCAACCTAACTTGGTTACATTATAATGATGGATTATTTTCGCATTATGTTGTAGCTCCTCTGAGATAAATTTAATTATTTGCAACTTATTCTTCCCAAGAAACTTATAAACTAGCCATAGCATTGTTAGTGATATATATACGATACGTGTGACAAAAAGTCTTGTGTGATTTAGGGCTGTAAATCCCTTAGAGCAAGAAAAGAAAATTATCAAGAGACAATAACATTTTAACGGTGAGCTCGGACTGTTTTCAAAACTGACTGTTTTTAAAATACACTAATAGTTTGTCCAAATAGTCATCGTGTCCAATTCTGTGCTGATTAAGGCTAAATATCATAGAAATTTTGTTCATATCTTGGAGGTTATATTTTTTCACCTAGTGACGTACATTTCTATATCGATAAATCAGTATTTTGTGTAAGTGGGTGGCACATCTATCTTTAAATTATGATAATATAATATACGCCTCATTTACAACTTGATTTACTTTTAACATGATGTTAATAATTTATAACTTTAAAAGTACCTACCTATTGATAATTAAAAAATATACATAATTGAATGGTCCTCTTGATTACTACTACTACCATTTATCTGTATTTTCACTAGTTTCAAAAATTCTACATTTTGGTTACAGATTTCCAAAAAATTATAATATAAAAAAAGAATGGCTACGGCGTGTAAGAAGACTAAATTGGATATGGAATAAACGTATTCATATGTTCCAAACATTTTACGATCAATCAATCATGAACAATGTCTGCGACACATTTGTACTTACCATCAAGCATTTTGAGTAATCTTATTGATCATTTTCTAGAACAAAGTTTCGATGACAATCATAGAATCCTGTTGATAAAAGCCATAAGTAAGTTATATTTGACAATACGAATACATCATATTACCAAACAGGAATAACAGGAATGTGTGCCTTGTGACAAAGTACGAAGCTTTTTAACCAAAACATTATTTAAGGGGCAGTGATTTAATAAAAATGTTTTAAATATTTATTTACTTATAAGTTTTTTATTTCCATAATAATCCTTCAAGTCGCCATTTTCCTGTTCAGTTTTCAGATGTACGTTCAAACCTTATAGTTCAATATCCATCTAGTTAATTTGACAGATAAAGGTAGGCCGATGTGACACTGACTGTACACTGCTTTTCGTTAGTAACTCGCTAAACTTGCTGAAGGCAAATATGATCACTTTTACCGTTAACAATTTTTTGGCCTAACAATAGAACGAAAAGTTATGTATACACACGGCCACTGATCGACCTACCCAAATCCGTCGAAATATTCCAATCGATATTGAACTCTACTTGACTGATATTAAGATGAAATTTGGTTGCGGAAATTTTACATACAAGGATATAGATGTGACGCTGGCTGTACAGATAGCGTCATATCGCCCTACCCTACCTACTCTGCGACCTACTAATCTGTGAAATACCTGCAACCGAATCTCAACCTAATGTTGTAGTCATAGAGTTCAATATCGATTAGGATATTTTTACAGATTTGGGTAGGTCGATCTGAAGCTGCTGACCTACAGTGATTCAATATAATATTGTAGGTGTTTTTCTTGTGCACCATAACGTAGTTTTTTGAAAATTTGTCTGATTTAGTTTATAACGTTTCCAAGGCAAGCGAAAAAGCCGACAATGACCGAATTATTATGTTAGCGTAGAGAAGACAGGATTTGTATCGCTCTCCATACACTTCTGTCATTCTGTATCATTTTCTCGTGGAAGTGCATTTTGTGAGTAACGTAGTGCGTGTAGTAAAACGCAACGAAATATACAGAATGACAATAGTGCATGGAAAGCAATACAAAATTCTGTCTTCTCGATGCTAACATGTGGGAGGGTGGCATTTAAATGTAGATTACTATTAATGTTAGCATTAAAAACAAATGTTTGAAAAAAGCAAATTCACCGCAGTAATTAATACGAATAAGAAAACACGTGCTTGCCCATTGCCACGCTCCCCACGCCATGCGCCATTAGCGACTTGTTTGTGCTTCAGTATAAAAAGGTCATGCGCTAGCGCCTTCCGGGCATTCTGTACTCAACTGCGGAGCATGACGGAGCTCTGATCGTCGACAAGTATTGAGGTATGCTATGATGGTGTAACTAAATTATGTATTGTAGTACATAACTGTGTATCTTACAAGAAATAGTAGTAAGTACCAATTTTCATTATGTAAAATGCGAAATGGCTAATTATTTTAATCAATTGATATTACTGTTATTATAATTAACACTAAATGTGTGTATATTGTTACTGTCTGCCAATTAATCTGGTTTTTATGAATATAAATTGATCAAAATCGGTGGCGGCGCCCGTCCCTCAGAACAATAATATTGTTCAGAGACCCGTCCTTACCCGTCCCGCCCGCCGCGGTTAGTCTCTGACCGCTTGACTCCGATAACACTAAACACAAATACGCTCGTGCGCTGCCAAAATATGAGCGCGATGTTTTGTCTTATTTCAATAGACGTTTTCGATGATACTGGCATGTAAGTACGTATGTGTTGGAATCGAGCACTAGGGGTGTAGCGAGAACTTAGCAGGAGCAAACCTAGAAAATAATATTCCTGCTTGATTGGGTCACTCTTGCGCCCCCTTGAATTTGAATTTCCCCTTGAATTTGAATTTCCCCTTGAATTTCCAAAGACACCATGTTACATACATTAATGATGATTCTATGTCTTATCGTGTGAAAGAAAACCTACACTTATTTACAGAATAGAATAAACATTTTTAACGCTTGCCAATTCACATGGGTATCACTATACTTAGTGCTGCAATGGGCGATTTTCCGAGATCAAAAAAAAAAAAGAAATTGGTTCGTAAATGACTTCATAGATGGCGCTTAGCATAGATTAGTATGGCGCTTAGTATAAGGCGGGTTTATGAAGAGCACGTGTATGGCTGCGTAATATTTATTCTATTCCAAAATAGAAATAGGTTCTGGATGTCCTGAATATAAATAGGTAAGGTAGACAAGTAAAAGTGTAGAATTTATTACAGCCCATAAGACGACATCTATCGAGTGTTTTTGAACTAATTTTTACTTTTTAATTTGGGCTTTCAGAAAATCGCCTATTAAAAAGGCAATTGAAGCGCCGCGCCGAACACTGGTCCATTTTGGCAAAATACGGGACATTCGCATCCAAGTCAATATTTTAAGTTTGTATTTTTTATGCGTACTCCTCTTTTGATTACAAATCACTTTTACTGATTACAATTTTTCAAATAAACTTATAACTTTCGAGAAAAAAATATTGAATATTTTTTTGTATGGAGGAAAAGTGATTGACGTATACACCGTGGAAGTTAAAAACCCGAAAAATTTAAACCAACTATTTTAGAGCCTAGTTAGAGTATATAAAGTTATGTGACATATAGTCCAAAAATCTTTAATTGAAGAGATATTAATTATTTAAAACAAATCACACTTTAAAAATTCTCAATTGTAACACACCCTAAGGTAGTGACGTAGCCATCAAGCAGTAACTTCACAATTGAGTTTGGAATTTATCCTACAAAAAGGTTTAACTACCGAAACATGATGATGATGATGATAAAAGGATCTGACTTGCAACTAAAATACAGCGTAGTGCTTTAAATAATTATAATCTTACGCACTTTAATCACAAGTAGCTTTCCTCTTTTTTCTTATCGCTAGACTTTAGTTTTATTCTGTCCTCAATCGCGAGAGTGCAAACTTCACTGCAAACTATTTACCTTCACTGATTATTGGCTGATAGTTTGAAATTGATGTTACTAAAATGACATATTTCAAATGATTACTGAGTGTAAAAACACATTGAAATTTGATTGACTGTAATTAATACCTACATAATATTCACCATGCCGCATTCACGGACCTGAAAAAGAGACCTGGACCTGGACCTTTTTTTCAGGTCCGTGGCCGCTTTATCCTCCGGCTCATTTAGCGGATATTCACTTTGTGTACGGATTTTGTAACGGCAACTCCCTCCAGGCTATCGCCGAATACTGAAGAAGATACCCAGATCGTCGTATACCTCATCATTCGACTTTTGCGGATATCCACAGACAGTTTCGGGAAAAAGGGCTCTGAAAGATTCAGAGGGAAAGGGCGATAAATCTAGATGTACAAACAGAGAATCGAATTATGAATTTGATTACTGAAGATCCAACGTTATCGTCAAGAGCTGTTGCACGAATAGTCAATGTTAATTACAGGCTCGTATTAAAGCTTTGGAAAAGGTACGGTCTGCATCCCTTTCACTTTAGAAAAGTACAAGGAATAATAAATAATGATGGGCCAGCTAGAGTTCCCTTTTTCCAAAGAATGAACCAGAAATTAGTGCACGACCCCGGATTTCTGAACAAAATATTATGGTCAGATGAGTCGTTGTTCACGAGAGAGGGAGTTTTTAAGTCCCATAATCAACATATGTGGCTAGAAGAAAATCCCCATGCCAAGAGGGAAAATTCATACCAACACAAGTTTTCTGTAAACCTGTGGGCCGGTTTAATAGGCAACAAATTGATAGGTCCCGTCATATTTCCAGATAGAGTAAATGCACAGAATTATTTATTTTTCTTGAATAATGAACTAAATGACTTGCTAGAAGATGTCGATTACACGAAGAACTATGTGGTTCCAGCACGACGGATGCCCGGCCCACTTCAGCCTAGCAGCTCGTAGTTGGCTAGACGAACAATACCCCGACAGGTGGATTGGCCGTGGAAGTAACGTCCTGGCCTGGCCCGCCCGGTCACCCGACTTAACTCCACTGGATTTTTTTCTATGGGGAACTCTGAAAGATAAGGTATACTCAATACCAGTGGACTCTCAAACGGCTTCAGAAGAAATAAAGAACACCTTCGTAAACCTAAATAATGAAATCCGTTTAAAATTAAATCTTTGTGCTGAACACGGTGGTACACATTTTGAAAACCTAATTCATTAAATTAATAAAAATGCTTCATTGTTTAACATAGTTGTTTATTTTATTTTACTCAAAATCAACACATCGAGAATTTAAAATACGTACACACATATCTGTTAGCATGATCACATCACAGATTAGCATGATCGATATTACAACAAGTCATCCCTTTCCAGCTGTAGTATGAGGTAAAACAATAAGAGGTATGTTTTCTTTCGGATATAATCATGATTAATGATTTTGGTTTATCAGTCAAAGGAAAAGATATCAACGCAAACTTTCAACAACAATAAAAATCTGCGCTGTGATGTTGTTGTAACTAATAAAGTTTGGATATAAGTTGTAGTATTTTGTGGTACCCATAAATTGAAATAATTTACCGTAAACATCGTGCTAGACATGACACTTCTTGACATGGAACACAAGTCACTGCATTCGCCGTGCATCGTATGATATCGGAGTGATTCGTGAAGTGTCATGCTCGCTCTCTGTTTCTCAACTTGAGATAAATTAAATTGGCTCACTCTCTGAAGTAAAGGTTTATTCACAAAGAAGCGTGCAGTTAATATGATTAAGTTTGTACTGAAATAGTAATTTAATTAAGACACATAATTGGACCCATGTTGATATAACATTATTTACTCGTACTGTCGTCAAAAATACGTGGTTTAAATCATTCGGGTTATTAACACCCACGGTGTATAACTGTAATGAGCTGGGGATTTGCGTTGAATTTTGGTGGGTTTTAAGATCTTATCATTCTCTATGATAAATGTTAACAACTTTTTTTGTATCCTTGCAGTCTTTGAAGCTACAGGCACTTAAACATTTAAAATAAATAAATATTTTTTTATGTACGAAAAAGCTTTTAATATCGCCCGGAATGAATTAAATTTAAAGTAAGGAGTACGTTGCAGCACCCAACATTTATTGAAATTATTACTAATACAGGTAGTATCAATTTCTAAATTCCTAGCCTAAACATAAATAAGCAAACCGGTTTCCGAACAATGGGCAAACCGGTTTCCGAACAAAAGGCTTTGTTGTGTCGCCAAGTCTATACACAAATAGGAAAAAAATGTTAACCGCACAATGAATGGGGTATGGTGTTTGCATGTAAATCTTGCAATTATAAGTAAATTTGTTACTTTAAAAACTTAAAGGATCTGCGCTAAAGTTAGTTTCCAAGTCTATGCAAACTTCATCCTCATCATCTGGTGTTTCAGTATCTTCACTTTCTATCTCTTCTAGCAGTAAATCGTTGGCCTCAGGAAAAAGAACAATTTGTTTTTTTTTATATATTGGTTTGAGATGTGAAATGTATGGATAATTTCCGTTGGAGTTGCAAGACATATGTTGCAAGTGACACTAGAACGGGTTTCTGATAACACCGTTGCCACTTTTCCATTAATCATAGTCATGTGGAGCTCATGAAAGACTTCTATATTAATGTTTAATATTTTAGCGTTTTATTAACGCTTAAATATACTTAAGTAAAATTTTAAACATTCTTCTATATTGATTATTTTTGTAAGTACGAAGTTTGATACTTCTCCATTAATTGCATCTGTATGAAAATTCATGATCTCTTCAGTCTCTTTCGTAAATTCAAACATCACTGGCCTATAATAGGATTTTCCCAAACAATAACATGGCCACATTAACCGCAATGGAACTAGACTAACCATAAAATCAAATCTGAGAAAATATCTTTTGCGTTATGTTTTTGTTTAAAAGTACAATATTACAATGAGATGGAGCAGCTTCCATAGATTGACTCAACAAACTTAAATATTCTTGTGTGTCCATAGTTCCATGGTTTCTTGACTAAATATCGAAACTAAATCGATCTAAATCGATGAATATTGGAGTTCAACCAAGGCAAATTTTGTTTCATAAATGTTTTGGCATGTCTTTGTGCTTTTATCCATTTTTTTATAGTTGAGATAAAGTTTTAAATAACTTTTTTGATGATTATTATGTCTTCTTCAGAAACCTCTGATAGATAGATAGATAGAACAACTCGACAGCAAGTTAAAAAGATATTCTGATTTTTTTGTTGTCTTCACAATTTTGCAATGCTACGTAAAAATCTAAATATGTAACAAATTGAGCCATTTTAAACCAACAACCAACAAACCATCTATTTATTATCTAAATTAAAACGCGTAAATAGACCAATCCTGTTTTACTGACACAGAGTTGAAAGTAAAGATAATTTGTCTATTTGGAAACAAAGGACAAAACAAAAGTCAACAAAATCGAGTAACAAATCAGCAAGAACGAGAATATCAACAGAGAAAACAACAATCAAAAAATCAACAGAGAAATCAACAAAATTGAGAAACAAATAAGCAATGAGTAACGATAACGACCAAGTAAAACGAAAAAATCAACAAATATGAAAGATATTTTAGCCAGCGCATTCGCAGAATACAGAGCATCATTATCCTTTAAAGAGTAGCTGAGAATGTTGTAGCAATAATTGTCATAATTCTAATCAAATCGTCGAATCGCAGTCGTGGGTGGTCGAGATTGAATCGTAGCTTTACTAGCGTCAATATGACAGCGCACTGATTGCGATTAACTAATTTAATCGGTGCGTGTGTAATTGTTGTGGTTATATATTTTTAAGCGTCGGTATTATCGCAGGCGAACGTGGCAATGGGCGATTTTCCGAGATCAAAAAAAAAAGAAATTGGTTCGTAAATGACTTCATAGATGGCGCTTAGCATAGATTAGTATGGCGCTTAGTAAAAGGCAGGTTCATGAAGAGCACGTGTATGGCTGCGTAATATTTATTCTATTCCAAAATAGAAATATGTTCTGGATGTCCTGAATATAAATTAGGTAAGTGAATACTATTTTTTTATTCTTTTGGTAGACAAGTAAAAGTGTAGAATTTATTATAGCCCATAAGTAGCCCAGCTTTCATAAAACGACATCTATCGAGTGTTTTTGAACTTATTTTTACTTTTTAATTTGGGCTGTCAGAAAATCGCCCATTGTACGCCCGATCACTAAGTTACCGTTTAGGAAGCATGCAGTGTGTTTAAATCTGATAATTTAGAGAAAGCGCCTTAGTTTATGTTGTTGCATTTGTATAAAGGTTCACTTCGTTCTTACATGCACCATTTTTTTACCCTCAGTGTTGACACAGTGGAGCACAAACTGTCTGAGACTGTAAGCTGTGGCTTGGTATGTCGTTGCCTGTGTGCAAGCGAGATGGTGAATGAGAGAAAAGGACAACGTATGAAAAACGCAGCGCGCAGGGCGCGCATAACAAAGCCTATTGTTTGTTCGGAAACCGGTTTACCCATTGTTCGGAAACCGGTTTGCTGATCTATGTTTAGGCTAGGAATTTAGAAATTACTACTATCTGTATTATAGTCTGACCGCTACCGCTGTACTGCGCCTTTGGTATGCGAGCGGTGAGGCGGAGGGGCGAAACAGTTGCTCCAATTTGTCATTCTGCCGTCATCGCTCACGGCGGCAACTAGTGTGTCAGACGCACATGAGATAAAATATCTAAAAATGGGTCGTGCATTATCTCGAGATATCAAGACTGTCATTTTCAAAGTGGCCGAATATTTTAAGAAAAAAAAAGCAAACAAAGAAAGTTTATATTATACATTCCCAAGTATTAAAGATTTATTTTATTTATATTGGTTCTTTAATTGTACTTATCTAAAATAATATTGGACAAAAACGGATTGGATGTAATTATACCCGTAAATATAAAGCTTCAATAAACTGTGCTTCGATATCGTAAGATCTGTCTGACACTACGAATCTCATTTGAGTTCATGCTCTTTACTTTCCCACCTCCCCCTCCCCACGCATACCTAAGGCGCGGTGCAGCGGTTGCGGTCAGGCTATAGTAACAAATTTCAAAAATAGGTTAGGTGCTGCAAGGTAGTCCTTACTTTAAATTTAATTCATTCCGAATATTAAATATTAAAAGCTTTTTCGTACATACTTTTTTTATTTCAAATGTTTAAGCGCCTGTAGCTTCAAAGACTGCAAGGATACAAAAAAAGTTGTTAACATTTATCATAGAAAATGATAAGATCTTGAAACCCACTAAGATTCAACGTGAATCCCTAGCTCATTACGGAGTTATACGTCAATCACTTTTCCTCCATACAAAAAAATATTCAATATCTTTTTCTCGAAAATTATCACTTTATTTGAAAAATTTTAATCAGTAAAAGTGATTTGCAATTAAAAGAGGAGTACGCATAAAAATATAAACTTAAAATATTGACTTGGATGCGAATGTCCCGTATTTTGCCAAAATGGACCAGTGTGCGCCGCTAGACCAGGTTTTTTATTTTTCTGGTCAGGCGTCCCCTATGCGCAGTATTTGCTGTGCCTGCCGTGGTGCTCTTCTTCGTAGAGTTGGGCAGCGCGGTGTGCGGGTTCGTGTTCCCGCGAGGATAAAATGTTTACTAGAAAAAATCAATCAATCAACAAAACGAGTTTCCTGAGAATGAAACTTGAATGGGATTCGAACCTTTGGATTGCCGGTCCACTGCTCTAACCAAAGGTCATGGGCTTGTCATGGGTTCGAATCATATTCGAACTTTCTGAGACTGGTTGATTTTTTTCTAGTAAACACCTATTATCCTATTGACTTACGTTTGTGTATTGACTATTTATCATTGTGAATGCAAAATTTCAATAATAAATAATTAAATTAGGTCCAATAAACTAGTTTATGTAGTATACTATCTATAATTATATTATGTGTAGTTATGTTATATAAATGATATATATTTATATTTAGTAGGTATCTTTTTTTGCGCCGTCTATCTTCTTTTTCTAACTCTTTTTACTGGTTGACTGGTAGAGAATGTTTTTAGCATTAAGTCCGCCATTTGTACTTGTTTTTGTGCAATAAAGTATAAATAAATAAAATAAAAACAATTATTTTGATCTAGATAATCAGAATAATTAATGGTGTTAGAATCAATGATATTTATAAATAGACTAGTTACACCTGAACGAATGGGCGATTTTCTGACAGCAAAAATAAAAAAAATAAAAATTAGTTCAAAAATACTCGATAGATGGCGTTTTATCAAAGCCGACCCGTTCCTACCTAAGGGTTGTAATAAATTCTACACTTTTGCTTGTCTATCAAAAAAATAACAAAATAGTACTTACAAATTTTTATTCAGGATCTCCAGGACCTATTTCTATTTTGGAATGGAATAAATATTACGTAGCCATACACGTGTTCTTCATGGACTCGCCTTTTACTAAACGCCATACTATTCTATGCCAAGCGCCATCTATGAAGTCATTTACGAACCAATTTCTTTTTTTTTTGTGATCTCGGAAAATCGCCCATTGTATTTGAAAATGGCAAAATTGTTTCTATGACGTAATCACGTCGAAAGGGAAAGAAAATAAATGCAATCATATCATTAGCCTATTGTTAAAAAGAGATAAACATATATTTTAACTTTTGTATACTTTTTAAGGTAGTTGACCAATGAGCTCATTGAATTTATGCGCCATCTCGGCCGCCATTCTTTTCTCTCTTTTACTCTTACAGGAACGTCTCTCTCTTACGTAGTACACGCGTCTCAGTCTGCGGGCACGAGATTGGCGACGGCCGAGCGATGGCGACGCGACGCGACGGCGACGCGACGGTGGAGCGGGGCGACAAGGCGCGACATCTTGCGTGGGCACAAAACTTGTCGCTCTATGTCGCTCTAGAGGTAGTGTTGTGAGCTCAGAATTTAGTTATTGTTCTGAGGTTGTGAGCAACATGTCACGTCATCATAACACAAGTTAACGTGAAAGAGAAAAATTGGAGCCAAGTCTATTAATGAGAACAGAGTTATTATTACCTAGAGATGATGTTCATCCAATAAATGAAGGAAGGAGTACTTTGGGCGAATTTTCTACCCTTTTTACAAGCTAAGGTGCATTCCAACAAAATTTTACAACTATACCAGAATGAGTTTACACACATTTGATTACGTTTTAAATAAAATATAACATATTTACAACCTTTTTATGGTGAACATTTTTACTGTTCCAAAGAGCAGGTTTCGTGTATGTTACACGAGATACCTAAATTCGCTTCAATATCAATTTCAATTTCCATTACATAACATAAAATAAAATAAAATAAAAAAAAAAATTACGTAGGAGGTTTCTTATATATTTTTCAACACAACACTACTGTAATCGCGAGCGACCTAATCAAACTAGTTTGTTCATTTGTTCTCGTCACTTCCGCGCCGCCGCCGTCGCTCCCGAGTCGCCCGTGCATCGCTCGATCGCTCCGCCATCGCTCGTTTCGTGCGCGTCACCATAGGTGTACATGTTGTTGATGCATCGCCGTCGCGTCGCTGTCGCGTCGCGTCGCCCGTCGCTCGACCGTCGCTAATCTCGTGCCCGCAGACTTACTCATGCATACCGGATTGGCAACAGGGCAAATGTCCTCACTAAATGAAAATTGCTATTTAAAATTTATTTTTACAATAATTACGATTGAAATTTTAAAAAAATCTTGTCTCTTATGGTTGTAGTATAATTTTTACAATTTCTGTATACACAGGCCTTTTATCCAAATAACAACACAAAAACTTATAACGGTAACGATCGTATTGACGTGACAATGACTGACGCGTGACTGAGTGAGGTTCAGACAATGGGCAATTTTCCGAGATCAAAAAAAAAAGAAATTGGTTCGTAAATGACGTCATAGATGGCGCTTAGCATAGATTAGTATGGCGCATGGTAAAAGGCGGGTTCATGAAGAGCACGTGTATGGCTGCGTAATATTTATTCTATTCCAAAATAGAAATAGGTTCTGGATGTCTTGAATATAAATAGGTAAGGACTTACTATTTTTTTATTCTTTTGGTAGATAAGTAAAAGTGTAGAATTTATTACAGCCCTTAGGTAGGTACGGCTGGTGGCCGCCTTTTATAAAACGACATCTATCGGGTGTTTTTGAACTAATTTTTACTTTTTAATTTGGGCTGTCAGAAAATCGCCCATTACCTTTTTTTATATAAAAGAGGGAGGCAAACGAGCAGGCGGGTCACCTGATGGAGAGTAATCACCGCCGCCCATGGACACCCGCAAAACCAGAAGAATCGCAGGCGCGTTGCCGGCCTTTAAGGGAGGAATAGGTTTAAGGAAGGAATAGGAATGGGAGGAGGGGGGGGGGGCCTCCGGAACCCTCACTGGTCGTACGAAACACAACAGCACCAAGTGCCATTATTTCACGCCGAATATTCGTGAGAGGGTGGTATTACGCCGGGCGAGCCGGCCCAATGCGTGCTGCAACGCAGCGTGGCTCTACCACTCAGTCAGTGTCACTCATTTAGCACCACCCAGGGATCACGTGTAGGGTCTCAAGGGTAAACCTACGGACGCGAGCAACTTTGACCTCCAAAATGGATTTGTTCTAGTCACTACGGAGGGCAGGCAACGTATAGGTCATTGCATTGGTTAGAATAGCAAATAATTAGCCCACAGTACGTCTGTGGGTTAGCCCCATTAATATTTTAGCTAAAACTTGCACCCCTTTGTGTTTAAATAAATGTAGGTACCATCCTAACTATAATAAATAATAATATGTATTAACTAAAAGCATAGTCAAAGAAGCATACATACCAAAAATATAAAGTAAAATAGGTATAGTTTTCAAAATAACGAGCTTCGGTCTACTTTTGATTTTTGTAAAAGATTGTCTTGTTCTATTTATTTATAGTAATTGATAATTTTACCCTACAGCCATCTGCCACTTGTCACTTGACATTTGTGTTCCCAATTGTTTCATGGAGAATGTATTAAAAAATTGGCGTTACAAGAACAAAGTTGTAGATCTTTTTCTGTGCTGCGTTTTTGCTTCAATTTGTGAATTAATTTTTATCCCATTTAAAAAATTACTAATAGAAAGAAGATAATTATGGTTATGCTTTCAATAAATATATAAAACTTGTAAATCGTCAAAATATTTTGTCAATGCTAGAATAGTGTAAAAATGGCTCATCTCCAGTATATTCCGGGTGACCCTCGCTTGGTAGACCAACTGGTATACGAGCTCAAATCCAAAGGAATATTCGATCAAGTAAGTGAATTTTTTAATGACAATATTTTCTAGGTCTAGACATCCAATAATCGTTAATGCCTGTCTGGAGGTCATTCCTTTCTTAGTCCAATCACAATAAGTTGATTGGAAATGTGTAAAATGCGTAGGTTCTTCAAAGGTAGAAAAGTCGCTATAAAATTTCTAATTTTTTCCATGTCTTGTAAAACTTAATTTTGCCATTCTTACTTTGTAGGTAGATAGGTACTTATGTATTTAATTTATCAATAATTTAAGAACACATAAGATGAGACATTCAATATCATTATAAAATTTTTCTAAAACTATGATATCAATCAAAAGATTTTAAGTATTAAGATCTTTGGAAATTGATTTTTGCCAGAAAAGCTTAAGATTGATTTTATTGTATCAGACTATAAATAGGTAGCAACTTTAAGTACCTACCTACCTGTTTTGTTGCATTGGCACTTAAAATGTATTTATATTAAATTACATTAAATAAAAAGTTAAAAAATTATCTTAAATTCCTCTTTTGAAATTGTGTGAACTGCTTATTTTGGTAATGTGTATCCTCTCTTAACGTATGGGATTATTTATTGGGGTAATTCTGTTAATTCACATAGTACTTTCATACTACAAAAGAAATGTATATGCATAATTTACAACTTGTATTATGATGATACCCTTTGTATTTAGAGAAAATAAAAATGAATACTTTAGTTTCAAGACTAATTCATTGTATAATTCATGATAAATTTTGATAATATTAATGTTACTAATATTTATTTGTGTACATTGCATGCCACTGTTGGCAAACTGTTGATACTATTTTTTTTTAAAGAACTTGTTACACAGTTTAAGCAATAAAGAAATTCTATTCTATTCGATTCTTTAAAACTAAGTAATTAGTTTTAAAGACTGGCAAATTCATTATTAAGTTAAATTACTCTGGACATAGGTAACTAAAGATAATTTGATTTGTTACATTGTTCAGATGGAGTTTTGATAAATATGCCACAACATGGTTAGACACAGTTAGGGTTACCATTTAGGTAATTTGAAAAGTCCTGACAAAAAGTCTGACATTTCGATAAAAGTCTGGACGTTTTAGTCACAAAATGGAAACCATACACACCTTTTTATTACTTACGTTTTTTGATAAATGAGAATGAGAATTCGGCATATTCGGCAGGTTTACTGAATATTCGTATTCAGCCGAACATTCGGCTAAATTGCTGAATGTTCGGCAAAGTGGTACTCAAACTTTTACTGTATTGAGCCATGTATGAGTTGAGTGTTAAATGTGTTTTTTTTATGAGGTACAGTCAGGCTTTATGTTTTTGTTGACACTGTAGCTTTATTTTCAATAACAGCAGATAAAAAAGATGTATATTAATTAAAAACAAAATAAAAGTAGGTATGTGGTTATTTTGTGGTAAAGCTACAGTGAATTCTTTATAATAAAATAATATGTTCATAAAATCAGGTCTTTATTGTGAGAAATTATGCTTTAATTAAATTACAACAATACAAAAAAAAATTAAATCATATTTGTAGTTTCTACAATACCAAGACAAATATGAGATCTTTATATGAGACCAAATCATATTATAATGTGAATATTAGGCCGAATATTCAGTTTGGTAAAAGTTTTACCGAACATTCAGCCGAATATTCGTATTCGGTGAAACCCATGTTCGGCCCATCTCTAATAAAAATTAAAGACTTATTTGATATTACTTAATATGTAGTTTTGTTACTCATATTCTAAAATCGGGACCAATTAAAGAGCCGGACAAAGTCCGGACTCCAGTCTAAAAATCCAGACATGTCCAGACTAATCCGGACTGACAGTTACCCTAGGTACAGTACAAACTACATTCTTATTAGTTTTATCTTGTTTTCACCAAGTTATAAGTATTAAGGCAATTTAAAAAAAATGTGTGTTTGATTTGCTACAATTTTTTTTTAAAACTTTTTTTAAAGTTGAAACGTCAGGATAATATAAAAAACTATGTAAATAGTAAATTACACGCGAGTTAATCCGTAAAAAAGTGTTTCATTTCAATGTGTAGTGCTTGCTTAAACCTCGGAAAACAATATATTTTTTTAACTTTTTTTTTTTAAATTCTTAGACATCTTAGTGCAGGTATGATCTAAGAATGACCAACCTTGGACTACAAATATAAAATCAACTTAACTTTTCGTCTTAGTTTTATATCATCTTGTTCCCAAATGACATGTCTGGTGGAGGAGGATGGAGGCGTTTGCTAATTTTTTGTCAAGTTTTCATATATTACACAAACCTTTCAGTTTCGGAAGGACTGCATAGCTGATGTAGACACTCGACCTGCATACCAAAACCTTAGACAGCGTGTGGAAAACTCAGTGTCCACATTTCTGGCCCGACAGTGCTGGAAACCAGATCTGAACAAAAACCAGCTGCGAGAGAAGCTTAGAAAACACATCTTGGAGTAAGTTCTTTTGTTTATAAACAGATTATTTTCCATAGATTATGATTATGATTGTAAGACCAACCACCAAAAGAGTGGGAAGAGCTTTGCCCACTTGTGGGACTATAGGTTAAATAAATAAAAAAGAACTATATATATTTTACTATACAATAACAAGTCAAGTCTTTTTAAAATATGTCTCTTCTTTCTTCTTCAGCCCATGATCACCCACTGCTGAGTAAAGGCCTCCTCATTTGCACGCCATCCTGATCGGTCTTGGGCTTTCTGTAACCACTGTTTGCCCGTTACTTTTGTGATGTCATCAGCCCATCTAGCCGTCTGGCGGCCAACACTTCTGGTGCCGGTTCTCGGTCTCCACTCAAGCACCTTCCTGCTCCACCGGCCATCGTCTCTGCGGCTTATGTGACCCGCCCATCGCCACTTCTTTTGCGCAATTATACGCCCCACGTCGTTTATTTTAGTGCGACTCCGGAATTCTGTGTTTCTTGTTTTGTCGCTCAGAGTGATACCCAACATGGCGCGTTCCATCTTCCTTTGGGCTACCTGCAGCTTTTGGATATGTTGTTGTGTAAGAGTCCAAGTTTCTGCCCCGTAGACCATGACCAGATGAATATACTGCTCATATGCCTTTCGTTTCAGAGAGAGGGGCACTTCCTTACACTTGAAAATTTCGGGCAGCTAACCGAACGCTCCCCAACTGAGCCCGATGCGGCGTTGAATTTCTCTTGCCTGTCCGTCCTTTCCAAGCGTGTGCATATAAAAATAGGTACTTGCTTTTTATTAATAAGTCAAGGATCATAAGACCGCCGGCGGCCGTGAAACAATTGATTTTCAATTGTGTCTGGTTTTACGGTGTTCAAGGGGTTAAAACCTTTTAGTTTGCAGAGTATTTTTGTGGCCTATCTGTAGATTTGATTAGAGCAGTTGGAGGAGGCCTTTGTCAGCCAGTGACCTGCAGACAGGTAGTCAATGCATTATGGAATAGTGTTACCGAAAAACTTATTATAAATAATCATGTAAATTACTGTCTGAATAAAGGCTATTATTATTATTATTCTCGTATTTATTTGTTTTCTTAAGTCTAGGTTCTTTTTTATAATATTCCATATAAAAATAATAAACAAAACTACTATAAAACATTGACATTATAAAAAACTTAAACCTAGTTAGGGCTGCAGAGAGAGGAACCTCCTGACGATGCGTGCCGTGTCAAGAAGTACCGCCTTCTGTATCTGGCCCTTGATCCAGCCGTCTAGTCTTATTATTATTATTATATAAGTAGGTATCAGAAACTTTAAAACTGATATTCATTGTTGCAATAATTGTTCCTCTTCACTTAACACTATAACCGCCATGGCAGACACCCTGTGACCGACAAACAATTAAATTTCAATTGTGTCTGGTTTTATGGCAGTCGATGTGTAATCTTTCTAACACAATCTTACTATAGACACACAAGGGGTTAAACTATTAGTTAATAAGCCTTAGCCCTAATATGCCTATTTTGTGATGGGAAAAATAAACAAGATTTTATTTTTAATTTTTATAGACTATAATGTTTTACTATTGCATGATATTAATGTCTATTATAAATTTTTACAGTGGTAACTACCTGGAGCAAGGAGTAGAGAGAATTGTTGACCAAGTTGTGAATCCAAAAGTAGCATCAGTATTCATACCCCAAGTTGAGGATTTGGTCTACAACTACTTAGGAATCACAAGAAAGAAAACTACACCAGTAGCACCTGTACCAGAAACCTCCAATACCAAAGTTGGTGAGAACAACTTACTTCCCACTGATCTTGAGGCAGTCAGCCCAGGTTCAGTAGATGATGACAAAAATGAGCTCATGGACATTTCTGTACCTGGAGAGGAAACGAAAATGGATATTGATCAGGAAGAAAATTCGAAACAAGAAGTAAAAGAAGAAAATGATAATGATATTGTTAACAAAATTAAAGTAGATGCGAAGGATACATACCTGTCTGGTGTGAATGAGCCCAATTCGTACGATTCCAGTGGTAGCATGGATAAGAGCACTATTCCACTCCCTGATGAAGAAATTAAACTTGAAAACATACCAGCACCAAAAAGCAGTCCACCTAAAACTCCTAAACTCAAAACGGAGCTGGAGAATATAAAATTGCCAGAAGAGCCTAATTTATCCAGAGATATACCATTGCCAGAAGACACTCCTAAATCAGAAAAAGAACATTATTTCAAACCTGTTAATAGTGACGACGATGGATCTAGTTCAGATTCCTCACTCATAAGAAATATGTCACCTTTAACTCCTATTAGAAACTTCAACAATGAAAATTCCTGTGACGCTCAACAAGCATTCGAAAACGATTCTGGTGACAGCAAGAATGAGAAAAAAGAAACTATAGAACCTAACACCTTCAGATTCACAATTGAATCGAAAAATGATTCTGTAGCTATAAAACCTGAAAAAAAAGACACTGACCAATCAAATTTATCGTATCAGTTTAGTAATCAGGTGAATATAAACGCGTTCAACACGCCAATGTACGATGACAGTTCAAATAGTAATCTCTTGCAAATAGATTATGAAAGCGATGCAAACAGTAAACTAAACATTGAGAATAAGATCTCAGAAGCAGATCAAAATTCTAATGAGTCTAAAAAGGATAAAAAGCAAGAGGAGAAGAAGACCAGTCATAGAAACTCTCATTCTAAAGATTCGCATAGACATTCGAGCAGTAAGGATAGGCGATCGGATTCCAAACAATCTAGTTCAAGGGACAGCAGAAGCGACAGGAAATCGTCCAAAGACGATCATAAGAGTTCCAGTAAATCCAGCCGCAAAGAAAGATCTAGGGATAGAGGCGATAAAAAAGAAAGCAGAGATTCGTCCAAACACAGAAGCTCCCATAAAAGCTCTAGTTCCAGTAACAAAGATTCAAAGTCACATAGAAGCTCCAGTTCAAGTCAGAGACATTCTAGTTCAAGCAAACAATCTGACGAAAAAAGGTCTTCTTCTTCAAGTCATAGGGATAAGGAAAAGAGTTCTAAAGATGATAAGTACTCTAAAGAAAAATCTCTAAAAGATTCAAAGTCAAGTTCAAGTAGTCATAAATCAGACAAAAACAGAAAAAGTAGTAGCAGCAGCAAAAGTAAGCACGACGATAAAGATAAGAAAAAGGATAAAAAAGAGACAGATGATCATTATAGCGCTTCAGGTAGAGGAAGCCACAATCGTCGTTCGACTGACAGAGACTCTAATGACGGCAGTTCTTCATCAAAAGGATCACATAACCAGTCCAGTGCAAAGTCTGTCGATAGCAAAAAGGAAAGTAAAGGTTCTACATCAAAATCTGATAACACTTCTACCAGTGGAGATTCTACAAGTCCCAGTGATAAAGATAATTTAGGTAATCAAATGAAAAATTCTCAAACAGCGAAAATGCCCCAGAGTAAGCCAATAATAAGGGTTGAAAATCATTTAGAAATGCCGATTGCTACGCCGCCGAGATTACCTTTCGTGCCAGATGTGACATTAAAAAAACCTAGAATCGCCGCAAATCTGGAAGAGGCTAGAAAGTTAATGAAAATGCGTAAATTTTTAGATGAAGAACAAAAGAGAATGAACCAAGAAGCAGCTTTACTTTTGGAATTCCAAGCGAACGTTCGCCCGAGTATGAGTCAGGTCTATTCAAGCATTCCCGGCCCTGAGCTCGAGTTTGCCTGCATTACAACAACACCGGCCGAATTAGTTGCTGAAAGTACTAAAAATTCAGAAACAAAGGATGCCATTGAAGTAGATAACATTGAAGAAAGGATCGATTCCATCAGTGACATATTAAATGCAGCGCAACAAGTCGAATGTACTGACGTAAATAAAGAAGACGTACAAATTACTAAAACTGGATCAAAAACGGAAACTATCGTAAATAAAGAAGACATACAAATTACTAAAACTGAATCAAAAACGGAAACTGTGCATACGAAGACGGAAATAGAAGAAGAAGTCAATACAATATCTGATAGGGCCACAGTACATATTGAAAACATGATAGAAACTGACGTAAAGTTGGTTCATGGTACATCTATGGAAGACAAAATAAATGAAGTTAGCAACACAAAGCTCACTGATGGAAAAGCAAAAGTTGATTGTGAGACCAAGTTGACTGAACATGTGAGGCCGAAGGAAAATTTTGATAGCAAAATAGTGATTAAAGCTGAAGGTATGGTACTTAAAGAAACTGATGCAGAAAGTGTATGTAACGATATCGCAGGAATAGATGATATTGAAGAAAGGCTTCAAGACTTATTAAACGAAAATAAACGGACAGAGTATTTCGAAATCACGGTCATCGCCGAAGAATTATCGGAAACGGAGGACGTAAAACCGGAAATATCCAAAAGAGTTCTAGACATGAATGAGATTTGTCCTGAGGAAAACGTTCTCGAATATTTTGGTGAGCACGAAAAGTATAAAGCTGAATTAGAGCGCGATCAATTCAGTAAATTCTTAAAAGCTTTCACAGCTAATTGTACCGACAAAATGTATCTAATCAACTGTAGTACTTACGAGGAGAATGTTATGAAAGAAATATCACAAAACTTCGGCACATTTGAAGTGGTTAATTATTATAAGAACGGGTATTTGAAACTTAACAACACCGCTAAGAATATTGTGAGAAATGTGAATGTGTCTTCGGAAATCTCATTGCCTGTGGACAATAACGTTACTGATGATGTCAGAGCTACGCCGGTATTCAGTCCTGTCAAATCGGAATGTTCTTTCGAGCTGTCAAGTGATTATGATGCTAAATTAGAAGAGATGGTAAGCAAAACTTCCAGAAGGGAAATAATGGAAATTATACTCGGCAGCGCTGCAGAGGAATCCACTGTTGAAACTGAAATGCCGACCATAGATTATTGTGTCGAGTCTAATATAGAGAGTGATCATGAGAGTACAATGAAAAGGAAGTATTGTGAAGTGGAAAGTAGTGAGAATAACAACAGGCAGGTGTTAACGCCAAATAAAATTCGGAAGATGAGCGACTCTGACCAAATAACGTCGACTACTGAAGGTTAGTTGACTATTATTATTGTGTTCGTAATAATTTGATGTTACTTGCAGTTCGTAATATTTTTTGTTTTTTGAGTTAGTAAAGCTTTAAAGGACATAATTTTTTTACTATGGGGCTTGGTACTAAATTCCAAAGTCTTTTAACTTGACGCCAATGTATAAATACTTGAAGAATACATTATTACCAACATATTTATGACCGTATTATTAATTTAAAGACCTCGGTATTTTTTATATAAATTAAAAACCAACATTGATTTCTACTTGAAAATGGTCACATTATAGTTGGATTGTGACACTTTATGATAATAAAAATTAAAAAGTGACGCTTGTTTGACGTTTTATATGTCAATTCCCATCGTAGACAGATATCAGCCGCCAGACGATTCCCGGCCGCGCTTTCGTTGTGTTAGTTGTGTGTATCGTTGCTAAATACTATGTGTGCGAAAACGATAACTGTTTTAACGATATTGGTTATACATAGAAAAATAACTAAAGCATAGGAGTCCAAATGAGACTCGTATAGTTGTCCTATTTTCTCAAATGGGCCATAAACATTGAAAAAAAAGAGACAAAATAAGTTGCCAAAAACGTCAAATGTCTAGCGAAAATAAAAAAACTAGTTACCATTTATGATTCCGAATTCAAAAGCGACCTATACAAATGTAATTCGAATGGTGACCAAACTGAGTGCCCACTCAAATGTCATAGCACTCTTTCTACGCTCTATTATTATTCTGAGCGTTTTTACATTACCATAGACCTCATAGACTTACCTACTTAATAACCCTGCGTTCGTTAACATTTTAAAAACCTGAACTTTCGTTCAGAAACATACAAAACTTATCAAAATACAGTATTCTTTAACGGAGGTAATTAAATATCTAAAAAATATACAGAATGGTAGCATTTAGTCTCTTGGACAAGGAAGTATATAAATTGTTGCAGTAAATTTTTATTTTATTTTAGTACCATAAAAAATTATGTCCTTTACTTAAAAATAGGAAAACATTGATAGAAGTACTTCATACCTAGGGTAGACATTTTTAGATGGATAACCCCCAAAATGCTTTCTTAATTCCGTTTCTCGTATGTAAATTTTGTGGTTTAGTATCTAAACCACTGCTCTCAGGCCCAGAGGTTCGATTCCCAGCGAGGAGCACATGTTAAACAAAAGATCCCAAGTGGAAGGCCTGTGCCCACCGATGGGATACTTGTAGACTGACGATGAATGTATATTTAATTTCAGAAGCCGAGGAAACTAGTAACAACAACGTGTCAATGAACATCACCGCAATTAAGTCCAAGTACTTGGGAAGAGCCAGGAGAGTAGGACTGCCGAGGCCCAAGAGATCCAGTGAGTAGCTACTCTTAAATTATACATACACTAGCAGACTACCGGCGACTTCGTTCGCGTGGACCCCATACCACCTCCCAAGAACACTTATTGTGACGTAACTAAAATAGTTAGACATGTGCTATCGCGACACTTGTTGTAGATAATAGTGTGTTCTGCAATGC
The DNA here is from genome assembly GCA_963921215.1 of Scoparia ambigualis. NCBI lineage: Eukaryota > Metazoa > Arthropoda > Insecta > Lepidoptera > Crambidae > Scoparia > Scoparia ambigualis. The sequence continues at coordinate 24,663,152 of OY992524.1, forward strand.
CATAATACATTATTTTATTCTATCATCAATAGTTTTCTTAGCGCACGCGATTTAGGGAATTTATTTGAGTTTTAGTAAGTATCCCTAATTTTTTTGTAAATATAATATAGCCTATGTCACCCGTAGATAGTGCAGTTTTCCAACGTTGAAATAATTTTTTAAATCGGTTTAGTAGTTTCGGAGCCTATGCAATACAAACAAACAATCAAATGTTTCCTCTTTATAATATTAGTATACGAGTAGATATGTAGGGAGGCCGAAGGAAAGATCTTCCTCCGAGCTGGGTGCTATAGCTCGGGGATCAAAGTCCAAGATGCTGCAGTGGAACTTTGTGGCTTGATTGCTGGCTTGCTGTGTGACTCCTGGCGAAGGTAGACCTGATGATGGATGAGGAGTGAGTTGGCGCTGCGACGATGTTGAAGGTGCTTCTGTGCTCCGTAGGGGTAACCACTGTAGGGAGGCCGGATGTAGGTATGCGTGGATGCCACATTGTAGGAAGGCCAAAAGGAAGATCTTCCTCCGAGCTGGATGGTAAATTTTTCGCTGCCGCGATGCAGGCTTCCTATTTTTAACGTCGTAGTATGGAGACGTCGTTGGTATACGTTTGTGGTGCCATCTGTTGACACGGTTGATAAGGTGTTTTTGCTTCGTGTCCAACTATTTGCGGCGTCATGCGGCAGGTGACGTACCTAAAAAAACTTGGTACCATCTAGTACCATCCCTTCTATGCCATTAAGATGGCTCTGGACCACAAACGGTAATTGTCAAGTTCCATCCAACGACTGTTATCCCCGAAGGGTTAGTCAGAGATCAGGCAATGGGGACCGCACAAGCAGTCATGTGTGGTTGGTCTCTCAATAAGGGAATTTAGGCCGTCAGCGAAAATTCCTTACTGAGTAAAAACGTCAAAATTGGCTATTTACAATTAGCTTGCCAAATGCGGGTTAGTGATCACAACCCCGGGCTATGTCACGGAAAAAATCCGAAAACACACTTTGCTCGACTTATGAATTTAACCCGGGACCTTCGGATGTCGAGCTCGACTCTACACTCGACCACCGAGTCGTTAGGTATATAAGCCAATGATGTATAGACACTAATACTTCAACCAACAGATTGCAGCGCCGCCCTTTGCGCATTATTGGCAATGCAGAGGTCACTAACACTCTCGAGCCTTTGCAATTGCGTAGAGATATTGCGCTCAGCGTCTTTTACCGTTTATACCATGGCGAGTGCTCTGAAGAACTCTTTGACCGCATCCCTCCTTCTCCCTTTCTCCATAGGAGTACGCGTGCTGCTCTCCGGAGTCACCAATTTACAGTCTCTAATATTCCATCACGCACAATTAAATTTGGTGACTCGTTTCTTTATCGCACTTCCAAAAGATGGAATAGTCTACCAGCACACGTATTTCCTCCTACCTATGACATAGGGTCCTTCAAACGAGGCGTGAAGAGGCACTTTGTGGGCCGGCAGAGTGAGAGTGACTGATGCTACGTCTCTTACGCTGCACCAGTTGTCCTCGCGCCTGGACTTCATTTCCACTTAACATCAGGTGGAGTGGGGTAATTTTCCGCGCTTTGTATAAAAAAAAACAACAAAATTTCAAATTTATTCAATACATTTCAAATTCATTTATTCAATTTAGGCTACAATAATTGAGCACTTATGAATGTCGCTATGCCATCGGTTCGTAAGTCCTAACTATGGGGCGTGAGCCTTGTACTGAGAAGAACCGGCAAGAAACTCAGCAAGGGCATTTCGTTTCTCCCTTTCTTTTACAGCGTCAATACAAATTGGAAAATGCTATCCCTATCATAGAAGGACTTTATCCATTACAACATTAAAAAAATTCCGGCAACACGTCTGCGATTCTTCTGGTTTTGCGGGTGTCCATGATCAGCGGTAATTACTTTCCATCAGGTGACCCGCTTGCTCGTTTGCCTCCTGCTATAAAAAAAAACATTTAATTCGATTACAAGACAACACAACACATACAAAAGAATATCCAATTAAAAAAAGTATTACTTAATTTAAAATAAAATAAACAACGTCTTACAGTATCTTTGAAACAAGAAAAAGAAAGACTACAAATACATTTAGAACTTTGCTAAAAGGACAAGGATCAATATCGAGAAATTTGTCAGTTTTTTATAGGTTGATCTGCAGACGTGTGTGCGTAACTTAAATTATATTCTATTCTATTCCAGACCTCCCCAACAGTCCGTGCAGCGACAAATCGATAGAGAACTACGAACAAAACACGCCCGTCGCACAAACGCCCAACGGCAAAATCAAAACGCAACGGACAAAAGTGCAGCGCTACGACACCTCTGACTTATACAAGCCCAAGCTGCACTACCTGTCCAGAAGGAACAACATTAGCTAATGTGTCCGTACGATGTCCGGAAATATCCGTTTTATCGTATCCGTGAGTATCCCTTCAAAGGATAATACACTTTTATGACACCTTCGATTCGACTTAATCGACTTATATAAGCCCAAGCTCCACTATATTAGCTAATAGTAGAGGATCCAAGTATACAACGACCTTCACCGAGCCGGTTAATGGATGAAAATTATTTTATATTAAATTTAATGTGTTAAAAATATATTGCGAGTGGGTTGGCTGTTAAATTTCAGTCTAGTATAAGATTAATTAATTTTTTTTTTTTTTTTTTAACTATTGCACTTGTTTCGATAATAAATAAATTACATAGGTACCAATCGAAAGTATGAAGAGAATATATAGAATATGCAAACGTTAGGTTGACTATTTTTTTCCCGTCATAACATTGGGTAGGCAGGTGTAAACAGGCAAGTCAATATTAGTTATTTGCAACCGTCTGGTTAAATAAATAAAATTTATGTTTACATAAAGATAAGCTCATTACAAACACACACCCACCAAACCAGTGCAATAAAAATATTTTTTTTTTTAATATTTAATTAATCATTAATGGTACTGGACTGAAATTTTTCAGCCAACCCACTCGCGATATATTATTTAACATATTAAATTTGATATAAAATACCTTTCATCCATTAACCTTCCCGGTGAAGGTCGTTCTATACTCTAATATGTCAGTACGATGTCCGGAAATAGTTGTTTAATTGTATCCGTGAGTATTTTTTTTAAAGGATTACACATTTTTATGACACCTCCGATTCGACTTATACAAGCCCAAGCTCCACAACTTTATTTGTCCAGGAGGAACAACATTAGCTAATGTGTCTGTAAAGTGTACGTAAATAACCGTTTAATTGTATCCGTGAGTATCCCTTCAAAGGATAATACAACTTTATGACACCTCCGACTTATACTTTTAATTTGTTACGTAACACAATAATTGATATCTAATCAATTATTGTTACAATAAATTCACGAACCTAATTCACAGGGTCTAACAAAATCAATAAGCGAACGTTTAAGGCCGGTATCTATACATCATTCTGAATACAATGACAAATAATGGGCTCCAGTTTTATAGTAATTTTTCAAAGTTATGTTTTCTAACAAACTAAATCAATTAAAATAATGCACATCATGAAACATGCTGTATCTTTACTAATACGCACGCAAGCGTCAATAAAAAGATAGCTCAGTGTGCTCCGAGTTTAGTGTGCATGTTTGGCTATCTTTGTGTGCGTGTAGTACAGCTGTACGGGTTTGTAAAGGGTGTATTTTTTGGTGAATTATGATAATGTTTTGTTGATTATCTCGGTAACGAGCCTGTAGTTTTGGATCAAATTTGGTGAGCATGCTCAGTGTGATGTATAGATGCTACCCTTAAATGTTCACTTATTGATACTGTTTGTCCCTATATACGTGTGTTCTGGTGGGGATCTTGCAAGGAAGATTTGAACCCCTTCCTATGAACCGTTCGAGCTGAAATTTGGTATTCCTACATAACTTAGATGACAATACGATAATATCATACTTTATAGCTGGTCAGATGATGCTGTCGGAATATGGTCATAGGAACTCTGCAACGAAACAAGATAACCAAATACGGCGAGTATTTGGGCTTGTTCTAGGAGTAGGTTAAATTGTCTATGTTTAACACATAGACTGGCACGTAACAGGACACAATAGAAAATGCATTATTTGTCGGTCACCGGTCATGATGTTTTAAGTGATAACAACTAATTAACAACATTGGTCCAAGATATCTTACTTGAAAAGTTTCTGGTTTACATGTGCTGTATACCAGGTACAGATACAGGTACTTAGTACATTGCCTGGACGCTTTTCCCCTCCCTTTCTCCCCGATGCTTATACACAATCGCACTGGACTAGGTTTAAGACACCGTACTCGTAGAACAAGATTCACACAAATACAGACTCCCGCATTTCACCAAATAATGCTAAAAGAAAATGGCAAATTACTTCAATACATTTTGAACTTTGTAGCAAGAGGTATAAATATCAATATGGATTGGAGAAATTTGCTGGCGTTTGCCTCTAGGGTTGTCCTCGGGTTATCTGCTATCTTCATCCGACCCAAACGCCTTGGATAATCGAGTAAGGTTGCTAGATACACGCTTACGTAATGACAGCCCCTAGAAAACTTGCAGACATTGTTAGGTCGCTACATATAGGTTACAGGCAGCCAACAGTAAACATTTCTTTTCATTCCTTACATCAATCCATTTTTTTAAATTTATTTATTGGTGATTCTTAAAACCAAATTCCAATAACAAACACACAAAAAAACATGATTAAAAAAAAAGGAAGTGTATACAGTGCCACAAACGGCACAGTATCTCAATTGGTTCGGGAACCGTAAGTTTTGCGGTATAATAGTGACGCTGCCTAATGTGCCGTAAAATTTTTATTTGACAACTGAAATACTAGCTGCTCTACTCGTGTAGGTAAAGGTTAGAAATTTAAGACAATCGCGAAGCGCAGCGTAGCGATTGTCTATCTATCCCCATACAATAATATCTTTTGAATAATATGTCTTCTGAACATTATGGCAAATAAAAATATGTTACGTGTCACGAATCGATTGAGATACAATGCCGCTTGTGGCACTCTATACACTTTGTATTAGGATGCCGTAATTACGGCATCGTAACCGATCGTACTATGATGCCGCTTGTAGCACTCGTTACACTGCCTACACTTTGTACTAGGATGCCGTAATTACGACATCGTAACCGATCGTACTAGAATGCCCCCTATTGGCACTCTATCCACAGCCAAAAAAATACATACATTGCGCCCTGTAATGTGATGCCAACACTGTACAGTATCTCCCTCTATGACATAGGGCGACATAATATATTTAAACGAGGCGTGATGGTGCACTTTGTGGGCCGGCAGAGTGAGGGTGACTGATGCTACGTTTCTTACGCTGCACCAGTTGTCCTCACGCCTGGATTCCACTTCTACTTAACATCAGGTGGAATGAACCTATCATTTGCCGGGCTTAATATAAAAAAAGGTATAAATAAACATGAATTAGAAATACAGTCACGGTGGGATAAAGAATAATTATAAAAGTCTTAAAAATGTCAGCCTTAACACTAAGAGCAATATCTTCCAGGCAAACTAATATTATAGCACTTTCTAGTTATTTAAAGCTTTAAAGTGTTATAGCAGTTTGTTCTTTAGAGTTGTCATAAAACTTTCCAACTCGTTAAGAAAAAGCTGGGTGAGGAATCGCTACATTAATACTAAAACAATTGTATTATTCAGAAAAAAATAAACAATAATGTAAGATAGGTATCCAACAGGTACCTAATGGTAACAAATAATCATCTATTGGTATAATTATATCTAGGATATAACTCGAAAAGGTGAATCAAAATGAACTCTATTATTTATCAATTTAAATACTTAATAAATATTGTAGTAAATAAATTATTATTGACTTAAATGTCTACAAAGTAATGTAGTTTAATAATATTATATATTAAAAGTTATTATGAAACTATAATAAAGGTTTATCCGATTATAAGCACACCTATTTAAATAGTCTGTGATTATTGTTTTAATATGCATAGAGAGTAGTTAGGAGAAATTAATGTTCTGTAATTGTAATTCGTAATTAACGATGTCGTCGCTAACAGAAATTTACTACAGTACTGTCAAATGAAATGTGAAGGGGGTTTTATATATTTCGCTATCCTATGCAAACAATTCAATGTTTTTAAATGAATAAGTCAATTCATTTTTCACCAAACCCGTGTCCCGTGACTAATAGTTTAAAAATCTTTCATTCAAAACTTGTTGTAACAATTAATTACATCAAAATCAGCCAAATAGTTGCAGCCGTTCTATACGCGAACACACATTCGCGGCAATTGATTTTTATTTATAATTAGATATAGTGAAGATACACTTATCTTAGGGATTATATTACAGAGATAAAAGAAGTTAATAGACACTTATATTTTATTAAATGGATGCCATTTAAAACTGAGGTTTCATTAAAATTACCTCATTGACCACACTGTGTCTCCCTGTGACCACGGACCCTGTAAAGGGTTCGAAACGTCAGGATAATATAAAAACTATGTAAATAGTAAATTAAACGCGAGTTAATCCGTAAAAAAGTGTTTCATTTCAATTACCTCATTGACTTAATAAATGTTGAACAATAAATGGAAGAAGGCGTTACTTTGCTTAAATCCCTGGCATACAAGAATGCAATTAAAATAATGATTAACGGCCGAAATTAATAACCGATCCCGAGATAGAGATAGGCCTACTTTAGATTTGTTGCCTAAATATTTCTGTTATATGACGGGAAATAACAACAGTTGCCTAGTAACAAATACAAAATAGGCATATCTCTATCTCGGGATCGGTTATTAATTTAGGCCGTTAGTGTTAATTCTCTAACTTAATCGGTTAACAAGCTTGCAGGGGCGGGAGAGCGGTGCTTATATCGAAGATTGATAAACGACTAATTTATCGGAATTCCTACTAGTAAATACATAATAGGAGTTTGTATTTGTACTGCGAAATGTATAAAGCTTCTTAAGTTAATATTGTTATCAAATAACTTCCAATATTTTTTTTATAATCTTAATTAAGTTTTGCAATGGAACCGATTATATAACAGTTTGTTTCCCTGACTGTACTGCAATATTCATCCTATTTATAATCACAACATTTTTATATTATATATGCATATTAATTGTATATATTTGCACTGCCACCCAATAGTGTTAACGTAATTGGATATAATGATATATAGATATTGCTTAGCGAACTACTATAGATAGAGAAAGTGTCATTTAGCCAAGTAAATAACAATTTGTTAAAAGTAAATAACAACTATATTCACTGCCGTCAAAGTTTATAGTAATAATATGTATTCCTGATCTATTAAATTTATCGCTAGGAAATATTTATGTAATCAGATTATCATAGTATCGCATGTGCATCTCAAATATTATATTATGTTTCATCTCATCACATTTTAGTGCCTACTATATAGGGCGACTGCTAGAAACCGCAAGAAACTTCAAGAGCTGGTCAGGTCAAGTGTTTTAAACAAGAGAGAAAAATAAATTATTCATTTTGTGAATTATAATTAGATAGTCTTTGAGTATCTTATTTATTTTAAAGCAATAACATAAGAAAAATAAAATGAAAAACAATTAAAATTAACGATTATTTACAACGCGCGGGCAGCGGCCGGTCGTTGACTCAACCGTCTGTTGACCCGTCCGCGTCAGCCGGGCGATAAGTACCTACGTTAGTCTGTAATGAGACTCCATTTATTTTCCTATTACGAAATGTGCGTATTTTTCTTATATTATTGCTTCAAAATGAATTAGATGCTCAAAGACTATCCAATTAAAATTCGCTAAATGAATTATTTGTTTAAAAATTTAAAAAGCACGTAATTCTTTTTTGTCATTAATGTCATGTTTAAAACACTTGACCTGACCAACCCTTAAGGTTTCTTGCGGTTTCTAGCAGCCGCCTTGTATATTGTTAAACTTAGTTATTGTATTTGATTTAAAAAGTAAAAATGATGTCACCTAATAAATCTATTTCTGTACCCTAGTTATTTATGATTATTATTATTATTTTGCTAATTTATGTGTGTCACCTATATGTAAAATATATGAGATTATTGAGCAACTTCGATTGCCGACCATACAACCTAAAACAAACAATATGATCATTATTCAAGTTTAGTTTGTACACTAGCGTAAGTTTTATTTTAAGTTTATAAAAGACTGTGATGACAATTTGTTACTGTTTCAAAGTGATGTAACCGTTCGTTTTAAGTTTATGCGCGCGTTAAGAAATGGTAATATGTCGATTTGTTTATCTAATATTGTTCGGTAGAAAAGGTTTCGGTTAGTGATGTACGGTACAGTCGCCAGCATGTCAGACTGCCACATAATGTCAATAAATTTTCAACTTTATGTGTGGGGGTAAAAGGATCGATATCGTTAGAGACATAGACAGTTTTGGATAGGTTGACGAGGGCGTCGCCAGGGCAGGTAGGGGCAGCTGCCCTCTCCCCCCATCCCCTCCCTCCCCCTAGAAACTAAAAATACGTAATGAACTGTTAAAAATCACAAGAAAATAATGTTGCCCTACTCTGAAACGTTAGGCACGCCTCTATGTACAGTGAAGAGGTTGTAGAGTTTACACAATGAAACTTTGCACCGTTCTTATTACAATCGCCTCCTTCATTTATATCGGCTTGCCCCTCCCTGGGCCATAGGCTGGCGACGCTCTTGGGGTTGACCTGCTGGTCTGTGTATATGTTACGGGTTTCGATCAAATATAAAATCTAGATGCACAATAAACGCTCACAAACCGACGCACAAAAAGAGTACCTACTTAGCGAGATGTGCGAGCTAAAGTCAACATGACCAAGTGATCCTTCAAAAATTTCCATTCGGCCAATGTCTTAGATACCTACCCTCCACATCAAGCTCCTCCAAAACATAAACAAAATTTTTCTACTTAACATTCTCCGAACGTAGTGACCAATAAACCGGTTGTTGGCAAAATACATCTCTAGTAAATGAGATGTGAAAGCAATATGAAAAAAAAAACTACAAATGTAGGTATATTATGTCAAAACTGCCCATACTAGTTTCAATTACTCAGAGCATTCGTATTTGCGAAACAGCAACAAAAGCTGTACGAGTGATTTCAGTAGAAAAAAAGCATATGTAGGTACCTTTTCACCCCTAAATGATAGGTACCTTTTCAGCGCTGGATATGTACCTTTTGGGGGGTTATTCCCAAAGGTCCATGACTATTGTTTTCAAAAATTGTAAGTTTAAAAATAAAAAACATTTTCTTTCCTAGATACAATCAGCATTAAAAGCTGGATGAAAGGATAAACATTATACACATACATAATATAATCACGACTCACATCCTCGAAGGGCTCTTGTATCGTTTTTGTTGATTGTACTTCGGATAAGTCTCGTGGACACATTGGGAATTATATATGAAAGTTATTTAATAATATATTTTAAAATTTCATGGACACTGCGGGCTACCACCCTTTCTTGGTGGATATTCCTAAATGTCGCACAAAGCGCTAATCAACATCTTTTATACTGCACTGCGTACAGCAAGGGAGTGGAACCCCCTCCCTGCGTCTGTGTTTCAGAGTACATATAACCCGTCCAACTTCAAAGCAAGTGTAAATAGGCACCTTCTGGGTTAGCTCGCACCATCGTGGATCCTGTCTTAGCCCCTGGGCTTGATTGGGATCAAGAGCAAACACATACCTAGTAAAAAAAAAACCCAGTGGAAATAGAAGAACAATAGAGTCGTTGACCTTTTGAAATAAGCCCTTTTGGGAACTCAGTTGTGGCAACACTGAAGCAGTCATTATTTCGCAACGAATTAGTATATGATTGTGTTATCTAGTTTTTATAAATGATCGAAATTTACAAGTAACTTTTGCGCTTATTGAGAAAACGCAAAAGAACGCCGTTGGTTGGACGCCCGAGGGTGTTAATAGTAAGAAGCAATCTTTTATTTTTTCGCCGTTCTACAATGTCGGAATGAAAATGTATAACACTTGACTTTTTAGAAACACTTAAGAAATGCTTTCTAGTAAATAAATGATTTAACGAGGTTTAACGTATTGTAAATATCCTAGGCAGATTCTAGTTGACTTATAGCCTGTGACGAAGATCTTTGCAACTTAGTCGTAACATCGCGTCGTCGCGGTCGGAGCGTTTTGCCTAGAATACTTATTCACTCGAGTTGGTTAAACCTTGTTAAACGTTAAATTGGATTTCTATAGTTATTATAATTTATGGACATCGATTATGTTATAATAAAGTCTTATACCTACCTATTCTCAATTAAAAAAATATAGGAATGTCACACACACAAATTTATGAAGATATATTTGTGTTCTGTGATTTAGGAATGATTTATATTAGAGCGGGCCGTGCACGGGGCTTGCCCCGTCCGGGCCCGGACGGCGTCACTGATTTGAGATGTTGCATACATTTTGTATGAAGCAGTTCATATTACACCGTGCATCATCCGTGTCCCGTCCGGGCCCGAACGGCCCGCTCTAATATAAATCATTCCTTACATAGCTCATAATGTTATTGTTTATATAATTTTAACGCAAATTTTGTTGCGAACAAAATAGACAAATTGAAAAAGACTGTCGAAAAAATTGCCTTTGGCTTACAAAGTAAAAAATAATAGATGGTGTTGATAATTTCGGCGGGCTGGATAAGTACCACGGTAGCTCAACTGGAAACAGCACCTAGCCCGGATTGCCAGAAGGGTGCGGGTTCGAATCCTTCTCGGGGACGTTTTTTCGACATTGTCTTTTTCAATTTGTAATTTACACAGCTTGTTTAAAAAGGGTAGAGAGTGAGAAAGCAAGCAAAAAATATATAAATGGCACAATTTTATTCCCTATACGTAACAGGGAATAAAATTGTCCTTTTCATTCTAGTATACAATCTGTTCTTGGTACGAGATTGTTTCACTATTCCATTCAGCTTCACCTAGTGACAAGTTGGTTTTACTAATTTGCCACTAGGTGTCGCTACTGTGATCCCATTTAAATAGTACTTCGTTTACGTTGAACTCGATGAAATAGTCAAAAAACTCATACCTACTCAACACTACTAAAGAGAATATTTTCTTAAGTGTTATTCCAGTCATATTGTATGCGTTTAGAACGAGATAAAGGATGGTTTCTGAAAGTTATTAGATAAATGTTCCGTTTTGGACTGTTTGAACCATTGTTTGAACTAATAAAGAGACTATGAAAATTATCAGAGATGAATTATTAATACATATTTTATAGTGAGTGTTGTTTCGTTCGAGTACGTAGTGCGAGTATAATTTACCATTTGCTTACGATAACGATAGATAATGGCAAAATTTTTGGAAAAAAATCTATGAAAAAACCGTATGGCAGAATTGAACTTACCTTGTTGTCACCAGGAGGCGCTGCTTCAAATCATACAAACTATCGTTCTCGTTAACGTGATCAAATGCTGAATAAAACTTGCACTCTAAACCTTTGTTCGCACCTTAAGCTAGTAATGTAATTGAGTAGCAATACATTGCTTTGATAATTTGATTATTTCAAACGAATTTTAAACTATTCAAACTTGCACAAAATTACTAGCATGGGTGCGAACTCGGCTATATTGCAGAATATTCGTTTGGTGTGCTATTAGCTATATAAAACGTAATACTAAGTTTTCAAATGGATTTTTCTAGATGCTTTGTATATCGTACATTATCCAATACGTTATTATAAATAAATAAAGGTAATTTAATAAATTAATATAATTCATTTGGTGTTTTTTTAAACTAGCGGCCTGCCAGCTTTTTCTTCCTTGTGAACACCCTTATCCAGTGATTGTTCTCTCCGTGAATTTTACAAAAATTTTCCATGTATATTTTAATTAAAACCAGAACCGCAATTATAATAGGTAGGTTTCTGCAGCATACTATATTCTTATAACTTGCTATAAAAAATTTATATCATATTTGACATTTACTCATGGGCATACTTATTTATATAACCATGCATACTATATTGACAGGTGATACATACCTTATCATACATATAATCACGACTATTATCCCCGAAGGGTCAGAGACTAGGCAATGAGGACAGCAAAAGCTACCATAGTCCACTTTTCACCAAATAGCGACTGCACATGTGCTTAGCGTGACAGGTGGTGAGCCGATCGCCGCTATATGCTTTTGAATATATGTACAGTCTTTAGTTCGTTAGTCGCCTTTTACGACACCCAAGGGAAGAGAGGGGGTGGTAGTATTCTTTCACCGCTACGCGACACGGGACTTTGACAGGTGATAGGTTCATAAAATTAAAGATATTTATGTAAGCTTCTACTTCACTACATACTAAAAGGCATTCTCTATTTTAGTTATCGTAACTACCTTGTCACATAAATAAACAAAGTTGTTTTCTTAGTATGCAATGAATAATCTGTAATTTAAAGGTCATTAATAATCGTTTTGATCTTGGAAATTTTATACTGATATTGAAGTATTGTCATTGTGAAATGCGTATTAACATCAACCTGCAACATAGAATAATAATGCTTTAGTTATTGTTCTGAGACCTGCAAACAGTAATACCTACTGCTTACGGTTAATTATTTTAAGTAGGGTGTTAACTGGTATTCTTTGTCTTTCCGATAAAACTTAGTGGAGGTAGTTTGTTTTTCAAGGACTAAATCTAATTTGTCTATGGTTTTTTAAAGTAGGGATTTTATTATTGGCTGCCCTGCATCCAATTATCAGCTATGGACAGAAGATAGTATAGAATATAATAAGAAACAATTTAAATAAATAATCTTTAATTAGAAAACAAGATGTTGTCAGGTAAATTTTTAATACATAGACATTGTAGTCAACAAAACAAACTATAATGAATAATAAATACATCAAAATGGTACATGATGATTATAAATATTGGTTCATGATCTAAAACATAGTAATACTTCTTAATTAAAAATACTACTGTAGCATTTCCGCTCACATTTTGTTGAAAATTTTAACTAAAATAGTTTTATATTTTTTTGTAAAGCCCAAGACAAGTAACTAAATTAAACCATTTGTAATTATTTTTGTAGGGGTTTGCATTTTTTGGCATATGCCTTAATATTTGTACTTTACAATAACAGTATACTAATAATAACACTTACATAACTAAAGGTGGAAAATGCTCACATTGAAATCAAGAAGAGAAACTATAAGACTATTGGCAAAAACAAAAATGAAATTTAACATTTGTCTCAGTTCAATAAGTCAGGTTAAAATGTTAACCCTACCAGAACAAGTGGTTTTATGTATAATTCATTATATACAATACATTAAGTACATTTCCTAGATTTGTTTTGACTAAAGCAAAGGTGAAACTAAAAGTAGATTAAGATCCGATATTACAGTTTAAGAATTACAGTATCATTTTGACATAAAACATAAGTTTTCAGTTAGTGGCAGATTGCTTCTCTAAACCAGCTGGGTCTAGGATGGGAGTCTGTTTCTTAACTATACCTGACAACAGCGTTTTGATTTGTGCAATAGCCCGGCCTGGGTTCAGGCCTTTAGGGCATGTTTTTGTGCAGTTCATGATTGTGTGGCACCTGTACACAGAGTATGTGTCCTTCAACTTTGACAAACGTTTCTCTGTGGCCTCATCTCGAGAATCAATAATCCATCTGTATGCCTGCATGAGCACTGCGGGTCCCAGGTACTTGTCTCCGTTCCACCAGTAAGAAGGACAGCTGGTAGAACAGCATGCACACAATACACATTCGTACAAGCCGTCTAGTTTTGCTCTGTCCTCAACATCTTGCAATAATTGGGTTTCCTTGCCCTTAACAGCTTCCTTGTCTCGTTGCAGCCACGGTTCTATAGACTGGTATTGGCGGTAGAAGTTCGTCAAATCCGGCACTAAATCCTTGACAACGTACATGTGAGGCAATGGATATATTTTGCTCGGCTTCGACAGACTTTGGTCGATATGGCTGATGCAAGCGAGTGTGTTCACGCCGTCGATGTTCATGGCACAAGAGCCGCAAACTCCTTCACGGCAAGACCTTCTGAAGGTGAGGGTGGGATCCATTTCGTTCTTAATCTTGAGAAGCGCGTCCAGCACCATAGGCGCGCATTCATCGAGGTCTACCTCGTAGTTCTGCGTGTAGGGCTTCTTGTCGGGCTCGTCGGGGTTCCAGCGATACACAGCGAAGGTCTTTACCCGCTTGCCGAGCGCCTGCGATGTGGCGAAAGTGCGCAGCTGACCGAAAGCGCCAGAGGTAAGCCTGAGCAGAGGCATTATGTAATGCTTTTGTTTGGTCGCACAAAATTTCAAAACAAATATGCACACACCACAACTTTTTTATTTGCAAGGTTTTAAACTATCTCAAGTTTCTTTATTCACGGTATTTTAAAAAATTACATTCTTTGAAAAATCTAAAACACCTTCCGTAGTGACACTTCTAGCATCGACCACAGACAGATTATGTTAGAAAAATAATTTCTAGACAGACCGTCAGTCATGTCAAGTGTCAAAAACGCTAATGCTACGGCCACATTGACGCGCTAAAATTCTTGTTCCGTTGGCGCCTGCGATCAACGTTGTAGGTTTTGTTGATCGAAGGTTAGCGCGCTAAAAACTTCGTGTTCCGTTGTCGCGCTAAGCTTGGCCACTTGGCAAGAAAAACTACGCGACACAGTAGAGTAGCGCGTTAACGCGATGATGCATCGCGCTAAGACGAAGTGTTTGGCCAGCCGTGTCGCGACAATAGGTGTGGCCCCAGCATAAGCATTTTTAAAAGCGGACAGACTAGTAGTTTTCTAGTTTCTCCGCTTTCGCTTTGGTAAATTGCTTTATTTGTCGTTACCACAGACGTATCGGTGTACCCCTAATTAAATACAGTAGGTGCCTAGTAAGTAATACACAAACATAATTATTAAAATTCACGTAAATATACATACGTAGAGCTTAGAATACTGGGAGTAAATATACGTAATACTATATACATAATATTACGTATATTTACTCCAAGAAGTAGACTATCATGAATGACTGTATGATTTTGATCCATTTGCTTTTCATTATAATAATATTCGTTACTCTAGTCTATAATATTGTCTGTCTCTATTTTGGCGGGAGGGAGGGGAAGGAAGGATTTTGAGTTTTTGAGTGTTTTGTTTTTGAGTTTTGACAAATTAGACGTAACCTATTGCTAAAATAATAATAATAATCACTCCCTGTTTATTTTGTTTTTGTGGTTAACTGACTCTAATAGTTATTTAATTTAAAAACAAAAATGTAAATTACAATTTTACTATGAAGACTGTGTCGTCATTGAAAACTAATAATAAAAATATAGATTCTCCAAAAACTCCTGGTGGTATCAGTAAATCCTTGCTGACTCCCTGTCGAAGAGTTGGACTGTCCCGTAATTGGAAGAAAAGCGGGCCATCACCATTCGTTTCTCCACTCTCTGGCAGCAGTGAATTAAGATCTGAAAGCATAGAAACTCCAACTAGAAAGAGAAAACAACGTAACAATGAACAAGCTAAACAAGAAATTATTGAGGAAAATTCTCGACATAGTAGTGAAGAAGAACCAGTCACTACTGCTGTATGCAGTAAAAGCGAAACAACGCCGTCCAAGCATATCAGTCCTCTAAAGAAAAAGCCAAAAACTTTGTTAACCACTAAAATAGAAGAAAGTAACAAGGAAGTGCAGACTTTAAGCTCAATAAGGCACAATGAAACTGTGTCAGATAAAGTCATAGAAGATAAGGTTAATGCTGAAAACAATGTTACGTGTAATAACATTGATGACAATAAAGTAGTCACAACCCCTGTGCGTGTCAAATCTAAAAGTAGAAGTAAGAAATTAAATGTTAATGCTCCTATAGAAAGTATGTTTAAACATGAGGAAACTAAAGAAAATGTTGATTATCCTCAAGAGGAAACATCTAATAACTCTCAATTCAAAGCTGGTAAACAGAAAAGCCCAAACAATTTAAGAAAAGAATGTATTGTAGTTATTCAGAAAAAGATTTTCAAAAAAGACTTATTGAAAATCAAGGATTATGCCAAAATTAAAAACAAAGATATAAATCCTGTCTCACAAGTGTTATTTGATTCTGATACAGATGATGTACCCCTAAGTGCTATAAATAAAACTGGCAGTGTAACAAAACCAGTACAAACAATACAAAAAAATAATACAACTATAATTAATTTAGACGATGATGATGATGATTTTACTGATAACCCTAAGATCAAAGTGAAAAAATTAGAGGACAAAACCACTTCCACTAGAGGTTTGTCCAGTGAAAATAGTGTTAGAAAAAAAAGTAAGAAGAGTAATGATGTTAAGCAGGAAAAAACTGTCTGTATAGTATCAATACCAACAACGTCTCAAAGTTCATTTGACGACGATGATGACTTTGTACAGGAGAAAAGAACAATACTCATTAAAAAGTCATATGATAAGGTAATTAAACCTTTGAAAGCTAAGTCTACTGGTAGTATTACACAAAAGGATATAGATGACTTGAAAGCTCGAATTGAAATGAAAAAAAAGTTACTTCTAGCAAAAACTATGACAACAGATACTGAAGAATTGAGAGGTTTAATAAAAAAATGGCAGAGAGGATGCCAAGATGCTTTAATAGAACTAACTCAGCTAATGAGGGATAAGTTTCCGGATAAAAGGAATATGGACTTTTCAGAGATTCTCAATACTCTGAAGATACCAGCTGCGTTGGTTGGTTATGATGAAGATAATGATTGTTTCGGCACACCCACGGACGATAACATTGTTCTGTCAAAATTCAATGATATTTAATTTTAAATGTATTGGTTTAATTTTTAGTAAATAAAAGTATTTTCTCATTGTTATTATTGTTTCTTATTTAAATTAATTTTACTGTATAAGATAAACATTTTACAAATTACATGACTGAAGTTTTTAAATCACTTATATACTTGCTAGTTACGATTTTCACCAATAAAGTATGAAGTCTAATAAGCCTATTTTGTAAACGGGTTTGCTAAGTGCTTACCAAGGATGATTATTATTTTGTCCATGCTAATACTAAACTCGTATGTAAATTATAGTTTTTTTCTCATTAATTAAGTATAACATTACAAAATAGTTAGATCAATGTACAGTCACCAGCATTAAGATGGGACTATTGACGGCCTGCAAAAACATCTGATTGTTGGTAGAAGGCATATATATGCCTATAATATGCCTTCCACCAATGATCAGATATTTTTGCATTATCACATCTTAATGCTGGTGACTGTACCTACTGCTAATATGTAACTATTTGGTATTTTTAATTTGTGAAGTAGGCAATGCAATGGAAGCACTACACTAACAAATAAAACAAGCAAATCAATCTATTCAATACATTTTATTTATTAATATTAACATCTGAAATATCTATAAGCATCAATCTAAAATCTATGTGAGCGAATAGGGTTTTCAGGGTCAAATAGTTTTGGGTCCTTCAGAAACCTTTTATCTTTATAGTAATAAGGCATGTAAGCACAGTTCTGTGCTTTTGTTATTTCGGTCTCAACTTGCTGTTGCTTTGTAGTACATAGGCCTGTTATGTGCCTCCCGTAAATGCGACCTGTGTAGGGGCTTTGGAACTGGGAGAGTAGCCTGAAGTTTTTGTAGTCGGGCGTAATGTTCAGTCTGCATAGGACGCACTGCCGGGTCTCCTTCTTGTAGGGATTCTCTATTTCCATCGGAGCGTCGTCGGTTACAGCCACTTTAGCGTCGGTGGAAGATAGTTTCACAATTGGCCTTACAACTCTCGGTGTGTTGACTGGAAACAATCATTTTTAAAGCTTTGCTATTCATATTTATTTAGGTTTGTGTGACTGTCGAATTTGCACATAGGCTAATACTTACGTATATGTCTACTGAACAAATTTTTTAGTAAAGCCATTATTTATATTAAAAAATGTAAGCAATTTGAGATAAAAATAATATTATTGTTATTTTTTGTTGAAGAACTTAAAACAGCAAGAAAATAACCTCAAAATGCAAATATTGACAACCGATGTTTTTTGACATCTATTTGAGTTTCGTTTCGTTTTCCTATTTTTGCGTACAAAGTTACGTTACGTTTCTTTTAATAAAAGTTTTACTCAATCAGTTTTATTTTTTCTCACAGGTTAAACACCGGCCGTCACCGGCTGAAATTGGCTGAAAACCAGCGCAGCTCATGCTCGGAGTGACAAAATTAACGCCGAGCAGCACGAGTTGATCCACCCTTCCACCCTTTGTTTTCCTCATAAAGTTACTATACCTTAGGTATGGTAACTTTTTGGTTTTTCTTGAATTTCTCGATGTCCTTAGATAAACGTCATTATATTTTTAACCGACTTCAAAAAAAGGAGGAGGTTCTCAATTCGACGAAATAAATATGTTTTAAGTATGTTCCCCGATTACTTAAAGACGCTTGGACCGATTTGAAATGTTTTTATTATGTCTAAAAGCAATGATATTCCTCTTTTTATTGTAACATCATTGTCTAAAAGGGTATACCTTCCAGTTGGTCCCATAGCCATCAGGTCAATATCTGATGATGGGTTCCTGGAGAAATCGAGGAAACTCTTCAAATATTATAGGCACACCTATAGCGATTTAGGTATTATTTGCAAGAACCTGGGCACTTGTCCTCGGGAAGCACCATTTGGTGAAGTGGAACTGTTGATGAAGACCACAGACGGCCACCGGAACTACTCAATACTAAATATTTTTGGTGTTTGCTATGCGATTACAAACTTTAATGTGGTTGCTAAGCAATTTATGCTCGCCACAATGCATCACAGTCAAGTGGAGCTAATGGTAAACCACCAAGAGAACTCCTCAAGAATTAACGTCCCTGCATCGGAGAAAACAATATGTTGTACAAAATGAAAAGTGGTTAGGCTTGAGGTTATTCCCAGTTCTTTGAGAATGGATACATTGGTTCGGCGTGCAGTCCATGGAATTCGCAACATACGCCTCCAGCACCATCTCGAAGGCATCTATTTTGGCTCTCTCTTTTTGCTTTATCAATTCAATTCAATTCAAATTATTTATTGCGGGTATACACCCATAATGTGTTAGTTACAAAATTTCTTAAAACTATGTTAGTAAAATATGTCACGGATTCAGAATAAAATATTAAAATTACAATAAGGTTTTACAATCACAATTTAAATTCTAAAATGACATAAAAATATAAAATTGGAAACAAAATACAAATGATAATAAAAATTAAAAATACCAAATTTAAATTCATGTCAACATTATAAATTTAAAATGAAAAATTAAAAATACCAAATTCAAATTTATGTCAAAATTATAAATTTAAAACTTAAAACTTACGAATTCACAATATATCAAAATAAAATGTATATTATTAAATTATTAAAATTTATGTAATTATTTTTAATTTAGGGTTGGGTGATATTAACGCGAGCCCGGCGTTCTTGAACTACGTGTGCACATGTGAATGTGCACCCAATGCTTAATAAATGGATTATCCATTTTACAGGTTAATGCCCTCAGAATACCGTTGGTGCTCCCACGCATCCTGTTCATCAAGGACGATGTTCTCTTTCTTATGATGGCGTAAAAATCATCAACATGAGCCTCCGCAAACATTTGTGACGCGCTGCAGTATCGTGGGCGCCCCATCAGAACTCTGTAAGCATTGTTGTATTGTATGCGTAGATCGTTGTAGGCCCGCTGCGTATACTTAATCCACAGGCTGCAAGTGTAGAAGCTTTGGCAGTAAGCCTTGAAAAGAGTGATCTTCACTTCCTTCGTACACCGTGCAAACCTACGGGCCAGCATATTGCAGCGAACCGCCACCGCTCTCCGCTCTCGCTCTAAATCCTTATCATCAGATAAGTCCTCCGTGACAAGGTGTCCTAAATACTTAAATTCTTCCACCATTTTAATGGGAGTTCCAATTAAGTTTACAGGAGGGACATAATCTAATGATATTCCTTTAGCCTTAAAAACCAGCAACTCGCTCTTTCTTACATTATAAGTGAGTCCGTGCAGTGCAGCGTATGACTCACACATTCCCATCAGCTTTCGGAGGCCACTGATTGAGGGACTCAACAGGACCATATCGTCTGCGTAGCTAATATTATTTATAAAAGTTCCATCTATTGAGCAGCCGACATTAGCCCCACCGAGCTCATCAAGCAGCTGATCAATGTAGAGGTTAAAAAGGAGCGGAGATGTTAAGCCCCCCTGTCTCACCCCACACTCCAAAGTGTTGGCGTCAGAGAACGTGTCAGCCCACCTGACACGGTTTTGCTGTGAGCTGTACCAAAACCTCAACATGTCAACTATCTCTCCAGGTACTTTACGGCTATAAAGTTTAGTCCATAGCTTTTCATAGCTAACAAGGTCAAAAGCTTTGGAAAGGTCGAGAAATGCCGCACACCGGTGTCCGCCTATCCGTGTAATACTTGACCGTCTGCTTGAGCGCCAGAATAGCGCTTTCAGTTGACAATCCGCTTCTAAAACCGAATTGAGCGTCATTTAACTTTATACGGTTCTTAAGCTGGCGCTCAATCAGCCCGTCAAGCACTTTGCCAATTATAGTTGCAAGAGAAATTGGTCTGTAGTTGTTTATATCGGCTATATCGCCAGTTTTATTTTTAACCACAGGCACTACTACACTTTCCATCAGATCCCTAGGCAAATATGTATGCCTCACGCAGAATGTATACAGCATCGCAAGAACACGATAAATATGCGGGCCAGCATGCAGAAGATGCTCGACGGTGAGACCATCGTGTCCCGGAGATTTACCTCCTGACAATCCCTTAACTGCTTTCTTTACTTCTTTAGCAGTAAAGCCAAGAGGCGAACCCGAAACAGAAGTCACACCCTCAAACACCTCCTGCCCCCGACTAACAGGAGATTGCACTCTAAAATGATTTTTAAAAACATTTGCTATTTTCTTTGTATCTGTCTCTCCACTAACACTTACAGGGAGCCCTACCTTAGGATTTAATTTATTTGTCTGTTTCCAAAATTTTACAAAATTCTTTTTTTTGTGTTGTTCAGCTATTATGTCCATTCATATTTGATCTTTGTGATTTTGACAAAACTTTAAGTTATTTTTAAAAATACTTTTACTTTCTCTCATTTTATTGTAAATTGACCCAGAAGTAGGCATGTTATGGCTTTTCCAATTAATAAAGTTAAGGCGGGCCTCTCTGTGAGCTTGCTTAACATATTTATTCCACCCCGCTATATGGAGACCCTTTCTCGACCCTCCGGACTCACGGCTACCGACCGCGGACTCCTGTAACACTTTGACAATGTCTTGGTACAGCTTATCAATCACTGGCCTATGAGTCAACTCGGTACACATACTATCACAGCATTGGTTTAGTTCGGTAGGAAAATCTATACATTTTAAAGACAATGAGCATGATTTCATGTATTCAATTATCTGATTTTTATTACTCTCACCCCAAACTATTTTATCCGACATATAATTACATTTAGACTTAATTCGAGTTACGCTAATATTACATTTTATTTCTAACGGGAAGTGGTCAGACCAGTATACATCATGGTGTATTTTAACATCAGCGACTGACAGCCATGCCGCTTCAGTAACCAAACAATGGTCGAGCCAGCGTCGACACCCATGTACATCACTAATAAATGTATAATGGGCGATTTTCCGAGATCAAAAAAAAAAAGAAAGTGGTTCGTAAACGACTTCATAGATGGCGCTTAGCATAGATTAGTATGGCGCTTAGTAAAAGGCGGGTTCATGAAGAGCACGTGTATGGCTGCGTAATATTTATTCTATTCCAAAATAGAAATAGGTTCTGGATGTCCTGAATATAATAGGTATGTAAATACTATTTTTTTATTCTTTTGGTAGACAAGTAAAAGTGTAGAATTTATTACAGCCCATAAGTAGCCCAGCTTTCATAAAACGACATCTATCGAGTGTTTTTGAACTAATTTTTACTTTTTAATTTGGGCTGTCAGAAAATCGCCCATTATCGCTTTGTCGACCAAGTTTGGCAACATCCGCACATAACCATTTTAGATCTACGCAAAAATTTAACAATTCTCTACCAAATAACTCACCCGGGTGCGCATTAAAATCACCCAACATATACACCGACTCAGTATCACAGGTTTCAATCGTAGCAACAATCTCACTTAGACAGTTATTAAATTCTACAAGATTATCAAATGAGTCATTAGGCATATACACACTAAACACTAACAACTCGCGATTTGATATAGTTATCTTAATTGCTGTTATTCGATTACTTTTACACGGCACTACAGTCACTGAGTCGAATGCACTTTTACGCCACAAAAGTGATACCCCTCCAAACGGCCTACCACGCAGTATACCCGCCGATAAGTCAACAGCTGATTTTCCAGTAAACATGAACTTATGATGAATGTCCGCCAATAAAGGTATTTCATACGGCAACAACCAGGTTTCCTGCAGCGCAATGACATCCGAATTCTGACATAGTGATTTTACACATTCAAATGACCTTTTGATACCCTTGCAATTAAAGCTAATTAGTTTTAAACTTAGATCTTCTTTATTCATTATTGTTTGTACATTTAGCTTGAACCGTAGTCTGAGCAGCGTCTTTGTCATTATAATATTTGAAATTAACGTTATCGTCGGCGCCATACGAGAATATTGAGAAAACCAATGTACGCACCAACCTTACCTTAGTTTTGCGTGATATATTGTCGTCTTTCCATATCGTAGTGAGTTTCGTCATCGCCGCTTTGAAGATCTCCTGATGATCTCACTCCCGCTGCCACCCTCGTTGTTGAGAGCCAAGGTAGACGAACTGGTTTACGAATTCCAGGTCCTTGAGTTTATTGGAACGAAATAAGGTACCAGGTCTGTCTACTACCAACACCTTTGTCTTTGCCCTGTTAATACTATGGCCAACTAATTCGCTCTCTTTCTCTACTCTAGAGAGGAGTTCTGCCAGTTTCTGCTCGGATGATGCAAATAGCGTAGTGTCATCTGCGTACCTCAGGTTGCTGATTCTCTTGCCACCCACAGATATTCCATCCTCCTAACCTTCCAGAGATTGTTTCATGATGTACTACTCCATGTTAAATAAGATCGGAGACAAAATACATCCCCGTCTGACCCCTTTCTGCGGCTTGAACGGTTTTGACAGCACATTGTTTACCTTTACCAGTGAAATTCCATTCTGATAGAGGCCTGCGATAAGAACAACAAGATGCTTGGGCACTCCCATTTCCGTTAAGATGTTCCATAGGCAATCCCACCTAACACAATCGAAGGCCTTTGAGTAATCGACGAAAAACATTAGCATTGGAATGTTATACTCGCGACACTGTTCTATAATCTGCTTGACATTCACAATTCGCTCCCTTGTTCCACTTCTATTGACAAATCCTGCTTGTTCTTCTGATTCTGGAATCTGCCACTGAAGAAAAGCTTAAAGACGTTAATTTATAACGTACAGCAGGACTTTGCTTGCATGGGATATGAGCGCCACAGTTCTGTAGTTCTCGCAGGACTTAGTTGATCCTTTCTTGTGTAGCGGAAATAGAGTAGATTCCTGCCAGTCATCGACCCATTCACCAGTCTTCCAGATCTGGTTGTATAGATTTTGTAGAAGACAAAAACCACTATCCCCTATTAGTTGCAGGTCATCGGCAAAAATACAGTCACTACCGGCCGGTTTATTAGGTTTAAGCTTCTTTACCGCTAACTCAATTTCAGATTTCATGATATCAGGTTCCAGGTGAGTGTCGGTCATGTCGTATTTACGGTTCATAGACGTCGATGCCGCGTCTGCATACAAGTTTTCACAATAACTTCTCCACCTATCAACTTCAGTGATCAAACTTCCAGTTGCGTCTGCTATAAGCCCACGTTTTCGCTTTAAAATCTCCCCTTATAGATTTTATTTTCGTGAATAGATCTCGGGTATGTATCTTTTAGGCGTGATTTTAAATTTCAGTAGATACATTTACTGTTAAAGTATTGATCTTTATCCACCCTACATCGTCGTTATACTTCTTTCGAGAGAGCTTTTTGTATCGTTCACGATTGTCATTATCTGAGACGCTCTTCAGTAGGTCTTTCCTTTCCTTAATGAGATCCCATGTTTCATCTGATAGCCAAGAGCTACCGGGTAAGTCTTGCGTTTCAATCTGGCTTTCTTTGTGGGTCACAAGTAGTAACCTTTTAAGATTCCTCCAGTTCTCATTAACACTCAGTCAGTCTGTCATCCATCTGTACTCCCGATGTAACATTTACCTGTGTAGGTGTTCGTACACCACCTCCACACATGTATATATTTTGTGTCAGCAAATTCATGTAACCCGTGGAAGCTCGAAGCTTCCAGAGCTAGTCGCTCTGCACCCGCGAACTGTATCGTACGTCGCATTAATAAATAAAGCAAACATATAAGTGAACACGCATTTCATTGGGTCACCCTTACCTTCTGGTGGAGGCCTTCAGCCTCCACAGTGGTGACCCCGACGTGATAGTGGAAATGCCCGACGTTATCGTGAAAATGTGAAAGGACACAATTCGAACATTTTCGCCCACGTGTTTGTGTCGCGAGCGCGTCGCGTTACGCAACCATGAACCCGACGCCGCCGCCCGGCGCCGTTCCCACGCTGCCCGGGGGACACCTCGCCATGCCAGCTGCACCGCCAGGTAACCATCAGCGCCCGGATCATTCTCCATCTGCGACTGCTGCCATCGACTCGGTCGCATTGTCGTCGCGACTCGCAGAATTCTGGACGGACCAACCACGTGTCTGGTTCATCCGGACCGAGGCCATAATTGCGTCGCAACGCCTCGCCGACGAAGCCAAATTCGACCTGGTCATCTCCAAACTCAATAAAGAGGTCATCGCGCAGGTCACAGACATCCTAATTAATCCTCCAAGCTCCGGTAAATATGAATTCCTCAAAAACCGCCTACTGACGATTTACGAAGAATCCCAAAACCGTAAGATCGAAAAATTAATTAGCGAGTTGGAGTTGGGAGAGCAAAAACCCTCCCAACTGCTACGTCGGATGAGAGAGCTTGCTACCAACAAATTTCCGGACGACACTCTTCGCGTTCTCTGGCAGAACCGGCTTCCATCGCAAGTACGAGTGGTGCTTGCCGTCTCCGAAGGCAAGGACTTGGAGAGCTTGGCCACCATCGCCGATAAGGTTGCTGAGGTCACGCATACAGCCCATGTCGCGGAGCTGACACCACCACCACAGCCTTCATTCGACGCAGCGCCGATACTGGCGGAGATCGCAAAGATCAATACCCGGCTACGTAGTCTCCATCCTTTCCGATCCCGGTCACGATCCGTTATGAGAGGCAGAGGTTTTGGGCGAAATGGACCCAACCGCAGCAGGCCAAGGACATCAGCAGGTCGCAGCGCATCCTGGAGCAGAGATAGGTCAGAAAACCGGATGTGTTTTTACCACAACCGTTTCCGCGAAAACGCCCGGAAATGCACCAAACCCTGTGCGTGGAAGAACTCGGAAAACACTTGTACCATTTCACCCGGTCACCGATTATGCGTTACTGATGTTAATACGGGTCTTAAATTTCTTGTTGATACAGGCGCCAATGTCTCGGTACTGCCAGCAACAAGAAAACAACGACAAAATGTAAGTAGCGACTACCAACTTTTTGCCGCTAATGGCACAGTAATCAAAACTTTTGGCACTAAAACTTTAGTCTTAAATTTTAAGCTTCGTAGACCTTATAGATGGCATTTTATTTTGGCAGATGTCAAACAACCAATTTTAGGGGCAGATTTTTTAGCATATCACAAAATAGTAGTTGACGTTAACTCG
This sequence comes from Scoparia ambigualis, assembly GCA_963921215.1. Taxonomy (NCBI): domain Eukaryota; kingdom Metazoa; phylum Arthropoda; class Insecta; order Lepidoptera; family Crambidae; genus Scoparia; species Scoparia ambigualis. Next base: position 24,689,029 of record OY992524.1, read on the forward strand.
CGTAAATTAATCGACCAAATAACAGAATTAAATGTAGTCACATCCATCGCCAACATTACACAACCGTCTATAAAGTCTATCGATGAGCGACACCCTTATTATGATTTGTTGTCTAGGCATCCTAATATAACTAAGCCAGCGTCATTCGTGGAAATTCCGCCACACTCGATTATGCATTATATTGAAACCAAAGGGCCGCCCGTGCATGCGCGAGCGCGCCCGCTGCCTCCTGATAGGTACATAAAAGTCAAAGAAGAATTTCGGTTAATGCAGGAAATGGGAATCTGCCGACCTTCGAAAAGCGCGTGGGCTAGCCCACTGCACGTAGTGCCGAAGAAAAATGGCGATATTCGCCCATGCGGTGATTATCGCCAACTTAATTCGATTACGAAGCCCGACAGATACCCAATTCCTCGCTTGCAAGATTTTACTTATATTTTAACAAACAAACAAGTTTTTTCAAAATTAGACATAAATCGATCTTATCATTGTATACCTACAGCACCGGGAGACATAGAAAAAACTGCTATAATTACCCCTTTTGGCTTATTTGAATTCCCACGAATGAGCTTCGGTTTGCGTAATGCCGCACAAACCTTTCAGCGTTTCATGAACTTTGTACTTAGTGATCTAGATTTCCTATTTTCATATTTAGATGACGTAATAATTGGGAGTCCTGATGAAGTTACTCATAAACAACATTTAGACATAGTTTTTGAAAGATTTCAAAAATTGGGCATAACTATTAATCTAGCAAAATGCTCATTTGGTCAAAACAAGCTCAATTTCTTAGGATACGAAGTTAGCCCCGATGGTATACGGCCTTTAGACGACAAGGTTCATGCCATAATTAATTATCCTAAACCCAAAACCGTACAGGACATGAGACGATTTTTGGGGATGGTCAATTTTTATCGCGCTCATTTGCCGCACGCTAGTAGGTATCTTAACGAATTAAATAAGTATTTGTCAAGCGCAAAAAAGAACGATAAGTCTCCGATCGCTTGGACGGAATCCGCGAACGACGCATTTTCACAATGTAAAGTAGGTCTTCAACAGGCCGCTACATTGTCGCACCCCGATCCGAACGCAAAACTCGCTCTAATGACAGATGCCTCGAACACGAGCGTAGGCGCAGTTTTACAGCAGAAAATTGATAATATTTGGCAGCCATTAGGTTATATGTCAAAAAAGCTAACAAACGCTCAACAAAAGTATTCAACTTATGACCGCGAACTTTTGGCAATATTTATGGCCATTAAACATTTTAGAAAATTATTTGAAGGTCGCCAAATCACTGTGTACACCGACCATAAACCCTTAACATTCGCGTTTACAAAAATAACAAAATGCGAAAACGAAATTCCGCGCCGTTCGAGACATTTATCATTCATAAGTGAATTTACGACAAATATACAACATATTAGCGGGTCCGATAACAGTGTCGCCGACGCCTTGTCACGCGTAGAAACCATATGCTGCCCGTCACCAATCAATTACAACGAATTAGCGGAATCACAGAAAGACGACGAATACATAGCACACATTTTATCGGACAACAGTAGCGACAGCAAAGCAAATATAAAAAAAATATTAATTCCTTCATGCAACAAAGAAATCTATTGCGAGATATCGACGTCTCAAGTCAGACCCTATTTAACACAATACTACAGACGTATAGTTTTTGATAGTTTTCATAACTTGAGTCACCCTAGTATTAAAACTACAAAAAAAATGATCACTTCTAAATATTTTTGGAAAGGAATGAATCACGATATTACGCAATGGACGAAGTCATGTTTACCATGCCAACGTGCAAAAGTCAATCGCCACACTTTTTCACCGTTCGAAAGCTTCGAAACAGCTGGCAGATTTGCCCATTTAAATGTCGATATTATAGGCCCTTTACTGACGTCACCGGACGGATATCGTTATTGCGTCACCATAATAGACAGGGGCACAAGGTGGCCAGAAGCTATTCCTGTTAGGGATATCACGAGCGAAACCGTTGCAAAGGTAATTTTCGATGAATGGATATGTCGATACGGTTGTCCTATAAAATTAACTAGCGATCAAGGTCGTCAGTTTGAGAGCAGTCTATTTTCAGAATTAATGAAACTATTGGGGATACAAAAGATACGCTCCACCGCGTACCATCCCCAAAGCAACGGCGTAGTCGAACGATGGCACCGCTCTTTGAAAGCAGCACTTTCGGCTCGTCTCATTGCATATGACAGTTCTTGGGTAGAACAACTACCAATCGTTTTACTGGGACTTAGAGCCGCTTATCGCAGTGACACCGGTTACAGCGCAGCTGATATAACATACGGTCGCAATTTACGTTTACCAGGAGATTTCTATGACTCAATCCGTAAACCCACCGATACTTATAATTTAGTCCATAAAATTCGCGACACTATAAGTAAAATTAAGCCAGTTTTTAAGTCGCATAGCAACTCAAAGACTTTCTTTGTTCATCCCGAGTTAAAAACATGCGATTATGTATTTGTAAGAGACGATACAGTGCGTAAGCCCTTGAAACCCCCTTACGACGGTCCCTACCGCGTTATCAAAAGAGGCACAAAGGTTTATACCATACAAATAAATAATCGCCAAACGTCGATCTCTATAGATAGGCTTAAGCCCGCGTACATAATAATAGGTAGTGACGATGACGATGCCCTGGCGCCTGCTGACGCAGCTCGAGACGCGCCAGCAGCCGACCCACCGACATCATCTTCGTCCATGCAAAAAGCGACACACATTCATAAAACACGAAGTGGACGCTTAATTAAGCCTCCTTTGCGTTTTATAAATGAGAACAATTAAAGTAGGTTAAGAGTAATAATTTTAGTTTAGTTTATGTTAGCATTTTTGGAGAGATAATTCTCGCTTTATAAATAACAACAGTTCGTATTTTTAATTATTTCATACGCGTACACAAGTTAGTAACACGGATCGTACTTGTTAGTTTGCAATGGGTAACTACCAAGAAAAAGAACTTATCGTCAACCAGCAAAGTGACGTAGCCACCAAAGTTGAGGAGCGCTATAACCAACTAAGCATTTGGCTAGTCGTAATTGCTAGTTTGCTATCAATAGTTATACTATTTTATCTATGGAAACGAAGCTGCCAAGGTTTAAAAGGGTGGTTGCGCAAGCAAGCCACAGGTGTAGCAGTATCCTCGATACAGCTTCAGCATCAGAAAGCGTTTAGTCCACCAACTACAACCGTCGGTATTAACCCGTCCGCATCATCCGCTGCTGATCCTGTTCACGGATACGCATAAGTTAATTGTAAGTAGCTTTAAGATATTTCTGTAACTGTTCGTAATCTTAGTAAATGCTTAGGGTAAGCAGTGAAAAGTGAGTGAATACAAGTGCAGTGAATATATAACGGTCTTTTTAAAAAACAATCCGTATGCCCGATGCCTACTAGGTACATACATTTCTTAGAATAAGTCTTAGTTGTAGTCACACGGTATTGTACTGTACTTGCTATCGTATGATTACTGTAGTTATAATGTAATTGGATCCAATGTTTATTCTAAGCGTACGGTAACCGGTACGCAACCTAGCATAAGCGTAAGATAAGAATACAGTGTAAGGTAACAATAGCTTTTAGTTGACAGTGTTGACTTAGCGTAAAGAAGTAGGATAAGCAAACTTCTTTGTAACCTAGCATACCTACCTATAACTTTTTACTTTCACTTAGTTTTTATCTTTCTTTGTATCTTAGCACATATTTTTTTCTTTCACTAATTTTTTCTCTTATTACTTAACTCAACAAATATTGTTTTCTCTTTCAGTTATATAATTTTTCTTAATTATATAAATATATTTTTTAAAGAGGGGAGTATTGTAGGTGTTCGTACACCACCTCCACACATGTATATATTTTGTGTCAGCAAATTCATGTAACCCGTGGAAGCTCGAAGCTTCCAGAGCTAGTCGCTCTGCACCCGCGAACTGTATCGTACGTCGCATTAATAAATAAAGCAAACATATAAGTGAACACGCATTTCATTGGGTCACCCTTACCTTCTGGTGGAGGCCTTCAGCCTCCACACCTGTAACCGTACTTTGAAATTTGATTGTTCGCCATGTGAGAGTCTTTCGCTTGTTGACATTTCGGTGCCACTTCTTGAGTTTAATGATCTTTTTTGCGACTAGAAGCTTATGGTCACTGCCGCAATCGGCACATGGGTATAATATTTTGGTGTTTATCATACACGATTTCCATCTTTTCGGCACAGCAATGTAGGCGGTTTGGTTTCTCGCACGGTCCCCTGGCGATACGCATGTATAGAGACGTCGATTTTTTTTATAAAGGAGGGAGGCAAACGAGCAGGCGGGTCACCTGATGGAGAGTAATCATCGCCGCCCATGGACACCCGCAAAACCAGAGTAAGTCACTCATTCAGCACCACCCAGGGATCACGTGTAGGGTCTCAAGGGTAAACCTACGGACGCGAGCAACTTTAACCCCCAAGGATGCTGCTGATACCAGGTGTTAATTATGGACAGCGAATTGGCCGCACAAAATTGTAGCCAGCGGTCACCTCTTTCATTTCGTACGCCTAGTCCAATAAACAATACATAATTATTATAAAACTAAGACAAATGAGAAACATTTATTTATTTACTACCAAAAAATTTAAAATAGGAACAAATTTTTTTTTCTGCAGCATTTCATTTTAAAATTTTAAGAAGTATATATAAGTGCTTATGTATAATTTTAAGATTTTTATATAACAAAATTGAAAAATGTAGGTCATCATCATCAGCCTATAAACGTCCCACTGCTGGGCACAGGCCTCCCACGTGGACAATGCACGAAGGGATATTGGGCCATAACCCACCACGCTGGCCCAATGCGGGTTGGTGGGTTTTAACGACTGTCATCTTACGACAACAACCGGGACCAACGGCTTAACGTGCCTTCCGAAGCACGGAGGAGCTCGAGATGTTTTTTTTAAAATTTGGTCACCCAAAAATGTAGGTACTTAAATATTATTTATATCTACATGAGATCTTATACAATGTGGTAGGGGTGGTACTTCTAACCTGTTAAGGCTAAGTACTACATCTAAATTCAGCGAAAAAAATAATAATATGGACTTAAAAAAAAGGGATTTTAAATCACAAAATAATTAAGTAGGTACTTAATGATTTTTTTTCTCACCAAAATAATCTCAAACATACGAAACAAAGAAATTTATTAGTTAGCCAGTGTCATTAGCTACTGTTTGCCATTTTTTTCATGTTTCTCCGACGTATGAAACCTTTGATATCGTATAAAGTAAAAATGGTCATAAATTATAGGGGGAGGGGGTAGGACCCCTATATTACTATTTTATGTAGTTGAATTTAGATGTTGTACTCAGCCTTAACGGGTTAGAAGTACCACCCCTATCACATTGTATAAGTACAAAATGTAATACTTACTTAAAAAAAAATTAAGTCAGTATTTCACGCCGGCGGCCCACCGCTTACAACCACATGAGTAGAGAAACGGAACAGAGACAAAGCTTCATACAACACGCCATCGCGAGTCTCACCCGTTTGTCCACTGGCCAAGCGAGCTTAAATATTGTGGTAAACCGGTTTTATCCAGTGGCGGCGCATACGCGACGCAGCGGCTAGTGGACACGCACACATGCGCCGTATGCTTGTAGTAGCTGACTCGCGACGGCGCGGCGGAATACTGCTTCCATCTTTGGGCTGGAGCACCCCAGTACCAACTCCTTCCATTTTGACCACATTCAAGGCAGAGCTGCTTAAATTGTCGAAGACTTGATTATTTGAGGTCGGCACGATCCACTGGCTCTTTGGAGAGACGTTGCGTCTCTCTGTATATTCATATATAGTACCGCATGTATCATGGGGAGTGTTCTGAGGAATTGTTCGACTTCATCCCTGCCGCTGATTTCCTTCGTCGCACTACACGCAATCGACTGTCATTCCATCCACATCATCGCTATTCTTATCTATGCGCGGACTGAAGTTAGCGTCGACCAACCTTGACGCTTGGTCGGGGTTCGGATTCGGACACGCGAGGTACATGCATTTGCGTCATCTATGTAACTCTATACCTTTGGACTTTTCCCTATTGCCCCGTTTAGTCCACCCTTGGGTTCAATTTTCGGAAGAGGTATTTTTTTGTTGTTTTTATAATGACTCGTCCTAGTGACTGCATCCTGCCTGATGGTAAGCAGCCGATGCAGTCCAAAATAACGAGCGCTCCCATTCATGACGGCCTGCATAAATGTCGTTTCACGCCACGCTTATAAGACCCGGGACTGTAGGAGCTGGGAAACACATGCGCCGGCAAAGAATTCCAAAGCCGAATGGTCTTACAGAGGAACGACTTGCCAAATTTTTTGGTACGAGTACTGATAGTCTGTACAGTATGATGGTGGTTCCTAAGACCAGCACGTGTAGTCTGGAAGAGGAAAGGAGAGGGCGGGATAAGATCAAAAAGTTCTTCAGAACACTCTCCGTATTAGTTCCGGTAGAAGACACTGAGAGAAGCAATGTCTCTACGCAGCTGGAGGTCCTCAAGGGAGGCTGTAACCTCAGCACCTCCAGTAATGCGGACCCGCTCGCCTTTGCAGTCTATCAAGTGCATCGAGGAGGTATTTAGCGGAGCCGTCCCATAGATGGGAACAATACTCCATACTCGATCGCACCTGAGTTTTGTACAGCAAACAGCGCTGCTCGGGAGTGAAAACTGCCTCACCTTATTGAGAATACCCAACTTCTGGGAGGCAGTTAAAATAGCACTCTCGATGTAGCATTTTGGATTCAGTTCCTGGCCGATGTCCATGCCAAGAATGCTGAGGTTCACCGAAATGGGTAACGGAGAGTTCTGAAGAGAGGGAAGAGTAAGGAAGGGAGTTTTGGGGTCGTAGGGCGGTTTGATGTGTGCTCAAGTGTGCGATGTGTAGCAAGCTGCGTCTGCCGTCAAGTCCTATACACACACGTCCACGTCGTCGGCCCTGGAAATGCTGCCGTCACCAAGCAAGCATCGCACACCTACTATCTACCTTGCGACGTGCAGTAGCACTCGGCTACTGCACGTCGCAAGGTAGAAGGTGTGGGGCTAACCCGCCAGTGACATCCCGCACGGTGGGCCATTCCCTTACCCTCAATCCCATGATCCTATCCATAGCAACTCCCCTCCTTACCACTTTCCTTCCCCTTTTCCTAATCCTATCCCATCCCATCCTTGGAGGTATGACAACCTCGACCCCAACATTGTCACTCCAACAAAATAGCACATTTTTAAAAACTAATTTACCCCAGGAGAGTACCGGCAAGGCCGGAGAACCCCTCCCTGGGCCTTCGGGCTCAGGCTGCCCCTTGTATCTAGGGGGGCGGGGCCTACCGCGAGACACAGTGGGGATGGACACCTTCGGGAACCAACCCCATCAGCTGGACGTGGTAGGAACCGCGGGGGCTATAGGGCTTCAGGTGCACCGGCACGGAATCCGCTGCAGTCGGGATCCGTGCGGGGGCCCGGGGGGAGTGGGAACCTTAGGGGCCCCAACCCGCCGGGAACCATGCGCGGGGACCAAGCGGTCGGAGGTCTGCTGCTTGGTAAGGAGAGGGCGTCTGCACCTGCCCAGCAAACCCATGTGGAGGACCGTGGAATGGGGGGGCAACGGGAATTAGGTCCTGATGGGATCCGTCCTGTTGTCACCGCCGGACCATCGCGGCAGAAGGAATTGGGTCCTTATGGGATCCGACCTGACGGCCCCAGGTCTGATACAGGGGGAGGCTCGGGCAAGAAGCCGTGGCATAGGTCGGGCAACCGCAAGCGTCAGGCCAAGCTGCTTAGGCAGCGAGCCGAGGGGGAGATGACGGCTGATGCAGCAATGAAAGTCAGGAGGCGCTTGATGCCAAACGTGTTAAGACTCACGGGTCTTACGCGGGGGCAGTAAGTGCCTATAAGATGGCCATCATTGTTGACGACTACCCTGCGACTATGCTGGGCCACTACGCCACTACGTGGCGATCCAATGAACCATTTGGGACCTGCTGGAGGCCGCGCCTGACCCTCTGCCAGTAGTAAACATCGGAGGCATTTCGTCGGGGGCTATTCTTTTCACGTGTGAGGGGAGTAGCTCGGCGAACTGGCTCCGAGCGCAGGACGGCCTTGTCGTGGAGGGCGTCGTGGTCAGGGTGGTTGATGCGAAGGACCTTCCGAAGCCATTTAAAATGGCTTGGAAATCCAGAAACATCAGCCGCCTTGAGGTAGGTAGAGTTTTGAGGATGTTGCAGAGGTACCATCCTGGCTTGCGGATCTCGAGCTGGAAGATCGTCGACACTAAGGTCGAGGGTCTAACAGTTCGTAGGATCGTGTTAATGGATGGTGCCTCTGCAGCATTCATCAAAGCGGAGGGCTACTGCCTTAATACGGGCATCGACAAGAGCGTCTTTAAGCTTCTGGAGGAGAGGCCTACGGACGAGCTTGTCGATGTCCAAGGCGGTAGCAGTGGTGTGAGCGTGGCGGGGGTGACTGTGGGTGAGTGCTCCCAAAGCGCTCCAGTGGCGGTGGGGCAGCCGGAACATGGCGCACCTATCGTGGTAGCCGAGGATGTTGGAGAGGAGACCACACCAATGGAGTGTGGTGGGATCTCCTCTCCAAGATCCGAAGATGTCATGGGGGAGCTCGCCCTGGACGAGCTGCTTCTGGGAGGGTCGTCTCCGTTGGCCGTGTGCACGGCATCGGACGGCGAACTCACGGAAGTCGGGCGATAACCTTAACAGAGGTAAGGTACGTTCAGATTAACCTTCATCATTGTAAGGCTGCAACTGCCCTTCTGGCACGCCAGCTAAAAAGGAATCAATTCGACATTGCCTTAATCCAGGAACCTTACCTTTACAGTGGCAAGATTAAAGGTTTAGGTGGAACCCCTGGTATAATATACTACAATTGTTCTACTTATGACATGAGAGGACTTGCGTTTATGTCAGAAACGACCTACACGCAATGCCTCTAATGAAGTTCTGTTGCAGGGATCTGACCACTGTTAAGGTCCTTACGGGGGAAGATGGTGCTAGGCGGACGGTAATTTTATCGTCAGCTTACTTCCCTTTCGAGAAGGCGGATCCAGTATCAAAGGAGATACGGGAACTGGTAACCTGCGCTGGCCAAGAAAACCAAGATGTCATCATCGGCTGCGACGCCAACGCGCATCATGTGATCTGGGGCAGCTCAGGCACCAATGAGAGAGGGGAGAGACTGCTGGAGTATCTGGTAAGTTCACCCATGCAAATACTTAACAAAGGAAATAAGGCTACCTTTTTCAATGCCCGGAGGGCACAGGTGATTGATATAAATATTGCTAGTAACAGAGCGGTAAGTAACATCACAGACTGGCATGTATCGGACGAAGTATCCCTCTCCGATCACAACTACATATGCTTTAGGTACAGACTAGGTAAGACCATAGGAACTGTACGAAGGAAGAACCCAAGAAACACCAACTGGGAGGGCTTCAGAAAGGATCTCAGGCGGGAACTAGATGGTCCATGCTGTAAACTTAACTCATTTGTGGACAAAGAGTTTGAAGCTGACAGACTCACAGAAGCACTGATGACGGCCTGGCAGAACAACTGCCCAGAAACAATATCAGTGGCGGGAAGACAGCCGTGGTGGACTCCAGAGGTGACTCAGATTAGAAAAGAGACACGACAGGCGTTTAATAAAGCGTAGGCAAAGAACGACTTTAGCAATTACAATAAGGCTTTAACTGGCTCTAGCAGTGCGGTTCGTAAAGCAAAAAGATCGGCTTGGATGAAACATTGTGAACAGATACAGTCTGTTCCTGAAGCAATGAGACTAACCAAGGCAATCTCTACAACAAAGGCGATTCCACTGTCTACAGTAATGAGGGCAAATGGAACTCGAACAGGAAATGGTGAGAATACACTGAAGGTCATGTTTGATACCCACTTCCCTGGATCAAGCATCATTCAAGACGAACATGATCCAATCAGCTGGAAGGAGCAGCAGGTTAAAACTTCCAAGTATGATTGGATAATAGCTAAAAAGGTGGTGAATGAATCTAAGGTTAAATGAGCACTGGGGAGCTTTCAACCATATAAAGCAGCTGGACCTGACAATATTTACCCCATCCTACTATAACAGGGCGCTTCCATTCTGGGCCCCCATCTCTGCAGATTGTATAAAGCCTGCATTGCATTTGGTTATATACCCAGAACATGGAGACGTGTTAAGGTATATACATACCAAAACCGGGTAAACCAGATTATGAAGAACCCAAAGCTTTTAGGCCAATAAGTCTCCAATCTTTTCTTCTTAAGATCTTGGAAAAGATGGTAGACAAATTTATCAGAGCGGCAGTGCGAGCACGGATCTTTTATCGACCGATAAAGTGACATTAGACGTCGACAAATTGTCATCGGCCGTACATGAACTATCAAATTTTATCGTCTAATGTCACTTTATCGTTCGATAAAAGATCCGTGCTCAGGGGGCGGGACCGTTAAAAAAATTCCCACTTCACGGACTTTAATGCGCTTACCAGCAGTGGCGTGCCTAGGACTTCCAGATAGGGGCAAGCCACGAAACCTGAAGTTCCTAATCTTGCTACCTAGGTACAATGTTGGTGCCCATTTGTGACACTAGCCACATTTTTTACTCAAATCGTCATAGGCCGTGGCATTCCAAACGTTCTTGTCGTTGGTAAAAAAACAGGCTATTACCTTCTATTACATCTTAAATGTGATTTTTGAGAATTTTATTTTGGCCGATTTAGGCGTTCTTTATCTCAGAAACAAAAATACATTAACAGTATTTACTTATTGAATAGTGTAGAATAGCTACTGGCATAGTACGTAGCGGCCTCGCTTTTTGTAAATTTCGCTAATTTTTATTTAAACTTAAAATTGCAGAGAAAGATTTTCTTAGATTGCGCGAGGGCACTTTTTTGAGCTCCTGGATTGAACTACCGTTCTAAACAAATGAAATAAAAAAATGACAACAAACAAAACCAAAAAAACTTCGAAAATCGTTTTAAGTTAACTGTGAATTTCTCTTATCTACGATAATATTATTGAGTAATATTTATACCAGAATAATTGTTACTTCATGAGGAATAAAAATGTTATAATGAATTTATTATCTTAATTCGATGAAAACTATAAATACAACTAAGAACAAAATTACAACAAAATGCGATGCGCCGGCCGTCCGAACTCAGCTTATTCTCGCAGAGTGGAGATTCGTAATATTAAGCATGCATTTATTATCCTATTTCGATAAAAACGATAAATACAACTGGAAAATTACTACAAAATGCGAAAATGGGCATTTTGCGCGGGAATCACAGTCGATATGTAGGCCTCTACACTTAATTTATTAATTATTACTTAATTAATTGAATGGAAGCAACCAACAATCCAAAAAGTTTTTTACATAGACCTATTATAATTAATGCCCTATGTAACGGTACAGAATGAATGGTATCCGTCCGTTAGTAAGGAATGCATGGGAGTAGCACTAAAATAAATATTAATGCGTAGCGCCATTAATAATAAGCATGAAAAGGGAATAATAAACTAGTTCAGAATAATGGTCAATGGTCTAGCGCTTTATCTTTAGTTTGAATTTCGCGGGGACTGCTCTGCGCGTCCCTTGCGACATATAGTCCGGTCGTGGGACATTAAATTCCTTACAGAAGTTTTGATAATTCTAAAACTTTTCGTTTTTGCTGAGTGGATAGAGTATGTGGATTGTAAGCTACTTTTAAAAAGTTAGAACTTTTTTGACTGTGCTTTAGGTATGGTTTAGGTATTTCATAATATTTCGTGTATAGTAATGTATATAATATTAAAGTTTGAAATGTTGAGTGTTTTATAATAAGAACTATCTTATCTTTGTGTTGTAAAAAGTTTAGAAACATAATATATGTGGAACTATGAAAATCACAAAATCACACTTTTTGTCTTTGAATAAAATTTTAAAATTTATGAAATAATATTTAAGACTTTCAGTGGTTAGTGGTATACATGTTGAACAAAGTTTAGAAAGTTAAGTGGTGTGCTTCTTTGGTCATTTCATTTTTCTTTCGTAACACACGCAATTATAAATTAAAATTGACAGTATCGCTCATACATGTCCTTTGTAATACTATTTTATACCACACAAAAAATTAGAAACATACATACAGTGCATTTTGTTTAAATCACGAATAAAATATTTCGCTAACGTACGTTTCTTTATGCGGACGCGGGCGGCTGCGGGCGCGGCGCGGCGGTGGCGGCGGGCAGGCGTGGGGGTGGGGGCATACCTACCTACACTCTATATGACTGATAATCCACTCGTCACGTCAGACGAGTGGAATAGTGGATACATGGCGAACATAATACAAGAAGACGTAATGCAGAAAAGTAAACTAAGTAGGTACCTTAGGGTGGATTCGAACAAACTGGAATAAGGTCTTATACCTAGATTAAACGCCGAGTTTGTATAGACTAATCTCGAAGTAAGTCCTATTCCAGTTTGGTAGAATCCAGCCTTAGCCTACTTACTTTACATCTTATCTGACAACAAAACATTATTAAATGACAAGTTTTGAGTAGTTAAGTACAGATCGCGCAATTCTTCTTACAGATAAGAATATTCTACAATTATCCGAATTGGATGAATGGGATGAAAACGTACGTAACGTAAACGGATGAGTATGTAACATATTCTTAATTAAAAATAAAAACTGCAAATGATTAAGTACTTATCTGTTTATTTTTCATTTTGGTTAATCAATCTATCATCCTGTCATGTTCACAAATCACAATAATAGGAAAGTACTTTTTAAGATGGTACAATAGGCTATAAAATTGCGTATCTAGCTAGGGCCACATCATACGATTAAAGTTTTTTCCACAACCCTTACGTGTTTTTTTGACAATTAATCAATTAAGAGCTTTAGGTAAGTATGCAAAAGTATTTCCTAAATTATAGTATGGTAAGAAGGTACTCTTTATATCACTAAATCATTCATCACTACCTAGGTACCTACTAATTATAAAACACAGTCCCCCCGCGTCTGTATGTCTACATAAGTACGTAGGTACCTATTTACTTAATTAAGTATTATAATATCAATTCTACTAGTCACCTTCAATTATTAAGTACCTACCGATATTATTACAATTTACAAGTACCTAACTAGGTTGGTAGTTACTAGGGCTTGCTCCCAGGAATTCCTGGTATTTCCCGGGAAATTGACTTTTTACGCAGTACCGGTACTGAGAATTTGTTTCCCGGGAAATTCGGTACTTTTACGCAATTAATTACCGCAAACGCGGAGCCTAATTACGCCAATATTAGGCTCCGCGTTTGCGGTAGTCGTTACCGGTAACCTCGGCCTATGCTCTTAGTTGCAAACCATACAAATTTCGTAGCGTTACCAAATTTTTGTCTCCACAGTTCTCAACCGTAACGTCACCGGTACTTTTTCTAAGGAAAAAATTGTATCTAATGTACCCGTACCCTACACCCTACGGTTTCATCGTCATCGCACTCCAATGATTTGATAATTCCATTTAAATAATTTCTTTTTTGTTTGCTAATTTAGCTTTACCTTCCAAATGACCTCGAAACTGAACGTCACTCGAAACATCGACGACAAGGATTCCAATAGTCGGATTGGTATCAAGGGAGAGCTCCCTCAAAAGTTCAGAGGTACGACTAAGGGATGTTTTTTCGCGGTAAATGCGCTAACTTGTGTTTTGGAGGGGTTACAGTGGACTAAGTTATGTCGGCCCCAATTCAAGACATGACTTAACATGTTCTTGGTGACTTGTCAGTCACAAGTTTATTCCGGCTCTCGATGACGCTTTCCCGAGAAATATTAGCTCGTCCAGTGTAGAGCGTTACTCCCTTACTGACAATCGCGTAGCAATGAATGCTGTTGTTATGCAACGTGTCATTGATATGCAGAAGAAACAGAGTATGGGCTAACACACACCCCTGTGGGACTCCAGACTCCAGCATTTAAGGGGGTTCATGTCAGAGCACGAACCATCGACTACGATGCTGATGCTACGCCCAGAAAGAAAGCTGGCCACCCACGATCACAATTACTCATGAAGCCAGTATGATGAAAGTTTAGAGAGAAAGAGCCCTGTGCTATACCATGTCAAAGGCTTTCGCTACGTCCAAGCTAACTGCCAGTGCCTCCCCTTTACTCTCGACAGCCTCCGCTCATCGGTGAGTAAGGTACACTAAAAGATCACCAGCCGAACGACCGCGACGAAAACCATACTAGCGATCGCTTAGTAGTTAGTTTTATTTTAGGTACCTTAAGAGCTGGCGGTTTGTAATGGACTCCATTACTTTGGAGAGCAAAGAGGTGATGGCTATTGGCCTGTAGTTGGACGGATCTGAGCGATCGATTTTTTTTGAGAATCGGGTGGACAAGGGCTGTCTTCCAAGAGCTCGGGACAACGCCAGTAGTGTAAGAGAGCTGGAAAACGCGCGTTAGAACCAGCGCCATCCCATGGGAGGAACTGCACCAGGCCCACTCGACTTATGGATATCCAGGAAAAAAAGAGCCTTACGAACTGACCTTTGTAGGAACCGGACGTTTGGCATTGAACAAGCGCAATGCGGTATGGTTGGTGGAGAGTTTTTCCCATCGTCTAAGGTCGAGTTTGCTGCGAAAAGAGTGCCCAAGAGATCGGCTTTCTCCTTTGCAATATGGGTCAGGCAGTCATCGGTCTTGTGCAAGGGTGGTAGGGACGGCTGATAAAAATTCCCTAAGATAGCTTTGGCGAGAGACCGGAACGCACGCGTACCCGAAGGAAGACGCACTAGCCTCTCGCCAATTCCACTTATGAATGATGACTTCGCCTTGGCAATGTCCTTCTTAAAGGACCCGGCGGCAAAGTTGTACCTCTTTCTGAGCGCACTGGTGTTTGGATCCTTTGATGACACCGCATTAGCCCAGGCCATGTAATGTTGTCACTTTTGGCGAGACACCATTTTGCAGCAACGACCAAACAATGGCTGAGACCTGCCGCCAATGGGAACCACAGAGTTTGGATTGAAAAGTTTCATTCCCTGCAGTATCACATCAACGATAAAGTCGGCGGCGACATCAAGATCATCCAGTGAGAAGCAAACTCGTAGTAGGACGCAAAGAAATTCCCATCGCATCCCCAGTCTGCTAACCTATAATGCCAGACTCGACGTTTTTGAAATTTCTGTGAAAGGCACAGTGCTACGAATCAGACAGTGGTCTGATGAGCCTAGTGGTGCATCAATAGAAACTTGATAGCCGTCTGGGTGAGAGGTCAGCAGAAGGTCCGATAAGAAAGGTGCATGGCCCTCCACATCTGGAATCCACGTAGGCTCTGTTACCAATTGGGACAGACTGTAGGCCAAAGCGAAGTCATGAACGACTCTACCCGCGTGGTCAGTTTTGAGTGAACCAAGCCATTCGACGTGGTGGACATTGCAGTCTCCCAATACCACAATCTCGGCCGAGGGCATCCGTTGGAGAATGGTCTGTCGCCGTTTGAACGGTCTCGGTTTGGACGAATTTATATTATTTACTCACCTTAAAACACTCATGATAAAAATCCATTGTATATAGATCTTTTAAATTTTAAACATTCTACTCGGATGACCTCTAACCAATTCCATTCGACAAAGTGATGCCACAGCTAGTATAGCAATTAGCAAAACAATTTTTTTATTATAAAAATTTTGTGTAATATTTTGATTTGCTCATTGATCCATTAATCAAACGTAAGTTACATCTGGGTTAAAAATTCAGTACCAAAAAGTACCGGAAATTCCCGGTTTTCCCGGTACCATAGTTAGCGCAGTACCGGGAATCCTGTTTTCTCCACATTACCAGGACTGCAAGCTCTAGTAGTTACTTACTTAATGGAGTAACTGCTAATACTATTCTACGTTTCATAACATACTATGTAACATATACATACGTCTTCTTTGGCACAAGTCTAAATTCCATTTCGGTATTAAACGCTAGTGTTTATACGTTCTGCTCAAGGTCACCAGCGCTCGAGCTCTCACGTACACGGAGTGTCACTGGTGGTGCAAATAAACATGTATAGGTCGCACAGTAATATATATTATATTACCGTTTAGGTAGTCTGATGTGGCGTTGACTGTACTGGCATACCTAGCCTAGGATTATTTGAAATGGTAATTTGTTCACATTTAAGTACACATTATAAACACCATAATTTGTAATAAATTAAGTAAGTATTCAGATTAATTATTATTTAAAAGAAGGCAACCCAAAAGTCATTAGAAGAGATAAGAGTACGCGATAGAAAGAGAGGCAACTTCTAGGTAAATTTAACTGTAGATAAGGGAGCGGTGTGCGACTTGAATTGCATTTTATTGTGTCTTAGCAAGAGTCGCTATTTATTTAAATGACTTTGCGGAGTGAATCTTCTGTACTTGTACTATTATGTAAGTATTCTATGGTATTATGCACAGATAAGGGGCAGGGGCAAATAAGATAATATCGTCGGCTTACTGCAAGAAATCATTAAAGAGCAGTAATTAAGTAAGTAGCAGCAATAGCTACAAAAATTACAATGTGTCCTAATAGAAATAAATCAACTTGTGACGGGTTGAAACAAATAATACTGCTTTTGGCGGTGTGACCAGTTAGAACAAAATTTTGGTGTAACGAGTTGATGCCCAAATCCACCTGCCCACGTCCTGCATGCCCAATCGCGTATTTAGGGTGGATTCGACCAAACTGGAATAAGACTTACTCCGAGATTAGTCAATACAAATTCGGCGTTTAATCTAGGTATAAGACCTTATTCCAGTTTGGTAGAATCCACCCTTAGTGAAATATTTTATTCGTGATTAAAACAAAATGCACTGTATGTATATTTCTATTTTTTGTGTGGTATAAAAAAGCATTACAAAGGCCATGATGAGCGATTCTGTAAATTTTAATTTATTATTGCGTGTTTAAGGTTTCATCCCATTCATCCAATTCGGATGATTGTAGTATAATCTTATCTGAAAGAAGAATTGCGCGATCTGTAAGTACTAACTACTCAAAACTTGTCATTTAATAATGTTTTTATTGATATCATCTAAGATGTAAAGTAAGTAGGTTAAGGTACTTAGTTTACTTTTTCCGCATTACGTCTTCTTGTATTATGTTCGCCATGTATCCACTCGTCTGACGTGACGATTGGATTATCAGTCATATAGAGTGTAGGTAGGTATGCCCCCACCCCCGCGCCTGCCCGCCGCCACAGCCACGCCGCGCCCGCAGCCGGCCGCGTCCGCATAAAGAAATGTACGCTAGCGAAATATTTTTATCGTGATTTAAACAAAATGCACTGTATGTATGTTTCTAATTTTTTGTGTGGTATAAAATAGTATTACAAAGGACATGTATGAGCGATTCTGTCAATTTTAATTTATTATTGCGTGTGCTACGAAAGAAAAATGAAATGATCAAAGAAGCACACCACTTAACTTTCTAAACTTTGTTCAACATGTATACCACTAACCACTGAAAGTCTTAAATATTATTTCATAAATTTTAAAATTTTATTCAAAGACAAAAAGAGTGATTTTGTGATTTTCATAGTTCCACATATATTATGTTTCTAAACTTTTTACAACACAAAGATAAGATAGTTCTTATTATGAAACACTCAACATATCAAACTTTAATATTATATACATTACGTTACACAAAATATTATGAAATACCTAAACCATACCTAAAGCACAGTCATAAAACTTCTAACTTTTTAAAAGTAGCTCACAATCCACATACTCTATCCACTCAGTAAAAACGAAAAGTTTTAGAATTATCGTAAGTAATTTTTGTCCGGCTACGCGACTAATAGGCGGCGTCTAGCGGAAGTTATTTACGTAAGCTTCGCATAAGGTTGCTAGTTTGACTTCTTTATTTTGAATTTCGCGGGGACTGCTCTGGGGTCGGCAAAGTGGTTCACCTACGGGCGGACGCCATCTATGGTCGGAATACGGAACTTTTTATAATTTCACAAAATACAGGATTATTGGCTTAAGTGGATGATTATTGAGAGGGAATTGTTAATAGAAGGCTACTTTTAGATATTCAAAGATGTAATATTGGCTATCTGACGAGATTTGGTTAGATTATGGAAAAATTTTAGAATTGCGCGGCGAAAGCGGCAATGAGCGAGCGAGAGGTTGAGAAAAAGACAGAAAGAGAGGTCGGATGATAGCTCCACGTGGCGCGACGCGAAGGCGGGGGGCATCGGGGAAACGGCTAGCGATTGGTTGAAGGGAAGAAAAGCGGACTCGCGCGGGCAAATCTTAGGCGCGCGTGGCGGGAAAGTTAAGATGCTTGGGAAAATTAGCGGACATTCAATTTTGGGACATCGGCGGTGCGGTCCAACTTAAGAGTGCGGTACTACTCATACGGGAAAAATAGTGTCCGAGCTTTGATAGTGCGCTAAGTGATATTCGAGCTGCGATATTAATTAAGATTCGTGAAATTGAAAGTGATTAATAAAGTAAACTATTGCGATCGCAACTCGAATCCGTTAACGGAATGAAGTATTCTGGGGTACATCGGCGGAAACGAATCACGGTGGCAACAAAAACCTATGTACCTTTCAACAGACTTCGGTCTGGATGATCTTTGATTGTATTTAATAAGATCGGCGTTTTACATCATTACGCTAAACAATACACTATCTTCGACGGAGTAATGGGGGAGAGACAGTTGTCTCCCTAGTGAAAGTTGAAGATAGGTCAGACACCATTTAGCTGGAGGTAGACACGTATGACCCAGTCCAATCTCGAGTCTACCTCCGTACATACAGTGTAGTGATAGGAAAATAACACACTGAGTATACTGGCTCGACTGATAGAACATTTAGGAGTTAGTTGCTTTCAGGGGCAATGCGACTCTCACCACACACCACGAATTTAAATTAAATGAGGCTTGGCCTAGTTTGCAAGGTACACAAAAGGGACTGTTAGTTCGACAAAATATAGGCATTTTCAAGTGAGGAAAGTTGTAGGAATCTATAGGTAGGCGGATATATATATGGTTAGTTATTAATTCAGACTAATAAGGTAGGGATAATTAAGTTACGGCGCTAAATAAAATTATGATGAAGTGATGTGGGTCCTAGCTAGGCAAGTAATCTGTTACCGCAGGCCGATAAAATTCTAATTGTTTTCCTAAAGTTGTTACCAATTAATTATTCATTTTAAATAATTAATAGAAGCATGATAATATCGTACCATCATTACTTTGGAATACCTAAAAGTCTAGACTGGTTTCCTATTACAAGAAAAATACTAAAAGTTATAGCAAATAAGCTTAGTCGTACTGTGATGTTTGATTTCTAACACTGAAATGACCAAACAGGCATTTGTTAGCTTTCCCTGGGATGCAATACGATCTCACATGGCTATACTCTTCAAAGTATGGAAAATTTTACATCCGATACCTTAGCAAAAATAAGCTGATACAAACTGAACAACTAAAACCAGTTTAGAACCTAGGATAAGTCGTTGGAAGAAGACATTGCAAGCTATGAGCTTCTAATAATCTGAAACATAGAAATAATTGATTGATAACAACCAGCTAATTAGTCTGACAATGGTCTACTAATACCATTCGAATAGACCTCTTAAGATATGTAAGTACTTACTTCTAATAATATGGAACATAGAAATATTTGATGGGAACAATCTAATCAATCAGACTAATACCTAGTACAGTCTAATTTATACTTATTAAAGTGAGTAAAAGATAACTTCTAAATGTAATTTATTTAATGATTAACAGTGATAATTAACTACCTAATTTACTACCTACTAAAGGTATGCTAACTATGATTTAGTAGTCTATCAAATTAACCACTCAGTCTGAGAGACAGAGGGTGGAAGTTAATGAAAAAATAATTAACTACATTCACTCCCTAAAAGTCAGGGATGTTGAATGAATTAAACATCTTTCAATAAACTTGAGATGTAATTACACTTTATAAGATCTGTATAATGAACACTAAGAGTAACCCAAAGTAATTTACTTCAAATGATAGTATTCTATTTCAGTTCACTTCCTAAAGTCAAGGATATTGAATGAATTAAACATCCTTTAATAAACTTAAGATGTGATAATCTGCCAATGCAGCCAATCCAATGTAGTTATATTGGAACTTTATAAGACCTGTATAATAAATACTAGGAGTAAATAAAAGTAATTTTACCTGTATTAATAGCATTCTACTTTAGCCACCGCCTGAATTGGCGTTTGATTAAATTATCCACCCTTTACGGAACTGAATATAAGTTATTGCATTGAATAATTAAGTTCTTAATGTGAAAAGGATATTTGGATGATAGCAAGCCTTGAGATAAACTCTATTGATTTATGTGGAATAATAAGAATTTAAATTGCTAACACATAGTTCATAATGTAAAATGAAATTAGATTTTGAGAGGAGATGTAAATTCTCAGTTTGAAAGAATTAAAGCTACAAGCTAATAATTAATGTTAAAGCCAAAGTGGACGGGGCCATAATTAAACAATGAGATGTAATGGCACGCTATGGAGCGGCGGTTGGAGCTCATAAACTTCCACAAGACTCTTATATTTCCACAAGACTTTTAAACTTCCACAAGACTCTTATATTTCCACAAGACTTTTAAACTTCCACAAGACTCTTAAACTTCCACAAGACTCTTAAACTTCCACAAGACTCTTAAACTTCCACAAGACTCTTATACTTCCACAAGACTTTTATAATTCCACAAAACCTTTATATAAATTGCACCAGGCTTCTTATGTATCATGCTACTGATAATAAATAATAATACCTACAAGCTAAGCTATCATCTGATTACCTTTGAGTAGTTACTAATCTTCCCCGCAGCTGCAGTGAAGGATTTAGGTCACAGTTCAGACGGAGTCATTGCTAGGCTACACATATTTATGTTATGATTTATAGACTGGTAGGTAATTAGGTCAGGAGAAAATAATTTAACACAGGGATAAGCCAATTACTAAACTTTCACGAAAGAACTTGAGTTACTTAAATGCGGTTAACAACGGAGGGTTCACTAGACGATCTGGCCAAAATAGTAGTTATTATAATATTACATTGCTTGACTGAAATTCACTGCAAATAGAATTAAGCTATGCTAAGGTTCCATCTTCATACAAACGCTACACACTCTACAAAACTCCAGACACAACCATTAGATTGTAGATAAATTAGGTTAATTAGTTTTAAGAATTAGATAATAATTTAAGTTAAGGTAAAGCGGCGAGGATGTGTGTATGTATTATAAGCTAGCTAGGCATATAGGTGTGAAAGGCATTAGATTTAGGTTTAGATTTAGGTGTAGCAATTTAATATTGTGGGGAGGTTACAATTTGGTAAGCCATGACCAGGATTAGAAAGTTAAGTTATAAATTATCATTAATATAGTTGTATTGGATTTCAGTCAAGCGGTAATACTTTAATTTAGAAGTGGGATTTTTTCCCACAAATTGTTGTCGTGTTGCGATGCGTGAGTTTAGAATTGGCTTAATAGGGAATAATTCAATGAAGATTAATTAATTCAGAGATATTGAAGAATTATAATTTGACACTTTTCACAATAAACGTTGTTATCTTCTAAAGTTGATTCATACACTTTGTATTACAGGCTCTTGATAATGGGTGAATTATAATTTGACACTTTTCACAATAAACGTTGTTATCTTCTAAAGTTGATTCATACACTTTGTATTACGGGTTCTTGATAATAGATTAAGACCAATATTGTAGACAGTCGCAATGAGAGCTGGAGCTAAAATTTTGTTGTACGAAATCTGTAACAAAAAGATTTTCAGGTTAGGTTAAAGGTCAAAGGAGGAGATAAAGCTACAAAACAATAGCGTAATGAGTATTATTTGAAATATAATACCTTCCAGGGATGTCCGTTGTTGCGAGAGGCAATGTAAGATAATGACACATCTGTCGATTTGGCACTCGATTTTAGGGGACAATGAAATTGCTTCGGGTGTAATTTTTGTTTTGGTTGAGATTGTTACAAGAAAAATACTACGGTTGAATGTATGGTGATTGAAGATTGTAGTACTAAGACTTTGTATTCGATTTTGAGACGCTAAGTTAATTGTTGACGTTATGAGTTATGGTAACTGTAGTTTTGTTTCTATTCCTGGTGATAGATTTCATATAGGCATAGGCAACTGGTTCATACAGCCTTGTGTTGAGTTATTTTTAGGATCGTAAAAGGTCGATAGGGTGACATAGTTCAACATTTATTGATTTAGAAAGATTTGTGGAATAGGGGGCGGTTTAATTATTATTGCTGTCGGATGGGAAGGCTAGGGGGCGAGATTGGACAGAGGTAACCAACTTAATTATTGCTGGATTCAATTTATATTATAGGACGGCGATATGCTGTACAATATTATAAAGTTATGACGCTAACAGCATAATATAAAACTAATAATAATTATATTTTGACTAATAATCGTTGAGCGATTGCGGTTTTTAGTTGATGTGCTATTCCACGTATTATATTTTATTTTGTTGGTTATGTTAGAAAAAAAAATATAATAATGTACTTGAGTCTCACATCTGAAATCCATAGAGTAGTTTAGGCTAGTCAAGGACTATTACGTTCTTTGTCTATGGTTGGACCATACAGACCAATGATTTAGCGACACCATAAACAATCTAGAATTAGGAATGATTATAAAACATGAAGTCATAAAACCAATCGGAGAGGAAACTTCCTTATCGCGTAATCATGTGATTTTGTAATAGCAAGCGGAATCACCTGTTATTTTCCATACCTGTTATTTTTAATACCTGCGATTTTTACATTGAAAGAGATTTTCCTAATATTTATCACGTAGTAGATTGGAATGCAATGACATTGTGGTGGAATTATTATTATGTGACATGTAGATGGGGACAATTGCTCTGCACAAGGAAAATGCCGCTTCATTTAGTTAGTTCGCTAAAATCCTAGGAAAAGTAACATAAAATAGTATTACGGTTCAAAATACACGCGTTGATGAGGAATCGCGATTATAAGTACCAGGGATGGGAACAAGTGGGAACAAGGGAACAAGTAACAGGGATGTCATGTAGGGGATAGAATTATATGACTATTCATTGCTAGTAGGAATTTTGGTTTAAAAGCAACGTAGTTTGGGATGCATAATATAAACGGATAAATACGTCTAGTAGGCGATAAAAGTCGTTACCGTCTGGAAACAACTATCTAATATCTACTCTATTGTGGGGAGGTTACCTATTAGCGAGGCTAGATGGCGTTGGGTTACCAATAAAAGATTTTATTTTGGATGATGGTAAAAGGGTGCTGTCTAATAATAATATGTATAATTGTAATACTCTTGCAGCGTTGTAAGTAGTCGTTACCGGTAATCATTGCTTCTTACCGAATAGTTGAAATCGTGATAAATAGTTAATTATGAAGATTTATAAAGGATTATTATTAGCTTAAGATGAGGTTAACGTACGCAGAGGTAAAGCTCGCTGGGCACAGCTTACTATACCTACTTACCTAATATTATCAGTTGTGAGTTACCTAGAGATATCTAAGTTGGGAGAGCGGTGAAAAGAAAAGACTTTGCTACATGACTAATTAGTTAGGATAGGTAGAGATAGATAAATCATTAAATTCACTGGGTTGGATTAGCCTATTAAGAAGGGTACCTTTCACAATTGTCTATCTCCGTTGAACGATTAAGATGTTGAAAAAAAAAATAATAGTAGAAAAAAAAAATATATAGTTGACTGGCTTGAAGTCGAGATTTAACTGCAAAATTAACGAGTTATAGCACTGTTATGCTATAGGGATAACAATAGCGTATGTTATCACATCAATTATAAAGGCGAGTTGCGGGCGGATGTCACGTCATAATCAATAGTTAACTCGTTTTATTATTTTAAAAGTTAACGCAAGCTACTTATAAAACAGTGATCGATTTTATATACCATAATTTTAAGTTGTAGGATAAATTTAAACTCATAGTCCGCAGAAACATTCAAGCCGGAAATAAAGCGATGATATTGCGAGCTGAGAATAAATTTCTTAGTGTAAACTTTATTAATAAGTAAATCCCTGATATTGCGTTATCGAGATTACAATACAAAATCAACTATCACAATTCGAATCATACAAGGTAATTATTTAGATGTTGTCTCGCGTCGACAGGTACAAATTTTAATTTAGATGGGTAAAGACATTAGAACTGAAATGGGTTTCGGATGTGTGACGTTCTTAGGACACGTACTGTTTAGTAGCATAATTTAAATTTAGTAAAATCGGCCGAATTAGACATAATTCGTTTTGCGGATATATATATTTAACCGAGATTATCGTGGAGGTAGGCATAGTTCAAAGTTTATTAAACCCGACCTAGAGTCATACATAACCTATCTTTGTATGTCAGAAGAAAATAATAAATTTATAAGTAGTAGATTTTAAAGTCAATAGTAAATTTATTTTCCCGAGGTGAGACCTGAAACCTAGTTCGCACTAGGCCATTCAAATACTTTAACCGGTAATGTTGATTATAATAAATAAAGATGTTCGGGATTTATAATAATATTCTAATACTGCTATATTAAAATTGTTATTATGAAATTAAATAGGTTTGCTTAACAATTGGCAAATAATTATTAACTCAAGAATTTGTTTAGTACAAAGTAAATGTCTACAGGTTTAGAAATGATAGGACGAACGAAACGCGGTTTTGACTTGTGGGAAGGTCAGCGCAGACTGTCACAGCGGGATGATCTTGTTGGTTATTTATTAGAATTGCTAGAATTCTTAAATAATCTAGATTATTGGCATCTAATATGTACGTGACGTAATTGTAGATGATTAAAATTAGTGCTAAGGTAGGTTATTGTCGAAGTTATGGCACAACCTTAAAATTGTTAGTTAATGTGAACTGCATGTTGCATCTAGATTGTTTTATACAAACTAATTGATTGGGAGTTTTCACATATGTAGGCCGGGACATTGAGTTGATGAAATAGTGTTATCAAAATCATTCATCACGGAAAGATAAAGATATTTTATTTGCAAGTGTGAATACAAAAGTTTACTTCGGTTAGTATTATTCTGTTCTATACTAGTTTTGTGGTAGCGTTTTACCTAGGGTTGTTCTAAATTATAAGTAATTAATTGTTAATTGTCTGTTGTTGTCTTCTACGTTAGAAGAGGAACGGAGAAAGATAAGGGGGACTCATTTTGTTATAGTCAGCTGTATGATAGATAATCCTTCTAGTAAATATTTCTTGTGATTGCGGTAGTAACATAGAATGTTTATAGGATGTTTTGTTCATTAACTAATTATCTTCACCGCAGCTGTGGATAGGGATGGCTAAAGTATGTGAACAGGGGTGGAGAAGATAGGTCATTATAAATTAAAATAAATACTTGAATTGCAATATGCCTGACTAAATAGTGCGAAGAGATGGAGTAACTATGTTAGAGAAATTCTCTATTGCATCTTAGTCGAACTTTTGACATTTTCAATTGTAACTTTAGAATTTTGATTAGAGTATTTAACTAAGCGGGTCCAACGAAGAAGGCATGCTGAAAGCGAGGTCTTTGGTCGTCTATGCACACAATAAAATTATAGATGACACAAGGGAGCATTCTTAATTGGCACTGTTAAATTAGTAAAAGTAGCTTGTTTAGGGTGTTCGAATATTTTTAGTCGCACTGGGCACAAATAGAACTTAGTTAAGCGTGTAGGGTTTATTTTGATTTACCTGGTGAAGTAATTGAATCGAAGTTTCGGAACTGTGCTGTAGAAGTGGGAATTACTCAGCACACAATAAAATTAAGTGGTTTCCATTTAGCTTCATTTCCTAAACTAGCCTTTCTTAAAGTTGCGGAAATTCTGCTGTAAGGTGGTTCCTTTGGGGGCGTCTTGTGAAGTCTAAATCAGGACAATTATACTTGACTAACCTATAGAGAGATAATGTCTTAGGCTGCAGAAACAGAGGCCATTGATGGCATTTCATTTTGGCGTGGTCAGGGGATCTCGTGTTGCTGGGGAATTTTACCATCTGGACGGAAGGCTGAAAAGTAAAGTAGAATGCATAATGAGTAACCAATTAGAGTTACAAACATTCGGGAGATTACCATCTTAATAATGTGTCTTGTGCGAGTGTAAAATTAAAATCATCTAATAAAAAAATAAAAAATAAAAAGAAACTAGCACTATTGAATCACGCAGTTTGGAATTCAGTAAATACGAGAAGGAACTTACGATATTAATTACCATGAATACTAAGACGAAGTGTCACCTTTAATGACTTATTATTTACCGATTTGACCGATTATTAGTAATATAAAAGGTAGGAAGTTAAGTAGAGTTGTGGGGGCGGATAAGATAGTTACCGGTCTGTTTAATTTAAAAAGAAAATATATTTTTCAAAGGTATAGGAAAGTAAGGGGATATTGACGTATTATATATTAGCAAATGAGACTAAATGTTGTCTTTCGTGCATAGTAATAACTAAGGATGAGACATAGTTACTAGATAGGTTTTGGCATAAGTATTTGCTTATACGTGTAAGCTCAGTACTTGTCAATTAGTATACAATGTCCAACGCGTACCGGGGTATTAACAAGTACTTATCGATGACGCATACATTGACAGTTAGATATACATAGCACACAAACTTCTAATAGATCTGAACTACGGGGTAGCTAGTTCAAAACTCAAGGACGTGTTTCGAGATGCGTACCCCCTTAGAGTGAATGAGTTTTTCCTAAATATTTACGATCGACAACCTTATTGTAAGGCGTTAAGACCTCTATTTGTATGCACGGTGAGTGGGTGTCACTGCGTACCGGACGGAAGCGAGTCTAGTATTCTATCTCGGTTATTTGCAGGATTAGACATTAGATGTATCTCATCTAAAATAAAGTTATAACTCTTGGGCGATGATGGTATGCCTACTGGTTTTGGTTGATATGGGGGTTTGGTTAAGATTTCTTATCCGCGGAGAGGAAAATAGGTTTCCGTTAAAAGAAGTAGCTAATTAGGAATTGTGGAGGACGCGGGTTCGATCCCTGCCTGAGGTAGACAATTGTTCTGACGTTTCGTTATCTTAGGTAATTATATAAGCTAAGATGAGATTGGTAGCGTTGAAGTATGAAGGAAAGTTTTAATTCAAATTATTAATCATTATTCATTAACCTAGTTGGAACTAAAAGACCATGACGGCGAAGTGGTTGATGCTTCACCCACGAAAGATCCCAGGTTCGATCCCTAGGTTGCAACATTTAGATGCGAAACAAGTTGTAAGAAAAGACGTAAGTTAAAAGAAGGCCATGATGACAGATGTACTTGAAATTATTCTAGGAAAATAATTTAAAGAATAGAATAATTGAATGGTTCGGAAGATGTTATAAACTTACGTCGGAATCGTCATAGAGTTGAAGAGTTTTCGCTAGGGGGCGTTAGTAGACAGAGCAAGAGACTGTTATATTGATTTAAATTATATTAAGATTTGTTGTTATGATGGTAAACAAAAGGCAAATCATTATTCGGAGGTTGTGTATGATTAAAGAAATGGTAGATGTCTAAGTTATTGGGAAATATTTACCGAGACTAAGTTTACTGGGATTTCGTTTCGAACACGAGAACTGGGTATGCGATTATGATTTTGTGTCAGTTGAATAGAATGAGGGGTGTGGGCTATTTTGCAATAAGAAAGCTTATGGAGGAAGGAGTCATTAGGGATTTGGGGAGGAACTATAAATAGTAGGAATATCTTTGAGGGCTAGGATGACAATGAGGTTGGCAAGGAAGGAGGTGCTATTTTGTACTTAATTAAGTACAGGGTTTAGATATAATTCGCCGCAGATAAGAGTGGTACTTTATCTGCTTAAATTCTATCGGGGGCGGCTGTAACGGTACAGAATGAATGGTATCCGTCCGTTAGTAAGGAATGCATGGGAGTAGCACTAAAATAAATATTAATGCGTAGCGCCATTAATAATAAGCATGAAAAGGGAATAATAAACTAGTTCAGAATAATGGTCAATGGTCTAGCGCTTTATCTTTAGTTTGAATTTCGCGGGGACTGCTCTGCGCGTCCCTTGCGACATAGGCGGCGTCTAGCGGAAGTTATTTACGTAAGCTTCGCATAAGGTTGCTAGTTTGACTTCTTTATTTTGAATTTCGCGGGGACTGCTCTGCGCGTCCCTTGCGACATAGGCGGCGTCTAGCGGAAGTCATTTATTTGGGCTTCGCGTAAGGTTGCTAGGTTGACTAGGACCGTATTTTATTTTGAGTTTCGCGGGGACTGCTCTGGGGTCGGCAAAGTGGTTCACCTACGGGCGGACGCCATCTATGGTCGGAATACGGAACTTTTTATAATTTCACAAATTACAGGATTATTGGCTTAAGTGGATGATTATTGAGAGGGAATTGTTAATAGAAGGCTACTTTTAGATATTCAAAGATGTAATATTGGCTATCTGACGAGATTTGGTTAGATTATGGAAAAATTTTAGAATTGCGCGGCGAAAGCGGCAATGAGCGAGCGAGAGGTTGAGAAAAAGACAGAAAGAGAGGTCGGATGATAGCTCCACGTGGCGCGACGCGAAGGCGGGGGGCATCGGGGAAACGGCTAGCGATTGGTTGAAGGGAAGAAAAGCGGACTCGCGCGGGCAAATCTTAGGCGCGCGTGGCGGGAAAGTTAAGATGCTTGGGAAAATTAGCGGACATTCAATTTTGGGACATCGGCGGTGCGGTCCAACTTAAGAGTGCGGTACTACTCATACGGGAAAAATAGTGTCCGAGCTTTGATAGTGCGCTAAGTGATATTCGAGCTGCGATTTTAATTAAGATTCGTGAAATTGAAAGTGATTAATAAAGTAAACTATTGCGATCGCAACTCGAATCCGTTAACGGAATGAAGTATTCTGGGGTACATCGGCGGAAACGAATCACGGTGGCAACAAAAACCTATGTACCTTTCAACAGACTTCGGTCTGGATGATCTTTGATTGTATTTAATAAGATCGGCGTTTTACATCATTACGCTAAACAATACACTATCTTCGACGGAGTAATGGGGGAGAGACAGTTGTCTCCCTAGTGAAAGTTGAAGATAGGTCAGACACCATTTAGCTGGAGGTAGACACGTATGACCCAGTCCAATCTCGAGTCTACCTCCGTACATACAGTGTAGTGATAGGAAAATAACACACTGAGTATACTGGCTCGACTGATAGAACATTTAGGAGTTAGTTGCTTTCAGGGGCAATGCGACTCTCACCACACACCACGAATTTAAATTAAATGAGGCTTGGCCTAGTTTGCAAGGTACACAAAAGGGACTGTTAGTTCGACAAAATATAGGCATTTTCAAGTGAGGAAAGTTGTAGGAATCTATAGGTAGGCGGATATACATATGGTTAGTTATTAATTCAGACTAATAAGGTAGGGATAATTAAGTTACGGCGCTAAATAAAATTATGATGAAGTGATGTGGGTCCTAGCTAGGCAAGTAATCTGTTACCGCAGGCCGATAAAATTCTAATTGTTTTCCTAAAGTTGTTACCAATTAATTATTCATTTTAAATAATTAATAGAAGCATGATAATATCGTACCATCATTACTTTGGAATACCTAAAAGTCTAGACTGGTTTCCTATTACAAGAAAAATACTAAAAGTTATAGCAAATAAGCTTAGTCGTACTGTGATGTTTGATTTCTAACACTGAAATGACCAAACAGGCATTTGTTAGCTTTCCCTGGGATGCAATACGATCTCACATGGCTATACTCTTCAAAGTATGGAAAATTTTACATCCGATACCTTAGCAAAAATAAGCTGATACAAACTGAACAACTAAAACCAGTTTAGAACCTAGGATAAGTCGTTGGAAGAAGACATTGCAAGCTATGAGCTTCTAATAATCTGAAACATAGAAATAATTGATTGATAACAACCAGCTAATTAGTCTGACAATGGTCTACTAATACCATTCGAATAGACCTCTTAAGATATGTAAGTACTTACTTCTAATAATATGGAACATAGAAATATTTGATGGGAACAATCTAATCAATCAGACTAATACCTAGTACAGTCTAATTTATACTTATTAAAGTGAGTAAAAGATAACTTCTAAATGTAATTTATTTAATGATTAACAGTGATAATTAACTACCTAATTTACTACCTACTAAAGGTATGCTAACTATGATTTAGTAGTCTATCAAATTAACCACTCAGTCTGAGAGACAGAGGGTGGAAGTTAATGAAAAAATAATTAACTACATTCACTCCCTAAAAGTCAGGGATGTTGAATGAATTAAACATCTTTCAATAAACTTGAGATGTAATTACACTTTATAAGATCTGTATAATGAACACTAAGAGTAACCCAAAGTAATTTACTTCAAATGATAGTATTCTATTTCAGTTCACTTCCTAAAGTCAAGGATATTGAATGAATTAAACATCCTTTAATAAACTTAAGATGTGATAATCTGCCAATGCAGCCAATCCAATGTAGTTATATTGGAACTTTATAAGACCTGTATAATAAATACTAGGAGTAAATAAAAGTAATTTTACCTGTATTAATAGCATTCTACTTTAGCCACCGCCTGAATTGGCGTTTGATTAAATTATCCACCCTTTACGGAACTGAATATAAGTTATTGCATTGAATAATTAAGTTCTTAATGTGAAAAGGATATTTGGATGATAGCAAGCCTTGAGATAAACTCTATTGATTTATGTGGAATAATAAGAATTTAAATTGCTAACACATAGTTCATAATGTAAAATGAAATTAGATTTTGAGAGGAGATGTAAATTCTCAGTTTGAAAGAATTAAAGCTACAAGCTAATAATTAATGTTAAAGCCAAAGTGGACGGGGCCATAATTAAACAATGAGATGTAATGGCACGCTATGGAGCGGCGGTTGGAGCTCATAAACTTCCACAAGACTCTTATATTTCCACAAGACTTTTAAACTTCCACAAGACTCTTATATTTCCACAAGACTTTTAAACTTCCACAAGACTCTTAAACTTCCACAAGACTCTTAAACTTCCACAAGACTCTTAAACTTCCACAAGACTCTTATACTTCCACAAGACTTTTATAATTCCACAAAACCTTTATATAAATTGCACCAGGCTTCTTATGTATCATGCTACTGATAATAAATAATAATACCTACAAGCTAAGCTATCATCTGA
Organism: Scoparia ambigualis; assembly: GCA_963921215.1. Lineage (NCBI taxonomy): Eukaryota > Metazoa > Arthropoda > Insecta > Lepidoptera > Crambidae > Scoparia > Scoparia ambigualis. Next base: position 24,720,328 of record OY992524.1, read on the forward strand.
TTACCTTTGAGTAGTTACTAATCTTCCCCGCAGCTGCAGTGAAGGATTTAGGTCACAGTTCAGACGGAGTCATTGCTAGGCTACACATATTTATGTTATGATTTATAGACTGGTAGGTAATTAGGTCAGGAGAAAATAATTTAACACAGGGATAAGCCAATTACTAAACTTTCACGAAAGAACTTGAGTTACTTAAATGCGGTTAACAACGGAGGGTTCACTAGACGATCTGGCCAAAATAGTAGTTATTATAATATTACATTGCTTGACTGAAATTCACTGCAAATAGAATTAAGCTATGCTAAGGTTCCATCTTCATACAAACGCTACACACTCTACAAAACTCCAGACACCACCATTAGATTGTAGATAAATTAGGTTAATTAGTTTTAAGAATTAGATAATAATTTAAGTTAAGGTAAAGCGGCGAGGATGTGTGTATGTATTATAAGCTAGCTAGGCATATAGGTGTGAAAGGCATTAGATTTAGGTTTAGATTTAGGTGTAGCAATTTAATATTGTGGGGAGGTTACACCTAGATGACTTTTAATAGTTTGCGAAATACATAAATCATGTGTGATGTTCAAAGAATTTATTTACCTCTGCCTTTCGTATGCCAATCATCAACACGTTTAAGTACACATTTGTTTGCAACACATCACATGCCCAACACATCTAAGTTCGTCACAGAGACCAATAAAGCGACGAACTGAACTCGGAACACATTTTTTATCACAAATTACGAAAACACTTGTTACTTAAAAACAATCCCTCAAACAAAGTGAAGTGTGTCAATAACAAAGAATAAAAAATGGCTGGCTGCTGCACAGCACAATCGCGTATTAACGCTCGCCTCTGATTGGTTCACCCGAGCTCGAGCTATCGTCGGTCGCCTCTGATTGGTTCGCCCGCGTTTAAGTTGCACGTGATTCGGTAGAAATAAAGCCTGATTTGGAGAAGGCCTTACTTGCGAACTTCATAACGCAAGCTGGCTTTGACGAAGAGTATGAATTTCTCATAGAATCTATACATACTTACGCAGTATTATGTTTATAGAGTAGCAATTTTGTTAAAGTTAGAAGAGAGCGGATATACTTTAAATCCGAAGCCCGGTTGCAAGCCAACTTGTGCGAGAGAGATGTAAAGCGTCGCACGATTTATAAGCAGCTTTATGCGATTTGTTTGGTGATTCTTAACATGAGAAACTTATAAAATTGATAATTTGAATGCTGATGAAAGAAAATTAACAATGGTAAAAAATATTAAGTGATTTTAATAATTGCGTTTTACCAGTAGTGATATTGAGTTTTTGTTAGGGCAAGCCGGGCTTTTCGGCTTGTATGAAGGTACCGCCACTGCTTACCAGCCAGGGAAGTCAACAGAACTTTGACTGGGTGGTAGAGCCACGCTGCGTTGCAGCACGCATTGGGCCGGCTCGCCCGGCGTAATACCACCATCTCACGAATATTCGGCGTGAAATAATGGCACTTGGTGCTGTTGTGTTTCGTCCGACCAGTGAGGGTTCCGGAGCCCCCCCCCCCCCCCTCCTCCCATTCCTATTCCTTCCTTAATCCTATTCCTCCCTTAAAGGCCGGCAACGCGCCTGCGATTCCTCTGGTTTTGCGGGTGTCCATGGGCGGCGGTGATTACTCTCCATCAGGTGACCCGCCTGCTCGTTTGCCTCCCTCTTTTATATAAAAATAAAAAAAAACAGAAACCGCTCTCCACAACCAATCTGCAAATGGATTGAATGCATGTTAAAGAGAAGAATAATCTACTCAGAACTGCTTGGGGCAGTTTACTCGCTCAAACAACTAGAGGGTGCCCGCAAGGGGGGGTCCTCTCTCCTCTGCTATGAAGCCTTGTAGTTGATTCGATCATAGCAAAACTGAACCAAGGACCACCATATACAGTTGGTTATGCGGATGACCTGATCATCACAGTCAGTGGAAAGTTTCCCTTCACGATATCGGAGCTAATGCAACGTGCCCTATGTTTGCTGGAGGATTGCTGTAATACCAATCATCTATCCGTAAACCCGGGGAAAACAACCGCTATCTCCTTCACGAAGATGAAAAACCTCACGAAACTGGGAAGCCTAAAACTTTACGGCACCCAGCTTCCCTGGTCCAGAGAAGTGAAATATCTAGGCATAACACTGGATAAGGAACTTACATGGATACAGCACATGGACACGACCGTTACCAAGGCCTATAGGATCTTTGGTATGTGTCGGTCCACCTATGGCAAAACGTGGGGACTTAACCCCAAAATCATAAGGTGGATCTACATGATAATGGTGCGGCCGATCTTTACATATGGCAGCATCGTCTGGTGGCCCAGAACCAGGCTGAAAATCTGTAAGAATGCTTTAAGCAAACTTCAGAGGACAGCATGCATGGCGATTACTGGGGCATTCAGAACCACACCGACGGCAGCTCTGGAGGCCCTTACGGACCTTCCACCCCTGCACAGTGTCATAGAAACAGAGGCAAATAAAGCGTTACATAGACTTAAGGTGGCCGGGCTGTGGGACGTATCTAAGCCTCTGACCAGACATACAAAATGGGAACCTAATGATTCCCTTGACAGGATCATGGAAATGGGGTGTGACAAAATTTCCCCCCAGTACATGTTCGAAAAGAAATTCAGTATATATGTCCCAACTAGGGATGAATGGAAACAAGGACCACCGACTCCAGAGAAGGACAGCCTAATCTGGTAAACCGATATATCCAAAATGGAGTCGAGTACTGGAGCAGGTATCTTTAGCAATGACTTCGAACATAGTCAAAGCATGGGAAAATTTGCAACTGTATACCAAGCCGAAATTTTTGCAATTCTCCTATGCGCAAAAAAGAATTTAGAAGAATTGAGTGACAGCCAAGCAGCACTCAAGTCACTTATATCGCCCTGGATCGACTCCAAGCTTGTACTTGAAACCACAAAAGCTTTAAACAAGCTAGGTGGACACAACAGGGTGAGATTGATCTGGGTACCAGGCCACATGGGAATCCATGGCAATGAGATGGCTGATGCACTTGCCAGGGCGGGCTCAGAGACCCCATTTATTGGTCCTGAGCCGTTTGTTGCACTGGCACCGAGCACCATCAACAAGGCCTTTAAGGACCAAATCCAAAACAGGCATAAAACCGAATGGGAAAAGCTACCCGGCATGAAACACTCAAAATCCTTCATAGGTGGAGACGCCCTAGGACGGAGTAAAATCATATGCGGAGGTAGCAAAAGGCAGGCACGAACAATTATCGGAGCCCTGACCGGGCACTATGCCACAAAACAAATGCTCCACAGAATGCAACTAGCAACAGACAGCTTGTGCAGGGCATGTGGGGAGAAAACGGAGTCCATGCAACACTTACTCTGTGACTCCCTTGCTAGGAAAAGAATGAGTCTCCTGGGATTCGCCTACCCGAAACCAGAAGATTTTAGGCTCTTCGCCCTCGAAGACATTGCCAAACTTATGGCAGTCGTTTTCACTGAGGAAACAGAGTGATAGGACGGGGTTGCACAAAAGATCCCAATGGGTCGACGTGCCGCTGCTAGAGGGAAACCTCTGCAGGCCCCACTAAGATAAGATAAGATAAGAAGGAAGGGAGTTACCTTGGACGAGAATGCACAAACCTGGGTTTTGCTATCATTAAACTCGACCAGGTTTTTAGATCCCCACTTAGAGACACGATCGAGAGTCAGGTTCAGTTTGGCAACCAGTTCTTGCCTTTTCACCATGATATCGTCTTGCTTTGCCGCAGGATGTCCCAAGTACCGCTCATGCACCGTACTGTCATCCGCATAACAATGAATATTGCCCAAGGACAACATGTCATTAATATGCAGAAGAAATAGAGTAGTTGAGACCACAGAACCCTGCGGCACTCCGGCATTGACTTTGTAGAACGCGGAGGAACTACCCTCGCAAAGGACACGAATCCTCCGCCCTTCTAGAAAGTCTGCAACCCAGGCGCACAAACGGGGCGGCACACCGAAGGCCGGCAACTTGGAAAGAAGGGAATGATGCCACACTCTATCGAAAGCTTTGGCGATATCAAGGCTAACGATTTCGCCACGCTTGTCCATCGCTTCACCCCACGCGTGAGAAACGTATGCTAGAAGATCACCCGCTGATCGCTTTGGTCTGAACCCATACTGACGATCATGGAGCAGCGAGTGATCCTCTAGGTAGTGAATGAGCTGGGAATTAATTATCCGCTCAAACACCTTGCACAGCACAGAAGTTGCAGCGATGGGTCGATAGTTGGCCGGATCCGAGCGATCCCCTTTTTTGGGGATGCGTTGTATGTTCGCCTCCTTCCAAGAAACCGGCACAATACCAGTATCGTAAGACTCCCTAAACAATCGTGTCAATACAGGAGACAACTCAACCGCGCATCTGAGCAGCACAATCGCCGGAACACCATCCGGCCCGCTAGCCTTCCGCACGTCGAGCGACCGCAGCACGGCACGTACATCACACTGCCTGATACGAATATCAGGCATGGTGGCCCCACAATGTGCTATAATAGGTGGAGCGGCGCCACAATCGTCGACGCGCGAATTGGCTGCGAAAAGTTCAGCCAACAAGTTCGCCTCCTCAAGTGGCTGGTAAGCCAACGAGTCATCTGGATGTTTCAACGGGGGCAGCGAGGAGGAGCAGAAGTTGGCCTGCACGGTCTTAGCGAGCCGCCAATAGCTACGGCTACCCGTAGGGTGCGAGATCTACTCCCGCCCCACCCTTGCTACTCTTTGTGCATCCGCTCCTGCGAGAGCCCTCTTGTTAGACTTAGAGGCCTTGTTGTAGGCTGCCTTCAAGGAGCTGGTACAAGGGTCATTCAGAGCGCAAGCCTTCGTTCAAGCACGATACGCCGCCTGCTTGCATTCAGCAGCTTTGGCGCATTCGCGATAGAACCAAGGCCGTTGTCTGCCAACGCTGGCAAGATCTGTGAATGGAATATAATATTCCATACCCAACAAGATCTCATCAGCGATGGCAGAAGCGCACTCCGATGGGTCATTTCCAAGAAAGCAGCTCTGGCCCCATGAGACGGATGCAAAGTAATCACGCAATCCGTCCCAATCCGCCGACGAGTAGTGCCACAGACGACGCTTGGTCTCCACCGTTTTCGGTGGACCAACGCTGTGCGGTGCTGTGGCAATGACCAAACAGTGACGAGCCTAGAGGTGCAAGCACCGACACTCTATACCCTGCAGGGCGACTCGTCAACAATAAGTCCAACTAGGAGGGCGCGGGACCTACGATATCTGGCATCCTGGTGGGCTGGTCTACCAGTTGCGTCAGGTCTTGCGTCAGAGCGAAGGCATGAGCGACTCTACCAGCGTGATCAGTTTTGAAGGAGCCCAACCATGTTTCATGGTGGGCGTTGAAGTCCCCCAAAACCACCACCTCGTCGTTTGGGAATCGCTCCTGCGCGACATCAGTCACTCGGCCGAGGTGGTCAAAAAGGCTGCTTGTGTTAGGATCTCCTGTGTGGGACCGATATAGGCACGCAAAGACACGGCAATGGGAGCCGAATTCAATGCGCACCTAAACGATGGGAAAGGAGGGGTCTTCCAAAAAGTGCAGACGACGACAACAAATGTCAGCTCTCACGTACAGACATACTCCGGCTTTCGCGCGGAATTGCTACTCAAGCCAGGGTACCTTAAATAAGACGTGTCAGCAGGGCGACGAATTTGAGTCTCCGTCAGAAAAAGCAATGCAGGCCGCGCCGTCTCGAGGTGTTGGTGGACGGCGTTGAGGTTAGAATGGAGCCCACGGATGTTAGTGAACTCACCTCAAACAGCGAATTTGGGTATGTGTTTCCATTGGGTTTAGATGATAAGATTTGATTTGTTTGTGTAGTTTGGTTGTTGTTTATGTTCTTCCATTGTTGAACAAATATAAGCTGTTTACTGCCGCTAAGCCAGACGCAATAGTAATTAAATTGTTAGTAGGTTTTCTCACTTTTATTAATAAACAATTATAAGCCTTTCCATAACATTGTATTTATATGACAAAACGATCATCATCATCATTTTCAATATCTTAGACGAAAGACGGACGTAAGTACCTTCACTTACTTACGTCCGTCTTTCGTCTAAGATGTTGATAATGATGAACTACATTCACTCACTTCACTATCACCACTCCTACTGTATTCTGGGGCCCAAGTCTGCTAATTTACGAATGGCATAATTGAATCGCAATTGGATCGCATTGTAATTGTTTGACACATTTGGTATTCTCTTACTCATTTAAGAATACCAAATGTGTCAAACAATTACAATGCGATCCAATTGCGATTCAATTATGCCATTCGTAAATTAGCAGATTTGGGCCCCTACCGAGTTCCTGACGTTACGAAAACGAAAAAAGTTATTGCTTATATTAAAGTTGTAGGCAATGTGTCATAAAAATTAAAAAAGTTACTTATAGGGTGACGGACCCAATTATGAGCATATTAAGAGGCCATTAAATTTCAACTCTAAATATTTCATGTATAACAATATTTTATTACTTTTGTGTTGCGTTATTAATGTTGAGAATATAATCACCTGTTGTGTAAAGTAAGATTTTTTAAATATTTGTAGTCATTATTGAGTCAAAATTACAATTTACCAAAAAACAAGCCTATCACCATTCACCAGCACAGTCATCACCAATTAATATCACCCACTTACCCAATTATTAGCACTGTGAATTGTAATACGTTTTAAGGGCTAAAAAATAAAGTATCCTTTAGAAATTAGTACTCAGTCTTCTAACATTTGTATTAATTATGGCACATCAAAATTTACCATAACATATAACTTGTTCAACTTTCAGTCGACTATTTAATCGACATATCTTTGGAATTAGGAACATTACTTTTAAAGTAGTTAGAAATAAAACAATTAATCTTAAAATAAAACCATTAAATTATTTGCTTAAAACTAGGAAAATAAGAAAAATAACCTAAAATTATTTGCTTAAAACTAGGAACCAGTAAAGGCAGATATATAATACAAACATTATTTAAAAATAGTTTTATAAAAAAACTGTTTTTCTCAGTCATTAGTTTAGTCTTCAGCCAGTATCTTTTCCAGTGCGTTGATTGTGTAACTTTTTTCTTTTTATTCTTGATAATTCTATTCAGTACATTATCTTGAACATCGTCGTCATCATCGTCTTGAACTTTGGAGGGGTTTTTTTTAGGGTATTGATTTTAATGTCAGATATAATTTTGATTTTTTTTGATTCTGGTATTGTAGATTTGTTTTCGGTTTTTCCTTCAATTCAACGTTAAATTCGTAATTATTTATGTTCTCTTTAGTTCTTTCTGTTGAAAATCTCTCTCTTTTGCGTTTTATTGGATGTTTCCTGTGGATATCGACTTTGGTAGTAACTATCACTGTGTTTTTTGAGCTGAATTGTCGCTATCACAGTCTTTAGTAAGATTTTCGACTAGGAGAAGCGGCAGAGCTGTTATTTGACTTTGTGTTTTTTCTGTACTTTTCTTTTTGTTATTAGTTTTTTTTTTGCTTTTGCTACATTTTTCTTCTGCTCTTGTTTTTTAGGTCTGGCTTTTTTTCGGTTTTCTACTTCTAAACGTTTGTAAAGGATGTACTTACTCGAGACTAGAATTAACGAAGAAAAATTTAGTTTTGGCATTTCACCTAACCACATAGGTAGTTAATTACAAAAAACGCTTTAATATTTACATTTTTACATTTACATTTTTTTTCCAGAATTTAAACCATTATTTTCTATGTCTCAGACGGTTTCAAAAAACTTAAAGCGCGATCTATCTAGCCTTGAGAGGAAGCGCTGCGTCGGCGTGGCGTTCGGGATTCTCATGCGGGGCGCGGGGGAGCGGCGTTTCGTGGTCCCCTGTTTCCTCCTTCAGAGGTGGACCAATTTTTATTTAAGCGTCGGTTGGGGGAGGAGGTTTTCTGTGTCTGTGTGTTTGATTTTTTTTTTTAAACGAGTTACTTAATGTTTCTGAAGACGCCTTAAAACGAAGTGATTTCGCTTAATTTTGAAGGCCCCTGGTTATTAAATAAAAGACTTAATGCAAAGGAATCAAGCATACGGACGTGAAGGGTCTCTTTCTTTAACCGTTGCTGAAGGGGTGGTGGGGGTTGGTCCGGTTTTGGAAGGGGGCTGCGGGGCGTCGTTTTTCTGTGTTTGGTGTGGGAGTTTTGGGTGCCGCGTCGGCGTGGTGTTTCCTCTTAACTCGTAATCCCTACGCGCGCGCGTAAACCCTGCGCTCCTGACGGACGTCAAATCGATATCGAGTCGGCTGTGCTTATCGGAATATGAACGCTCGGGTCACGAGATAGGTTTCAGTTTCGCGTGGGGGTCGTTGGAGGGTGAACCTTCTGTACGGTAGTAGTATTAGTTATTCTGTGCGTGTACCAAGACGAATAACGAAACAATTTTAAAACACACAAGTTTATGCTTATTAATTTTTGACGTTTTTTTATGCTTAAGTTTTTATAAAAAAAGATATTTGAATGATTCAAAATGTCAACCTTATTGGTTAGGTACTAATGTTTTCCAAAACTCATTTCAGCCGCTACTTTATTTCACTTCAATAACTCTCCAATTTATATTACTTACCACAGTATCAATACGATAATTGGAAATTATATTACACAATTCTATGACCACGGCTTATATTTCGGTTCGACGCGATTCTGCTTCGGCGTGCAGTGGTACTGGGGGTAGCAATGCGCATTTGTCTGGCACAGACTATAATAGCTCGTTAGATAGTTATTAAGTCTTAACTATAAGTTAGTTAACTGTTTTTTTATTATTATTAGTATTGACGTCAATAAGTGCCTGTAAAGGTTTACATTGAATAAATAATTTGACTTGACTTGACTTGATGGACTACTTACTACGAATTACTATTATTCCTGTACGAATGAAACTGGGAATTTAGTAAATTGTTCTACTATCCTTTCTTAGAATGAGAAATTTGAGGGTTATTGGTTGCACCAATTGGTTGCACCTTGCACCTATACTTCTATTCTTTCTGACATAAAACATTTTTAATTAGTACATCTTATTTCAAATTACTAGCTCACCTAAAGTTTCTCTCTGTTATATATATTTATTACACACTTACACAATGACGAAGACATAATGATTGCCTGTATTTGATAGAATCGACATCGCGTGCTGTGCTAGTCGTCGTTTATAATTTCCCCCTCGAGAACCGGATTCTTGATGACATGCTAATAATTAATTTGGCTGTAGCCTCTAAACATAGAGCGACGTTAACCGACACGTCTATGTATTATGCTGTATGTTTACATACAACCGCGAATTGCGAAAACGGACAAGACAACTATTGCACCATGTCCACTACAAACTGCAGTCTTGGTTAATATGGCTATTATGCCGCCATTTTGAAACGAGCAATGCGGAAATGCACTCGGCGCTGCCGCTGCAGCAACATTATCATAGGATCGGGTAAGCGGGTAAACAAGCGCTGCGACTTCGAGTTTCTCGGGCGAGGTGTAAACACGAAGTTGGTTCTTGGTTCACAGCCGGCGTAGCCACAGTCCGCGACGTACGTGGCGACCGCATTAGCACTTTTATCACCTTCTTCTATCGAAGTTATTGTGAAACAAACAAAAAAAACTCTGAATTTATTGAAAGTTTGTTGTGGGCATTTCTGGTGCGAATTTACGCGCCGCAAAAAGTGGTCGGTGACATTTTGTTTTCTATTTCGTTTTGCGTTTTCTAAAAATTATTTTTATTACGTGCCAGTGTTATTGTGACTTTTTTTTAAATATACCCTTGAACTTTTGGATTTTTTTTCTGCACTCGTCTATTTGTGGTGAGTATTTTTGTTTACTATTTAACAATGTTTTATCTTCATCATCATCATTAGGTACTTATTTTGAAGTAAAGTTACCGTTTTCTAAACCACGAATTGGATTTTTATGCGGTTTTCACTGATAGAAAGAGCGATAATTGAGGATGGATTTTGTTTAGAATTTGTAGATATTTTGTACAGGCTGAAGTATGACTGTGTTTTTAAGTTAGCGTAGACGAAAGCACGGGCGGGCTACTAGTTCAATTATAAACGGCTTTATTATGTAATCGGTAGTCGAGTGACCATTAAACTTTTTTTTTTGTGACAAAGGGATGTTGCATTTCACTTTTTTATTGGGAAAGTAAAAGTTTTGCGCCAGCCTGTTGACGAATTCCGTCAGTTTGACTTGAGTAATGTTAGCGCACTCGAGTAAGAAATCAAGGTAAGGAGAAAGTGACCTAGCTATGAATGGGCTCACTACTGCCGCTATGCCGCGTAGAAGATGCCGCCATGCGCGCAGCCGATGTGAACACTTACGTGAATCGGTTCCGGGTGGTGTAAGACTGTAAGAAAAGATAGTACGTACGTACCGCGTATGCTTTTTCATGCAAACTTTTACGCAGTTAAAAGGACTGAGTGTTATTTTAACAGGTAATTTACAAAATAAGTGTGATCGTAGCAAATGGAAAGCTGTGGCACAGAATAAATAACAGTACTACGTAGCTGTAGTTTCTGCCTACCAATTCGGGAAACGGGCGTGATTAGGGTAATAAGGGATAAAGAGCAACAAAAATAGTTTTTTATGGACAAATAAATAAGTTCTCTTTTTTATGCTATGAACTTTATTATTGTTCTAACAAAATGAAAAAATACTTTGTCCTAAAAAAAAGGTGGCAACCCTAGGCGTGATGTTTGTATGTATGATGTATGAAAGGAAATAGATACACACGCCAGCAGATCAACCTATTCAAAACTGTCAAACTCCAATCTATATTTAACGGTGTCGCGTAGCAGTGAAAGAATACTACCACCCCCTCTCTTCCCTTGGGTGTCGTAAAAGGCGAATAACGGACAGCCCCCTTACTCTCGAAACCGATCGCTATTGGATCGGATTGCTATTGTGAATTTTCGTATTTTAAGTAACGACACCAGGGCTAATTTGTATTCGTATTGGGTGAACTAAATGGCATTGAGTTTTGTATTTTTTTCACTCAATATCCACGCAATATGAATCCATATTAGCTCTGGTGTCGTAACGTAACTTAGGAGTACGAAAATTCACAATACCAGTCTGATCCAATAACGATCGGTTTCAAGAGTAAGGGGGCAGCACATACATCCATCAGCTTAGAGCGGCGATGGGCTCACTACCTGTCATGCTGAGCAAATATGCGGTCGCTATTTGATGAAAAGTGGACTTTGGTAGAGGACTGCTTTTGCGGTCCTCATTGCCTAGTCTCTGACTAACCCTTCGGAGATAATACTCGTGATTATATGTATGTATTATGATATTGATCCTTTTGAAGTGACGTCTGTACCCACTTATGATGGTTTGTTTACCAGTAAGTTGTTTACGCTGCCACGTACACTGTAACTTATAGAGAAAGCGAGTTGTGCACATAAAAAATAAATCATAATGAGAAGTAACATTTAGGCTTTTTCGTTCATCGTTTGAGGACGTTTCTTTCGTTCGACATGTCATATCAGCGCTGTGGGGGGGGGGGGGGGGGCTCATTATTAGAAAATAAACCCAACTCTTTGCTTAGGCACAGGTATTATATTTATACTGTGGCTTAGGTGTCGTTAAAGGCGATTAACGGATTAAAGACTGCTTATTATAGCGATAGCAACGAACATTTTAATTATGTTAGGTAACAGTTAATTGCCTAATAGTAGGTAATAACAAAAAATAAAGAAAAGAGAACAAAAGGATCTTCATCCTAATATCCTGATCTATCACACTCACCTATCACTGTACATATCTCCTTTCTATTTATATTTTAGTCTATTTCTTTTAATTTACTCTTATCTTTATTAGTATTGTTTCACATATAAGTATTCATATTCATATCCTAATCTAATCTGTGCACTAGCAATTGTTTTATTTACTTTGTTTTTATGGGTTCTCTTGCCCAAAGGTTGCCTGGCAAAAAGTGCTACCCTAGCAATAAGGCCGCCTTTTGTAAAACTGATCCGTTTATCAATCCAATCCAATGAAGTGTTTTTCATTAATTTATTCAAAAGAATAAAGATCGATTAGAAAAGGAACAATAGCAATCTTGAAAAACAACCCATGAACTTTTAGTTTGTTAGATAATTTATTGATTTATTGTTCCGCAATATATACCTGTGTTGTGGTAAGAAATATTTATAGAGTTGTCAATGCGACATCACTTTTCAAATTCTAGCAAGTGATATCAGTAAAGTTCCACATCTTTACTGGCCTGGCACCCACCCACCCACTCCACCACCCTATAATATTCGTGATTTTATGTATGTATGTATAATTTACCATTTAAAATTCATATTATCACCCTGACGATGAACGCAAAGCTTTAGCTCGTTTTGAAATAAAAACTAACGACTACCACAATATAGTCGTAATTTTTCCTTTTTGAGGGTTCGAAATTATCAAGATAATTATGCTTCTTGATAATTATCACCTTAACAAAACAATGACCCTCAAGTTTTCTCAACTTTGCATTTTCCGAATTTTTTTTAGGGTAATTCCTACGGCGCGACACGTAGACATTGATACTTTGTACGTTCATTCAGATACACGCAAGTGCGAAAACAGTTCACTTTCACGAGCCAAATGTTTTGTTATTATCAATCGATAATTATCTATCCGTTATTATCACGATAATAATCATGATAATTATCATTAATAATTATCCTTTCGAACCTTGCTTTTTAGATCCCTTTTGATTTTTGGAGATTTTTGTCTCTGGACATGTCAATAATCCCATTGAATTTCGAGGGAGGAAAGGGTCACTAACCACAAAACTTCGCAAACTTACCTACATATGAGATACCTATAAGTAATAAGTATCTGAAGGTGGAGTATCTCCATGATATTTTGTAAGCTGCTCTCTGTAATTATCTTCAAAACGTTGCAACACCGCAAATTGCATACAAAACCACATCTTGCCCCATATTCTCATAAAATTGAATAATGTTGTGTATGGTTAGTTTATGATAACTTGTGTGTTGGGATTGGAAGTAGTTAGGACTTCTTTGCGTTCAACTTGAGCCTTTGGAGCAAAATGCTTAAGGAACAGCAAGAAATAATTTTATTTCAATTACAATTCAGAGACGTAGATCCTCTAATTAATGCAATTGACAAGAGTTCCCTTCACCTCATGGGGTTCCCTATTCTAGAAGATTCCTAACATCAAAATTACAAAATTTTAGTGATACATTAGACTGCCTTTTCGAAATTAACTGTCACATGGCTTTCACTTAAGTACGCTTTAGTACCCTTTTCGTACCCAAGTTCACGTATGTCTTGCGGTGTTTTGAGCTGTGGAAGTTCCTTGACCTTCTTGCCAGCTTAGATAGCACCATAAAACACTCTCTTCCATTTTAAACACTAACTTCAGCGACCGCTGTTGGACTCAAGCATCACTTCCAATAATAATTAGATTCGGTGGCCTGGGTATCCGTAAAACTACTGACGTTTCCCTCCTGGAGTTCTTGTTTTCAGTCCATGCTTACTAACAAAATACTGGAACGAACATCAAATTCCTTTTTGATACCCTACATGGACGAGGCAAAGCCCGCCTGGAGCGCAGCTTGCCCGTGTTCTGATCTTTTATCCAACAGCAGGAGGTGTTGGTTGGAAGAAGGCTTTGGGACGGGCTCCTCTGCGAACTGTTGCGAAATAACCTTGGCAACACGTCTTTTAGTTAGGCAGAACGTGCCCGCCTTTTAGCTGCAGGAAGATGGGAGTCGGGTCTTTGGTTGCAGGCACTACTCTCATCGAACACCCGTGTTCTACTTTGCTAGACATCAGTACTTTTCGCCTTGCCACTGCCCTGCGTCTTGGCGCCCCCAGTATCGTCCCCCATCAATGTCGTTGTGGCGCACCGGTAGACACCCTCGGCCACAACGGGCTGTCCTGTGCACGGAGCGCTGGCCGCATTGCCCGCCATTATTCTTTGAATGACATCATTCGTCGAGCTCTAGTCACTGCTGGAGTTCCAGCCGTACTAAAGTCCGCCGGCCTGGCGCGCGATGATGGCAAGAGGCCGGACGGCATGACCCTGGTAACTTGGAGCGTGGGAGGAAAGGGCACTGGTGTGGGATGCTACATGTGTCGACTTGCTTGCCCAGTCCCATCTTCCAAGTTTACACATCAACGATGGCTCGGCAGCAATTACTTAATGCGGAAAACCTCAAACGGCGCAAGTATGATAATCTGACTGGAGATTTCATATTTGAGCCGTTTGGGGTAGAGACGTTAGGACCGTGGGGTTTAGGTGCCCATCAACTCTTTAGAGAATTTCTAAAGAACTGGTGGAAGCCACCCGGGACTCCGGAAAGCGTGGGTCAACGCCAAAGCCTCGCCATCCGGCGCGGCAGTGCAGCTAGTATTCTAGGTACTCCGCCTGATGTGGATGATTTCAGTTAATTTTCTTATTTATTGTTTTCTATTTATTTTTGTATGTTTGTAAAATTTTTATTTTAATATTAGGTGTTATTTTTGTTTGTTTTCTTCTAATTAATTAATATTTATCATTAACTAAAGAGATACAGAAACGGTATTGCTAACCGATAAAATGTTTACTAGAAAAAATCAACCAGTCTCAGGTTGATTTTTTTCTAGTAGGTAATAATTTTATCGGTTATCTATATAGCAGTGAATGCAAAATTTCAATAATAACGGTATTGCTAAATTACATTACACTAGATGTTGCTAATACTAGGGTCCTTCAAACGATGCGTGAAGAGGTACTTTTTAGTCCGGCAGGGTAAGGGTGACTGATGCTACATGTACGTCTTTACGCTGCACCGGTTGTCCTCGTGCCTGGATATTTTATCAATCTGTGCCTGGACTTCTACTTATCATCAGGTAGAATGGAGTCATTTTCCGGGCTTAATATAAATAAAAATTCTCACCAAACCGGCTTAACTTTGAGGTAAGTTTTTATCTAACACCGCTGGTGACGCTGGAAAAGCCAGAAAGACATACAGTTCAGTAGAATTCCGTCAAGACAGTGCTTTTCAAAACTCCTTAAGTTAACCTGCATGCAGATTCGTTTCTCACTTCGACCCTCACGTTCCGATTAACCTTTGTGACGTTGTGTGTATAGAGACGAATTTAGAGACTGCGGATTCAGGATCGAGTTTTGGATCGAGTTACACAGCATCGCACTGCTGGATATGTTTATGCGAACGAAGCAACCGCTAGCTTATTATAGAAAAACCGCAGACCGTAAATCCTCCGAAAATTTCGTAACCACTGAAATTAATAACCGCCATCCTCATTTTCCAATATGGCGTAAGGTCAGATGCCGGGAATTATGCCGTGACAATGTAGAATAACGAGGCTCGCGCAAGGATTGGACACACTCTATTTGATGCTACTAAATAAACTTATTGCCATATAACTTACCTACTCGTATACATAAAATGAACTCAGTTACTGAGTGAAAAAGATATCGGCCCTCTGGGTTCAATACCAAGGTCGTTCGAAGTGCAGGAAGTCCAGCTAGGGGCATTTTTTTCTCCCTTTCTTTTACAAAGTCTAAAAATATTTGGTAAATGCCACATTTATAGATTTCTGTGGTAAATGCCCTATAGAAATAGAAATATTTATTGTTTCCCTCCATATCATAAAACACATTCCATTACCTACAAAATAAAAGCAGTCACCGAGTCGTTTTGCTTATCCCGAATGCAGAATAAGCAGCTGCAATTTTTTTTTTAGATTTTTATTAATTAGCCTTCACTAATTTTAGCAGACGTTGCATAACATGAAATACCTCGACAGATATATTATATACTTAGAAACGAAATATGTGTTGGTCATGTGTGGCCACATCAATGTCAATATATAATTAGTCAATGGTGGTTCGTATTACCATATTTAGTGATACCGGTTGATTCGAGCTTTGGCCGCAAACTTATAAAGTGCCTCTCACTATGAAGTTTGACAATTTATACATATACATACATATAATCACGACTATTATCCCCGAAGGGTTAGTCAGAGACTAGGCAATGGGGACAGCAAAAGCAGTCCTCTACCATAGCCCACTTTTCACCATATAGCGACTGCACATGTGCTTAGCGTGACATGTGGTAAGCCCATCGCCGCTCTATGCTGTTAGAAGTATACGTGCACTCTTTAGTCCGTTAGTTGCCTTTCACGACACCCAAGGGAAGTGAGGGGGGGGTAGTATTCTTTAGGGGGTGGTAGTATTCTTTAGGGGGTGGTAGTATTCTTTAGGGGGTGGTAGTATTCTTTAGGGGGTGGTAGTATTCTTTAGGGGGTGGTAGTATTCTTTAGGGGGTGGTAGTATTCTTTAGGGGGAGGTAGTATTCTTTAGGGGGTGGTAGTATTCTTTAGGGGGTGGTAGTATTCTTTAGGGGGTGGTAGTATTCTTTAGGGGGTGGTAGTATTCTTTAGGGGGTGGTAGTATTCTTTAGGGGGTGGTAGTATTCTTTAGGGGGTGGTAGTATTCTTTAGGGGGTGGTAGTATTCTTTAGGGGGTGGTAGTATTCTTTAGGGGGTGGTAGTATTCTTTAGGGGGAGGTAGTATTCTTTAGGGGGTGGTAGTATTCTTTAGGGGGTGGTAGTATTCTTTAGGGGGTGGTAGTATTCTTTAGGGGGTGGTAGTATTCTTTAGGGGGTGGTAGTATTCTTTAGGGGGTGGTAGTATTCTTTAGGGGGTGGTAGTATTCTTTCACCGCTACGCGACACGGTTATCACAATTTATAAAATGTTTAAGTGTTTGTGAGAGTTAGAATTGTAGAATGAAGAATGTTGTGTAAAAATGTTACATCGAGCATACATCGGCGTTGCGATAAAGTTAATAAGTTGAAATTACTGAGCATATCCTCGTACGTAGGCACTCTTAGCGTTAAACCCAGGTATATAAGACAGATTTCTTTTAAAAGAGCGCTGAAGTGACTCTATGCGATCAGAGTGAATGTTATAAAGAAGATTCCATATCACGCTACTATACTCCAAAGTACTCCTGACCAAGGCGTTAAACAACAATATTTTGGTTTCGGCCCGCTTAAGTGTACGGTTTCTTAAATGAACCTTTTCCGCTTTATGAAGCTTATAAAACAGTTGCTTAATTCTGATATCCCATGCAACCAGTTCCTATTTAATCTTTTTAAAAATAGGAACTGGAACATGGGAATATCACAAATAGTATGATTTTCTTAAACAACAAAAAAAACTCACTTAACAATTTTGATCGTTCTTTCAGTAAAAAGAAAAAGAAGCAAACTGTCTTATAACTTTGTAGCTAACGACATTTTTGAATAGATTGTAATTTTTAAAGCTATCCATTTACTGTTAAAATAAAATAACAATTATTGTCAAAGCCCATATGCTTGTTAGTTAATAAAAAAAAGTCCGTAGATTTCCTAATAAATAAAAAAAATAATTAAGTTATTTATATTAATGTTGGTTGAAACACCCAACAGCTAAGTAACCTTTACTGTTTTGATAATTCGATGACGAATTTGGTTGACATATTATACTTGTAAAAGCAGGAAGCTAATAATGTGTAATTATGTGAAAGGTCCCACTTGCATATTGGTGCGATAATGCGGAAGCAGGTAACCCTTGAAAGTGGGTCTTGCAAAGTTGCTCCTCATCTGGTTGTAAGCACAATTAATATATCTCGTATCGGGGCAATTAACACGTTTCATTTTTTTTCATGTTATATTTTGATACAAAAAATGTTTGGTAATATTTCTATTAGTGTCATTTAATTTTAATTATTTTAAGTTTGTAGTTTGTTGTTGTAGTATTATTGTTATCCTTTCATTTTTGTTTTAGTTTTTTACATTACAATTTATTTTGTTATTATTGCATATCCGATACGGGTATACCTACTGTTGTTTTCAACTTCATGCATTATCATCTGCACAATTTGTAAACAGTTTTGGCAATAAATTATATTATATTCTATTCTATATTAAAAAGCCATTGGTCTCGAAAGCTGTCGTAAGTTGATAAACCTACTACCGCAAAGTCCAGCGTGGTAAGTTTGTAACTTAATCTCCTCATGAGCTAATAGTATGGTTTTTCTATTTTAGGACAATCTTGTCTTACTGGCCGCACTCTTTCCTCATCCCTCCTTCCTAGTAAAAAAGAAAAAAAAAATCTTTATTCAGATCTTTTACAAAGGTAGGTAGGTAGGTAGGTAAGTGGCTGAAGTCTGTTTGGAGACCCCGCTCATTCTCTAAATACAAAAGATACAAAGACAGATAGGGATGTACAAATACTTGCGTCACTCTCCATTTGCAGAGCTCTTTGAACTTAATAGGCTTAGATTCCCTGAGCTCTCCGAGCAACGACTCGAGCCTATAAAAGAACTCAGTCTTCAAAAATTTGATTTGAAGCTCGATGATCAACAAGGACACAATCTGAGATTTCATATTATTTTTTTTATCCGAGGTATGGAAGCAAACATTATTTTATCTACTATTGTAATAATCATGATTTATTTCTCATTTAGGGAAAACTAGAGCGCAGAAAAAGACTCCAACGAAGCATTGTGATTCTGTAAAGCTCGATCGTAAACTAGCCTCTCACTTCGACCCTCACCCTCAAGACTTTTATTTATTTATGACGTTTGTGTACAGTTCAATCCAGAGAATGCGGATTTGATAACTCACTGCGGATTTAGGATCGAGCCTTTACAAAATTGCACTGTAGAAAAGACTCAGGCACAGAAAAAGATTCAAACTAATTTTCGAGACTCCGTTTTCTGTTCAGCAATCTGTTAAACAGTCAAGCCCTGTAAAATGACTACTTACTAAGATTTCGTGAAATCTCTCGTTTCTTCATTTCCCTACGACATAATATAACGTTGCTTTTAAAAAACAAGGTTATTTTATGACTACGTGTGTCGAAAAAATAAGATAATGATCATTTTAAAACAGGTTTTGTTTCAATCGCCATCTAGGGACATCAGCCATGATAACTCAAAGGGCTCTATCTCTACTTTTATTTATTCATGGACACTTTCCATTCAAAAATTTTACTAATTTACTGTTAAATGGTTATTAATAACGTGCATAACGGCACAGGTTTTCATGATGTCATTTCTTCCAGTAGGTCCTAATTACCGTTACCAATTTTCAAATTAATATTACGTAGTTGTCATTACGGTTAAACAGTGTCGCGTAGCACTGAAAGTATACTACCACGCCCTCTCTTCCTTTGGATGTCGTAAAAGGCGACTAACGGACTAAACACTGCACATACATCCAACAGAATAGAGCGGCGATGGGCTCACCACTTGTAACGCTGGGAACATGTGCAGTCGCTATTTGGTGAGGACTGCTCTTGCGGTCCTCATTGCCTAGTATCTGACTAACCCTTCGGGAATAATAGTCGTGAATATATGTATGTATGAATGGAATAGCACCTGTGGAGCATAGGCCATAACCCACCAAGGCTAAATACAGGTTGGTAGAGCTCTTTAAGCTCGAGCTTATTAACTCCACTAGAAAAGAAAAAAAATAGCAGAAAAAGTCCTGCAACGAAGTGGGGAGCAGTAGAATTAAAAAAAATGCAGGTGTCAACGACTGCCATCTGACAACAACAACCGGGACCAACGGCTTAACGTGCCTACCCTCGCTAAGGAGCTCATGACATATAAATTTGTTCACCCATCCGTTGCTACGCCATTTTAAACATTGTTTAACTTGTAAGTTCGCAACTGTAAAGCGCAAGACGATGCGCCATCAAGCTTAAGAGTAAATAATGATTTGTTAATAACACGTGCATAATACCTATATTGAGAATGATTTGTGGGTAAGGGTGGATAAGGTTTCATGCCCATTCATACACTGCAAATGTGTGGGCTCAGCCAGTGTACTGTCCCACTGTTGGGCACAGGCCTCCATCATTTTAATGAAGTCATCGCTACTACTTGAGAAGTATTGAAACCCCCATGCTTGCATATGCGGGTTGTTGATCTCAAACCCTGGTCTGCATCGAAAAATACTGAGCACACTTTGCTCGTCCTAGGAATTAAACTCAGCAAAATGTCGATTCACTAATGTTCGATCGTAAACTTGGCTCTCACTTCGACCTTCACATCATCATCATCAGCCAGAAGACGTCCACTGCTGGACAAAGGCCTCCCCCAAGGATCTCCACCACGACCGGTCTTGTGCTGATTGCATCCAGTGGCTACCCGACCCTCACAATCAGATCAAATTACATTTGTGTAGAGTCAACTTTAGAGAATGTGGTTTTGTTAACTCACTGCGGATTCGAATCAAGTTTTGGATCGAGATTTTACTAAATCGGTGTGGTATGGCGGATCACTAAAATAATACTACCGACACCCCTCCCTTTCCCTTGGGTGTCGTAAAAAGCGACTAACGGACTAAAGACTGCACATACATCCAACAACATGGAGCGGCGATGGGCTCGCCACTTATCACGCTGAGCACCTGTGCAGTTGTAATTTGATGAAATGTGGACTATGGCTGTGGAATGCTTCTGTGGTCCTCATTGCCTAGTCCCTTCTTGGATAATATATATGATTATGTATGTATGTATTTTACTGAATCGCACTGCAGGACTTCTGGATTTGAGGATGTCTGGATAAAATGTTTACTAGAAAAAATCAACTAGTCTCAGAAAAGCTTGAACGGGATTCGAACCCGTGACCTTTGGATTATGATGAATAGAGCATTGGACCGGCAATCCAAAGGTAACGGGTTCGAATGAGCTTTCCTGAGACTGGTTGCTTTTTTCTAGTAAACATTTTATCCTATATCTTTATAGCATTTGTGAATGCAAAATTTATATAATAAAGATATTGAGGTAGATGTCTGTCTACCACTCGGCCAGTGGGGCGTTTTAGCAAGTTACCTTTTACCGTTACATCCGTATTAGATTATTTCCGGGATGGAAACTATCGGAGTTGGCAAACATTGGTGAATTATAATTGAGTGCTGGCCAATTAATGACTGCGTCGGGTATTCATACTTTACTTTACATATGAATTGTGGTTATCAAACAATCAGTTTATATCAAAACAGTAAACCTACGGAAACGAGTGACTTTAAACCTCACTTTAACTGGCCTGTGCCCAGCAGTGGGACGTTTAAGCTGTGGATACACTAGGGGACAAATATTCCGTGCAACTCAGATTCTACGTGTTGCTGCAACGTCGCACCAACGTTCCCAAACTGCCCCGAACTGTCCCTCAGTGTTTCGGGCAACATTCTACATGACCCGGGACGTGTTTCGTGTTGACGCTCTGCGGGCAAAAACACGAGTCCCGCGTTATAGGCTGACGATGAAGGGATTACTTAATTCAGTTCAGTAGGCCTCTGCCCTGTAGAGACCAAGAGAAACATTTTGTGCTTAAAATTATAATAAATGTGTAAGTATAAATAATTCAATGTTAATTGTTTTAGCTTACTCGCTTTTGCTGTAATGAGAGTAACTGACAAACAAAATTAGCTTTATGAAAGTGCAATGTTATAATGAATCATACAATTAACATTTAATTGTATTCAAAGTGAAAGTTGTTAGCTGTTTAATGCTAACGTGGTAGAAGTAGCAGCACACGTTTTCGCCATACCACAGAAGACAATAAATGATGATTGTGATATTCTCAAGTTCCGTGTTCAATACCTAGGTCGGGCAAAGCATGTTTCGAATTTTTCGATGAATCACATTCACATATCACATTCTATCACAAACGCAGGCAGATCACCTACCCGCATTGGGCCAGCCTGGTGGGTTATGTATGGCCCAGCCTACCCATCACTTCATGTGATGTTGGCCATGTGGGGTAGCCTGTGCCCAGCAGTGTGACGTTTAAAGGCTGAGGAATTGATTTTATTTATTGAGGACAACAAACAAAACAATCACATAAGTTACAATAATTTTGGACAGATATAATAAATTTTGTAGTCTAGTAACAGGTTGCTGCTACGACTCGCGTTTTGTATTAAACTTTAACTTAGGTTGGGAACTTTTAGGAAAAAACGGGATTTTTACCATGTTTATGTTTATGTTGTTTCACCGCTACGCGACACGATTATAAATAAATAGTAAAATATACTTTAATTGCACACAAGAACATACACAGAAAAAACATTTTTACAGAGGCAAAGTACAAAACAGGCGGTAAATAAAAAAAGAAAAAATAATAAAATGGGTGCAAGAATAAAGAAATAAGAAAATAGGAATATAAGTGTGTTGTTTAAAAGATAAGATAAAACATAATAATTAAATAAATGAGATAAAGGAGATCATGCAATAATATTTAAAGTAAATAAATAAAGCTATGAGGATAATTTTACTTAAGAAATGACTCTGGACCTGACCCTTGAACGAATTCAACGTGCGAGCACTCCTGATGCTCTCTGGTAGTGCATTCCAAAGCCGGACAGCATGCACAGAAAAGGAGTAGGGTAGGAAATCTGTGGAATGAAGAATAGTTATAAGAACAAAGTTGTAAGCAAAGCGCAAGGTACGGCTAGAGGAAGAGGAACGGAAGGAAAAACAATTTCGTAGATAAGGAGGAAAAGTTGGTAGAAAGAGGACAGAACTTAGAAAGGAAAGAACGTGTAAGTCCCTACGCCGTCGCGCGTCGTATTGGGAGCCAGTTAAACTGACCTTGATAACCCGAAACATGGTCGTATTTTCTTAAATTAAAAATAAATCGAATGCATAGATTCTGCAGACGCTCCAGCTTATTAAGAAGTTCCTCCGAAAGATCAGCGTAGCATACATCTGCTTAATTGAGGATGGATATTAGGAGAGTTTATGCCAAAGTGATTTGGGTGCTAGTCGGCAGAAAGTTTCGAAGACGATTGAGAGAATTGTAAGCACCAAAAATCTTTTTCCGTACAGCCTCAACCTGGGGACGCCAAGTAAGGCACTGCTATGCGATTCTCTAAGCGACACATAGACGCTGCGCGCATGGCTGTGATCTGCTGTCTCTTTCCAATTCTATGAATATAAAAGAGACAGAGTCAATTCTCAGCGCTGCGGCAGCCGCTGCTACCAAGGCTTTAACTTAGAGAATCTCACTGCTGATCAAAAACAATCCTTAAGTTTTTTACAGTCTTGGCGAATGGAATAATACTGCCCGCGAAGTTAACGGAAGGTAGAAGCGCAAAATTGATCCTTGAAACAAAATAAGGACTACCGATGGTTAAGCCTGTGTCTTGCTAGGATTAACAGCAAGGCCATAAGACTTGCTCCAATTGTATATCATGTCAAGATCTTTATTAGTAACTTCCACAGCATGTGAAAGATCCGATAACGGTGCTTGTGTTTAGATCTGGAGATCATCAGCATACAAGTAGTAAGAACATGAAAGTGACTGTGAGATGGAATTATCTGTATTGTCGTCGTGCAGTCGTCTGTATTATTTATTTCCCCCCTTTTCTATAGTAACGTAAGTAATAGTAGCACGCACCTCTATAATAATTGACATCAGATACACTCGTAAACAAATAACTGTGAAATCAATAAATGATGTCAGCTGCGATTGTGTAGCTCATCCATTGTGGATTCACCACATGCCAATGAGGTCGCGGCGATTAAGCTAACTATAATACAGCTACGTGACAATGTGCATCGTTACGCTTCGATTCTAAGTTAAAGACATCGTTAATTTGTCGTAAAATGGTAATAAACTTGAATCATCCATACCTACATAAGTACATATTATATTCACTATTAAAGGGTTAGTCAGACTAGGCAATGTTACCGCAGAAGCAGTCCACTGTCCACTTTTCACTAAATAGAGACTGCACATGTGCTCAGCGTGATAAGTGGTGAGCCCATCGCCGCTCTATGCTGTTGGATGTATGTGCAGTATTTAGTCTGTTAGTCGCCTTTTACGATACCCAAAGGAAGAGAGGGGTAGAGTACTCTTTCAATAAAAAAATTTAGTAGACGACCGATGCCTAAGGACTCCGGTTGCAATAGTCAAAGTAAAGGTTGATTCACGCATATCAGTGAACTCACAGTTCCGAGTTCCGACACAGTACCGGCACAGTGCGAAATATTCTTTCATACGTTCTTTATGAACGCACTGAAAGCACTGTGTCGTCCTTCACAGACACTGACAAGTGGGGATGCGTTCATAGAGAATATATGAAAGAATATTTCGGCACTGTGCCGGTACTGTGTCGGAATTGTGACTTCACTGATAAGCGACCTTTAAGCTACGTGACTATTATGGTTAGCCACGGATAGGTGACCAATGAATAAAAGTGATCACCCATCCAAGTACTGGCCCTCCCAATGGTAGCTTAACATTTGCGATCGTCGCACGCCCGCAGCGCCACCGAACCGGTCGTTATGTAAGGTGCGTAACAGCGCCTTTCACTCTCGTCCTTTTGATCGACGGACGTTGCCACATTCGTAGTTATTAGTACCATATTAGCAATCATCTGAGCTTGTACCTGTACATACATTTCAAATATTGTTTTCTGAAGTTTACCTACACACTACACGATTTGAAGTAAAACATTCGATAAAATAAACTATACACTAACGCTGTAATAAATATTTAAATGATCGAATTCTTGCAAAATATGTAGAACGATTTCACCGAAGAGTTTTTTTCTTCAGACCAACTGCGCCACAGCAATCTGTACCAGGAACAATAAGCTGCTCATCTGACTGATAATTTAATATCCAGAATAACTAATGCTTAGAGAGGACCAGATAAATATGGGTAACTGATCTTATTATGAGATTGGTCATGTCATTTCATTGCAATGTTGCTGGCTGCTAGATGATGATGATGACATCATCTGACGACGTCCGTGGTCGAGACGCCGCGAGCCGGGTCTGGCGTCGCGCTATCTCTGAGGTCCCGGGTTCAATTCCCGGCCGAATCAATGTAGAGAAAAAATGTTTTTCTAAATTGATTTCGGGTCTGGGTGTTTTTTCTATGTTTATGTATATTTATCAGTTTTCTTACCAATTATAATTATATAATTAACGAGTTTCAAAAGACTAGATAATTGGTGTGAGCGTAAACAAATTTTATTATACTTAAATTAATTTTGAATTAATCATTGAAGTGTGATACATTTTATTATCTCATCTTTATGACATGTGCTCTCAGTTAGAAAGGCAAGTGCCCAGCCTAGGGCATAGACTGATGATTAAAAAATAGTGCGTCTTTTTCTATCATACTGCTGGGCATAGGCCTCCATTATTGAAATCTGAACACACACTTTGTCCGATTTGGGAATTTTTAAACCGAAGACAAAACACACGGCCACCCGAGGCTAAAAATTGTTTTCTTATTTCATTAACGGCAGCTTAACCTTCATCGTACCTACCTGATGAAGTGACGATAAATAAAATCGAATCTTTAGCTACCGAGGAACTGGCTATCTCAACACTTAGCTCGCTATTTCACATTCGATGCCAATCAAAAAATAACTTCCCAAAAAGCTTGCCAATAACATTGGTCTCTCCTTTTACGCACAATGTCATAGTTCAAGTGCAAACAGATTTAACGATATTACCCTGAATGTCGCCTTCCGCGCGTCCATCTTGGCAAACAAGAACTAGAGACGTCATCGCTGAGCCATTTTTTGCTCACTGAGTTGCGTTGAGGCACATGAGCTGGGGGGTTACTCTTGAACGCAAACTCAATATCAATACAATTCCAGTGCGATTAAATTGTATCGATGTTGGGATAAGTAAAGATAATTCCGAAACGCCATCTCGATAATAATTTGTTCAATCAATTTCCACGCAATTTGATTCCGACGTGGCGCTATTGTCGCTTACAAAAGTGCCATTTGACATTCTTGAGATTTGTGATTGGAAATTGATTAATGCAATTGTGTTTCAAGAGTAAGCCTACTGCAACTGCAAATGCCTCAGTGATTGTGGGTGTTCCAACTTCGAAGCGATTGTGAAGCTTGCGGCTGAAATATTTGCTCAAAAAATTTGCTAATGGCGGTACGGTGTCTCTAGTTATAATACCACAATGGTGGCAGAGGCTCGCCCAATTATAGGCAAAGGCGATGTAAGCCTGCAGCCTGAAGGCCGACCAGCTTTCTCGCTCTTTCCGTCTTTTCGTCAATATTAAGCAAGGGCGGACGGAGCTGTTCTGCCTAGTGGCCAGCAGGTAATAAATAACTTTCGACCATTTTAATAATTTCCAATCGTGAAACAAGAGAGGTTACTGATAATTAACTTATTTATAGTATACATACTCGTACATAGGTACATATAATCAAGACTATTATCCTCAAAAGGTTAGTCAGAGACTAGGCAATGAGTGTCCTCATTGCCTAGTCTCTGACTAACCTTAAAGCAAAAGCAGTCCTCTACAGTCCAGATATAATTTAATTTTTTTAGTGATAAATAAAATGGCCAGGGGGGCCAGAAGCACGGCGTTTCGTTAAAGATCTATCGAAACGCCTTGTCGAAGCCTCCGGCGACCGGAGGGCTGGCAGCTACTTTTGCCAACGAGTTAGTTTAACCATTCAAAAGGGCAACGTTGCCAGCCATTTGGGGACTTTGCCGCGCGGCAGCGGTTCTCTTAGAGATATTTTTTATTTATAAGGTATTTATAGGTTTTTAGTTTTAAGTTATTTTGTTTTAGTTTATAGGTTTTTTTTCTTTCTGTTATAGTAATAAGTAAATTATATTACTTAAAACCCCAAAGAAAATAGAAGAATCATGGTCAATCGACCGGGACCGCGCAATTGAATACTTTTTTACCAAATAGCCCCGTTCTACGGTATGTAAGAATTTGGCTTGGCCCTAGTACTTATATAAGGTGACTGCTAGAAACCGCAAGAAACTTCAAGGGCTGGTCAGGTCAAGTGTTACATGACAAAAATGACAAAAAAGGAATTCGTGTTTTTGATATAATAATATCTATATTCAACAACACATTGGCAGATTGGGCCATATAACCCGCCACGCTAGCCCCAACGCATTGGCGCTTGGAGGGTTGTTTTGTAGATTTTAGTCTTAATAAAATATTTTTTTCTACTTTTTACAAGCACCTTTTAGTACCAACGAGGGACCTTGAAACTCAGCGCGCTTAAAAACTAGCCAAAGTTTTATCGCAATAGGATGAATGCTAGGAACGGATAATTTTTTTTACTAACCAATCAGGACGTTTATTACCTGTGGAGAAGAAAGATAATTACATAGAAGTAAACATTAAAAAAACAAACAGTAAAGTAAAACAAACTAACAATCGATTTACTATTGTGTCGATATAAATTGACTATGCTTAATGTAAGACAGCAAAAAAATACTTCAAATGTAATATTAGCATGTAAGGTGTATGTCTTGTTGGTTGTCCAAATAAATGAATAAAGAAATATAATTGATTTAAAAGTCAATGTCCATAGGGTGAGGTGAGCCAGTCCCGCAGACGAGCGGTTTGGCCGTAAGCCGCGTGATGAAATTGATGTGTTTAACGTCCTTGTGTTTAAAAACCAGTTCGTGGACAGAAAAAATGATGATGACGTAAAGAGCTTTATAATTTATGTACAGTCAAAAACAATAATTCATGATGGATGTGTGACGCGCTGTTGGGCTGATGACATTTTGTTTAATTTGGGATAAGTTTCCTTATTATTTATTACCTGTGGCTACGTAGGGTCGGCAAGCGTGTTGAGCTTAACCATTCATTAGTAACATTTACTAAATTTTGGATCCCGTACACAGTACAGTGGGCTGAAATTCTCGTTTCATAGACATTCAAATTATTTCTTTTAAGTGTCGCTTTTTTGCTTAGAAACGATTGAGAATACCTTTATATACCTTATACGTATAATAAACTTTCAGGTTTACAATCGTAA
Organism: Scoparia ambigualis; assembly: GCA_963921215.1. NCBI lineage: Eukaryota > Metazoa > Arthropoda > Insecta > Lepidoptera > Crambidae > Scoparia > Scoparia ambigualis. Next base: position 24,748,182 of record OY992524.1, read on the forward strand.
ACAGCGCACTCAGAATTTTATTCGAAAATATTTGTTTGGAGTCGGCATAATAAATGATGTTATCTCCATTATCGTACAATTGTGTCGTCTAATATCCTCTTAGGTTATTAATGTATGAATTATTTTAGATTTATCGACATACTTCATGCTAAGGATAAACGTGCGCTTTTTTTTAAATCCAAAAAAGAAAACGTTTTTAACTAATATTAAGCTCAACATGGATGTATTAGACTAGACTTTAACGCAAATCAACTATGTGCTTTATTAGAAAATGAAGTAACTACAATAAATCATTTGAATATCTATGAAACGCGAATTTAAGCCCACTGATACCTAATACATATCCCGTGAAAAAATACTTTCATACAAACCTTGTTCTGTGACAATTACAAACACAACAACAAAGTAATCCTGTAATAAAGGGGAACAGTAATTTAATATTTAATTTTACCAGAAATTATAATTTTCTTTTAGTATTATAAGTTTGTTATTATTAAGCTTAGAATAATAACGCATAGAAAGCGAGAACACGCACGATAAATGAGGCCAGTAAAACCAAGCCATACTGGCTTGGTACCGAAACTTATCGCGTCAGTACTAATAATCTAAAGTTATCTATCTATCAACAGTTCCAATTTCCTTACTTTTGGGGCAATTCTGATTTTTCTAGCAACATTACTTGTACACTAGTGTGCGTGTCGCCGAGATAGTACGCGTAACTTAGTCCGACATCCATTTTTTTCTAGCCTCACGCCACGACAGTTTTCTAATACGAGACTATCGTTCTATGCGTTATTATTCTATGTTATTAAGTATATTAGAAGGGATGTCTTAATGCGAATATTATGTTGTTGTTCGGTTGTAACTGTTTGTTAACCGTGTCGCGTCGCGGTGAAATAATACTACCACCCCCTCTCTTCCCTTGGGTGCCGTAAAAGGCGACTAACGGACTAAGGACTGCACATACATCCAATAGAATACAGCGGCTATGTGATTACCACCTGCCATGCTGAGCACATGAGCAGTCGCTATTTGTTGGAAAAGTGGACTACGGTAAGACTGCCTTTGCTGTCCTCATTGCCGAGATAGTTTAATGTCTTTGTTGCCTAGTCTCTGACTAACCCTTTGGGGATAATAGTCGTGATTATGTGTAAGCATGTATGTTCTGTTTTCCGCGGTAATCCGCTATCTATATAAGGTGACTGCTAGAAACCGCAAGAAACTTCAAGGGCTGCTCAGGTCAAGTGTTTTAAACATGACAAAAAAGACAAAAAGAAATTCGTGTTTTTTTTTCATTTTTAATGAAATAATTCATTTTGTGAATTTTAATTGGATTGTCTTTGAGTAGGTATCTCATTTATTTTAAAGTATACGGCCGTATGTTGACCTGTCCGCATCAGCTGGGCGATAAGTACCTACGTTGACGGGTCAACAGACGGCCGGCCGGCCGGCCGTTGCCTCCGTCAGCTGGGCGATAAGTACCTACGAAAAAACACGAATTCCTTTTTTGTCATTTTTGTCATGTAACACTTGACCTGACCAGCCCTTGAAGTTTCTTGCGGTTTCTAGCAGTCACCTTATATAAGTACTAGGGCCAAGCCAAATTCGAAAACGTAAAGTAAAGCATAACCTACATCCCACTGCTGGGCAAAGACTTTAATCATTGAAGTGTACAATTGATGGGATTCCATGTAGAATGTTTGTAAACCAAATTATTTCCATTTCTTTGTGCAAATGTTTAGTGTCACTCAGCCATTTTACCGTATTTTGAAATAAAGACACCATTGTTAGTGGTTTTCTCGTTCTCAAGTAAAAGTAAAAAACCGTCTGACATTGAGCACAAACATAATTTTGCACATATTACACTGGGTGGCCAATGAGCCCCATAAAGAGTAAAATAATTTAAAGAAAAACTAGTAACATTTTACAAAAGGTTTTTATTTTATAGTAAGTAATCGAAATCCTTAAAAAAGGCACGGCACTCCTTTAAGAGACGTCTTAAATGATCCATCATTGCCGCGCGGCAAGTAATGCTTGCCATTTCTCGTCGGATATTTTCTTTCAGGACATGAATTGACGGGGGGTTGTTTGTTGTTCGTTGGTTGTTTCGTACACCTTACTCATAAGATAACCCTATTAAAAAAAAGTTCCAATACGCGGAACAGGATGAAGCAATTGCCCATACCTCTAACACCGCTATGCCCATCGTCCTTCAAATTCCCTAATAAGAAAGAAAGAAAGACATTTATTGACTGTGGCATTAAATAATTAAAAATAAGTAGAATAAAAAAGACGTAAAATACAAAAACAGAAAATAACAAACAAATAACAAATATAGAAACACAACAGTATGACGGACGACACGAGCCAATTAAGTGAATAAAATAATAAAAAAATAATAAAGTGATTTCTCGAAGAGGAGATATTCCTTATGGCCACCACGTAGTCCGGTTCTGACCCCAACAGACTTTTTTATGGGGTTAATAGTGTACGAAACTAATTCCTGTTACCTACCTGCCGTGCAGTGATGCATAATTTTAGACGTCGCCGCCATCGTAACGGATTACATTTAGATGAAATAATTTTCAAAAAATAATTCCCATTTAATAAGGATTACTATAAAATAAAAAACCTTTTACAACCCTTTATACTTCAAGGGACTTATGGGCCACCCTGTATAATGTGAATAATTTCTCGAAAAACAATACTTCATAGAATTTCGCCCGAGTTGGTAGAGGTGTCCGCGGGAGATCTGCGCCGGGACATCTTAAAAGTCTTGACATGAAAATGTTAAAAATTAAAAAGAAAAACAGACTTAATATTTATCATACGATGTGACATAGAAAAAGATAAATTTTCCGGGTCACATCTGTATGATAAATACATATAAAGTGAGAGTGACATTCACGAAAGTATTTAAATTTTATTTCTTTTCATTTTCACAGTAAGTGTAATATGTATGAGTAACATAATAATAGCAGATGGAGTATAAAGAATATATGAAATACGAACTAACATATAAATCCTAATAATGATTTCATAGTACTAACTATTATTGACGACCTCCTTGGTCAGGTTGTTTTGGACACCGGTTTTCATGGTGTCACCATCTCTGAGGTCCCGGGTTCGAACCCCGGTCGGGTCAATTTAGAAATTATTGTTTTCTAAATTGTCTCGGGTCTGGGTGTTTTCTATGTATAATAAGTATGTATTTAAGTATTTTAAGTATGTTTATCCGTTGTGTAGTAACCATTTAACGAGTTTCTTCGAAGCTTCTCTTGGGCTAGATAATTGGTGTGATTTTAGGAAAGATTTATTGACTAATGTTATAAAAGCGAATGTGAGTTTGTCTGTATGTCACACTGACACGGTTAAACCTATTTTTATAAATTTTTAAACAGTGTCGCGTAGCGGTGAAAAAATACTACCACCTCCTCCCTACTCTTGGGTGTCGTAAAAGGCGACTAACTGACTAAAGACTGCACATACATCTAACAGCGTGAAGCGACGGGCACTTATGTGCAGTCGATATTTTGAACTATGGTAGAGGCACAGTTACTGTGGTAGATTACTGCTTTTACAGAGGACTGCTTTTGCGGTCCTCGTTGCCTAGTCTCTGACTAACCATTCGGGGATAATAGTCGTGATTATATGATGTATGTATGTATGTATAATTAGTAGGGATAGATGGGCCCTAAAGACGGTTATAAAAGCAACTTACTTGTTCAAGCGGACAAGTAACGAGAGCGATGCCGCGGGCGAGAGCTAGTTTGTTATAATAGTAAATATATTCATAAGATTGTGCAGGTGTGTTTGTGCACCTTGAGAGGCTATATTACTATGGATCTGAAAAGGCAGAAAAATATAATATATAGTATGGATCAGAAAGGGAAAACTATTCAACAATAAATATTTTTTGCTTTAATTATTCAACGAGTATATAGGTAATAAGGTTTAAATTATCCTTCGAGTAATTAGGTTTAACCTTAGAGCATTCAGTTAGTTGAATGCTCTAAGGGTTTAACTATCCAACGAATAAAAAGGTTTTATTATCCACCGACTAAACAGATTTTATTATTAAAATTATTTTTTTATCTTCCGTAGATATAGTTATTTTCTTATTTTTATGCATTGAAGCCTATTGAAGCTATTAATATTTATTTTACAGCCGTCGAAAAGACATCGAAATAAATTAATGTTTTCATTGTGTGTTTCTCTTCAATATTTAACTCCGCAGTCACAAATACATAATAGGTAATACTTGTGAATTATTTCATTAAACCATGAGTCGTTTGAACACTTGTAACAGTATATAGCCATAAGTTTTCTCGACGATTTCACTATGTAAGTATAGAACCCCAGTGACAAACATTCGCCTGCATCTAGTTTACCTTTTGTAGTTTACTCACTACTAGTCGAAGTGTCAAAATTTACGATAACTCACCAAAACTACCAATCACCTGTAAGAACGTTCTTACTTTTGATACGTCAATAGTAATTTTGTAATCTTTGCTTTCTAAACAGTCGATTTTAAAATGATTTATTAACTCATGTTACAAAAATAACAATATATACCTACTATGAAGATACCGAAACCACATGAGTAACCATGTGCCGAAACGTTGTTAAAATGTCTACCTCGGATGGGAATCGGTAGGTACTTAATAGGAGGTATTAATACTTCGGTCTGTCTGTGTCTGTTTCGTTATATATTTTGAACGTTTTTTAACACAAATAATCAAATATTAAGAGTATACTATAATCTATAGCCTAACATAATTAATATGTAAGTATATACTATAATCGAACTATAATAAATAACACACACATTTTTGTTCAAATATGCAACTTACAAATTAATATACATTTAAAACGCGAACTAACAAAGTTTCTGCACCAAGCCAATGGAATGGCGTTGCGTTGTATCGATCGATTCCATAAAATCCCAACGAATATTGAAAAACTTGCACCATTGCCTATCCATATAATAAAAAAAGAGAAAGACAGAGTCACTTTGTTTTATAACTTGTATATAATAGGTAGGTACCGGATAATATCTGTCAGATTAATGCAATAGATGCATTCCACAACCGGTTTTGAAGTCGTTGACCACTGCACACTTTGTACAGACGAGATGGACACCCTACGGGTTCAGACTACATGCAATTACCAACCTAACCTGCAAGCATTTAAGGTTGCGTTTCTAAAGTAACTAGTTAATAAATAGTTTGTATCTGGCTGTCTCTTTTCACATAATTTGTGGATTAGAAAAAGGTTGGCTGCGGTCTTTTTTGTACAGGTCAAAGTTTTATGACAATAACGACATGTAATAAACGGTTTGGAAAAACGTAAAACATTAATTAGGTATGAATATTTTAACGAGTAGGTACGACAGTGGCTTGTTATAGAAAAAAAACGTAGCTAAATCATTAGTACATTATAACTCAATGAGCTAAATATGTGGAGGCAGGCTAAAGAATAAAATAACACAACAATATGCCATGGATTTTCGGAAAGTAACACACTAACTTAATGATACTTATCTTTATTATTGAAATTTTGCATTCACAATGCTATATAGGACTCCGTAAGATAAAATGATTACTAGAAAAAAAATGAACCAGTCTCAGGAAGTTCGAATAGGATTCGAATCCATGACCTTTGGATTGCCGGTCCACTGCTCTAACCGCTGAGCTACCGATACCACAGAAGACTCGCTGAATTTTTCCTAGTAGTTTGATTTACGCTGCAAGCCAGCGGTATTATTATTTATTTTGTGATACGTCACTGTGAGGTCTACCCTCACAGTCAAAAGAAATACTATTGCACGTATTTAACAATCGATAAAGACGTCATTTACTTATTACCGCTGGCTTGCAGCGCAAACTACTAGGAAAAATTCAGCGAGTCTTCTGGGGTTTCGGTAGCTCAGCGGTTAGAGCTGTGGACCGGCAATCCAAAAGTCGTGGGTTCGAATCCCATTCGAGCTTTATGGGATTGGTTGATTTTTTTCTTGTAAACATTTTATCCTTAATAATACTTAAGTCATAGGAGCAGTCAGACAACCCCTAAGCCCTAAGGTCTAGTGGTTAGACCGGTCAGAGATGCTCAACTCGATTCTCAGCTGGGGGACTAACGCATTGCTCATTACCTTGTATAGTATGTTTTTATAGGAAACATACATACACTCAAGACTAATTATCCCTTGAGGGTTAATTAGAGACTAGGCAATAAGGACCGGAAAGTCTCTTCAAACTTATTCTTGCAGGAATACTTTCTTTGTTTTTTTTTAAAGATTCATTGGTCTCTTGTGCTTGTCTTGTCATTGTATGTTTCAATAACACCTACAATGATTGAAGTGTCTGCAAAATTGATACTAATCTATAAGCTCTCATTATAGTTCCATTGATCACGATTACAAAGTGTATGTTCGTACTCTTTTATCTAATACAATATCCGATGGAGAAAGTGACGAGTGTTATGTATGATAAAGAATTATTGTTTCGTCACGGCTTTGGAGATCTTTTGTAATATGAAAGGGCTATCTACACTGTGGTACAAACTTTCGACAATATAGATAGCTGACTACACACCATAGATATAAGTCATGAAGTTGTAAATGAACAACTTCATGGATTTAATACATGTGCATATGTCACTAAAAAAGTAATACCTAACCCTTAGATGAAAGATTGGTCTCGCTGCGCTCATTCATGTAAGACCTAACCATTACCTAAGTAAAAGTATTTACTTGGACTACTTGGCTGAAAAATAAAGTGTCATGCATTCTGTAAGTCTCGAACATGTCGTCAAGAAATCCTCAAAATAATCAAGCATGTCGTATCGTAACCGTGTCGCATAGCGGTGAAAGAATACTATACCAACCCCTCTCTTCCCTTGGGTGTCGTAAAAGGCGACTAACGGACTAAAGACGCACACATTCAACAGCATAGAGCGGCGATGGGCTCGGCACCTGTCACGCTGAGCACATGTGCAATCGCTATTTGGTGAAAATGGATTATGGTAGAGGACTGCTTTATTGTCCTGATTGCCTAGTCTCTGACTAAGTCCTCTCTCGGTTAATAGTCGTGACTATTATGTAATGTATTTATGTATGTATGTATGTCGTCATCAAATCCACATTCTCTAAATTCGATTTTACGATAGCATCCTAATACTCAGTATTGATCGGAAATTCGGAAGGTGAAGGTCGAAGTGAGCGCGAGGATTAGAGCAGTTTTATTTTATTTACCAAAATAATGGTGGATTGTGTTCGTGAACGTGCATGAGTGTTTGCAAATGCAACAAAACAGTGCAAAGTCACTTTTCAATTTCTCTCAAAAATTTGGGATTTTACTGAGATCTCGGACCACACGGACTTCCGTGTAAGATCTCAGTAAAATCCCAAATTTTCCAAGGGTTTAGGGGATTTACCATTCATCATATTTATCACAACCCATTATTACATACACACAGAAAATACTTAATTATATCCTTTACTTGACACTGGCCTTATGGTACCAAGACATTAAAAAAGATTTAAAAAGTTTACGTATTTTCTAATAAGCATAGTCATGACTCGTGATCCTACATCTATCTCATTTCATTATATTGGAATCATCTATGCAGTAGACTTAAGGAATTTATGGGGAGATAACGTTTCTGTTATTACAACTGCTATTGGGTTGAAACACGTTCCTTCAATTGGTAAGTCGGGGAAAAGTGTCCATGAACTTTCTAAAGTTAACTTTCTAAGAGCCAATACGGAATTCATTGTTTGTGTTTCGAGTCATCCTGCGTCATTTGTTTCTTTTAAAGGCAAGAATGTTTCATTTCGTCAAATAGTTCATTACTTAAATTGTATTTTACATATAGGTACTATTTAGCCACGAACCGTGTCGCGCAGCGGTGAAAGAATACTACCACCCCCTCTCTTCCCTTGGGTGTCGTAAAAGGCGACTAACGGTCTAAAGACTGCACATACATCCAACAACAAAGAGCGGCGATGAGCTCATTATCTGCCACGCTGAGCACATATGCTGTCGCTATGTAGTGAAAAGTGGACTACGGTAGAGGACTGCTTTTGCTGTCCTCATTGCCTAGTCTCGGACTAACCCTTCGGGGATAATAGTCGTGATTGTACGTAAGATTTAAGTCTAAATTAATATTATTCAAGAAAACTTAATAGAAAAGCACTTTAGAATAAAAACAGCTAAATTCTTAGCCGTTCAGAGCGTCTTTCTTTACTTCACCGCTACGCGATATACCTAGTTACGGTTACTTAAATTATTGACCATAGAAACATCTTCCACATTTATTGTTTTTTAGTTTCTGATCTTGTTCCCACTTGCGGTACCTAGTCATATTTTTCAACGTTTCACTTCTATCGTCAAGTATATTTAACGTTAATAAGAGGCCTATTACATCTCGACTGTGATTTTTGCGTATGATGCCCATTTTCGCATTTTGTAGCAATTTGAAGTAAATTTGCAGTTGTATTTATCGTTTTCATCGAAATAGGATAATAAATTTATTATAAAATCTTTATTCCTCATTATTCTGGTATAAATTTTGCTCAATAATATTATCGAAGATAGGAGAAATTCACAGTTACCTTAAAGCGTTTTTTGAAGTTTTTTGGTTCAGAATAAGATTTTTTTTCTACATAAAATCAATGATACTTATCTAAAAATTCCAAGGCCGCTACGAACTATACGACTACTTAAGAGATACCTAACATTCTATTTTGTTTATTTCATTTGTTTAGAACAATAGTTCAATCTTGGGGGTTAAAGTTACTCGCGTCCGTAGGTTTACCCTAGAGACCCTACACGTGACCCCTGGGTGGTGCTAAATGAGTGACACTGACTGAGTGGTAGTCACGCTGCGTTGCAGCACGCATTGGGCCGACTCGCCTGGCGTAATACCACCCTCTCCCGAATATCCGTGCAATAACGGCACTTGGTGCTGTTGTGTTTCGTCCGGCCAGTGAGGGTTCCGGAGGCCCACCCCCCCCCCCCCTCCTCAAAATTCCTATTCCTTCCTTAACCCTATTCCTTCCTTGGTGAGGTGAGCCGCCTGCTCATTTGCCTCATTCTACTATAAAACAAATGTAGGAGCTCAAAAAAGTGCCTTTGCGTATTTTATGAAAATCTTTTTCTGCAACTTTGGGTTTAATTAAAAAGTTAAGCAAAATTTACAAAAGCGAGGCGGCTACGATCTATGCCAATGGCTATTCGACACTATTCAATAAGTCAAAATTATTATATGTTTTTGTTTCTGTGATCAAGAACGCCAAAATTGGCCATTTTACGCAAAACTCACAGTCGAGATGTAATAGGGCTCTTATCGAAAATAAAAATCAAATATCACGATTCTGATGTTGTGTTACCTATCTGTCGTACGTATCGTATCCAATGTCCACATGATGGTACAAGAAAATATTCCACTTTGCCCGTTCTGATGAAACCCAAGCAGCGAGGTGTCAAGGTGATTTAAGAAATTCGCTTACGATGCCCCGTGCCCGCCAGCCTTGCCCAACGATCTGTATGCGTGCCTGCGCGCGCGCATGTGCTACCCGTCGTGTGGTCACCACAGTGCGCGTGGCGACAGTAAAATACTTCGCGCAGTGTAGGTAAATAAAATATTGTTAGCGAAACGACAAACAAGAAACATAATTTAAGTAATTCAAGAAACATAGTTCAACAAACATAAATTATGTTTAACAACGATACACAAACCAATTCGGTTTCCGCTTATTACCTAACAACACATTGTGTAGCTATTTAGACACATTAATTAAGAGCTCAAGCTGCCGTCCAGACACAATAAATAGAAATTCAATTGTAAGCAACCTCTAGGAGTCTTCGTGTCAGACGAGGGGCTATGTATGACACTAAACCTAAATGTGTGTGTGCATTCTCGTCCAAGATAACTCTCTTCCTTACTCCTCCCTCTCTTCAGAGCTCTCCTTCCTTTACCCATTTCAGTAAACCTCAGCATTCTTGGCATGGACATCGGCCAGGAACTGAATCCAAAATGCTACATCGAGAGTGTTATTTTAACTGCCTCCCGTAAGTTGAGTATTCTCAATAAGGTGAGGCGGCTCAGGTGCGATCAATAAGTATGGAGTATTGTTCCAATCTATGGGACGGCTCCGCTAAATACCTCCTCGATGCACTTGGTAGACTGCAAAGGCGAGCGGTACGCATTATTGGAGATGCTGTGGTTACAGCCTCTCTTGAGGACCTCCAGCTGTGTAGAGACATTGCTTCTCTCCAGTGTCTTCTACTGAAATTACTACGGAGTTTGTTCTGAAGAACTTTTTGATCTAATCCCGCCTTCTCCTTTCCTGTCCCGGACTACACGTGCTGGTCTTAGGAACCACCATCATACTGTGCAAAATATCAGCACTCGTACCAAAAAATTTGGTAAGTCGTTCCTCTGTATGACCATTCGGCTTTGGAATTCTCTGCCGGCGCATGTGTTTCCCAGTTCCTATAACCCGGGTTTTTTAAACGGGGCGTGAAACGGCATTTACGCAGGCCGTCATGAATGGGTGTGCTTGTCACCGTGCTTGTTCCACGGTGGGGAGCGCTCTCATTATTTTGGACTACATCGGCTGCTTACCATCAGGCAGGATGTAGTCACTATGACGTGTCACATTAAAAACAAAAAGTAATTGGTAAGTTAATCTCAATAAAAATACTCTTAACAGAACTACTCGTATTCGTATGGCTATGCGCCTGAGTAAATATGAATACTGAAATTAAAGAATACATACAGACTTTTTATTTTTCTCCATCTTAGTAACGAAAATAGCAGTATAATTTTTGTAGGTACGATGTTGTGTGCATTAAGAAAACTTTATTACAAATAAAATATTATAAGTACATACCTAAATTTTAAAACCTCACTCGGTTCGCCATCCGGAGGTCCCGGGTTCAAGTTAGTGCTGTACAAGACTCGAGCTCTCTGAGTCTTTTTACTTAGGACTCCGAGTCGCTTACGGAGCTCGCGACGACTCCGAGTTTACGTGAGCCTCGGAGTGTGTATAATGAGCTCGATTCTTTTTCTGTCCTCGAGTCTTTTTCCGCGCTCGAGTCTTTTTCTGCGCTCGAGTCTTTAATAGAGCTCTAGTCTTTGGTTATGATGAGTTATTTGATGTTTCAAAGTTAGCATTTTAAAACGTTTTGTATTAAAATGCTAACTATGATGAATGTGTTTAAAAAGCAATGATTTTTCTTTTTTAACACTGATTCAAATTGTAAATGAGAAATAAAATATGATTGATTCCAATAGTCGTTAATTAGAATTCATCTGAATTCTCTCGCTCAACTAGACTCGGGACTAGCCCATCGAGCTCACAGAGCCCTGCAAATCTGACTCGAGTCCCCTTAATTAGAACTCCTTAATTAAGACTCGAGGCTTGTACATTAATAGTTAATTCTCAGGACGGGCAAAGTGTGTTTCAGATTTTTCGATGCATCGCCCGGGTTTGTGATCACCCGAGTTTGGCAAGCGTGTTGATTAAGCCAATACCTATAAAATGTAGCGATGACTTGAATTGGTTTATGCTTCGTTCGTCTCACTGAGATTCGTCCCACATTAAAAAATCCTAGTTCGTCCCAAACAATATGCTTCCTTCATCCCAAAATATTTTTTTTTATTCTCGCTTTGTCCTATTTTGTATTACGGCCTATATTTTTTATATGCCAAACTTACTTGTATGTACAATCAGCATTTTTTTTAAACTATACTTTTAACTATCTACTTGTAATTTGGGACGAAGCACAACTTCAATAGTGATATGGGACAAACTAAGAATTTTTTGGAATGTGGGACAAAACTTCGGGACGAACAAACATAAATCCTTGAATTCAATGACGGAAGCCTTGGCCCTGCCGTGGGACAGTTCACAGTATACATTCTGTACTTTAAAAATAGTAAGCAAATTACAAACAAACCGTGTCCCGTAACGGTGGAAGAATACTACCACCCCCTCTTTTCCCTTGGGTGTCGTATAAGGCGACTAACGGACTAAAGACTGCAAATATATGCCACATCATAGAACAGCGATGGGCTCATCACTTGTCCCACCACACACCCATGTTTTTATTCCTTGCGAGAATTTGGAAGTGCTCGATGGATCTAGATCTAGTGACTTCTCACATAAATTAGACTAAGTAATTGGAATAGATATTGACATTTAACTGACATTTATATTTTTGCATGCTTTCGAGTATAAGGCGAATATTTGTACTTTATCTTTATTAACATGTTACCTGTTTATGCTGTAAATAATGTTCTGGCAAATAAATGATTTGATTTGTCACGCTGAGCACATGTGCAGTCGCTATTTGGTGAAAAGTGGACTATGGATGGCAGAGGACTGCTTTTGCGGTCCTCATTGCCTGGTCTCTGACTAATCCTTCGGGGATAATAGTCGTGATTATTTGTAGGTATGTAAATTAAGTACAATTAATAATTTGAACATGTTCCGGCATTCCTGACCCACATTAGAGTTTGGACAACCTTGCCATGATGAGTGCTAATCAAACATGATGATTATAAATTACGCTTGTTCGCAAACTCAACTAAATCAACAGTCCAGCTTCAAGGTGGGTGAGAAAACAAATTCCGTGACCTTGCATACACTAGTTTCATCATCGGCCTATAAGCGTCCCACTGCTGGGCAAAGACCTTCCCTCGTGGGGCAACAGCATATGGGGCGATGGGGCCGTAACCCACCGAGCTGGTCCAATGCGACTTGATGGGGTTTTGTTTTGAATAAAGTTTAATACATACATACATACCAATAAATAAAAGAATACATTACTACAATATCTAAGAGGAGGCTTTGACTAGTTTTCCATTCAATAACTGTGCCTACGTAATGAAAGTACCTAAATTTTTTTTATCAGTACTGACTAACCGCAGTCAGTCTGTAGATCAGACAGTCAGCTGCCAGCCAGCCAGTCAGCCAGCTAACCGCCAGCGCCTATCATGTACATGAAAATAATAAAAAGAAAGTAAGAGGCCTATTATAAGTCGACTGTGATTTTTGCGTAAAATGCCCATTTTCGCATTTTGTAGTAATTTTGCAGTTGTATTTATCGTTTTTATCGAAATAAGATAATAAATTCATACTTAATTTTACAAATCTCCGGACGGCCGGCGCATCACTTTTGTAGTTATTTTGCAGTTGTAGGTATATTATCGTTTTTATCGAAATAGGATAATAAATTCATTATAAAATCTTTATTCCTAATGAGTAACGATTATTCTGGTATAAATTTTGCTCAAGAATATTATCGTAAATAGGAGAAATTTACAGTTAACTTAAAGCGATTTTCGAAGTTTTTTGGTTTAGAATAAGATTTTTTATATATATATATTTTTTTATTTATTTATCTTATAAACAAACAATTACAATGTCATTATGCGATACATTTAAAAAATCACTAAGGTTTAAACTTTGCTATTGCGAGTTTACAATTTATCTAAATAAGTTTAATATTTACTACGTGTAGGTATAAAACAATAATAAGTTAATTACACATAATATTAAGTTAATAAGAAAAGAAATAGTTACAATAAATTATAAAAATGTTGTTTCAATATAAATCAATGATCAATAGATCAATGATATCTAAAAATTCCGCCGCTACGAAGTATACGTCTATTTAAGTGATAATATTCTATTTTTTTATTTCATTTGTTTAGAACAGTAGTTAAATCTAGAAGCTCGAAAAAGTGCCTTCGCGCATTGAATGAAACTCTTTCTATTCCATTTTGGGTTTAATTAAAAAGTTAAGCAGAATTTACAAAAAACGAGGCCGCTACGCACTATATATACCAATAGCTATTCTACACTATTCAATAAGTCAAAATTGTTAATGTATTTTTGTTTCTGAGATCAAGAACGCTAAAATTTGCCATGTTACGCAAAAATCACATTCGAGATGTAAAAGGCCTCTCAACGTTGGGGATGCACCCCCCCCCCCCCCCCAAAACAAGAACTTAAAAACTAGCGTATACGATTCAGTACACTACTGTCCATCTGCTGCTGGGTCACGGCCAAAGCTGGCTTCAATGGTTCCTACTGGTAGGCCAAATGCGGATTGGTGCTGTACAACTGCTACATAGCAAAACTAGCGACCCGCCCCGGCTTCGCACGGGTTACTACCCATACCCGTACCCGTACCTAAACAAATTATAGCCTATAACCTTCCTCGATAAATGGGCTATCGAACACTGAAAGAATTTTTTAAATCGGCTTAGTAGTTCCTGAGATTAGCGCGTTCAAGCAAACAAACTCTTCAGCTTTATAAAATAAGTATAGAAGATATAAAAAAAACTTTAATGTATACAATCACTATAGACCTTTAGTAGCCTTTTACGACACCCAAGGGAAGGGAGGGGGTGGTAGTATTCTTTTACCGCTACGCCACACGGTTAGTCCATTTATCTTTATCGTTTTTTTCATATTTTTATCATGAACAGCCACCGAAACCAGAGAAGTCATACTGTTCGTAAGTTAACTGTATTTACATGCGGACATTAAAGACTTTTTACATGTATGTAACATAACCTATTCGCTTTAAGTAGGTATCAGAATTTATCCGTGGACAACATTAGGTTCTAGGTTAGTCGGGTCTGTTTCTTGCTGACCTCCTTAAATGCACAGTTAGCGCCGGTTCGATTCCCTGCACGGCTGCGTTCAGAAACAAAATATTCCAAGTACTTACATACATATATACATTCGCGAATAGTATCCTCAAAGGGTTAGTCAGAGACTAAGTGATGAGGACTACAAACAGTGCGCTCCACAGCTGTTCACGTTTCACCAAATAACTGCACATGTCCTTAGTGTGATATGTGGTGAGCACATCGCTTTTTGCTGTTGGATGTTATGTGTAGTCTTTAGTCCGTTAGTCGCCTTTTAGGTCACCCAAGTGAAGATGGGTTGGTAGTATTCTTTTAGTAATAAGCCTCGCGTTGCGATCTTTGCAAGTTAAGCAAATGTGGCAATGGTTGGGTCACTGGACCGGTGACCAAATTAGAATATCTCAAGCAGCAAATGCTAAGCCTAAGAGGTGTAAAATTAAATTCCTTACTCGTTTAAATGTCCGCAAAGAGTTGATGTAAATTGATAATATCATCTGTCGCTGGAATTACTAACGAACAAGGCAATGGTATATATTTTGTCGGCAGACCTTCATAGATTTTATTTTAATAGCTTTAGAAATAATTAAATACGTAACTCAACATTATTTCTTCTGATTAATTTCGATCGCCATGACAGCTTAACTTTTCCTTGGACTGTCTGTAGGTACAGGTTTTCGTTTTTAACAAAGTAGAGGATTGCCTTCATTTTACCTGATGCTAAAGTGACCATAAGGCCGAAAGCTTGCGAGCGTTGACGCTTATCTTCACAAAAGGTCGTAATTTCACTTCCCACTTGAAGTACCTAGTCGTCTATTTATCTACTGTCATTTTCATATCCAAAATATTATCCCAAACACTCGTCCCTTCCATCGGAAGTCACATAGTCCTAATCTAATCACACATTATGTCACATCTGCCCCAGCGTTACAAAATATACAATTTATAATACAACCACAGCCAACATTTCACATTGGTTTGTAATCTTGGCCGCGTCTTATCATAACACTATAGTGTTATGACAAGACAATATATTATGACGTGGGAGCGCCGATGCTCAATGTAGACCAGCACATGAAAAGACATTGTTGGACATCCATCTGATGTTGTAATATTGGAAAACTTCATTATGGGAATATATACTTTGTCGGTAGTGCTGTGTGTATCATTAAAAGAATACTACTAATAACATCTCTTTTCTTGGGTGTCGTACCTAAAAGGCGAGTAACAGGAAGATATTTTGGCATAAGTAAGAGAAATATGAATGTAAGGGATTTGACTTATAACAACGATACATCAAATACAATCAAACCATAAATTCTTTATTCAAGTAAACTAAAAATAAGCATTTTTGAATCGTCTAAACCAAGACGAATGATTGGTCTCGCTGCAGACCAATAATTCATCTAAGCGTCTAAAATTTATTTACTTCTCTATATGGATGGGTAGGGTAGTGAATTCGATAGACGATCGCCAAATATCCAGACAATGTCACCTGTTACCTGTCACCTGACACCTGTCTATAGGAAAGCAGAACAGCCGCATGAAAAACCCTACAACCCAGCGTTATTAAAACTCCTATTCTACTGTATTCCCAATCACGGCCTTGTCCGGTCTTCACGTAATAATGAATGTCGACGCAAGGGTCGGTAATTAATGTAATTGCGGCCAATCGCGATTGTGATCTGATTATACAATGAACATCTTTGTGACGCGTCCCTGCTAATCGCGAGCCTTCGATTCTTTCTGA
Organism: Scoparia ambigualis; assembly: GCA_963921215.1. Taxonomy (NCBI): domain Eukaryota; kingdom Metazoa; phylum Arthropoda; class Insecta; order Lepidoptera; family Crambidae; genus Scoparia; species Scoparia ambigualis. The sequence continues at coordinate 24,764,599 of OY992524.1, forward strand.
GCGAGGAAGCTCTGAGGTTGTTTACGCAATTGTGTTTTAGTTACGGATTTTATAATACACAATGTATTTTAATTCTGTATTTGGATTGGTTTAACAACATTATTTAGGTGGGACAAAAGTCATCGCCCTATCGAATGAAGCTATAATTTTTTCAAATGGCGGTAAATATCAGTTCTGCTTTGACTTTTGTGAAGTAAGCAGATACAAAATCGGTTATAAATAGACGTAGAACATTCCAACAGGATGGAAGGACGGCGTATACCTACTGCACAGCACAACCCACAACAGAAATTAATATCTCGATTTTGATTTGCACTGGCCGTCATTTTGATTTGATTTGACCTTTCTAGACTTTTTTTTGTGGGGATTTTTAGAATCATTAATCTATTTTAACAAGCTTCAGACTCTTGAAGCCCTCAAAGAGAACCTATCGCCGGAAGTTCTGGCAAGAGTGATGGAAAATGCCATAAACCGGGTCATCGGGTCTTCAATTCTGACAATTGACAATTTTTACCCCATCGATAAGTATTGATAAAAACAACTATGTTTTTCCATCAAAACATCTTTTAATAGAGGTTGTATGCGTTGGGTTTACTACACAAACGGGTCTATATGTGATCGAAGACACAAAACCCAAAAAGTGATTTAAAATCACACTAATATTATAAAGGCGAAAGTTTGTAAGTGTGTATGTTTGTTACTCTTTCACATAAAAACTACTGAATGGATTTGAATGAAATTCGGCATACAAATAGTTTATAACCTGGATTAACACATAGGATACTTTTTATCCTGATATTCCTACGCGATCGGGAACCACGCGGGTGAAACCGTGAGTGGCCGCTAGTTTTACTTAAGCTCCATACAAATTATGTCCAATTTCTAATTGTAGCAGACGGCAGACCAAACATAACATATTGTACTTAAAGACTGATTATTTTTTATTATTTTACAAGCACATCGATTGCTGTAATCTGAAACTTTGGGACACAGATAAGGCAACCAAACCATTCAATAATTTTGTTGTTTATATACCTCAACCTTCTCTCTTATTTTAAAACTAACTAAGGATTAAAGTTTAACCTGGTTAAAAACAGGTGCTGTCTCATTTCTAGCCAGCCAGTGTTGAATATTCTAAAATAAATATTTAACAATTGGTTAAGATGCATAAAAATAACCGTATCGCGTAGCAGTAAAAGAATAATACCATCCCCTCTCTTTCCCTAGGGTGTCGTAAAAAGCGACTAACGGACTAAGACTGCACAAAAATCCAACAGCATTGTGCGGCGATGGGATCGTCACCTGTCAGGCTAAGCACATGTGCAGTCGCTATTTGATGAAAAGTGGAATAAGGCAGAGAACTGCTTTTGTGGTCCTCATTGCCTAGAACCCCGAAGGGTTAGTCTCTGACTAACCCTTCGGGGATAATAGTCGTGATTATACGTATGTCTACATAAAAATACCATTTTAGTAGGACCGTTTTGCATCAACGAAACGATGACTTTGAACTTACAATAGATGATGATTCAAACTTCTTTGTTACAGATAAAAATGGAGAATCCAGATCTAAGATCCGAGAGAGTGAAGCAGATGTTTAGTTGGACAACAGCGTGAGTAAAAAACTGTCTAAAGACCAATACACACTTATTTATTATTATATTGTTGCGGCGATGGGCTCAGCACCTGTCACGCCGAGCACATGTGCAGTTGCTATTTGGTGAAAAGTGGACTATGGTAGAGGATTGCTTTTGCTGTTCTCATTGCCTAGTCTCTGACTAACCCTTCGGGGATAATAGTCGTGAGTATGTATTACATTGTAGCTAAAAAAAATGTCAATAAATTCAGCACTGCTCATTCCCCATTCTGAAACAACAAAAAAAACTTGTTAATGATAGAAATAACTTTTTATTATGTTTTGAATTATGATAGATATCACATAAATATACTGTGTGATATGTTACACAATACCTCATTATCGTGATCGACTAGGAACAATGAATTGTCATAGAAATGTACAAAGTTTTTTGCACTAAATCTTAATGGTTCGTCATAGTCGCATATAACAGATACGACGACGCGGAGACATATCCAGCCTCACATAACTTCCTTCGTATGATGCAACCGTTATGAGATGCTGGCTGACCTGTCTTGTGAGTCTTGTGACGCAAGAGCTACTTTCCCGTGCAGCGGAGAGGTCGATGAGCAAGCCCAATAACCTAGTTGCCTTTGATTCAACAAACTATTTGCATTTTAAAAAATGCCGCGCCCAAATTCATATTTGATGATGTGTGCTGCCATCTATTAGAACGTTAGGATAACATACTGATAGTTTTACCGCCCTCTGTTCTGAGCGTCACGAACTAATAAACACTTGAAACGCTTCCTACCTATTACCGGTTTATTATAATAGATGGCAGCACTAGTGATATGAAGTGGCTACAAAGTTTTTGTTTTACTGTTTTCGTTAGTGAGTCAGTAATTATTTCATAATTATAGATAATAACACTATTATTCTTATTAGTTTCCTTTTATAGCGACGACCTTGTACTTGTACTTCGTGGAGCGTGCAAAGTTGATTCTTAGAAAAAATTAATCTATTTATAGAGCTATGGGTTATTAGGCTATGTGTGTCTAAGTATAGATTGATACCTCTCTCTATATACAACGACACATCAAAGTCAGTAACACAATAACATCATAGAAAAACAAGAATAGTGAGTATGTTTCCTACTGCATGCAAACTTAAGCAAATGCAAATAATGCAATGGGCGATTTTCCGAGATCAAAACAAAAAAGAAATTTGTTCCTAATGACTTCATACATGGCGCTTAGTAAAAGACGAGTCCATGGAGAGCACGTGTAATGGCTGCGTAATGGTATCGGAAAATATCAATATTGTGCAACTGTGAAAAATATGTGAACGAAATTATGAAAAACAGAAATAGATAGTCCTGAAATGAAAATACTATTTTTTTAGTTCTTTTGGTTGACAAGCAAAAGTGCACAATTTATTACAGCCTTTGTGTGTGTGTATGGCTCGGCTTTCATAAAACGCCATCTATCGAGGGTTTTTGACCTAATTTTTATTTATTAATTTGGGCTGTCAGAAAATCGCCGAGAAGATAAACTAGGATTTTCATTCCAGGAACACTGGATCTATGAATAGATGAGGATTCAGTCATTTTACCCCATGTATATCTTCTGATAGACACAAAAAAATTTTAGTATTAATAAAAAAACGTCGGTATGTAAATATTAAAATAAAGATGCAAAAACAAAATTATACTTAACCTGCCTTAGGCATGTTTCCTATTTTTATCTTATTTCTGCATTCATCAAAACTATTACAAACATCAATCATATTATCTGTTTAAAAAAATAAAGTGTAGCCTCTATACCTACCTCAGAATCCTACTAATATTATAAACGCAAATGTTTGTAAGAATGTATGGATATTTGTTACTCTTTCACGTAAAAACACTGAATGGTTTTGGATGAAATTCGGCATACAGATAGTTTATAACCTGGATTAACACATAGGATACTTTTTATCCTGATATTCCCACGGGAACGTATGAATGGATGTTTGTTACTCTTTCACGTAAAAACTACTGAATGGATTTGGATGAAATTCGGCATACAGATAGTTTATAACCAGGATTAACACATAAAATACTTTTTATCCCGATATTCCTACGGGAACGGAAACCACGCGGGTGAAACCGCGAAAGGCCGCTTGTAATAACTAAAGCATAGAAGGAGGGCTATGACATTTGGGTGGGTACTCCGTTTGGTCACCATTCGAATTACAAAGTCGCTCTTGAATTCGGTATCATAAATGGTGAACGGTATTTTTTTTCGCTGGACATTTGACTTTTATGTTAACTTATTTTGTCTCTTTCCTTCCAATGTTTATGGCCCATTTGAAAAAATAGGACAACTATACGAGTCTCATTTGGACTCCTTCTATGCTTTAGTTCTCAGAATAATAACTTTAGTTGTATTATTATATGCTCTATTAATACTGTCCCACTCCTGGGCAAAGGCCTCCATCGTTGTCATTAGGCCTTCGCTACAATTGATGGGTGTTTAATAGAAAAAGTAGAATAGAGTAGTAATAAAATTATTCAGCATCGAAAAAGACAACATAAAATTACAATTAACAATACTTAGGGTGGATTCGACCAAACTGGATAAGACTTATTCCGAGATTAGTCCATACAAATTCGGCGTTTAATCTAGGTATAAGACCTTATTGCAGTTTGGTCGAATCCACCCTAAGTGACACTGAAAAGGCTACTTACCATTGTGTCGTAGCATCGCAGTAATGCAATGCCACGACGCTGATCTTCCGTAGCTACTTAGGTAGCTACGAAAGATAAAACGCAAGCGCACAGCTACGCACAACAATTTAGTGATTTTTTTATTCGAATGATTACCACGCTTGGAAAATTCGTGTTGTATGTGGATTAACCATTAAGGTAGAATAAACTAGAGAAGACACCGCGAAGTAAGTTTGTGCGGCGAAACTAAGGTGCAGCCGCAAGGTCCACAATCGCTTGAATCACGCGCAATCACTAAGGCGTTTGCAGCCCATGGGCTGCACATTAGTGCGCACAAACTTGTTTCGCGGTGTCTCTCTAGTTTATTGTACCTCAATGAGATTAACAAACCCGGGTTTGCATCGAAACATTTGAAACATTTTGCCTAACACACACACACAACAACAACTGCACATGTGCTCAGCGTGATATGTGGTGAGCCCATCGCCGCTCTATGCTATTGGATGTATGTGCAGTGTTTAGTCCGTTAGTCGCCTTTTACGACACCCGAGAGAAGAGAGGGTTTGGCAGTGTTCTTTTAGAGAGCTGCTACACACACGGCTCACTCCGGCAACATACCATTACGAAAGTTTTTTTTATAAAAGAAGGAGAAGAAGAAGAAGAAGAAAAAGTTGCTTAACATCCGTGACCGGTACCTGGACGCGAAGCCGCTGCGCAATCAACCTCTTCCACTTTACGAATGAAAGTAAAACCAGCCGGCAGTTTTGATGGGGTTTCTGACGTGGCCATCATTGAGGTATTATAACTAGAGAGGACACCGCACAGCAAGTTTTTGCGCACTGAGTTGCGGTCCATGAGCTGCAAACGCCTCATGGTATGATTCCGAACTCCGCTGCACGCAGCAGTGCTGCCGCTACATTGCAGCCGCGACATTGCTGCGTAGCTCGGAATGTAATCTCATATAAACTTATAGAGAATATATGGGGACCAGTAGTGCGCTGTGGCACCATGCTGCGGCAGTACTACTGCGTGCATCGGAGTTCGGAATCATACCTACCTTGAGTGATTTGACAAATTCCGTGGTCGAATAGTTAGCACGCTGAGTCTAGCGTTGCGCCATCTCTGAGGTCCCGGTTTAGTTCCCGGTAGGGACAATTTAGAAAAGACTGTTTTTCTAAATTGATTTCGGTGTCTGGGTGATTTCTATGTTTATGTAAGTATATTTATCTAGTTTTCCATGTAGACATGTTTCAAATGAAGCTAAACTTGGGCTAGATATTATTGGTGTGAGCGTAAAAAAATATTTATTCATTTATTGTGTTTGTGGGTGATCCAAGCGATTGTGGACATTGCGGCCGCAAATCAGTGCGCAAAAAACTAGCTTCGCGGTGCTGTCTCTAGTTATAATAAAAATGGTGGCCAGATAGCGTAACTAACAATCACAGTCAATTTATGGGTAACTCCATTTTTATTTAGGTACCTATATAGATGTCGTTTTTTATAGAAAACTCGCTTTCTATGAAATGTATGTCATCATCATCGGCTTTAAACGTCCCACTGTTGGGCACAGGCCTTCCCACATGGACAACGGCACGTGGGGTATTGGGCCATAACCCACCGGCGCTGCTGGCCCAAAGCGGGCTGGTGGGCTATAACCACTGAGCAAATATAATATGCTAGTCGTTTTGCGTTGCGGTGAAAGAATACTACCACCCCCTCTCTTCCCTTGAGTGTCGTAGAAGGCGACAAACGGACTAAAGACTGCACATACGTCCAACGGCATGGAGCGGCGATGGGCTCACCACCTGTCACGCTGAGCACATGTGCAGTCGCTATTTGGTGAAAAGTGGACTATGGTAGAGGACTGCTTTTGATGTCCTCATTGCCTAGTCTCTGACTAACCTTTCGGGGATAATAGTCGCAATTATATGTATGTATATAAATACAAAGCGTGACTGCCATTTACGACAACAACTGGGATAGTGATAAGGTAGACAGTTCCCTAGCAGTTGAAAAATCCGGATAAAGTGCTATTCTACCTTTTCATCATCTAAACATCAGGTGAGATGAAGGCCAAGTGCTTCACAGTTACAAAACAATAAAAAAAAACTAATATTTTCAACACTTTGCCGAATTAGAACTTGACCCTTGACAAGGAAGCCGGTACCTTATGTGTTTACTGAAATTTACTTTCATGTTTCTCATGATTATACATATTTATAACGTCAACGACCTTCCCTGTTCCCCGCAAGGTTGGCTGCTAAGTGTCATTGTCGAGCTGCCGCGTCATCATGTTCAGATGTATCAGGATTGTAATTTATTCGTCGCAGATAGTGTATTATCTTGAGGAGTTGTGAAATTGCAAAATATGTCGCCGCTTACTCGTGTCATCTGTTTTGTTTTAAATAAAATAGTTCTACACTAATCTCATTGAGATTACGACAGACATAAGTCGAATACAAAAAATGTTTAATGAAGACAGAGATTACAGAATGGGAAAAGTTGAAAAAAAACCACGAGCAGAATGCGAACCCGATTCGGATGTCGATGACGTAGTTGTTGACATTGAATAATCCGCCTTTGGCTTTCAAAGTAAAAAGTGTTGATTAATTTGGGCGGGCTGGATAAGTCCACGGTAGCTCTACTGGCAGAGTATCTGACCCGAATTTGATTTTTCAGAAGGGTGCGGGTTCAAATCCTGCTCGTGGAAATGATTTCATCGTTTCCCATTTTGTAATTTGTTTGCAACAAAATTGGCGTTAATATTTAAAAAAAAATATTTATAACAGAAGAAAGAGATGATTGTCTTAAAAGCTAAGCTGCCGTGAAACTAGACACAATAAGAATTGAAATTGTTAGATCTCTTTAAAAAGAGAAAGCGCCAGACAGAGTTAATGATAAGAATGAGTGGTCATCCTAGTCTGCTGTCCTGCAAATGCTATGTTAAATTGTATTTAGAACCATCATCGTTATAATCATCAACCTATTAACGTCCCACAGCTGGGCACATGCCTGTCCACATGGCCAATAACACGTGGGGAGATTAGGGCATAACCCTAGTTTCTTGCGCCTGTTCTTATGCTCGAAAACGTCCTGATTTTAAGTGATAGTTAAAAATGTGATTAGAATTAATGTCGTGAAAAGCCAATATCCATCAATTGTAGTGATGACGTGTTTTAAACGATGAAGGTCTTCGTCCTGCATTGGTATCGACATAAATATTAATGTTATTTTTTTTTTAAATACTGATTTACATAGATAAGGAAACGTGATATTCTTGTACCGGTTTGCAAAGGTATTAACAGTTGTCACAGTTAATTTGGAAACAGGTCTTCTACTCTTCTTGACACATTCTGTCGATCTTCGGAGAACAGGGGCCTCATCTGTCTAAGCGTATTCGAAACTTCGAAAACCCATAATTCGTCGTAAAATGCGCGCCCTGCTGTTTTATTCACAAGCGATTGGCACACACAGCAGTGTACGACGAATTACGGGCCAACAAAGTTTTGGATGCGCTTGATGAGAGTGAGGCTCCCGATTTTTGAATCGCAAGTAATATATCTACATGTAAAAAGGTACAAATGTTTAATAAATTTAATTAAATTACATTTTCAGTCTTCTATATCTCCCTAAGGCTAGGTGTTAGTGAAAAATTAAAATAACACGTTCTTAGAATAAATTTTTGAAGTAGTAAACAGTAAAATTAAAATCTGCGAAAATTATGAAATATTGTTGAGGCTTTATTGTGTGAAATAGACCCGATGGAAATACGATTTGATAAAGTTGGCTTGATAGAATAAATTCACAAAGTATAATACATATTTTTGTGTCATTTTATCTTCTTTTCTTGGTTTTATTCTTAAAATAAGTGATTTGATATTATGAGTCATTTACCAAAATAAAGTTCATAGATAAATTAAGAGATTATAACCGATAGTTTTTTTTAATTACATCTATCAATTTTTTAAAATATAAAACGCGATTATTCGCGCCGCTTCGCTGTTATACCCGTCCCTTACCGTCGTATCGTCGAGAGAGCGAGAGAAAAGCGCTCAAAATACCTCCCCTTAAGTCTCTACCTATTTTTAAATATAATATAAGTAAGTTAATTAATATGAATAGGTAGTTAGTTAAAATAAAGTAAAAACACTGTGCACCTGCAATAATTCTGTTTTGTCCTAAAACTGTAAAAAAGCACGTTTGTTTTCGCATGTTTTTGTTCAGAATAATAAAAATCGTTGGATCGCATCGAGATGCAATAACGAAACAAAAAATATAAAACTGCAACAGGTTTGTGGGTATTTTATGCCAACATCCGCAACAGCCTCTAAGGAATGCAAATGGCGGGTAACGACCAAGAACTTACATGGAAATTAATAAGTCAAGTTTTTTCTTTCATGTTTTTTTGTTACTGAGCTAACAAACGAGCATGGCCCTTGTGATGTGCCGCCTTGCCCATGGACGCGCGGCACTGACGCGGACGGCATCACGCGCGCAATGACCCTGAAACTTCAACTCTTATGCCTCTGCCTGTAGTTTTAATGGATCTAAAACCTTTCATACGGGAACGCAGCAATGAAAAAAATGCTGTTTAACTGCAGAAATGAAATATATATAAAAGTCATTTACTGTAGCAGGTTGTAAGTAAGATGTGTCTTCTTTTAAGATCCCTATTACATCTCGACGGTGGTTTTTGCGTAAAATGGCCAATTTTGGCGTTCTTGACCTCAGAAACCTAACAATTTTGACTTATTGAACAGTGTAGAATAGCTATTGGCATAGTTTGTAGTGGCCTTGCTTTTTATAAAGTTTGCTTAACTTTTTAATTAAACCCAAAATTCCAGAGAAAGATTTTCTTAAAATGCGCGAAGGCATTTTTTTGAGCTCCTAGATTGAACTACTGTTCTAAAAGAATAAAACAAAAAAAATAAATGTTATCTCTTATAGTCGTATAGTTCGTAGCGACCTCGAAATTTTTAGGTATTATTAATTTTATATAGAAAAAAATTTTTATTCTTACCAAAACATTTCAAAAATTGCTTTAAGTAAACTGTGAATTTCTCCTATCTATGATAATATTATTGAGCAAAATTTATACCAGAATAATTGTTACTTCATGAGGAATAATTTAATAAAAACGATAAGTACAACTGCAAAATTACTACAAAATGCGATGCGCCGGCCGGCAGAGTGGAGATTTGTAATAATAAGCATGAATTTATTATCCTATTTCGATAAAAACGATAAATACAACTGCAAAATTACTACAAAATGCAAAAATCTTAAGAAAATAAAAACCGGATTTTAAAAAAAACCTTTCTTTACAATACAAGTGTATTTTAATAGGTCGGCACTTAATAAGGTAGGTCAAGCTTCTAGCTTTCAAACGTAAAATACAAAAATGCAGGATACTCCGTATTTGCGGCCCACGGTCAAGTATCCTTATATATTAAGTATAATCGTAAGATTAAAAAAGCAAATCGTTCGCCTCTTTTCAGTTTATTGAATGCGGTGGTTATTATGATACAAGCCTTATAACGTGACCCGCACGTGCCGACACACAGACACCAATAGCAACACTTAATAGTTAATATAAACATATATCCAGCTAGCTGTAAGTGCAAGCGAAACGCGACCTTACGGCCACCGATCAGCTGGCTGCCTACACGCTCAACTAAATGGAAATAATCAGTCAAACGTTACGTGAAATGGACCGCTGCGCTCAGCTATTTCAATTAATGTCGTCACATTAATTAAGCCAATTTAATTGAGTCGTGTGCTATAGCGGCTCACTTAACTCAAAAAAAACCAAAACATTTATTCGATGTAGCTACATATACAAATAGGCTTTAAATTCGAAACAGACCCCTCAAACCCCAAGCGGTCTTATGCGACCGCACCTACAAAAACACTCTTGACTTTGTACCGTGTTTTCATAGACTTACAGACTACTTTAGTATGAACAAGTTTGGTTATTTCGGTTCTGTACTTCATCATGTATTGTTATCGCATAATATAGCATAGTCTATGCTCGATTCTGTCAAATTTGACGTTGACAGTTAGTGTCAAAAAACTGTTAAAAAAATCCAAGAATGAGGGGCTGAATACTAATACCTACATTGCTACAACGAAAATGACCCCTCTCAGTATGATGTTGCAGCCTCTGACTATATCATGTATAATCAAAGGTTGCAGCTTTAAAAATATATAAAGCTGCAACGCTGATTTTCAGCAAATACTACCAACCCCTCTTTTCCTTTAGGTGTCGTAAGAGGCGACTAACGGACTATGGAATGCACATACATCTAACAGCTTAAAGTGGCGATGGGCTCAGCACCTGTCACGCTGAGCATATGTGCAGTTGTGTTTGGTGTGCCGTGGACTATGGCAGGGGACTGCTTCTGCGGTCCCCATTGCCTAGTTTCTGACTAACCTGAAAAAGCAATACCTACTTATTATTCTTACAGAATTGTTTTGTTCCATAAATTTTTTATGCTTATTACTTACCTAAGTAGTTGTAAGCAGATTTCGTTGTGTTACTTATAGACAGAAGAATTTTTAGTTGCACTTTATTTTTTATGTGATTTTACTGTAGTAATAGAAAGATACTACTTAGGTGCTTTTTTGAAGAGTATTTACAAGAATTATTTATTGATAAAGACCAAAATCTATTTATTTTACATATTGCCGGTGGACCAGCAGGTACTCTATACAATCCCTAGGAATTTTATACATTACCTAGGTAAAGTATGTAATGGACAATAATATGCAAAATATTTCAAACATTGACTGGACGCCCCAGGTATTCTATACATTGCCTAGGTATTGTATAGAATACCTGAATTATACAGATTGCCGGTAACAATGTACGTAATTGACGCTTTTAGGTGGGTAGTTGGTCCGTCATTTTGCGAAGACCTAATAAAATGAAATAAAAGAAGAAGATGGTTGGCTTGTTAGAAAGCAAACAGTGTTGGTACATTAGGGCCCGCTTTAGTTGATGGTAAAATGAGTGTAGCGGCTAAGAGCGGTTTTGCACTACCTGCGTCCGATCCGAACCCGTGAAAGTGCGGTCCGGAGCAGTAGAACTATTTGTATGATAGTTTACGCATAACATCAGAGTTCAGTGGTCCATTCCGATTTCTCTTACAAATTATTTCGGACTGTCTTTTCTCGGATTCCGATCGGAGGTAGGTACTGCAAAACTACTCTAAGGCTTTCGGTTAGCGATCGTCGTTAAGCAACTTTCGCAATGTCGGGTCACTGGATGGGTGACCAAATTAAAAACATCTTAAGCTCCTCCACGCTTCGGAATGCACGTTAAGCATTTGGTTTCGGTTGTTGTCGTAAGATGGCGGTCGTTAAAACCCACCAACCCACATTGTGGATCAAAGTGGTCAGTTAATGTCCAACCTCCCCTGGTGCTGCTGTCCATGAGGGGAGGCCTGTACCCAGTGGGTCCTTTGAAGCCTGATCATGATCATGATCATAGTGAAATTTCTAAAATTCACTGGTAGATTTAGATCAATCATATTCAATTACATTCACATCACTATCAATCGAATTAGACTTGTACCGATGCTACGTCCCTAACCTAACTTCTACTACCTTCATCATTTTTATCCTCGATCCTATGGGGGTAAACCAATATCGCGTCGTGTCGTGTCGGCCATCTTCACTTCCGATCTAGCCTGCCTGTGCGACAGGGCCTTTGAGTCGAGCTCTCGTGTTCCTCATTTATCCGTCAAGTCATAACATCTTCCAAGCTCGATCCACTGGCTCTTCGGAGAGACGTTGCGTCTCTCTGTATATTGTACCGTATATATCATGGGGAGTGTTCTGAGGAATTGTTCGGCTTGATCCCTGCCGCTAATTTCCTTCACCGCACTACACGCAATCGACTGTCATTCCATCCACATCGCCTTGATGGATGGCGGTCTACTACTGTGCGTTTTTCAAGAAATTTCTTGCCTCGAACTACAGTGTTGTGGAACCAGCTGTCGGCGGCGGTATTTCCGGACCGTTACGACTTAGGGATCTTCAAGAAACGAGCCTATTCTTTCCTTAAAGGCCGGCAACGCGCCTGCGATTCCTCTGGTTTTGCGGGTGTCCATGGGCGGCGGTGATTACTTTCCATCAGGTGATCCGCTTGCTCGTTTGCCTCCTTCTGCTATAAAAAAAAAAAAAAAAAAAGTGATCGCCGCGAGTTTACTACTGTGATCACGAACTTTTGCCGTGGAAAGTCAAGAAAGAGTGAGACGCGCGTCCACTACAGCCAGCACGCGGGAGCAACGTCGAACCAGGTTAGCCCCCTAAAACCCCTCTTCTTTGATCGCCCATTCACAATAATTAAATTCAGGTCAGATAAGGTATAAAGAAGAGAGCCATTGTAATGTAATGATTAAGCATTTTTATCATCAAAATAGTCAATTGACTTTATCATAATTGTATAGACATATTTAGTTGTAAAATAAATGTGCAATTTGGCCAGCACAATGCCACATAGTTGCAAAATACGTCGACTCACTCGAGAAACGTAACATGAACAGGAAAGGAGGAAAGCTTGAACAGGATGTAGTTTTATAACGCGAATAACTTAACCGTATTACTGTTAAGTTGTAAGAGAGCTTTTATAGCGCGAGGAATAAGTAAACAACTTCGGTTGTCCATATAAACTAATAAGCTCAAAATTTGACAAACCAATGGGTCAATTTTAATGAAACTTCGAATGTTAAAGTAAAATACAGAGGTCGAAACACTTATAATATAATAAAAATATCTTTATTGTTGAAATTTTGCATTCACAGTGCTATATAGATATAGGATAAAATGTTTACTAGAAAAAAATCAACCAGTCTCAGGAAGCTCAAGTGCGATTCGAACCCACGACCTTTGGATTGCCGGTCCACTGCTCTAACCGCTGAGCTACCGAGACCCCAGAAGACTCGTTGAATTACGTCTTTATCGATTGTTAAATACTTGCAATAGTATTTCTTTCGAATGTGAGGGTAGACTTCACAGTGACATAATATCGCTGCGCTGGCTTGCAGCGTAAATCAAACTACAAGGAAGAATTCAACGAGTCTTCTGGGGTCTTGGTAGCTCAGCGGTTAGAGCAGTGGACCGGCAATCCAAAGGTCGTCGGTTCGAATCCCACTCGAGCTTCCTGAGACTGGTTGATTTTTTTCTAGTAAACATTTTATCCTACAATAAAAATAATTTTAAATAACGTTTATTTAGTTGTTAAGTAGGTACATATTGCGATTTAGAGTTTAATAAAAAAAGTTTAAAAAGTTTAAAACTTAATGATTAAATGTTTAGACGAATCGAAGATTACGATGTAGCAGCCATGAGACACTGTTTGCTATATATACATAAGTCAAAATCGTTGAAGAATTTCGACAGAACTTCTATAACGCTTTTTGTCGAGAATTTCGACCAATACCTCGGTGGGGCGGAGTGGTAAACGCAGCCGCCATGATAACTGCCGGGGGTTCAATTCATTCACCCCTGGGGTAGTCAACTTTTATCAACGATTTATAATCTTTAAGTATAATTGAGCGTTATTAGCGCAAAAAAATCAAATATTACGAACCTCTACATATTTTAATTCAGTCACCCATCCAGTAACGCAGCATTGCGAAAGTTTCTTAACTGGCAAGATCGCAAAACGAACGCCATAGCAGCAGCCTGCCGCTGCGCTATCAAGCTGCTCTCAGAGAGACAGTTTCATTTCAATTCTGAATATAGAATTGTGGTTTTCCGTCAGTTTAAGGTAAAAATGACAGTTTTTTTGTAATGAGTCATAATTCCGAGTGATTGCGCTTCCATCTTTGGCCTCAAATTAACTGGTTGATAATAATAACTACAAACTACAATTAAGCTAATCGGTTTTCACTGTAAGCGTTGCCGTGTAGTTAAACATAGCACCTTCGCCTTTGACTTTAATCTCCGTAAACAGCATATTAATTGTTTTTAAACTAGCGCCCCGCACGTGACTTCGTCCGCGTAATCATCCCTTACCCCGTGACAAATTTCCAAAAAAAATATTTTACCATTGATAATGATAATCAGATTCAAATCGCCTGAGACGTATTTTTGGCCACAGCTCAGAGGATTTTGGGAGGATCGAAACGGAAATAGTTTAGCGTTTGAATTTTGAAAATGGGCTGGTACTTTAACAAAACTTAAAAAATTAAAAAAAAAAAAACGATTTTTTTGGCGGTGTTTGATTACTTACTAAATTGTAAATATTAAAAAAAAACAGACTTATGATAAAATGAAAAAATTGCTACAACATGGCATGAAAATCGGTTACCAATTGTGACCTGTCTGTAGGTGGTCCCTTTAGATTTGGAATTGTAGAAAAACGGGTATTTTCGTATACAAAAAGTGATGTAGCTTCTATGATTATTGACCGATCGTCATGATAATGGTGTTAAAAGATGCGGATGCAGACCAAAAAGTGCATTCGAGTTGGAATCTCGAAAATCTAAGTAAAATTCATCGGGCGCCTTAAAATGAAAGGAATTGGCCAATAATTTGTCTAATAATAGTCTGTATGGCACAGCGGCGGCTTATTAAAAAGTACCTACTACCAACCCATCTCTTCTCTTAGGTAAAAAGCGACTAACGGATTAAAAACTGCACATACACCCAACAGCATAGAGCGGCGATGGGCTAACCTAGCTAACCACCTATCATGCTGAGTAAGTAAGCTAAGTAAATTTCCACCCTCCACACCAACCCGCATTGGTCCAGCGTGGTGGGTTATGGGCGTTATGGCCCAACCTTCGCACGTGCTATTGTCCATGTGGGAGGCCTGTGCCCAGCCAGGGGACGCTTAATAAAAATTATCCACCCGATATGTTAGAGTTCGTATCCGGCTTGTGGAAAGAAATCACGTTTGTAGTTTGTTTTCAATAAAATTACGACAACATACATACCTACATATAATCACGACTATCATCCCTGAAGGGTTAGTCAGAGACTAGGCAATTAGGACCGCAAAAGCAGTCCTATGCCATAGTCCACTTTTCACCAAATTGCGACTGCACATGGGCTCAGCGTGACAGGTGGTGAGCCCATCGTCGCTCTAAGCTGTTGGATGTATGTACAGTCTTTAGTCCGTTAGTCGCCTTTAACGATACCCAAGAGAAGAGAGGGGATGGTAGTACTCTTTCACCGCTACGCGACACGGTACGGTACGAGGATTTTCTTGTCCTATCCTCAGCGGTTGAGGGTTCCGGGTTCGTGCGCTTCCACCTTCGGCCTTATCGTCACTTACCATCAGGTGAGATGTAGGCCAAGCGCTTACCTGTTCTAAAATAATAAAAAAATGCAATAAAATTTCTTAAGTTATTAAATATAACATTTTCATTTCAAAATCTTGATTCGGCTCTGTAGCCGACCCTGTGGTCATGATGGTTAATCTAGTGAGGCTTCGTGACACCCTTAAGAAAGTAATTACCAATAGAATACCTCTAGGAACAGTTTAGTACCTAGTCATGCCCACAGACCATATAACGCTATGCCTAAGTTTCTCATCGCCCGTAGAAGGAAGTTATGAGAGCTAATAAGCAACAATGTGTTAGGATCACAGCAGATCAATGCTGTGGTGTTTGACCGCCCCTCCGAAAAGCAGTTGTGATCTCGTGATATATGTATGTAAAATTAATATAAGACTTTTAATAGCACTGGATATGCATTTAACTTTGTATACCACCTGACCTGACATGGCAAATATACATACGAGATACAAGAGTGTACTTTGTATGGCACCATGAGTGTATAATAAAATAACTTTAAAACCGAAAGACATCATGTCTTTCGGTTTTAAAGTGTTTCAAAAAAGGCTTATTATGAAAGTAAGTAACAAATTGTTTTAACTCATTATTAGCTGTATAATTATTTTTTTTCAAAACATCTAATTGGCATCATTATTTAATTAATTAATGGACATGTAATTGCATCTTTGCATTCCTTGTGGCTAAATCGGAATAATTCAGATAATAACAAAATAACTTTCGTTTTGAACAGCTTTAATTAGACGCCTATTATTTACTACCTCTGTGCCACCTGTGTTTGCAAATGAATATGATTTGATTAGACGTCACCGTTCAAACCTCATTGACAATACCAGGCAATCAAGTAGGCAATGCTTGCAGAGTTCAAAGTTGCCACTGTCATACATTTCAAGTATCCAGTCATTTGCATAATCAAAGATACGAATCGCCACCGCACAATCGTTATCATAAAGCTTTAATGAGCGCAAGCGCATAAAATTTCCATAGTACGCACTAGTACGTACTCGTACTGAAGCAATGAAAAAAACCCCAGGTCCGAAGCGCGTTGTCGACGCCGACGTTTGCCGAAACTCCTTGCGTCATTCTGTCTTAACACACCGGACTGGCCAGATAGAGAGACACGGCACTCGTTCGGTGAAGAAAAAAAAGGAAAAACTCGCCAGCGAAAATCGAACGTTACCGCAGTCAGTAAGCGACCGACCGCGCACCGCACCGCACCGCACGCTCCGTGCCGTACTGTCGGATAGAAAAACGCGGCACATTTTAGAAAGTTTCCGTAGTCGAAACGCCTACGCTTGTGTTATTAAATTTATTATTTAGGCATTTATATATCGCAACCGTAGGTATATAGTGTTATTGTTTCTGTGTTTTGTGAGGAAGTGCGTACATGATACTAGGAAGCTGACCAGAGGCCAACGAGATGCTTAGAACGTGAGTTTTGAATGCAACCCGTGATAGGAATTGCAATTAATTGAGATTGTTTAATTATTGACTGTCGTTATTATCACGTGCGATTTATTGTAAACGACAACATGGTCATACAACATAGTTGTATGTAACATCATAATAATTATGTTGTTAATTAAAATAACGAGAAAAATAACGTTGAAACATTGTTGCGGTAAGAAATAGTTTAATCAAAAGTGGTTAAAGTGTATTACAATGCACGTCGACGCCGCGTTTAATGGTTGTTTCTAATAAGCGGATGTGCAATAACATAGATGTTATTATTATTTCTGTATAATTTATATGCGCGTACGGCCGCCCGTCTGGCTGTGCGGCATAGTTTCATAATCGGAGCTTGCGAATCGCAGGTACGCGAATGTATTTTCTAATACCGCCTGACCTAATAACATGGTTATATTATAAAAAGTTGATATTCTATGCCGTTTCTTTACATAAAGTGAGTTGTAAGCATAACAATTACGTCATAATAGTCAGCTAGATTGGACCACTGGTAACGGCAGACTGAAAAAGAAGGATGTAAGACCTTTGCCCTGAAGTAGGACAAAATAGGCTGATACTATTAGTAATAACAATGGTTTTTGCTTCGGAAGGCACGTTCAGCCGTCGGTTGGTAAGGTGGCAGTCGTTACATCCAACCAACCTTGTTGGGTTAGCGCAATTATGGTTTTTAAGCGGATTTTGATAAAGAATCTTAAACACAGCATGATTTTACTGAATGTAAAGTTTGACAGATTGCAAAATAATGGTACTACCATTAATCACTCAGACCTTTACCCACATATATACATATAATCACGACTATTATCCCCGAAGGGTTAGTTAGAGACTATGCAATGAAGACAGCAAAAGCAGTCCTACAGTACATGTGCTCTGCGTGACAGGTGGTGAGCCCATCGCCGCTCTATGCTGTTGAATGTATGTGCAGTCTTTAGTCCGTTAGTCGCCTTTTACGACACCCAAGGGAAGAGAGGGGGTGGTAGTATTCTTTCACCGCTACGCGACACGGTAAACCTTTAACTATTTTTTTTAAGGATTCTTAATGTAACATAAAAAAACAAACATTTAGACGGGGATTGACACTAACTACTTATTAATGGCATCATACGCATACCTTTGTAACATTAAACGTTAGAGTAAAATACTAATAATAGTAACATTAAAGTAAAATACTTTGAAATACTGAGCATCTACTGAATAAAATTAGAAACAGACAAATATATAATACTAGCAGCCGCTCGCGGTTTCACCCGCGTGGTTCCACTTCCCGTGAAAATATCGGGATAAAAAGTATAGGATACTTTTTATGTGTTAATCCAGGTTATAAACTATCTGTATGCCAAATTTCATCCAAATCCATTTAGTAGTTTTTACGTGAAAGAGTAACAAACATCCATTCATACTTACAAACTTTCGCGTTTATAATATTAGTAGGATAGAAAAACTAGTTAGTGCGATTCAGACCATTTCTCTTTAGCTCTTCATTAGATTAGATAAAATATAAAGACTAACGAACAAAAGAAGGAGGATAAAGAGTATACGGAGAAGGAAATGTGCTTAGATAATTAGGTACTTTTAAAACTTAATTAGTATCACAACATAAGCCTTAAAACATCCCACCACTGGGCTCAGACTTTTCTTCTTACGAACGACATCAAACAGTGCCGACGGATTATCGATCCTAACGAAGCGCGGATGTGCATAAAATATTTTAAACCTTAGCAGTTCACCCATCCAATTACCCGGTTTCGCAAGAATAGCTTAACAATCGTTATCGGATCGCCCGAGAAATCTCTACATAATATTTCATACATAAAGATGAACGTAAACTAAATACTACAGAATAACTATAGTAGTACAACCCCTAAACGCAAGACATGTATATACATAGACATATTATTATATCTCATAATCTTTTATGAATACTTATGATGATACACTGATGTGAGGGACTTGTAGTGCCACTTAGTAACAACTTTACTTGCTACGACAAAGGTCAGAGTTCAAATATCTGTTGATCACGGCTGGCAGGAAGTCTCTGACCACAAAATTGTAAGGCAAAAAAAAACAACACTTAAAAGTAAAGGTTTTATCAATAACAAAATAATTATAGTTAATATTAAGACAATGGAAGAAAAAGCTTACAGAATTTTACGGTAATTATCGTCAGATTTTTCTTTAATCAGCCATTAAAGACAAGAAAAGTAAAAATAAATAAATGTACAAATTATTATAAGCATAATAAATACGAGTATAGTAATTAAAAGGTATAAATATCTATATCTGTATAAATATCTAAAGGTAAGAAGGTATTCCAAACATAACTTCTTTTTATATTTCGTTTTTAAAAACAAGTTTGTTGACAAAAAATTAATGCCAATCGCAACGCTATAATGGTAATTCATTATCTTGGATCTTGGTAATGTAACGGTTATCTAACAGTGGTTCTACTGCCCAATATGGTAGTCTGGCAATTTGGCGTGAATTAAAAAAAATAGTTATACAAACAGCCATTGCGATAATGCCGTTTGCTCCATTATAAAGTTATTTGGAATAGTTTGAATGGGCAAAGCGAGCTGTTGGTTTAAAAACGCGTTTAATTTTTACAAAAAAGACGTTTTGAATCGTTTTCGGAGTCATTCTGTCAGTTTCAGGATAAAAGTTCTATACATAATACAAATCACATTTTTATCTTATAAAATACAGAATTTAAGAAAAATACTTAATCTATATAATTAAATAAATACTTTAGGCTTACTGTAAGCTTTTGTAAATAAAGAATTTATTATTTTATTTAGATTAGTGCGAAAATCAGAAGAACAGTTAACGACGACGAACAAGTTTGTAAAACATTTTGCAGAATACTACGTACCTACCACTTGCATTACATTACATAAAGGCGACTAATGGACTAAAGACTGCACATACATCCAACTGCATAGAGCGGCGATGGGCTCACCATCGTTACGCGGAGCACATGTGCAGTCGCTATTTCGTGATAAGTGGACTATGGTATAGGACTGCTTTGCTGTCCTCATTGCTTATGTAATACACACATTACAATCACGACTATTATCCCCCAAGGGTTAGTCAGAGACTAGGCAATGAGGACAGCAAAAGCAGTCTTACACCATAGTCCACTTTTCACCAAAAGCGTCTGCACATGTGCTCCGCGTGACAGGTGGTGAGCCCATCGCCGCTCTATACTGTTAGACGTATGTGCAGTCTTTAGTCCGTTAGTCGCCTTTTACGACACCAAAGGGGAGAGACGGGGTGGTAGTATTCTTTCACCGCTACGCGACACGGCACAGCACTTGCGTTATGTATTCATTATTTCAACAAGTTCTGTTCAGAGACAAAAATACATATTGATTTTTTTTTCAAGATCGAACATGAGTCGTATCCGATTGTACAGCAGATGGAACCTTGTAAAAGCTACAAGGGCTTATGAAAGTCAAAACTAACCGGGTTTGGTATATAATTATTTGACACCTGCAAGTCATAAGTAAGTTATTAATTAGCTTATATTCTGGCCTACTACATTGCTAAGGCTTCGGTCATTCAAATCAAGTCGTCGCTACAATAAAATTGATGGGTTATGCCAAATACAGGTTGGTGATGAGATGGCAAACCCGTGATAAGCGTCACTATAAATCCGAAGGCCTAACCTGGGAAATGAATGCTGAACCTGTCATTATCGGACCGAGCGCTCTGCCACTATGCCACCGATTCGGAAACATACTTAATTTTAATTGTGCAACTTCTAATTTATGTTTTTTGAATAAAGTACAAAAATAAATAAGAGCATCATTTCTATTTTACAAGGCCAACTATCGATTTTCGATTTAAAATACTATTCCGAACAGGTAGTCATTCACGACTATTTAAATATATGCTAATAAAGAGGATGAGCTTATTGAAATTAACCGAAAATCATCGTTAAAATCTTCTTTAACTGACACCGGCCCACGCCACGGTCCATTTTAAAGTACAAACCAGTTTCGTAAACGCAATATTACATTTATACAATATCTGTGTATGTAAAATCTCGTTTATTAACAATTTTATAGACGAATCGACGAATACACACTACCGCGGTCGGAAATGAACCTTAGACTCTAACGCAGGGGCACAAGGTCGAAAGTCTTGTGCGCTCGTCTACGGCGTGACGGCCTCGCGTGTGTTTTGCTGAACATCATGTTCATTGAAATCCAAGCTGATTGCCTGTTGTTCAATTTCCAACAGATCAGTGGCCTGGTAGGATTCTTCTAAGAATCCGACTGGAGGCGACCACCCTGATACCTATTTCTGCGTCAGTGTCCAACTGATACATACTTACATATAGGATTGCCAGGTCGCTAAACCTAATAGCCGGACAGACTAACCAGTTTGGCTGGACATTTGGGTAAAAAGGCCGGACACCCTACATTTTCAGGAGCAGGAGCGACCGACAGTCGACTCGCCTGCGCTCGACCACGCTCGGCGCTCGCTCGTTTGCGAAATGTAAAAAGCCTAACAACAGCCGGACAAGCCGGACACCGTTTATTTTGGCCGGACACGCAATCAAACAGCCTAACTATGTCCGGCCTTATCCGGATGCCTGGCAACGCTACACACATACATAGACTTACTACTATTATCCCCAAAGGGTTAGTCAGAGACTAGGCAATGAGGACCGCAAAAGCAGTCCTCTACCATAGTCTACGTTTCAAAAAATTATAACAGCAGATGTGCCCAGTGTGATAAATGGTGAGCCCACCGCCGCTTTATGCTGTTGGATGTATGTGCAGTCTTTAGTCCGTAAGTCGCCTTTCACCTCCAACTGATAGATGATCGGCTTGAATGCGAATCATAGTAGTTCCGTCCTCATAGCTCAATGGCGCAACGGCTAAGGCCAGGTAAGGCGACATTGCAGTTCGCGGGATGGGTGACCAAATTAAAAGCATCTCGAGCTCTTCCATGCTTTGGATGGCATGTAAAGGCGCTAGTTGGTGATAGAAATTACTGTGATTAATAATAATCTTAATAAAAAAGTGTAAAAACAATCAGTTATTTTTCCATTACAAAAACGACAAAAGATAAAGTACGGAAAATGCCAAACGTGATGAGATGTAGCTTGGGTAGGCGTGATTTGTAGACGACAACAATGTTATTTGAAATTTTTCATACACAACTTAAAGACATACTGAAATACATTATTTAAATTTGTTTTTTCTTGCATTGGATATGCTTTATTTATGTCGAAACTAATAAGGGAATTGGAAAAAAAAACTATTTGTCTCATGTTAGTAGCTGTTTTTCCAGTGTTATATAATTAAAAAATATATTTTAAAATAATATATAAATGGCTTTTTACCGTATAAAGTAAAATAGAAAATAAAGTCTAAATCTTACCTAGAAGTTAGAAAACCTAAAGCGCGTATGTCTTATGCTTTCAGGAGTATATTCAGTAGGTAGCCCGCGCTTGAATAACAATAGCCAAAAATAAATCAATAATTTAAATATTCATTCTTAATACAATCCGACACTGACAGAATTGCCTTTGTCTATAATACGTTCATCAAGTCTCCCAAGTTTTTTGTAGCTTAGCTTCAAAGTGCTGACTGACTGACTGACTGACTTTTATACATAATTACGTTATTTAGTTTACAGTAGGTTCCTAAATACTAATTTATTTTATATCTAATAATATTTCGTAGCTTATTTAAAAAGTAATATATTTCGATTCTAAATTTATAACTTGTCATTTATTCATACACAAGACAAGAAATTAAACAACGAACCATGATTAACTAAAACTACTTAAATAACTTAAAAACTAAAAAAAACTTAAAAATACCTTATAAAAAATATCTTTAAGGGCACCGCTGCCGTGCGGCAAAGTCCCTAAATGGATGGCAGCGTTAAAACTTAATTTATAACTTATTTTCAAATTAAATTTTAAGAAATAAAGTACAACGCCCCTGGCGTTCACGGGCATGACGCAGGGAGCCTCCAAATACAGAGTGTTTGGTAATAGGTACATTTAGTTCGAACAGTATTTGCAGTTTCGTATAAAACATTTTTTTTTGCGCAATTACAGACTTGCTGGGAGCAAGTCTGTAATTGAATACATATTAGGGATCGGCGCTCAAAGTGTTACCAATTAAAAATGCTGTAATTTTGTCAATTTAGATTTTTTTTTTATATAATCCGAATATCGTAAAAATATTTCAAATTTTTAGAGAAAAATGTTATTGTTCTATGTAACCACTTGCGGATAATATCATTGAGTCTGTTAGGAAAGGCTTCACACGCAAATATAAATTGACATAATTACAGCATTTTTAATTGGTAACACTTCTAGCGCCGTTCCCACCTGGATGTTCTGTACATCAGGGTTATCGGGTAGATAATGTGATGCGTACCGACGACTTTGATTTACAATATTACTTTAAATATTAATATATATTAAGTGCAAGGAACAACTATTTGTTCCTTAATAGGAGGGGCCAGTTGCGGGATTCTATATCTATTATTAAACACCCTGTATACCCCGGTAATGGATCCATACAAAAAGTTCCACTGATGATATACGAGTACATTATTTACATTTACCATAATACATACATACAATGGGTGTCAGCAATGTCAAGAGCGGTGACGCTCGCGGAGAAACGTCACCGCGGCGCAAAGGTCAGGGTGCCTTCTTACTCGCTCAACGTGATGGTGGAGTGAGTCACTAGCTCACTAGTGGGTCTAGCAGGTTCTTTTACATGCAGTCTAGGGAGTTCCTGGGCGACCACTTTTCAGCGATATTCGCTTACACACCATCTGCGCGCACGCTCCTGTACGTACGCGCGGTGGGAATGTAGTCGACGGTCGACGATCTGAGGCTCGCTTGTGTGATGCTGAGAAAACCTCCGGGGTTTGATCGGTCATATCTAGGACGGAGTAAAATCATATGCGGACGTAGCAAAAGGCAGGCACGAACACTCATCGGAGCCCTGACCGGGCACTATGCCACAAAACAAATGCTCCATAGAATGCAACTAGCAACAGACAGCTTGTGCAGAGCATGTGGGAAAAAAACGGAGTCCATGCAACACTTACTGTGTGACTGTGACTCCCTTGCTAGAAAAAGAATGAGTCTCCTGGGATTGGTCTACCCGAAACCAGAAGGTTTTAGGCTCTTCGCCCTCATAGACATTGCCAAACTTATTGGCAGTCGTTTTCACTGAAGAAACAGAGTGATAGGACGGGGTTGCACAAAAGATCCTAATGGGTCGACGTGCTGCTGCGAGAGGGAGACCTGTGCAGGCCCCACTAAGATAAGATAAGATAAGATTGATCGGTTATTACTTCGGCTTGAAGTAGTTCTTTTTCGCACACAACCCAACACGAGGACAAATAAATAAATAAAATTTGTTTTCGCTCACACCAAGTATCTAAACCAAGATAAGCTTCTTTTGAAACTCTTTAATATGGTAAGATAACGGATAATATACATAAACATAGAATAACACCCAAACCGGAAATCAATTTAGAAAAAATGTTTTTTCTAAATTGACCCGACCGCGAATTGAACCCGGGACCTCAGAGATGGACCCAGAACCGGCGTGTTAACCACTCGACCACGGAGGTCGTCAAATGGAGGAGAAAACGGAGAATGGCTCCGTGTTAGGTTGTGTACGAGTCATCATCATCATCATCGTTTCTGCTCGCAGTTACCCACTGTTGAGTATAGGTCTTCTTTAGTTCGTGCAAGCCCCTGCCAAGTCCCGAAAGGCCGTAGTTAGCCAACACTAAATTATTCACAAAAACTACAGGAACAAAGTCCATGAATGGAACTTACGAACCGTAGACGTCATTTCATAGTCAGCCACGTCGTCATCATGACTTGTCGATTCCGAATGATGAAATGTGTTGTGTTGTGTGAAATACATAATTTCACCATCTACTGTACTATGTACTGATACTCACCTTTCTTAGTTTCTCTTCACTACTTGACTCCTCCGATCATCTGAAATTCTAAACACACTAGATAAACAATCTCATCCCATATAAAAAATTCCAACAAGTAATTTTGATACTTGGCCCTATCACCGTTGTGGTATTAAATTTGAACGGCAATGTCAATGACAACAGACAGCAATCTAATGCTCACTCTTGGTTGGAGCGTTAGTTCGAGGCGTCACTTTGAGAGCGCTATGCTATTGTTAAGACGATCGAATCGAAGCTCAACTCAATATGCTTATATAAGATCACTTGTCAGCATCTACATCCTAATCCCGCATGAATGTGGCGACCAAGCCTTCGATAAGGAACAACCGTAGCCTTACTTACTGCAATTACATAAACCATATTTTCTTGCGCATCTTGAAGTTGAAATTCTCTCTCCCTCGCACTTATGTAATAAGAGCAAGAGCCGTTGCGCAATAATTATATAGCCTCCATGCTCTGATTAGGACTGTATCATGCTATATGTGGAATGTGTCGATAATATCTTAAATCGATGTCATAGTGTTCATGAAAGCAGTGTGACATTTCTGGAACATGGTGTTAAGTGTCATAAATAAAAATGTGGATGTAGAGAAATCTAAAAAGTAAGTAGATAATGTTGACCCAATTTCTAAGGGTTGGATATAACCACGATAGCATTATTGTAGGAGTCAGGTAGCGGTTCGCCGCTCGTAATTCCTTTGGAAATAAAACTTGTTCTTAGTAAAATTGCATACACAAATATTTTAAATATAGCTCGCCTATTCTTAACAGGTCCTTGATATTTTGTAAACAAGATCGGATGTCGATGACGTAGTTGACATTGAACAAAGGCACTCTTTAGTTTACACAGTATTCAGATACTGTAAGCTAAATTGAATAAAACCATAGTATAGGTTCGAATCCCGGTTGCAACAAAGTATTGTAAGTAGATAGAATCACGATCTACGACTATTATCCCCAAGGAGTTAGTAGAGTAGTAGAAGCAGTCCACCTTTCACCAAGTTACAATTGCACATGTGCTCAGCGTGACAGGTGGTGAGCACATCGCCGCTCTATGGCATAATGATATTCATAAGTGCTGTAACCTAAACATGGCCTAACCTGAATAAATGATATTGATTCTTGACCTTCTTGATTCAATGCTGTTGGATGTAAGTGCAGTCTTTAGTCCGTATGTCACCTTATACGACACCCAAGGGAAAAGAGGAGGTGGTAGCATTCGATTAATGAACCACTAAGCGACACAGTTTTAAAAGTATTGTAACTCGTAATATTTGCTTTTTGCGTCGATAAAGCTCAAATAATCTCGCGGATAACGAAACTTTAAAAAAATAGCTTCGCCGAAATTAACATAGTATACTGAACACACATTTCAACTATATAACAAACAGGCAACAGTGGACAAGGCATTTCATGTTACGTGATTTGTTTTATCTGCAGGGCATCACGACAGACGTGGAGCCTACTTAAAATGAATGATAATAGTGTAATACCACTAATACGCGTTGTTTTATCATTTAGAAAGAGAAACTTAAGTTTCTAAAATTAAATTAATTTTATAGTAATAATGAACTAACTGGACAGTGGAACGGCTTTCGCGTTTTGGTAGTGATCTTGAATGTTTAATAGCTTTCGCAATACCTGAACCTTATGAATTTGCAATTTCAGATCTTATGCTTTGTTATTTTAATGGATTAAGTACGAGTAGGTACCTTTCAAAGTGGGACGTAGTAATGCAAAACAATGCTGTTAGGTATCACTAAATAGTTATTCTATTGCTCACCTTCTAGTCTTAGAAGTTTTATTGTAGGTTTTATGGTACCTATAGTCTTGTACAACAACTACAATAGTATATAGTATTTAACCATAAAGGGTTTGAAGTAACAACGTCAAAGTCAAATTATTTATTCAATGTAAACCTTAACAGGCACGTATTGACGTCAATACTAATAATAATTAAAAAAAACAGTTAACTAACTTGTAGTTAAGACTTAACAAGTAATTTAACTAACTAACTATAGTCTGTGCCAGACAAACGCGCATCGCTACCCCCAGTACCACTGCACGCCGAAACCTTATTTAATACAAATATATTAAAAGTAAAGTACAGTCTGTATACTGTCTCACAGCTGGAAAAAGGCCTCCATCATTGAATTCAAGGCATCGCTACAATAGATGGGTATTGGTTTAGTCACTACGCTTGCCCAATGCGGGTTGGTGATCACAAACCCGGGCTATGCATAGGAAAAATCCGAAAACACACTTTGCCCGGCCTGGGAATTGAACCCGGGACCTCCGGATATCGAGCCGAGTGCTTGACCACTCGGCCACCGAGGCGTACAAATATATTGTTTTTTCAAAAATATTTTGCTGTTTTGCAATGTCGACCAGGCACTGTAGAGCTACACTAACTACTTTTTTCGTACATAAAAGACATCAACGCGCGTTCCTTCATTTTCACATTGATAGTAAGTTTGTAAAGCATTTTTCTAAGTAAAATGTATTTTATTTGTGTAGTATTTGATTAGCAAGATCAAATATACAAAATTACACTAACTAAGGAATACAATTTTTTTTTCATAAGTAAAAAACCAATAATCATAAAAAATATTAATAAAATATGTAAGAAAAATCGAAAAAAAACATGCCTAACTAATAATAAAATGTTCCTCTGAGTAGATGACGATAAAAACCGGAAGAAAAAAGAAGAAAATTTAAGTGTAATTTACTCTAAATCCTTTTTTCTCTGATAACCTTATAACAGTTTGAATACAACAACGCTACCAACAGTGGTGTTATGAAAGACTTTGATAAAATAGTGATAGGTGCAAGGCAAGCTTTACACAAGCCTTACCTACCATCGTCCGAACAGTGTAGAAAAAAAAGGAACCGGGAATTGAACCTGAAACGTCTAGGGCCGAGGCTAGTGGTTACACCACCGTCTTATCTAAGTCTGTCGCTACAACAACAATTTGGTAACAATTGTTGTGTTAGAGATAATAAATTAAAAGATAAGTTATTCAGTTCCTCTTTGGTTTAAAATTCCGATAAAAGTGCGCTTTCACCTACGGTCTTATCACTTACCATTACCTGTGATGAAGGCAAAACGCTTCCCCGTTGTTCAATAAAAAAGGACTGGTAACAATTGCCATAGCAATTAGTGTATCATGATTGCGGGGGTCAGCTGGTGTCAAGGCGCACAATGATCGATTGTCTTACGTCGGATCGTTGGCAGCGTATGCTATTATGTGCATTTCGGCACGCGTGCCATTTGTATGGCAAAGGAGTTATTGTAAGAATGTAGATAGATAGATAATGCTTTTGTTGCAACGGTATACATTACATTACATTACATTAGGTATACACTAAACATAAAAAAGAAACAAGTACGATACATCGCTACAATTTGGCGGTCTTACAGCTATAAAGCGATTTCTTCCAGACTACCAGTCGGATGGAGAGAACTTATACACTTTAGAATCGCAATGTGCGCGAATGGGATGAATGGAGGAAGTTAAAACGTTCTTTAAGGTGGCAAGGATAGGTGGGATTATACAGTATTTGTAAAGAAGGGCGGGGATGTGAGTATTCCGTATGTATTCAAGACTTAATCGAACATACAAATGCCTTTGCGAATCACTGGTTGTGGAAGTAAGTTGGTTTTGTGTTAAGAGTGCTGTTGGACACCGGTATTCCCACATGGACAACAGCACATAAGGATTGGGTTATAACCCAGCACGCTGGCCCAATGGGGATTGTCAAAAGTTAACAGAGAAATGATAATTTAAAGTCACCCTGAAAATATTTACTGAAATAAACATTTTTTCATTAAAATGTTTCATCTTTTTAAATAATTAATCCACAGTTGGTACTATTTATCTACATAACTATCAAGAAAATGCATGTAAATAAATATAGTAAAACCTAAATTACCAAACAACTAATGATCATATTCCAACAACTACACATTGTAGCTGGCAAATATGTTTGCTTGAATAATGTTCTGTTGACATGGTACACACACTAGCACTGCAAGCTATGCAAAACTGTCAGAATTGCCCAAATGATTTTCAACTTTAGCTGTTTAGGTGTTGAGTTTAAGACCGATTGTATAATTGTCGTTTTTGAGTAGTTTTACGCATTGAGGACCGAGTTACAAACTATTATACATAACGAGAGACGACACCGCTAAGCAAGTTTTTGCGCACTGAATGCGGCCCACGCGCTGCAAACGCTTCAGAAATTAGATAGATAGATAGACAACACTTTAATTGCAACACCACAAAGATTTACATAGAACTTAATAAAACTCGATTTTTGTGACTGGACTCGTAAATGAGTGCTCAAGCCTTTTTGTCAGTGATAAGACTCACGAGTCCATAATATATGACTCCAGAACTCGAGTCTTTTTACATAATACAGAGACTCTTAAGACGAGTTCATTGCGAGTGAGAAACAGTGAGTTCCATATCCACTCTGCTGATATAGGCGTTCGTTAACCACCTCCACAAGCGAGCCAACGCGACTAGTGCGCCAAAGAGGAAAAAAGAAGTTCAAAGAGTTACTACTTCAATTATATCATCAAAGTTACTACTTAAATTTTTTTATAGAAAAATACTTGTTCATGGAATTACGTCTTAAAAAAATTATATTAGAATTATACAATTAAAAAGGTTAGGTTTTTTTTAGAACTTGAGTTCCATTGCTCGCTTGCTCAGAACTCAGGACTTATTTTAGATGTAGTCTTGCTAGCTTTGCCAAAATGAGTCCAGTCCAGAAATTAGGACTTATGAACTCGAGTTCTAGCCAATCCAAGCGATCGTGGACCTTGCGGCTGCAAATCAGTGCAAAGATAATTGGGCGGTACATACACTCACTCAGACTATTATCACCAAATCGTTAGTCAGACACTAGGCAAATAGCAACTGCACATGTACTCAGCGTGACAGGTGGTGAGCCCATCGCCGATCTTTACTGTTGGATGTGTGTGCAGTCTTTAGTCCGTTGGTGACCTTTTATGACACCCAAGGGAAGAGAGTGGTTGGTAGTATTCTTTTGCTTAGCCGCTATACCACAAGGCTGAGTTTTCTACTTTGTAATTTGCTATAACCAAAGCCTTTAACAACATGTAATCGACGCTTCGAATAAGTAGAAAAGTAAAGGTATCTATAGTACTTTCAATGAGCCACTTAATTTTCGCGGTATCGTCTCTAGTTTTCATACCTCAGTCCTCAAATGGTTTTATGTGTTGTTGTGCGTACATGCTCCGAGTTCACAAGACCTTGGGCCGAGCAGCCTCATGTTGAGGCCGGAGGCTCTTTGCGCACAACTCATGGTGTTTGCTTTCTGAAGAGCATATAAATTAGTCATACAAATATGTGTTGTAGTTTATGGTTTGTTTCAATGAAAGATTATTATCGGTTGTGGTATTTATAATTATCATCGTCATCAGTCAATGTACCACTGCTAGGTAGCCTTCTTATTTGAACATATGATGAGTTTGGGGTACACGTGTACAACTTACCAAGCTGGCTCAATGTATTGTTTTTTTTAAATAGATTCAATTAAACTTTGCCCGTACAGTATGCAAACACGGTAATCCAATGGTATCGATCACTGATATCAGAAGGTACGAAATCACCGCTCGAATAATAAGATTTGAACACATTCTAAATTACGGAGAACTTGAAATATTTTAATTTGGCCACCCATCCGGTGACCATCACACTTACCACACTGTCAACTCAAAATGAAAAAAGATTTATTCAAATAAACTTTTTTCAAAGTGTTTATATAAACATTTTTAAATGCACCCAGGTTTATAAAACACTCCCAGGTCCATTAATAACACAGTGAAGGAGGAAATAAATACTTACATAGAATCTTACAAAACCCGTTTGCAACGCCATCGTCACCCAAATCCGCTAGCAGTGCAGCATACTATTTTCAACCAGTTGAGACGATTAGGGAGATGCACATTCTGGAATTAAATTACTTAGTTTATAAGCTTCCAGATTCTTATGGAGCAGTTCCAACTGTGGAACGGGCCCCACATGTCTGTCTACTCCTAAAGTGCATCTACTTTAGTATGAGGAATGATTGCTTGATATTCAAAGAACAAAAAAGTTAAGTGTTTAAAAAACATCGTAACATTTTTTAAGCCGTGTGTAGCCCTTAGACAAACAATAGAGGAAGATACGTTACCAACGTACCGCACGCGCCTTTTGCAAACCCTGTCCTAAACTCCGGGTAGCACCGAATACCGTGACAGTCGTCAATACAGCAACAACTCGCTCGTAGCAGCGGCATTTAGCAGGGCGTGAAACAAAATAGTCGCGTCGTGTATAGCAGCTCAATAAAAGAATACCTACTACCAACCACTTCCCTTGGGTGTCGACTAACGTATTAAGAGGAAACACTACGTCTACGTGGCATGCAAAATTCTCACACAAAACACAGAAAGACGACGTTTCGTAGTCCCCTGTTTCCCCCTTTAGAACGTTTACCAATTTTTATTACTTTTACAGCATCGGTTAAAGAATGAGATTTTCTGTGTCTGTATGTTTGTGTTTTTTTGAAACCAGACACGTAAAGTTTCTGAAGACGCTTTAAAACGGAGTGATTTTTCAAAATTTTGAAGGCTTCTGTTTATTAAATGAATGAGTTTATGCAAAAAAATCAAACATACAGACATAGTAAATCTCTTTCTTTAACCGATGTTGTAAAAGTAATAAAAATTGGTTCAGTTTTGAATGAGGAAACAGGGGACTACGAAACGTCGTTTTTCTGTGTTTTGTATGAGAATTTTGCATGCCACGTCGACGTAGTGTTCCCTCTTAAAGACTGCACATAAATCCAACAGTATCGAGCGGTAATGGACTCACCACCTGTCACGCTGAACACATGTGCAGTTGTAACTTGGTGTGCCGTGGACTATGGCAGGGGACTGCTTCTGCGGCCCTCATTGCCTAGTCTCTGACTAACCCTTCGGGGATAATAGCTGTGAACCTGTGTATGTTTGTATTTTTTCCCTACTACATATTCAGGACGCCTTTCAGCCGTGTGAGTGTGTTAGTCAGACCGTTACGTCACTGTGTTATTTCTCTCCGCAGCGGTTCGCGTGACACAGGTGCATTAGAGGTTGGATAACCATTTTGTTTACAAAACTTTCAATGCTACACTACGAGAAATACGCACTTTAGAAATATTATTTGAAGCCTTTACATGTTTAAAGGCTTTGGTAATAGCAAATTATAAAAAAAATCTATTTAATTTTTAAAACATATAGGTTTATTAATATTCTGATCTAAACTGGTTCGCTGTCCAGAAATTATAACATTACGTATAATCAATGATTCATATACATGTGATTCATAGGACAGGGAAAGGGTTTTTCGTAAATGATGGTTACAATAGCAACGACGCGCCCCACGATGCTTCGTATTCTGAGATTCAGTGGGAGTTTCAGAAAATCCAGTCTTATATCCTTCGATAAAAGGTATACTTTATCGAAGGTTATATTTATAATTCTGTGAAATTACAGTGTTCTTAATCCAGCAGTTTGTGCTATAAGATGTTGATCGTCTTCATTCAGTCAAGATTTAACTTTTAATATACAATACCAACGTCGACGAGGAGCTCGATGGCGCAGTGGTTAGCGCGTTCGGCTTGCGATCTTCGTGGATTTATGATGTATGTACGCTTTGCCCTTAATTGTTGCATCGCCTTGAAAGTAGCGAAACAAAGGGTGTTATCATAAAGTCGTGTTAAATTATCATGGGATACACATTCGTCACAATAATAATTGTGAGCCATTGTTTTTGATCTAGACCTAATTACAAGACAATGGCCGGATTGGTGGTGGAATCCGCCTGCGTGACATTATTGTTCAGCTCAAATATTAAAATGGTATTAGAGAGGTTGATGTATTTGAGATTGTTGTGATCTTGAGACCACACGGTCTGAAGCCACCTTCAACTTTTTTATTTTTTCTTATTATATTTATAGAGGGTTTGGTCATATAGTGACTAAGTCATCCTCATAGTTACATTCCTTAATGACGAATTATGTTATTCTAAGTATTTCTAATTTAAATAGCATCTTCGCTTCCTTCGATAACGGAAACGCGAGAATGTTAACATAAAAACCAACATCTACAACATTTATGTTACACAATGTCTGGAAGTCATGTCTTCTCAGCTTCGACACGGACACATTCCATACATTTAGGAGATGACACTTTCTTCATTAAAAAGCCAAAACTATGTAATAGAATATGCCCTGATCGGAGCCTTAGAGCACTTACAATGTCATCTCTGCTCACATTGGCTTCATCAATCCAGAATCGTTTTGGAAATGTTTGTTGAATGATTTTAAACCATATCCCTTCGTATAGCGACTGTTCATCAAAACACTATTTCCACATATCGAAACATCGATGATTTTTAATTATGCCTGTTAACTCTGTGTATACCGGCAAATGATCACAAAGAGTACCATACCAGTACCATCTTCAATAGCTTCTTTTGCTAAACAGTCTGTACTGTTGCCGTCTGTTCCAATGTAGGTGTACACTGAAATTCAACATTAACACTGTTTTCCCTTCAACTTTGAAGATGAGCGAGTAAAACATTAAAGTACTACCTATTATACAGTGCCCCAAAGCCTCCATCAATGAAATCCTGTCTTCGCTTCCATTGTCGGGTATTGGCTTAATCAGCTCGCTTTTAAAATTCGGTTTGATGATCACAAACCCTGTCTATGAATCGAAAAATCTGAAACATACTTTGCCCGACCTTGGAATTGAAACCAGGATCTTTGGTTAACTAGAAGTAGAAAAGGATAATGTAAGAAAAATTCCAGTGACGTAATTCTAACTTTTTTGTACAAAAATTAAGATATGACTTTGATGACGTAGTTGTAGGCACTGAATAAATGCGTCCTTACTTTATTTTAATAGTCCTTTTCTGAGAACTTTTATGTAGTATCATAGACAGCATGCATCCTTGGTAAGTTGTAAGTTAAAACGTATAGAACAATTAGACTTTCTATCTACTTACTAACTTATAAGCACTGGGATAGGCTTCAATCACCTTAATGTTACCTTTGTAAATGTCTTGCGTGACTTGTTCTAACGTTACACGAGTATCTGTTTGTGCAACAAAGGGTTCATTGGAATCATTATAATCATCTCCGCGAGCAAGGAGGTGGGGAATGCAATATCAAACTCAACTCGTTGATAATTTTACTACCACACAAAGTGTCTCTCGCACTATTTTCAACCGTATTGTGATTGTGATAAGATATATAGTTAAGCTTTTACTGGCTGTTCTCGTTTAATCGTAGTGTTCGTGGTGCATCTAGTTTGACAAGGTTAGTGGCCGGTTGGCTCATGATTAAGTAACCATTCCGCTTGCTGCAACTCAAAATAGAACCACCGCGAATGAATCTGTAGTAAAATGTACTAAAGCTTGAAAAGATGCTTGAAAAGATTTATGAGACAAATGAATAATTACTAAATAACTTTCCTTCTCTCACACCAATCATCTAGCTAAGTTAAACTTCTTTTGTAACTTGTTTTTGCAGGTGTACTAGATAACGGATAAATAAACATAAATACATACTTATTGCACATAGAAGACACCCAGACACGCAAAAGTTTGGAAAAACAGTTATTACTAAAATTGACTCGATAAGGAATTGAACCGGGGACCTCAGAGATGGCGACGCTAAAACCTAGTAGAGATACCATGTTTAGACGTGTAATCGCTCTAGTCAACCGACTCGAGCCCCTGGAGAATCTAGTAGGGACGGGAGACTCGCTTGCGAGATGCCATCCTCTGCTAGAAAACCTTCGGGGTCTTGAGGAATTTTTAAGTTTCGGGCCGTCCCTAAAAAGTCCGGTGACGTGGTAAAGACAACCGGGGGGTAAGTTCTTACCGAACAAAAAAATCTTAAAATTTCATGTAATTAGAAAATATATCTTCTACCTATGTAATGCCCTCTTAGTAACTGAAAATTTTGGTTTCTATTCCACAACGATGTTTCAGGGGTCCAGAAATGGCCCGAATGGCTTCGAGAAAAGGATGGTACGGCCCTGCGTGCCATCTTTTTTTTTTGGTTTTTTGTTTGACTTGGCGGGAGCAGAGAGTGAGCAGTGCCCTCAGATATCAATAAATTGTCTACGGATGCCATCAACATTGATCGCACTCGTTGTCTACCCCGTCGAGTGCGTCGTCACACATTTTGTCCACCGAAAAGGTCGCGTTATGTCACCCGCGGCACCGTTACCCAGTTTCCGAGTATGGCGGCGGGCGGTTGGCGCGCTTTTTAGCGAAAACTATTCGGCCAAGTGCGCGGGGGAGGGCCGGGGAGGAGGGGGGCTGATGCAATTCGCTCTCTCTTTCGCCCGTTCAAGTGTGTTGGGTAATTTGAATTATTTTGAGAGCAAACGGCTGAGTGTTCGAACCATTTACATGCTTTATCCGCGCATAAGTAGCTTTTATCTGCGGCTTCGAAACACTTTGAATTTGCCTGTGGCTTCGCTAGTATTAGTTTTTTCGCGAGAATAAGTAGCCTATAAATAACCTTCGATCAACAATACAAGTAGATGTCACGTCGGCGCTAAAAATGTGTCTCGGTAAATAAGAGCGCACTTGAGAAGTGAGCTCTTATTTTCTCGCAAGGCCTAACAGGAAAAAGTACTTTATTTGTTGCCTCTGAAGGTGGATTTCACCACTAAATGTTAGTGACGTCTTTCCATTTTTAAGTGACATGAGTAATTTATTGCTTTGAAAAAGTATTATTCACGTGGACACAATTTAGTTTTGATTTTGTACGTG
Organism: Scoparia ambigualis; assembly: GCA_963921215.1. Taxonomy (NCBI): domain Eukaryota; kingdom Metazoa; phylum Arthropoda; class Insecta; order Lepidoptera; family Crambidae; genus Scoparia; species Scoparia ambigualis. The sequence goes on from OY992524.1 coordinate 24,800,476, forward strand.
ACGCGTTATCTAGTTGATATTGTTGATCGAAGCCTTTAACCGTCTTTAGAGCCTTATCTATCTCTGTAACAAAAGTTACGAAAATCGGTTCAGCGGTTTAGGCGTGAAAGCGTAACAGACAAACAAAATTACTATCACTTTTAAAGTTAATATGTGTGCGGCCGGATTGATGATGACAAATCAATTTCCTCGACAATTCAATTCAATTCAATCTTATTTGTTCAGTTTAGGCTACAATAATTGAGCACTTATTAATGTCTCTACGCCACACCGTTTTAATCTAAGCGCCACACAGACTGAATACAGTCTGACTGATCATTCGTCTTAAAACTTTGTGTCTTCTTAACAGTTTCCTGTAACTGTAAACGGACTAACAAAAAAACCCAAACGGTTCATAATGTCTGAAGCTTAAATGACCCACAAAGGAGACCGTTGACCGCGGTAAGGTCACCTGAGACGCTGAGATCAGAGCACAAGCATGCGATCGCAAGCCATGATCAGTTTTTATGAACCACTACGCGGCACAACTCCATTCATCATTGTTTATAAACACATTCTTATTCTCATTGTCACACTCCATTCATATTAGTTTTAACTATAGCACAATAATAATTGACGAATGGCATAGTTCGAAAAATACCATGTCAAACATTTATGACAGGTTAAGAAACCGCTTTTTTATTTACTTACTTACCCTTTGTCTGCCGCGTTGTCTTTTATAGAGATCTAACAATTGAATTTTTTATTGTGTGTGGTATTACGATAGCTGAGCTCTACCCACAGTGGTCTGTGGCTCTACCCCTCAAATCCCAAGCGGTCTCATGCGACCACACCTACAAAAACACACTTGACTTTGTACCGTGTTTTCATAGACTTACAGACTACTTTAGTATGAACAAGTTTGATTATTTCGGTTCTTTGGTACATTTTATGCATCGTGATCATAAAATATCGCATAGTCTATGCTCGATTCTGTCAAATTTGATGTTGACCGTTGCGCCAATTTTTGTGTCAGAAAATTTTCACGAGTGAGTGGTTAAGCGTGACTATTTGGTGCAAACAAGCCTTAATGTAACTTAAAGTAAGTTTTTTTTATTATTAATAAGGAGGCAAGCGAGCAAGCGGGTCACCTGATGGAAAGTAATCACCGCCGCCCATGGACACCCGCAAAACCAGAGGAATCGCAGACGCGTTGTCGGCCTTTAAGAAAGGAATAGGCTCGTTTCTTGAAGATCTCTAAGTCGTAACGGTCCGGAAATACCGTCGCTGAGAGCTGGTTCCACAACACTGTAGTTCGAGGCAAGAAATTTCGTGAAAAACGCACAGTAGTAGACCGCCATCCATCAAGGTGATGTGGATGGAATGACGGTCGTCGAAGTAAAGTATCTTCAGTAAATGTTTGTTAAAAAATGTTATTGTAACGATACAGTTGATGAAATGTAGTGAAGATTTGATTTCAATGGTAGAGACCATGGTTTAATCTCCATTTCTGGGTGGTTTATAATAGGCTGATGATGATGGTGAAAAATAAGTGTTACGATAAAGGCTATTGTATAATTAATTCGAATTACATCATACACTTTACACTCTGCATCTTAAATTTTTTTACATGACAGGTAGGTATAGGTACTCAATGAAGTCATTAGCCATTGACAAAACGGCGAGTCACCATTACCGTTCAATTATTGATCATAATAAAATATGCGAGTATCCTTTATAAACATAATTATAATATGATTTATTTATCAAAGAACACTTAACAGGTTACAGTTAAGCAATTTGTTCTCCACAGCTAAACATGTCCTAAATGGGTAGTAGGTAAAATATGTTTGGACGATTCAAAAGCACTTAAAAAAATTTATATTTGAATAAATAATATTTGACTTTTGCAAAACACTCATTTAAAAAGTATCTGGACAAACAACATTCTATAATCTGCAACATGTATCTCTGCTATGATTAATAATAAGCGACTAATCTATAAATACATTGCTGCGGCGTTGATGTCTTACAATAGGTAAATAAAATGACTCAAATCTTCTTTCAATCATTTCCTTCTAAGCGATTGCTTTCGATTTTTAATTTAAAAGTGCGAAAACTTGTTTACCTACGTAACTAACTATAAATCATTTGTAGCTGAATAAGAAATAACTGTTGAAAAGAGAATTAATGATAACATTTACCTCGATTAAAAGGATGAATGAAGTAACGGTACATTTAAGCATACGGGACTATCATGAAAACATTCGTAGTTCAAACGTTATTACAATAGGTAATGAATACATAACCGTGATCATTAAAATTTTGAAGTTACAGATACAATTAAGAGTTAAAGTAAGTATAGTATAGAGTTAAAGTTGTTCGTCTTTCACACTTTAAAATAACATCTTTAGCCGACCGACGCAAACTTTTGGATCTCGTTACACTGCACAAGTTTACCCACGGCAAATTAAACTGCCCAAACCTACTTCAACAGATAAGTCTCTTTGTTCCTTATCACATACCTAGACATCCCTTGTCAAATAGCTTCAGCTTGCCTCGTTGTAAAACTAATCTTGGTCGGTGCGCTCCATTATACCGGTGCATGCGTACTTACAATTCATCTTTCTGATCGCGCGTTTAAGCGGTTGTGTGTGGCAAAATTTAATTGTAATCAAGTTGTTTTATAAGTCATCTGTTTTATCTAATTTTACTTTCAATTAAGTTAATTTAACTAGTAAATAAGAAAAACATAATGCTGTATTCACCTGTAAAGGCATGTCTTTTGGCCTAGTCAGTTTTAAATGTTTATATCTAAATGTGTAAGGATATGTTGTTGGTAAATCTTTTTCAATAAATAAAAAATAAATAAATATATATAAGGAACGTGTTTCTCATCTGAATATGATGTCTGCTAACTAGATTTGATTATTTTCCTTAATCATAGAAAGTTTTGTAGTCATATTTGGTTGGAACAGTTTTGAACTTATGAATTGTAATTTAACATACCGGAATATTAAGAACTCTCCAGTTTTCACTTTTATATACAGAGCAGAACCTCTTTCTTCTGTTCTGTGGGTTTTTACTTCGATCTAATACAAATGGTTAAAGATTTATATCAACGACGACGCGACGTCTCAAATATCGCAACGAAACCTCAATAAGTTATGCAACCGACGTAATGTGCACCGATAGCAGATCATTACAATCTTCACACAACGCTACAGCATTCACAATTTACTCACCAACCAAATTAGAGTCTTGTGGACAAAGTGATAAGAGATATTTTCGATGGCAACTGAATGTTGTATTGAGTTGAAGCAGTTAAGTCATAGCAACCGGTTATGTGAGATGATAATTGTGCGCTCGTATTAAAGATAACGTTTTCAAAGGAATGCTAATTCACAAAATATACTTACATATCTAGATAGGACTAATTTGCTAGACTATTTAACATAACATACTATATTAAATTAAAGAAAGACCAAGAATAAGTCTGTGCATACGCGAAAATGGGTCTCATTTTGAGCAATTCATAAGTTAAGTGAACTATTTTCTTTAGCTTTACAACAAAAACATTATTTTTCGTGGTCTTTCTTTAATTTAAGATACTAAGTTGTTTAAAAGAAAATGATCTTTAAGAATGACTCTTTCGGTTGGTATCATAAAATACAGGTGGTTTTTTTTCACATTTCACCGGTTCCATTCCCGGCTCAAACAGGTTATTTTTCAAAAATCTTTAAATGCAGTTTTTATTATTTTTGAAAATAAAGGAATGTTTCCTTTCATGAAAATTTGCGATCATCAATATTAATGCTACTGTATTATCTATGTATGTGTATATAAATAAAGAGTTTATAAATCGGTACTTCGTTAATGGAGTCACGTCCACTCCTCTAATCCCCCTAGAAAAGTGGCCACCTGGCAATTTTACCAAATCGATTCGTTAGCGTTACAGATACTTGGGGAATGCCATGCACCAAGGAACTTATTATGTAAAGTATAAGTATAAGTTAGGTATAAGACGGCTAGCACTATTAAGTTTAAATTAAAAAAGCATCTATTAGAGTTACAACTTTCCAGCACTTAACGGTCGTGCTGTGTTAATATTTTATTTTATTTTTGTCATTATTTTAAATTTTGTTTTATAGTTTTCGTTCTTTGTAGTAGCTTGCATTATTTATGTTTTGTTTTGTAACCTTATAAAGGACAATGGCGAAAATGGACCTGACTATGGGCACAAATCAATTGTATTCTAAAAAATATGCTGTTATTAGTTAATTTTGAAAATACAAATAATATACCTCAAGAACTTCTAGTTCTAGAGAAGTTAATTAATGCGTAAAAGTAATTAATATCAATGGGAAAACTTTATCATAGCTTTTGAACGGTTTTGACCATAGACAATAGATCTTGACGGCGATGCCAAGTTCCATTTCACGCGTAGGTCTACAATTTCACGTGCTTGCATGTAATCCTCCCACCTTACACTCGTCGAAAAAAAGATTATAGTATTCTACTTAGACATAAATACATTTAAGTATTTTTAGAACAGTATGAAATTGCTGAAAGTGATACAATAAGTAAACGAAATAAAAACCAAATAAACGTTAAGGGCTTGATTCTTTAACTGGCGTGTAAAGGAACGTCACTGTTAAAATCGAATGACAGGATGTTTAATAAATTCAATAACATTGATTTTTTTTGCAGTCGATCTTTGCGTTTGTTCCGATACGTACTTACTGATTTAATATTATTCGCATTGGGAACGTACCAAATCCGACAGGCTCGGTAGAGATGTATTATTGCTTGAGAGATAGTGGAGATAATACGTTGATAAGAGGTAAAGTTAAATCCAGACACATTTTAAGAAAACTACTTACTATGCATATAATATTAATAAAAAATAATGTGTCTGGAAGGGAAGGGATAACAGAATATTGTTGCAGTTGTTTGGTAGGTCGTCGAATGATTGGATGCTGTGCATATGTCATGACCGTGGTGTGGTACCTTGGGGTGGGCCAGGCACCAAGATAACATAATAGCAGCACCAGCAGGTTTTTTAGATAAGTAGTGTAGTTAAAAGAAACGATTTTAAATAAATCTTTATGTAGGTATCATTCATAGGTGTTTTATTTATAAGCATCCTCTTTGTTTCAGGTCAAATACCATTAATTACATTTCCCTTATCACTATTTACGTAGTTATCAGATAGTTAAGGTCGGCTTAAGTTAAGAATTTAATATATTAGATCGGTAAAATGTTTTTCTAACCTCAAAAGCTCAAATATTTTAAAAAATTATATCTCGGATTTGTGAAGTTTTACATTGAATATGGAGTTAGGACACTGATTCTAATTATGTTAGGTATCTAATCAACACAAAATTAATAATGCCCATAGTCATTGAATATCAGGTCCAGCTAGTATGGGATTTTGCCGATGTCCTTTAATGTTAAAGTAAACTGTCCCTCCCTCGTACTGGTTCCACAGAATAGCACCAGCGCCATAGCGGCATGTCAATGTCACGGCATAAGCTGAGTGGCAACCATTTCGCTTGCATAATGCCTACGTATTGTATATCTTTTAAGTTCAGTTATCATAATTAGGCTCCGAATAAATATTTTTTATTTCATTTTATAGGTAGATATAAGTTCCTTGCCATATACCTAATGGCGACATAATGGCTCAATCGAGGCACAAAAAATAAATCTTTAGTTAGTCGCTATCTATCACAGAATATAAAATTTAACAAAGTATAAAATTATCTATCTAAATATATAGCCGAATAGCAACCGGCTGGCGACGCGGTAGACCCAGAAGGAGTTGGCGGGACGAGCTCAATTTTTTACAGAAGGATTGGTCTCAGATCGCTGCAAGTAGGGAAGAATGGGAAAAGGGAATGAGCCCTTTGCCCTGCAGTTGGACAATTGAGACTATTTATTGGTTTAAATGATAACATTATCCAAAATAAAAAAGTTATGTAACCTTAAGTGCAAATTTTACTTTTTTTGGTGTACATTTACGCGAATATATTTATTTCCGTTACATTATTGAAGTAGCGAACTTTATCCTATTTGTTATTAATGTTATTATGGTTCAATTGTCGCAGTTCAATCATTATTTTCTTCCTCTTCTCCTCTTCAATTCTTCTTTTTCTTCTTCATGGATATAAAAACCTCTCATATTTAACGTTTTGTCGGCAACATAACGCCTCCCTTCGCTGCAGCTCTACAATTACATGATTAAGCGGCTGTTGCGCAAGGGCGATGTGGGTCATGGCCGCTGCCTCCTTCCGCCTGAGAAATGCTTTGTCCGTATGCGTTGGTCAACCAAATTGAGATTCTTGATTACCTACTTAGAATACATAGCACACTAAATAATATAAAATATCGACCGACCTAACTTAAAATGTTATCTTTATTTTAAACTTAGTTGTGAACTCTGCTCTATAAAGTCGATGTTTCAGTAAATCTTAATTTTGAGTTCTTACTATGTTTTACTAAGAGTCCATCTTAACACCACAGAGTTATATTAAAGTACACCTTATACTTTTTTAATTTTTTCTTTGTAATCCCGTGACGAATTTCCAAAAATGTTTTTCATATAAACCTTGTCTTGTTAAACACAAACACAACAAAGTAGAGTTGCTAACTATGAAAACTAATGTGGGCACATGGGTACAGGCCCAAGAAAGATGCGTGTTTTGTAACTACAGGCAATATCAAGGGCAGGTATTTTGCCTAGTGAAGGCGATCTGCCTTTCCTGTTCCCAGCACCGGCGGTGCTGCTGGCACGGTTCTCGTGTTTGTATGTTTGCGCAACGCCAGTGAAAGGGGCATTGCGCATCTGTCGCCCACAGTACACTGGCGCTCAGTATGCGTCCAATAAGAACGATTCTTGATTTTCACCCAAAGGTGTTAAGGACGCTTGTGGAATAACTAATATTTAAGCGGTTTTTTTTTAATTATATGTACTTACTTATATATTTTTTTACTATTTATTTTTTATATATTAATTTGATATGGATGATAATTTTTTGTTATTTATTTATGTTTTGTTGTATTATTATCATAATGCTAATGCTTTAACTGTATAGTGTTGTAAATTCGATTTAATTTGATTTTGATTCTATTTGGATAACTCTAACTTTACTTTTACGAAGTTTACTTTACTTTGAAACAAATGAAGACGCCGCCGCGAACCTATCTCTGTTTTCGCTATTCGTGTTTCGCGCGCACATTTTCATCGAACGTGACGATCTGATAAGTGCAAACTTAGCACACACAATGCACACATTATAACACTACACACACTGTGTCTGAGTCACGGCGAGCGCCGCGGCACGTCTGCCTGCAAAGCACTTTTCAGGGCCCATTGTACGACTAATGACAATCACATCGCTTAGTATTTGAGGAGCTCGATGGCGCAGAGGCTAGCGCGGTCGACTTGTGATCTTGCCCGCTAGGCAACTTTCGCAATGCGGGGTCGCTGGATGGGTGACCAAATTAAAAACGTCTCGAGCTCCTCCGTGCTTCAAAAGGCACGTTAAGCCGTTGGTCCCGGTTGTTGTTGTTAGATGACAGTCTTTAAAATTAAAAAATCAAAATCAAAATATCTTTATTCAGTAAGCTTAAAATAAGCATTTTGAATCGTCTAAATTTATTTTTTTATGGATGGATGGATAGGCATAGGAGATAGTTAAAACCCACCAACCCGCATTGGGCCAGCGTGGTGGGTTATGGCCCAATATCCCCACGTGCTATTGTCCAAGTGGGAGGCCTGTGCCCAGCAGTGGGGCGGTTATAGGCTGATGATGATGATGATGATAGTATTTCATACACACATATAATCACGACTATTATCCCCGAGTCAGAGACTTGGCAATGAGTACTACAAGAGCAGTCCTCTGCCACAGAGCGGTGAAACGGAGGAGTGACACAATAAGGAGTTGGATGAAGATAAAAGCACGATGAGTTCAGACGTATAATTATTTAGATAATAAAAAGGTTAGTAATATGAAGCACAATTTAAGCGTTAGTACACTATACACTGTGACTAGTTAAAGGTTTGAAATATTATTTTTTTATTCCACAACGGGTACGCGCTTGGCCTTCATCTCACCTGATGGAAAGTGATGATAAGGCCGAAGGTGGAAGCGCGCTTCACCCGGAATCCTCAACCACTGAGAAACTGGTTATCTTATCTCAAATTGTCGGAACACAATAATGCTATAAACATCGTTGTTATGGCGACAGACTTAGATAAGATAGTGGTAGCTAGCCAGGCGGACTTAACTGCCCTACCACCAACCAAACCGAGCACACAAAGATGTACCCCCGCTGGGAATCGAACCCGGGACCTCTGGGTCTTAAACCGGTGGCTTAGCCACTAGACCACAGAGGCGGTCAAAATTATTATATTATCAGGACGTTTGGAACTGTCTAGTTATAATAATACACTAGCAACAATGTTTTCGTAAGGATAACAATAAAGAAGGAGGTCTTTCTAGCTCCGCGGACTGAACTGCTTTTTACATAGCAACAGAGGAGCAGAGAAGACAAGAAAAATTAATGTTATTCGGAAAAGAGGTCAGAAAAACCAACAGGGCTTTAGCTGCCTCGTTACACTGTCAACTGCACATATGCTCAGCGTGATAGATGGTGAGCACATCGCTGCTTAAAACTGTTGGACGTATGTGCATTCTTTAGTCCGTTAGCCGCATTTTACGACACCCAAGGGAAGTGAGGGGTTGGTAGTATTTAGTGACACGCTGTACCACACGGCCCCATACATAGTCGCTCGAGGAAAACGCAATCTGCTCCTGACATTAAGTGCAACCTCTTTACGACCCCAGAAGTTGCAAGCCATTATCACAAATGTGGCAATCGCCCGCCAGCCAATGAGGGGCGCGAGAACGACATAACAATTACGGTATAACGAGCCACTTTAAGTGTTGTGTTCAGTGCATGTTTTATGATTTATTCAAAATCTGTAGCTGCTCAATTTCATGACAATGTCGGTAGCTACCTCACATTACATATATACACAATTATTTTTTATTCGTTTTAATGAAATTAAGGGTGAGTTCCACCCATGAAACTGAACAACTTTCCCCAAGAAACCTATGTGCAAAAATGAGAAAAAAAAATCAACCTTCCATACTATTGTCGTCAGCTGATCGGACAGTTTTGTATGGGAAGTCGAAATTTTTAATAAGAGTGAATATCAAGGGTGTATCTGTCGCAGTGAAATGATAAAAACAGAGATTTGGTCAATTCCCTAAGTGATTTGATCAAATCACGAAGGATGTTAAAATAACAACACGATTTTATCATTTCCTTAAACAAATCTAGGGATTTGAACACTACTAGAACATAAATTGCCCTACTCCTGTAGGTCACGTGATAGGTTAGAGATTTAAGACAATCGCGAAGCGCAGAGTAGCGATTGTCTTGAATTTCGAGGTTATTTTTTTTAATAGACAGCAGAAATACTAGCTGCCCTACTCCTGTAGGTCACATGTTTTTGGTTATTTCACGGAACTAGTTCTGGTATTTGTTTAAATCCCTACATTTGTTTAGGGAAATGATAAAATCGTGTTGTTATTTTAACATCCTTCGTGATTTGATCAAATCACTTAGGAAGTTGACGAAATCTCTGTTTTTATCATATCCCTGCGATATATATACATATCACGCCTGTTTCCCAGAGGAGAAGGCAGCCATACTACGATTCTGATACACATCCATACACATCCATACATAAGACGATTCGCTGAGTTCGTTATTAAAACAATAAAAAAAGAAGTTATTTTTCCACTAAAACACAAAAACATTTATAAGGCACAATTTATATCTAGGGCTAAGATACAATATTTGGGTCGACTAGAGCCTAAGCTTGAATATTCCCGAATTTCAGGACTCCCATCCCAGGTCTCTCACCCCTGGTGAGTGAGTGTGAGTGAAGGTAGATGTGTAAAAATATTATGTTATTAAACTTTTACATATTCATATTCATAAGGTATGTAGTGAAGCAATGGGTTGAACCCGGTTGCTGTCGTAAAATGGCAGTCGGTAAAACCCACGAATCCGCATGAGCCAGCGCGCTGGGTTATTATGACCCAATCTCGCCATGTGCTATCAATATCCATGGGGGAAGGCCAGAAATTAGAGGCTGATGATACTGTTAATGATGACTCGCATTTTTATGGCCTCAGTGGCCTCGTCTCGTTGCTCTTCCTCTTCGCAAATTGAAGGGTATGAACTTGAATTTTTCCGTATCGTCTCGGCCGCGCACTATTATTTGCTCAGTAGGTAGATGTAAACACTAGAATTTATTTTTTACTATTTTTGTCCACGACTTTGCCCGCAGGCATTGCTATACCCTAATGGGTGTCATGCATGTCTGCACTATTTTGTTATAAAAACCACATGTAAGTTACTGTACATGAATGCAATAAACAACTATGAACTTTGAATTTTTCATGTTAATCCAGGTGTATCTGTTTCTTATTTATCATGTCAGTAAAGCTGTAATCGAAGATGCGTTCTCAGAGTAGTATAGTCTGTGTTTTACTTTTAGACTTGTGAGTGCCGACGTGATGTCTCGATGCTGCTATTTTAAAACTAAAATGCATACAAAAAGCAAATGCTTAGCAAGTAACGGTGCGTGCGCGTTGCACAACAGTTAAAAATTCACCAACAATCTGTTGTATTATAATTTTACACGTTTTTCTAGTATGCACTCATTAGCGCGGTCAAGTTATTTAATCGATTCCGTCCTCAATCGCTTCGCTAAATCGATTCCTAATTAATCGTAGCGTGGCGATTGACGAAATAACGGACGCAACCGACATAGATCCTGCGTCGCGTCGCACTGCCCAAGGTCGGGTTACGCCGGAAAGAGATGGCGACAATTCTAATTGTTCCTCCGTGTAATTTATCGTAACCATTTCGCCATGTGACCGTGGGCGATATGTCAAAACAGCGATGCGCTCGCGGGCAGAATACTAGATGCCTTTGCGTCGTGAATTAAAAATGAAGCACGCATAGACAAAGAATTTTATTGGAATGCTTTCGGCGCGTGCGTGCAATCAATAACAAAAGTTAAAACTTTTACGAACTCTTTTGGTTTAATTATAGCGATCGCTACTTTTGATTATGGCTATAATAATCAGGAAATGTGAAACTATAAGGGATAGAAAAAGATAAGAAACTTATTACCGTCGATTTAAAAGTTATGTAATTTTTCTATTTAGTGTTTCATGATCTCTCAGAACGAATCATCGCTCTTTTAGCTTTCAGCAGGAACTTGGCTTGACGTGACTTGTTAGGATTATTTTCCCATAATTTAAACATAATTTCTTGGCCATAAAGACAAGAAAATCCAGCAAAGGGTTCCGGCATGAAATCGCTAGCGTATCCTGCTGACATTGATAATGCCCTTCGGTTCGCCTAAAATTTTTAGTTCTAATTTCTTATGGCTGAACTATGTGGGCCTCAACTTTTAACGAACAATAATTATCTAGCCTAACAGTGGTTTTCGTTCTAAGTATTATAGTTTTGCCCAAAAATTAAAAACCAAATTTTAGAATCCCTAATATTAAATGCACTAAAATGTATCGGCATAACTTTCTTTTAGCATTATGAAGATTACGCTGTAATTGTTCAAAGCTCTAAATTATTATTATAATTAAGTAAATTCTTTTTTTTTTATTAGTCAACAGAAATACTAGCTGCCCTACTCCAGTAGGTCACGTGATAGGTTAGAAATTTAAGACAATCGCGAAGCGCAGCGTAGCATGCTTCATGCTTGCTTGTTTTAACTTAGTGCGAATTACAATTTAGTAATTGTAAATAGTAGGGATTATGAATGGTTCCGCCTAATGTCGTATTTGGAAAGTTTAAATACGGCAAAAAAGAGTAAGGCGAAATAAAAAAAAGGCTTAACACATTTAAGAAAAGTAAAATTGTGAGAAAACAATTAAGGCTTATGGTTTGTATGCCGTTGACAATTAGGAGTACAAAAAAATCGGCGATCCAATATAGAACCGATAAAATATCTTGTTAATATTATATTTCATGTTCTTATTGTGGCTGCCAAAACATTAGCACCAACTGCGCACTAATTAACGTGGACCTTGCGATTAAAAATCTACTTTTAATTCATTAGAGCCAGTTTTTTTATTTTATCGACAGACAAGGTTGAATAAGTATTCAAGAATGCTTTTAGTTGCAGTAAAATCAATTCTGGGGGCTTATTTATAAAGTCAATTTCAAGTCAAAAATGGTTGCATAGGAAAACTTTTGCATAAGAAGTTTAGCGTGTCCGTTCAAATGTTTTGTTTACTTTACAAAAAGTTATAAAATATGTATAAAAATAATTTTATTGTTGTTCTTACTTAAACGAGTATAGTTTATGAATTATGATTGAAATGGTTGATTTTTTGATGACCTTATTTGTCGTAAAACCAGACTAAATAGAAATTCAATTGTTGGTAACCTCTAGCAGTCTCCGCGGCAGGCAAGGGGAACACCGAGATTAACTGTCGTTTCCTTTTGTTTACAGAGAGACCTCGCCTTCGTCGCCAATCGGCGACGAGAAGGAGTCCAAAATGAGCCAGATCCAGTTCTCACAGCCCTTCGACAATAAGGACAGCACGGTCAGTACATACATTAAATACCTACGTACAAAAAAACATATTATTATTCCAAAAGTGCACTGCCACAACTAACTACTGACTAATATACCAAATATTTATACCCATTTTAATACATACAAACATAATACAGGGTGGAAAAAAAGGACCGAGGCAAATTTTACTGAAAGGAAACATTCCTTTATTTTCAAAAATAATAAAAACCCGCATTGGGCCACCGTGGTGGGTAATGGCCCAATATCCCCACGTGCTATTGTCCACGTGGGAGGCCTGTGCCCAGCAGTGGGACGTTTATAGGCTGATGATGATGAATAAAAACTGCATTTAACATTTTTGAATAATCACCTGCTTGAGCCGGGAATCGAACCGGTGAAATGTGAATAAAAACATCTTTTCTTAATATTTCCTTAATATAAGGTACTATGTTGTTTAAAAGAAATTGATCCTTATGAATGACTCTTTTGGCTGGTATCATAAAGTAGTTTTTTCACATTTCACCAATTCGATTCCCGGTTCAAGCAGGTGATTTTTCAAAAATCTTTAAATGCAGTTTTGAATATTTTTGAAAATAAAGGAATGTTTCCTTTCAGTAAAATTTGCCATCATCAATATTAAGAGTCTTTTTTTCCACGCTGTATATTCACGACTATTATCCCCAAAGAGTTAGTCAGAGACTAGGCAAAAGCAGTGCCCACGTTTCACCATATAATAACTGCACATGTGCTCAGCGTAGTAGGTGGTGAGGTCATCGCTTTATGCTAATGGATGTATGAGGAGTATACAGTCCGCTGATCACCTTTTACGACACACAAAATAAAAGTTGGGTTTGATGTATTCATTTAACTATGTGTGTCTATCTGGATTCTATATTAGGGAATATTAGGGAATGTAAGGATCCATAATGTTTATTTTTAATTTTAATTTAATTTTGTACCTTTAATTTAGTAGGTACTCAAACTCATGTATTAGTAATAAGTGGAAACTTAACTGATGTATGTAAAATTGTATGTAACATTTATAAACTATATTATATTGTATGTTTCCCAAATAAAGTAAAAATAAAATAAAAATCTGAGGTGTCATGTCGTATGTCAAATTGAAATTTTTCTGAGAAAATTGCAGCTGTGTGAGTGACTCTGTGTTACCCAGTCATGTTTTTTTTTTAATTTGCCGCATTTTTTCTGGTTTAGCATTCGTTAGCTAGACTCTATCCACTAAATAGCTTTTTTTTTAAAGAAAATTGCCTATATTATTATTCTCTTTATTTAATTTAGGTCTTATGTAAAATTAATTACAATATTTTATACAAAAAAAAACATTATTTGCAACATAAAATATAAAAAAAACAACCTAGGAGCTCGATGGCGCAACGGCTAGCGCGTTCGGCTTGCGATCTTGCTCGCTAAGCAACTTTCGCAATGCCGGGTTGCTGGAGGGGTGACCAAATTAAAACATCTCGAGCTCCTCCGTGTTTCGGAAGGCACGTTAAGTCGTTGGTCCCGGTTGTTGTCGTAAGATGGCAGTCGTTAAAACCAACGAACCCGCATTGGGCCAGCGTGGTGGGGTTATGGCCCATATCCCCACGTGCTATTGTCTACGTGGGAGGCCTGTACCCAGCAGTGGGAGGTTTATAGGCTGATGATGAATCTAGGTTGCCGCCGGCAGCGGGGATAGACCCAAGCTATCGGTGGTTAGGGCTGCAGAGTGAGGAACCTCCTGACAATACGTGCCGTGTCAAGGAGTACTGCCTTTTGCATCTGACCCTTGACCCAACTTTTCAGCGAGAGCCTCTCTAGGTGGTTGTTATTATTATTATAAGGATATATTTTCCCACTGCTGCTAGGAAAAGGCCTCCCCTGCCTTTATTTATATATAAAGACAATTTTATATAAGCTCTATAGACGCGCGCATTGAAGACGCGACCCTGAAGCTTCAGACATGATGCCTTCAAACCCTGTATTTTCACTGGATTTAGTACCCTTCAAAGTGACCGAACAATCCTTGGAGGTTTCTAGGAGCTGACATTACACGTGTAGATTATCAAACCTATCTTATCTACTAGATTCTGAGAGGCGATCAAGTCGAGCGACGTACGGAAATCCGTAGCCCTTCTAAAAGGGTTTGACTGTGTCATTATATGCCTAATATAGTGCGTATTTCTTCAGTATTCTACCGAGTTTAAAGTTTACTATCTATTAGTCATCATCATCATCATCAGCCTATAAACGTCCCACTGCTGGGCACAGGCCTCCCACGTGGACTTAGCACGTGGGGATATGGGCCATAACTCACCACGCTGGCCCAATGCGGGTTGGTGGGTTTTAACGACTGTCATCTTACGACATCAACCGGGACCAACGGCTTAACGTGCCTTCCGAGGCACGGAGGAGCTCGAGATGATTCGAATTTGGTCACCCATCCAGCGACCCGGCATTGCGAAAGTTGCTTAACGAGCAAGATCGCAAGCCGATCGCGCTAGCCGCTGCGCCATCGAGCTCCTCTCTAGTATTTGGAACAAAACAGCGACATCTGGTGACGAAGTGGTATTTCCTACTTGCAAGCACTTTGAATTTAATTTGTCGACTACCATCAGCGTATCCATTAATGGAACATACAATCGTCTATTATCATCAGTCATCCATATGTATGATTAATGAATGACGCGCTTACATGTTACTTTAAATGGTTGGTAGCCCCGAGCTCGCACCTTCGGAGTGCTGAGTGCAATTTTACATACATACATACATATAATCACGGCTATTTTCCCCAAAGGGTTAGTCAGAGACTAGGCAATGAGGACCGCAAAAGCAGTCCACTGCCACTGTCCACGTTTCACCAAATTACAACTGCACTTGTGCTCAGCATGACAAATGGTAAGCCCATCGCCTTTCTATGCTGTAGGATGTATGTGCAATCTTAAATCCGTTAGTCGTAAAAGGTGACCATACGAAATGAAACTTGTATGGAAATAATGCAGCTTACCTCGTTTATCACCAGAAGGCGCTGCATCAATGCCATACAAATTCTTGTTCTTCATACCTAATGTAATTGAAAGGTAAAAAAAACGCACAAGTTTTTCAATAGATGCTTTGGAGCCATACAAGTTGGACTTTATTCGCTCGAATATTAAAAAACTAGCTATTAGCACACAGGCTATGTGGTCTTTAGGCTTTACTGTTTTTTGTACATTCGCCTGCAGATCAACCTATGCAAAACTGTAAAATTTCTTCAATCGATATTGATCCTTGTACCCTAGAGATATAGTTCGAAATGTATTGAAGAAATTTATTATTTTGTGGTAGGTGAAATGCTGGCGTTTGTACATGACCCGTGCTTATAGGCACTTGTGTCTTACAGAGTAAGTGTGAGCCTTATTCAATGCCAACAACTACGATATCGACTTCCGATCTCAACTTTTATACAAATATCAAGGATCGGTTAAGAATATGCCAGTTTTATTTAAAAACGATAATAATAAATGAAGAACAGATTTTAATTCAGAAGAGCGTAGTAAATACGTGTATATTAACGACATTATTAAAAACTTATTGAATGTATAAAGACAACAAAATGACATAATATTGCAGTGAACTGACTTGCTGTAGTGATTTGCTATAGTGGTATAAAATGGTCATTTTAATCCGAGACCTTGTGTCGCGGTCCAAATTCGAACTTGCTCAATATTTATTAATTAATTAACAACATCAAGGCAGGCTTGTCAACAATTTCAAACATGTTTATAAAATGGCTGAGCTATGTACAGACAGACTTTTGGGTTGACTACGTACCACTGATGTTAAAAAAAGTTACTCAAGTGCAAACCTAATCTAGCAAGTATTATTTATTATTATTACTTATTGCTGTTTAGTTATTATGTAATTTATTCATAAAAAAGA
This sequence comes from Scoparia ambigualis, assembly GCA_963921215.1. Taxonomy (NCBI): domain Eukaryota; kingdom Metazoa; phylum Arthropoda; class Insecta; order Lepidoptera; family Crambidae; genus Scoparia; species Scoparia ambigualis. The sequence goes on from OY992524.1 coordinate 24,817,010, forward strand.
AATATTGATATTATAGGAAACAAATTTTGATTACATTAATACAATAAAGGCTAGTTTTTAAATGATGAACACGTACGTTATTTACATAACTTTTTGTTGTTTCACGTCCGGTATACGCTTGGCTTTTGTATCAGCTGCTCACATCTGTGTGTTGTATTGTAACTCCTGTTTGGCTAGCTACCACCATCCTTTTAAAGTATGTCACCATGACAAGAAGCTAAGTTATATTTTTGTGTTCTCAACACTTAAAGCTAAGAACAGTCTCAGCCAGTGGCATAATACCCAATTAAATGTATTATGTCTAGTGGCATATAAAGCCACTCATATTTCGTCACTGTTCGTTGTTAAGTTTTATGTTATTTAAAATCACAACATTGTGTCATACTTTCATTGTCTTAACTCATTGTCCACTATCGCCCTGTGATTTTTTAAGCCATTTAACTACTCCCTTTTCAGTTGCGTAATGAATTTTACGAACTGATACGATAACCTAATGCAGGTTTTTCCTTTTGGTTTTCAAACGCATAATGGAGGATTTACGACAAGTGTTTAGGCAAATAATCTTTACTAACGGACGAGTCATTCATTAAATGGTATTTTGATCGTTAATATGACTGCCAGCCTGTACTCAACTTATAGAATGGTCGAATGACTTGTCTATACTAATGGGAAGTTAAATTAGACTTAGTTGACATGTTTTTGACACAAATATACCGACAATTCCGTTACGGGTCCAATGACGTATTTTGCGTACGTATTAGAATTGCTTACGTTGATGACATTATGATGTCTTAGTGTGGTCGCCGATCGAACTATTCATTGTACCTATTTGGGCTCTTAATTAATGTAATGCTATCAGTAGCAGCATCACATACTTATATAATTATTGTACATTTATACATAGGTCACGCCCGTGTCCAGGTGTCCGTGTACAAGGAGACCAATATCTTGACTGAGTAGACTATTTTATTCCAAACATATGCTTAACTGCTTTTATACGAAGGACCGGAGTAACAAATTGCATTGATCTAATCTAATCTATCAATCTTTTAATCTGATGAAAATCAAATCAAATGAAGGCATTTTTGAATTTCTCTGCATATGTCTATGTGTGATGGTCAGTTCCCAGCCGTGAGACGTTTATGGGCTGATGATGATGGAGTCATCCCCACTATAATAACTTTAATTTGAAACAAATTGAGTAATTAATAATTGCGTGAGACGCTTTCCTTGGGTGTCGTAAAAGGCGACTAGCAGACTAAAGACTGCACACACGTCACGCTGAGCCCATGTGCAGTCGCTATTTAGTGAATTACCTAGTCTCTGACTAACGTCGTAGTCGCGATTTTATGTATGTAGCCTATGTAGGTATGTATGTATGTATGTTCTTCTTACTTTATTAATTAAATTCAAACTCTTGAATGTAATCCGTAAGATAAAGAGCTAGAGTCTGTTTGCGAGATATTTCCCAATTACGTACGTAAACTTATATTGATATCCTAAGTCGTTAAAACACAAAATGAATAACCGGAACTTCTTAGGAATGAGTGGAAACAAAACGGTCATATAATTACGTTTGGTCATCATAACTTTCATTCGAGAATTCGAGATGGAACTAATTGGATTATTCTGTTACACCACACCACTGAAAGGCTGGTTTCGTTTCATTTAAGTCGACTAGTATGTTTTTATTATTATCATGTTGTAAGCCTTTTGCGTTCCACTGCAAGGTAAAGAAATTACACGTATCTGTTTGTTTCAATAGTTACTGTTAAGTTTATTACAATCTTCTTTGAGAACGATGTTGAAACTCTTAAATCAACTTTAAATGAAAAAGTATCGTTTCGTTCGATACTGAAGTTAATAATTGTTATACAACCTTAATTTATCTTAATACAAAAACAATTAAGAGTGAGTTCCACCCATGAAACTAAACAACTTTCCCCAAGAAACCTATATGCAAAAATTACAAAAAAAATTCGACCTTCCATACTATTGTCGTCAGCTAATCGGACACTGTTTTGTATGGGAGGTTGAAATTTTTTTGTCATTTATGCACATAGGTTTCTTGGGGAAAGTTGTTCAGTTTCATGGATGGAACTCACCCTTAATTGTTTTTGTATTAAGAAAAATTAAGGTTGTATAGTAGTGATTGGCCTTTAATTTTTATTCTGACATTGTAAGCTAAAACAGTACAATGAGACTACTGCGTATATGCGTTTTTTTTTCATCTGTTCTAAAAGATGATGAAAAAACGACGAAAGCGATGAAAATATAAGAATAGATGTCACTCCGTGTCCTTTATTCAAAGTTCAAGAAGTCTCTGTGTGCCGTGTTAACAACGCTGCAAAAGTTTTTTCATTATTACCCGTTTGACGTCATTGCAGACGTCGTGTGACGCAAATCTTTTTGAAATCTGGTTTTTGACCTGCTTGTATGAAAACGACCGTTGCTTCCGTTTGGCTAATTAAAATATATGCACTTAAAGCTTTTATCGTTGGTATAATCGCAAAATCCAATATATTGTTTTAACAGTACGCTGTATAAACAATCCGGGTTTGATTTTTTTTACTATGTTGTTAGGAAAAAAACCATTTAATTTGATTTTTAAAGCAACAATTTGTAAAGTATTTTTATCTGGCATTGAGTCCGATCCTACATGTGAAAAGATTTTACAACAGTTTTTTTTAACTTTGACTGTCATTCTATCATCATTCATCAATAGTTCTCATTCTTGTTACTCATTTGAACGTTACAATTATTAATCAATAAATAATGTATTCAATTTTACAACTCAACACTTAACATTGAAAACGGATGTGATAAATAGTCACATATGTAGGAGTATTTAATAGTACCTCGCCACTTTACCTCATTGTATTCAAGTTTATGCTTTACGAGGCGACTATTCACTTCAAACACAATGCGACATGGTACTAAAACACAAGCATGTAAGTGAAATTAATATTTAGCAATTTTACCAATCGTCGAACATGAGCTCGCAGCTAAGGTTGTTTCGCGCATTACCTAGAAGCCTTTAGCATTTACATACCGGTATGGCGGCTGAGCTTGCGTCTCGAGTTCAATGGCATTGGTATCAATATGACTAATCGCTGTCGGCATTTAAGCGGCTCTGTGGTGGCATGGTCTTAGACAAAGAAATCCTGGGTTCGATTATCATGCGTGGACTGCGTGGTACTTATTGTCCTTTGTGCGGACTAACTTTTCCAGTTTCTTATTTAGTCAGCTTCTGGGCAAATCAGGTTTTTACTAGGTTGGATTCGGAGTTGGTCAGTCTCGTCTCTGGATACACCTCATACTTTTTGCACCAAATTTTTACTTGGCCTTTTGCTGAATAGGTCAGATTTTTAGTAGGTTAGGGAGTTTATTCCTTCCTACTTTTTAAAAATCTTCCTGATTAGCTATCATCATCTAGCCTGTCGCTATAGCTACAATGTTAGTACTAGTTCTTATGTTTCGACAGTTAGAGACAATCGTTACGAATTCCCGGTAAGTCTGCTTCCACTCCTGTTAAACGTTAGGACATGTCATCATCATCATCTGCCGAAAGACATCCACTGTTGGAGAAGGGTCTACCCCAAGGATCTGCGCCACTACCCGCTGATCTCCGGCTACCCGCGACCTTTATCACAGACAAAGACAATACCTCTTTTCAATCTTCGCGTTCCATAACAAATATACTTACTTACATTCATACGTCACGTCCGTTTCCACGGCGGGGTAGGGAGACACCATACAGTTATTTATTTGCTACATCTCAACTCATACACTTCTTGAGCTCCATTTACTCGCTTAAGAGGCCTATTACATCTCGACTGTGATTTTTGCGTAAAATGGCGAATTTTGGCGTTATGGATCTCAGAAACAAAAATACATTAACAATTATGACTTATTGAATAGTGTAGAATAGCTATTGAAATAGTGCGTAGCGGCCTCGCTTTTTGTAAATTTTGCTTAACATTTTAATTAAACCCAAAATTGCGCGAAGGCACTTTTTTGAGCTCATCGATTGAACTGTTCTAAACAAGGGAAATAAAAAAAATATAATGTTACTTTTATGGGTCCATATTGGCTCACATGAAACTATTGTTCCTTTTTTTTGTTTTACTACCGATTTGTGTTCATATTAATCACTCTTCCTAATTTTTATCCTCATACATTTTTTGTTCATAAATTTTTATAACTACTATCGGAACTCATAACAGACAGTTATCATATATTTTTTATTAATACTGTCATTACTAAGAACAAGCTTAAAACTCATAATCTTTTTTTTCATAATTGTTTCCTTCATAGCAGTTAATTATCATAATTTTCTTATTAATAATGTCATTACTAAGAAAATATTTAAACTTTATTATTGTTTTTAATACATACACTTTTGATTAAGAAATAGGGGGTGTCGGGGGGCCTGCGGCCCCCCTCCTTCATTTGTCAAAAGTCTAACCTAACCTAACCGACAGACCTATAGTTTTGCATACTTAATTTTATCTTTATAGCGGGGGGCCTCAAGCCCCCCGACCCCCCCAAGCAGGGGGGCCAGCCCCCCTGCACCCCCCGGCATGCAAGCAAGCGTGAAGCTTGCAGCATGCAAACAAACATGCAAGCAAGCATGAAGCTTGCAGCATGCAAGCAAACATGCAGCATGCATGCAGGCATGCAGCTTGCAAGCAAGCATGCAGCGTGCAAACAAGCATGCTAGCAAGCAAACATGCAGCATGCAAGCAAGCATGCAGCAAGCAAGCAAGCATGCAATATGCATCCAGGCATACAGTATTCAAAAAAATATGCAACATGCATTCAACATGAATGCAAGCACACAGTATTTATTCAAATTACAAAGTTATTTGTCACAAGTCTAACCTAACCTAACCAACGGAACTATAGTTTTGCATACTTAACTTTGTCTTTAAAACCACCCCATAAAAAACATTTATGATCAAGAAATATATGAAAACAAATATTAGTATGAAACCAATTTATGAATATTGGCGTTATGTATTAGAATGATTAGGAGTTTCGATCGTTAGTATAAGAAAATATATGAAAAAAAAAATTAGTAAAAACAAGGTATATTATGGTTATAGATATTATGAATTCTGGTGATTATGGGTTTCGATCGTTAGTATTAAATATTTTTAAGAAGAGTGATCATTATGATGTAAAATGGTATGAGAAATATTTTCGGACTTCCGATAATAGGACTTAAAAAGTTATGTGAAAAAATGCGCACCCTATCTTTTATACTATAGTCGAATAGTGCGTAGTGGCCTCGGAATTTTTAGATATTATTGATTTTATATAGGAAAAAAATCTTATTCTAAACCAAAAAACTTCGAAAATCGCTATAAGTTAACTGTAAATATCTCCTATCTATGATAATATCATTGAGCAAAATTTATACCAGAGTAATTGTTACTTCATGAGGAATAAAGATTTTATAATGAATTTATTATCCTATTTCGATAAAAACGATAAATACAACTGCAAAGTTACTACAAAATGCGATGCGCCGGCCGTCCGAATTCAACTTATGCTCACAGAATGGAGATTTGTAATATTATGCACAAATTTATTATCCTATTTCGATAAAAACGATAAATACAACTGCAAAATTACTACAAAAAGCAAAAATGGGCATTTTACGCAAAAATCACTTTCGAGATGTAATAGGCCTTTTATCTTACTACATATTATGTCTAAGCATGCGTCGGTAACGCAAACGTCTTAGATATAGAAGGTATCCACAGCACGGACGTTTCGTCCGAGTTGTTTTGGTCGTGGTTACGGACTGACTGTTGCCAACACCCGTGACCCCGTCTAAATGTTTTGCTAATAATCACTGAGCTAAAGTCACATTGAGACACCACCATAATAGCCATCTTGTTATTTCCCACGCAACTTAGTAATATTTTGTGAGGACCTCGTGCGATTTACAGCTCATTGTATGTGTTTGTATACATACAGACTTTTATTTGTTGGCTGGACTTTAAACAAATACACAAGGACTGAGGTCTAGTTGTTTGATGAGAAAGAAAAGAAAAAATCATATGATCAAAAAACATTTTGTTTATATTTTCTATGAGCCTTGGTGGCGGAGTGGCTAGGCGCTCGGCCCTATATTCCCAGGTCAGGCAAAGAGTGTTTCGGATATTTTCGATGTATAGCCAGGGTTTGTGATCTCCAACCCGCGTTCTACAAGCGTGGTGATTAGGCCAAACCCCCTTCCCTTGGGTGTCGTAAGAGGCGACTAACAGACTAAATACTACACATACTTCCAACAGCATATAGCGGCGATAGGGTCACCATCTGTCACGCTGAGAACATGTGCAGTCGCCATTTGGTGAAAAGTGGATAATGGCAGAGGACTGCTTTTGCGATGCTCTTTGCCCAGTCTCTGACAACAAATAACCCTTCGGGGATAATAGTCGTGATTATACGTATGTATGTATTAGGCCAATACACACACATCAATTGTAGCGATGCCTTAATTTCAATGATGGAGGACTTTGCCCAGCAGTGGGCAGTGTAATAAGTGCGACAGTACTTTACTTTTTTCATTGCTATGAGAGTTAATTGAAAATGAAATGATTACGGTTTCACTTTAAAAAATAACACCTCGGTCGCATTGGCAAGCGCACTGATTAAGCCTTTAATACCCATCAATTTAAGCTATCACTTGGTTTGAAGCTAGCAACCAAGATTCAGCGAGGTGGGAAACCTAAGAGAGAACCTCTTTGATTGCGGTTTTACATAAATAAAGAACACCTTAGTCGCAATCGGCAGGCGCATTGATTAAGCCAGTAAATACCCACCAATTTAAGCTATGATTTGGTTTAAAGCTGGCAACCAAGTTTCAGCGAGGTGGGAAACCTAAGAGGTAACCCTTCTCCTACGTCTATAGAGAGATAAAACGGTATACACATAGAAAACCACAATGTTCAATAAACATACAAACAAACAAACAAACAAACACACACACACACACAAACATCACGTTTCCTGAAAGGGTAGGCAGAGACCCGCTTTCATTTGATACGATCCTGGCACACATACATATAATCAGGACTATTATCCCCGAAGGGTTAGACTAGGCAATGAGGATAGCTAAAGCAGTCCTCTACTATAGTCCATTTTTCACCAAATAGCGACTGCACATGTGCTCAGCGTGATAGGTGGTGAGCCCATCGCCGCTCTATGCTGTTGGATTTATGTGCAGTTTTTAGTCCGTTAGTCGTCTTTTTACGACACCCAAGGGAAGAGTATAATAGTAGCTGTGCAGTCGCTATTTGGTGAAAATTGGACTATGGCAGAGGACTTATTTTGCTGTCCTCATTGCCTACTCTCTGACTAACCCTTCAGGGATAATACTCGTGATTATATGTATGTTTAAAATGTATACAAATACATGACATTAATCGTCTGAATGTACGAAGAAAATAAAATGTTATTTATGTTCTATGAAATTGCGACAGGAAATACCTTTTCTTTTACTATAAGCAATCTTAAAATAATCGTCAGCCGGCCGATAAATGAAACTATTCGTGTGTTTTAGATTTTTTTTAATGCTCTTTCGCAAGTCTAAAGTTTGGTGTAATTTTTAACACAAAAATTAAAAATTTAAAGTTTTTCCCTGATTTTAAAATTGGATAAGGTATGTTTTTATTTTTTATTTAAATCAACAAAGTCGACAAAAAATATTTTGTTTATATTCAACACTCAAACATATTTTGTTTAAATTTGTTTACTATTGTTGTCTTTGTCTTGGTAAATGTTGTGTATGCTTTTATTGAGCAGAGTGATCTTATATGCCAATATAAAATATCACTTTGTGTGTGAATGTTTTAAGATGCATATTTGTATATCTCTTAAACAAAACATTAATAAATAAATTAATCTGGTGTTAAGATTTACAGTGTCTCATTAATTAGTAAGTAACATTTGCACCTTTTTCAAGTACTCCTATTTATAAACATTTGTATCAGGACGTGCTAAAAATAAAACGATTCTACACTGCTGAAAATAGTTTTTATAATGCATTTTTTACAATTCAACCGGTCAACGGTCACCAATAAAATGGACAATAAATCAATAAGAATAAACTGCGAATTAATACACAGCATGTGATGTGTAAAATTATTGAGAATAGCGTATTAGCATACAATGTGAAGTCCAGTAAAGGCAGCCGAGAACAAACCTCACACGGAGATCCATTGTGTTCGAACAAGCTTAGGTGTGCGAAGTGCTAAGCAGGATAGATTCGCATGATTAGGAGTAGATGGATGAATGTAGAAACCCTTGTAGAGAACAACATGCTTTTTTTATTTAACAACGGCTAAGAGCCTTCTTTTATCTGTGAACTGTCAGAAGACAACAATGCTATAAGCATCGTTGTTATAGCGACAGATAAGATGGTGGTAGCTAGCTAGACGCACTTAACAGCCCTACCACCAACCAAACCAAGTACTCAAAGTACCCCGCTGGGATTCGAACCCGGGACCTCTGGGTCTGAGACCGGTGGCTTAGCCGCTAGACCACAGAGGCAGTTGAGATTACATTGATAACATGGCATGCCCCTCCATTGGTACTGCAAGTAGAAGTCTTAGTGTAACGAAGAATATGTATGTTCATCCCATTGTCATGTGAGAAGGCCTAACCTGTTTGTAAGGCTGTTGTGGATGAAAGTTATAACAAACGACATCGCCTTATTCTTTTATAAATATTTTTAAAATATTTATAACGCAAATGTTGTTGCAAACAAATAACAAATTGGAAAATGTGGAATAACATCCATGGGCGGGATTTGAACCTACACCCTCTGACATTGGGACCTGACCCAGAATGTCAGAAGGGTGCAGTGTCGATTTCCACTCGTGGAAATTTTTCCAACATTTTCCAGTGCATTATTTTGATAAAGTAATTTTACTTATCCACTACACCACAGACGTAGCCCTAAAATCTAATTAAAATACACGTAATTGCAATCATTAATTTACGACTACCACTAATTGCTATGAACATTGAAATCTGAGAAGTTCTCCGGTAATTTACCTATGAGTCAGCGGTTCTGCTTAATGAACTGTCGTGTTTTATAGTAATTATCATTCAGTGCACTAACTCGAATCTGGGGCAGCAAATTAATCATCACAGTTGTGCCATATTTGCGGTTATACCTAGATCTAAGAAATGCATCTTAACTTGTAAACTTAGTACTGGAAAAATATACGCCTCATTTGTAAAGAATGTTTCTTTGTTTATCCGGTTTGTGTTCTAATCTATACGATTTGTCCGAGGGCGATAAAACTTTAAAGGCATCAAATTAATTAATACGATGTTGATTTGATATGTACATTTTTGTAAATATCTAACTTTAGCGATTCAAAAGGTGTACGTACCTATAAGCAAATACAGTGCCCTCGGTATCGTGAAATTTGGCAACACCTGTTTTTGTATATACATACATATAATCAAGACTATTATCCCCGAAGGGTTAGTCGTAGACTAGGCAATGAGGACAGCTAAAGCAGTCCTCTACTATAGTCCACTTTTCATCAAATAGCGTGCTGTGCTCAGCGTGACAAGTGGTGAGCCCATCGCCGCTCCAAGTTGTTCAATGTATGTGCAGTCTTTAGTCCGTTAGTCCGCCTTTTACGACACCCAAGGGAAGGGAGGGGATGGTAGTATTCTTTCACCTCTACGCGATAGGGTTTCTGTTGTTTTATTCACATACGGTTGCTAAAGAGGATAAAGTCGCGGTTACTTTTCCCTTATGCATCGAAAAATCCGAAACAAACTTTGCCCGACCTGGTAATTGAACCCGGAACCTCCGGATATCCAGCTGAGCGCTACCACTCGGCCGAAAAACAATTATTTCCAAATTGAATCGACCGGGGATCGAACCCGGGACCTCAGAGATGGCGACACCATGAAAACCGGTGTACAAACAACACTCGACCAAGGAGGTCGTCAATAGAAATAAAATAAAAATATATTAAAATAATTACTTATAATAAAATTGAATAATAACCTGAATCCTTTCCACCTCCAGGTATGGCAGAAGCAGCAGCAGGCGGTGTGCGTGCGGCACGCGTTCAAGCACTACGGCTCCAACAAGCGGCCCAACCACGTGCTCAGCAACCTCAACATGACAGTCGCTAAGGGCACCATGTGAGTAGCTTTTTTTTAACTACGAGGATGTCAAATGGTTGTCGTTGAGTCATGTCGCGTAGCGGCTCATCAAAACTACAACCCCCTCTATAATACTACCATCCCCTCCCTTCCCTTGGGTGTCGTGAAATGCGACTAACGGACTAATGACTGCACATATAGAGCGGCGGTGGGCTCACCACCTGTAACTCTGAGCACATATGCAGTCGCTATTTGCATGGTGAATAGTGGACTATGGCATAGGACAGCTTTTGTAGTCTCATTGCCTAGTCCCAGACTAACCCTTCGGGGATAATAGTCGTGATTATTAATGTATGTATGTCAAATGATTTACGCATACACCAAGGCCTGGGGCTTCCCCTCCTTAGCTCAGTCAAAAAACATGACGGAGAAAGGGGAGGCCTTCCCACTGATAACCTAGTACCATCCCTTCTATGCCATGGGAATATTGTGAATGGTTTGGTACCACGAACGACAAGCGCCGAATTCCATCTCCGTAAGCCATGTGAGTACATGCCCCATACATTATTATACCATTTTTCGACCCTGATAAATGAGAAATTTTTCTTTAATCCCCTACGGTTACCCGCTTACGCGCTTGGCCTTCATCTCACCTGATGGTAAGTGACGATAAGATCAAAGCTGGAAGCGCACGAACCCGGAATTCTCAACCATTGAGGAACTGGCTAACTTATCTCTAAACTGTCAGAACCATGTCGGAACACAACAATGATATTAACATTGTAATAACAAGCCCTATTGCCAATCAAATCAAGAACACAGAGAATCGAACCCGGAACCACTGGGTCTAAGACCGGTGGCTTAGCCACTAGAACACAGAGGCATTTAAAAATCATGTAAACGAGGCATCTTCCTCTCTTCTACTAAGCTATGCTATGGCCAAACTTTTTTTTTAAATAATAGGATAGAATAGAATTCGTTTATTGCTTAAACTGTGTAACAAGTTCTTTAAAATATATTTATAGTATCAACAGTTTGCCCATGATCACATGTAATGTACACAAATAAATATTATTAACATTAATATTTACAAAATTCATCGTGAATTTAACAATTAATTAGTCTTGAAACTAAAGTATTCATTTAGTGTATAGAAAACATTATTAAATAACCAAGTTTTTAACTTTCATTTAAATATATGACCATTCAATGCATTTAAATTAGTAGGTAAATGATTATACACTTTAATACCATGTATGAAAGTTCTTTTATCATAAACATTATTATTGACAATTGGTAAATTTAAATTATATCTATACTTAAGACGTTGGTTACGGAGAGATTTACAGTTAAACAAGTCTATGTTGTTTTTAATGAATACACAAATTTCTAGAATATAGATATCAGTAAGAGTAAGTAATTTCTTTTCTCTAAATACATTTCTAAGGGTATCATCATAATACATGTTGTAAATTATGCGTATACATTTCTTTTGTAGTATGAAAGTACTATGTGAATTAACAGAATTACCCCAATAAATAATCCCATACGTTAGGAGAGGATACACATTACCAAAATAAGCAGTTTGCACAATTTCAAAAGAGGAATTTTCTGCCAGAATAGATAATGCATAGCTATAACTAGAAATCTTTTTATTTATGTTATAAATATGAGATTTCCAATTTAAATTTGAGTCTATCGAAACACCAAGAAAGTTGCTTTCGTTAACTTCTTCTATTTTCGAGTTAGACTCATAATTCTTAATGTTTAATTTAAATGAGTTCGTCTTGTAATTACGAAATTGTATAAATTTAGTCTTATTCATATTTATTTTAAGATTCAAAGTTTTAAGCCAGTCGACCAAATGTTTTAACGTTTTGTTAATTTCATTTTCAAAAACAGTTGTGTTCTTATTATCATCTGAAATAAAAATTGTGGCATCATCTGCAAACATAACACATAAATGACTTAGTACCGCTGGAAGCTCGTTAATATACACTAAGAAAAGAAGAGGGCCAAGAACACTACCTTGAGGTACTCCGAGAATTACTTTACCAGATTTAGATGACACTTCCTCAAAAGTTTTATTGGAGTTATTGAAAATGTCAATCACTGTATATTGTTCTCTATTTTTTAGGTAACTTTCAAATAGTTTTAATGCAATACCACGTACGCCTAGATTTTCAAGTTGAGTCAAGATTAAATCATGTATTACAAAGTCGAAAGCTTTCGACATATCAATGAATAGGCCGATGCATGCAGTTTTATTGTTGATAGATTTCCATACCATCTTGAGAATATTAAATATTGCTGAAACTGTAGATTTTTTCTATTGAAATCCGAATTAATGTTTAATTAAGTAGCCCATTAGAAATGAAAAAGTTGTAAAGCCGAGTATGAAAAACTTTCTCAAATATTTTTGAAAAAGAAGGAAGTAATGCTATTGGTCTATAATCACCAACGTTTGCTTTTAAAAAAAAATTAAAAAAAATTTAAAAAAAAAATTTATTATGAAAACTATTTAATATTTATCTTATCACCATTGCAGTACAAGTACAGCCTTCGCTCGTAGCAAGGCTTTTACCTTACCTAATTAAATCCTTAATAGCCGCACCAGTTGAATCACCGGTCTATTACCACCGTACCTTTATCAGGAAGAATAGGCACCGCGCCAGAAGCCAGAAGGGCATACAATAACAAAAGATTATTAACCTCTCGTCATATTGGTAACAACTAACAACTCATTGTGCGTCACGGCCCACGATATCAACCTTATAACTTACGTAATAAGGACTGCAATAATAATTAACGTGTATAGTTTCCTTATAATGTCGCATATGATGATGCGGTGGACAATTAGAATTTTCTAGACTTCCGCACATAGGGTCACGATAACTTCAATTGTGGTTAATCGTTTAGTTTTTGCCCTTTGTATTGACCTTTGTATGTTATTAAAAGGTAATGATTGAAATTGAAATGTAAAATAGCGTAATGTAACTAAATGTAATCCCGTGTGTGGTGGGGTGTCATAGCATAGTTACTTATTAATTTTGTATCTAAGAAGCGATCAGTTATTTTTAGTACTAAATTAAAAGCAGTTATGATTTTATAATATTTTGACAATATGCGTCGAAAAATCCGAAATACACCTCACATACCTACATTCAGTTGTAGAATAGAAATGCAGTTGTACCAATTTAACTCATTTATTTAAGAGAGCTAAAAATTTAAATCAGCGATCCTACACACTGTTACCGGAAGAGAGCATAATAATGTTGTTACATTGCCAAGTGACAGCATATTACAACTTTTATCTAATAGGGGACCAACTCTTGGAGAAGGGAAATTACACATGGGATACATACGGGAAAAAATCCTTAAAAAAACTTAACGAAGCATCCGATTATTTATTCGTAATTTCAGTGTCGCTATAATAATAAAATGGTGAAAAATAATGAGCATAAGTTAACCTTAAAGTTATTGTATTTTAAATATATAGGTGGAGGTGTGATACATCCATATTCTATTATATTGTAGTTTTGTATTGCATCATTTATTATTTTTTAAATTCATATTTTGTATTTTATGACCTGGTAACGACATATTTTTTTTGTAAATGTCGTTACTTCTGTGCGCTGTGGTTTTTCTTGTGCCCGTTCTTTGCCACAGTTAAAAAATGACGTCCTGAATGGGTGGTAGGTTAAAAATGATTAGGACGATTCAAAGTACTTATTAATTGAGTTTATTGAATAAATATATTTTGACTTTGACTTTCACTATAAAAAACAAAAGTTTTTATTCAGGCTACAAAAATTAGAGCACAATCAACCTGCATAGGGCCAAATAATTGGCCCTCGTCGTTTTATAATCGAACGTATAAAGACCGATGGCGAATTCGAGCATTAGAAACCGTGTCGCGTAGCGGTAAAAGAATACTTCCACCCCCTCTCTGCCCTTGGGTGTCGTAAAAGGCGACTAATGGGCTAAAGACTGCACATAATATCTAACAGCATAGAGCGGCGATGGGTTCACCACTGTCACGCTGAGCACATGTTCAGTCGCTATTTGTTGAAAAGTGGTCGATGGCGGAGGACTGCTTTTGCTGTCATTATATGTATGTATATATAAAGGCCGATGACGAATTAGAGCACCTATGAATGTCACTACGCCATCGGCTCTACGAACAAAGGACACATTTCAAAGGTGTCCGAGATCCTACGCGTAATCGTCAATAGTCTCATCAGTAACCGAGTCACGTAGCCATCACTATGATATTAGTGCGATAATTTGACATTGAGCGTTTGTCCTCCTATTCATTTATTCGTAAGTGGGTAACCTTTGCGGTGAGTTGGGTATTGAGCTTGTGAATGTATTTTTTTATGGTTATAATTTTTTTATAACAGCTGTACCTGGCATGCGTTGCAATGCCGTTTTTTTGGGTCAGGTACCCTTGCGGGCATCCCCAGAACATCCTATAAATGTTTTATCGCAATCTGATCAATAGTTACGGAACGCGTAGAGGACAAAAATACACACATTAATTTTTATTAGTAAAGACTAACGGTCCGGCCCGGCGACTTCTAATACCAAAAGTACGTAAAGTAAGACTCCTAATACCGAAAGTATTTTTTCTACAACGGGTAAGCACTTGATGTTAGGTGATAATAAAGCTACCTATTACACTAGTGAAAGTGTTCTTGATGGGCTCATCACCCGATGGGCTCACTACCTGTCACGCTGAGCACATGCAGTCGCTATTTGGTGAAAAGTGGACTATGGTAGAGGACTGCTTTTTCTGTCCTCACTGCCTAGTCCCTGACTAACCCTTTGGGGATAATAGACGTGATTTTATGTAAATGTTCTTCACCTGGATCCCTGAACTACTGAGAAACTGGTTATCTTATCTCTACCTGTCCGATTACAACAATTTTGTAACATTGATGTTATGGCAAGAAGTTTAGATAAGATGGAGATTGCAAGCCAGACAGACTCAAAACCTTCAGCTGTTCCATATAAAACTGCAAATACAATTCTATCTGAATGTATGAAAGAGCTGGTTTGTTTGCAATTTCAGAGTTGCTCTTATACAAATGCTGTTCTTTGCACTTAATAAGTAAATATGACGAATCAGTTGCGAACTGGAGAATGACCTTTTTACTATGGGAGTTAGGCTACTTTTTTAGCTAGCTAGCGTAACACAGGGATTTAATTAAATAATAGTAATCAATAGCAGCAATGCTCTGAATTATGAAGAAAAAATTACATTACAATATCATGCGGGAGTTTGAAGCTATCTTCATTTTTAGCTTAAGACTTTTTTATTTTGAGGTTATGACAACTGTTATCGTATGACTATCAGTTCAGTTCAGCATTTATTTATCACTTGACTCTTAACGCGGCGTTCTATAGAAAACCTTTTTTAACAGTAATTATTATAACTTAAAAGAACACTTTTGATATGTGAATAATTAATACGCAATAGATATTGAATAGGCTGGTTCGGTCATTCTCCTTTAGGATTTACGAGGTGGGTCCTGACAATAAGTATAAAGAACTATTTGTCAAAAAATCGACCAAATGGCGAATGAAACTGGCACTCAACATTTACTCGTAGTATGCTTTAAAAGTGGGACAGCCCACTCCTAGCAGCGATCCGTCAATAGTACCTATATTGAAACATAAAACTTAATTGTACCTATAGTTGTTAGATTAAGATATTATCAAGCACGAACTGAACGTGCTCACAATGTTAACTGCAAACTAACGGTAATTAAACGAGTCAATTCATATCGGCACTCATGTAAATCTTAATGATTTTTTTATATATTTTTGCATTTTATTAACGCTTAAATATACTTTAAGTCAAATTTTTAAACACTGAAAAAAGACGATAATCTCAGGCGGGAATCGAACCACACACCTTCTGTTTTGCGCATAAGGCAGCTGCCCGGAATGCGGAAGGTGCGCGGTTCGATTCCCGCCTGAGGCTGTCTTTTTTCAGTGTTTAAACATTTTGATCTGTACCTAATCGTTGGTTTAGTACCTCGTTATCATTATCATAATCAGGCCGTGTCCACTGCTGGGCATAATCCTCTTCCACACATGCTACTGATCCCGATCTACGACTTTACTTGACCATACAAAACAAACACTCCCGACTATTATCCCCGAAGGGTTAGTCAGAGACTAGGCAATGAGGACCGAAGAGCAGTCCACTGCGACAATTCACGGCACACAAAATGAAGTATCCGTTTTATTCCCACCATCTTAAAATAATTATTATTATTCCGCTTTCATCCCATGGGTCGAAAGCGGAAGGAATTAGAGGTTTAAAAAAGGATTAAAAAGGTTATACTTTGAAAAAGGAATAGATTTTACGTTGAAAACAATTTCGTTTTCAATAATAAATATACGTGGGATGAAAACGGAAACACTCACCAAATGACACCTGTACATGTGATAGAATCAATAATCAATACTTATCATTTATTCAGGGTAGGCCATGGTTAAGTTACAGTACATATGAATGTCATTATGCCATAGATGATAGATTGTGAGCCCATCGACGCTTTATGTCGTTGGATGTATGAGCAGTCTTTAGTCCCCGTTAGTCGCCTTTACGGGTCATTCTCATAAGGACAGATTCTCAAAAAGACAGGAGTACACGTAAGCACATAAAGAGAAAAATTAATATTATTATTATTTTCAGAGAAAAAATTAAAGGTTTATATTATTTAAAAAAATATGTAAGTATTAACAATAATACTTAAAAAATATTAAAAAAATTAATTCCGGATATAATTGATTTAATAATTAAAAAGTTTTTTTTATCTAAGTAAGTAAGTACCTATGATTATTATTTATTTACATTTTTTTTTAAATATTTTTTTTTCTTTTATCATAATAATCATTTATTTATTATCAGACATATTTAGTCCATAGATTGTTAGTTAAACCTATTAATGTATTTTGTCAGTTATCCATAGTAGGTCCAAGCTGGTATGGTGGTTTTGGAAAAATACTAATTTATAATGTGGAAACAGTGTGCGAGATATTTCCTTCTATTAATTTGTGTGTGCACCTGTACCATTTTCGGTTTTATGACAATCTGTCCATATGAGTATGAACCGCCTTTACGACACCCAAGAGAAGAGATGGCTTGGTATGGTAGTATTCTTTTAATAATGAGCTCACAGTCTTGTCTTG
The DNA here is from genome assembly GCA_963921215.1 of Scoparia ambigualis. NCBI lineage: Eukaryota > Metazoa > Arthropoda > Insecta > Lepidoptera > Crambidae > Scoparia > Scoparia ambigualis. The sequence goes on from OY992524.1 coordinate 24,834,365, forward strand.
CCCGGTGCTTAATATAATATTAATTCGCTGTGCAATTTTAGCAACTACGCATTCCATTGAAACTAGCAAAGTAAACATCTTTTTGTATCGCTTGATGACGTATTTTTATCACGCTGCTGCTAATGGCTTTAATAAATATTGCGAGATATATATGGAAGTTATCTAACAACTACAAAGACGCAGTATGTTACTTTTTTACGGGACGGGAATTCCCTTGGCCTTCATCTTACCTGATGGTATATGATGATAAGGCCGAAGGTGGGAGCGCACTTCCCGGAATCCTCATTTACTGAGCTGTCTTATTTCTTAACTGTTGGAACACAACAATGGGTATTATAACAATCAATATCGGTTAGAGAAATTTGATAGTTTTGGATAGGTTAATCCTTAGATTAAATCAATAAGGGTTAACCTGCTGGCGTGAGTAAAGAGTTAACTACTTCTGATGCCGACCGTATCTAATACTATCAATAATAATATATTTGAGGCGGTAACCGAGCGGATAGGATCGGGTTGAACGCGACAAGTCGTGGTTCAACCCCCATAGCTCCGTTAGACTACTGCCGTGAACCCACTCCTACACAGAAATGTTAGATTAACAAAATGGGTTTACAGGACTATTATTTTTGTGTTAAAAATCAAATTATTAATAATCTTTTGAATTAAAAAAATATTGATCCTCTAAAGCCCGGTGATGAGCAAATCGTGAAGCGTAGCGGTGAAAGAATACTACCACCTTCTCTGCCCATGGGTGTCGTAAAAGGCGACTAACGGACTAAAGACTGCTCATACTTCCAACAGCATAGAGCGGCGATGGGCTCACCCCCTGTCACGCTGAGCACATGTGCAGTCGCATTTAGTGAAAAGTGGACTATGGGAGAGGACTGCTTATGCGGTCCTCGTTGCCTATTATCTGACTAACACTTCGGGGACCATAGTCGTGATTATATGTCTGTATGTATGATGATCAAGATGATGATTGACTAGGGAATCGAACCTCAAGGCCCTCAATTGGTCGGTTAACCACATTATGGATAACTAACACTACGTGGAAGTGTCATGCAAAATTCTCATAGGAAACACAGAAAAACGACGTTTCACAGTCCCCTGTTTACTCCTTCGGAACTGGACCAATTTTATTACTTTTTTAGCATCGGTTAAAGAAAAAGGATTTTCTATGTCTGTGTGTTTGATTTTTTTTAAAACGGTTACTTAATGTTTCTAAAGAAGACGCATTAAAACGGAGTGATTACACTAAATTTTGAAGGCTCCTGTTGTTAAATAAATGACTTAATGCAATAAAACTAAACATACAGACGTAAAAAAACCTCTTTCTTTAAACGATGCTGAAAAAAACATGAAAATTGGTCCAGTTCCAAAGAGGGAAACAGGGGACTACAAAAAGTCGTTTTTTTGTTTCGTATGAGAATTTTTATGCCACTTCCACGTATGAATAATTGCGTTTCAGTGAAAAGCTTTGACATTACGCGCTGGGAAAACCTGTTTATATAGTGGCGATCTGTTAGTGATCTGACACATTTAACTGTAATAATGCTAATAGTTAATACTAATAGTATAAAGTGGCGACTAAGTGTTACTTCTCTAGATTATTCCAAAAATTCTAGTTCGTTTATTTATATTGCTAAAAATTATGTGTATAACAACATAACTACATAATAGCATCGGCATCATCAAAAATATAAAAATATTTTTTTATTAAGAATAATGTGTATTCGTATTCGGAAAACAGTCAGCTACCGGAACTGGCAGCCCTGAATTTGAGACAGACAACAGTCTAGGCTACAAAATCTATTGTAAATAGGTTAGGTTAGAAAATTTTATAAGTGCTTGTACCTACTGTCGAATTAGGTTTTTATCTGTAATGGTAGTATTACGTAGTTTTGTTGTTTCAAATAAACAAATAAGCAATGCCTGAGGCTGATGGTTGTATAAAACACTAAAAACACTTTACATACATACTTACATATAATTACGACTATTATCCCCGAAGGGTCAGTCAGAGACTATTCAATGAGGAACGCAAGAGTAGTCGGCTTGTGTTTCGGATTGTCCGATGCGTAACCTGAGCTTAGCACACCGTAATTAATTAAGTTAATACCCATCACTTGTAACGAAGAATAACCGTGTCGCGTAGCACTTTCCTCTTCCCTTGAGTGTCGTTAAAGGCGACTAACGGACTAAAGACTTCACATTCATCCAACAGCTTAGAGCGGCGATGGGCTCGCAACCTGTCACGCTGAGCACTGTGCGGTCGCTATTTAGTGAAAAGTGGACTATGACAGAGGACTGCTTTTGCTGTCCTCATTGCCTAGTCTCTGACTAACCCTTCGAGGTTAATAATCATGATTATAATGTATGTATGTTTGTAGCGAAGACTTGATTTCAATGATGAAGGCAGTGGCCATATTTTACTTTTACTTTTTCTTGTTTTATCCTGACGTTTCGGACATTATACATTTCCGTGGTCACATGTATGGTTATATACTGTCACCACAGACCTTGGTTATTTAAACACATAAGTAAGCAGTTGTAAACGGGAACTACTTACACATTACTAGACCGCATTTTACAAGGTGATCCACAATTTAATAATAACTACATTTGTTTATTTACACTGAAGTGTTGCTTTGACTAGAATGCTAGTCGCTTAGAATAGGTGAATCACTTGCTTAATATCCTGTAACTATTTGTAGGTATCCTTGTTTAGAGTACTAGGTTTAGCATTAAATAATTAAAAATAAATATTAGTGCTATTCTTTTTATTAATCAATACATTACATTATGCATTACATTATGTCATGGCTTTTACTTAAATAATCTTGTGATATGTTCCTCTCAGTCGAAGGCTTTGTTATTACAAGAATACTACTAACCCATATCTTTCCAAGGGTGTTGTTAAAGACGACTAGTGGACTAAAAGACTGCACTCAAATCCAACAGCATAGAAACAGTTCAGTACTTAATATTTGGTGATACGTGGACTAAATCAGTGGACTGCCTTTGCGGTCCTCATTGCAGTCTCTAACTTACCCTTCGGGGATACTAGTCGAAAGTGTATACAGGGTTATTGGAAATACGTAGCGATCCCTTTAAGGGGTGATAGTGGAGATCAATAGCTATCAAATTGCCCTTGGGTAGATGGGGCAAAAATGTACCGATTTATAAAAAAATATTTGTAAAGAAATATTTAAAATATTAAGAAAAGTGGGTCAAGCTACATCAAAGTAGATTAAAAAAGAAATTTACGTATTTAATGGTTGTTTTTGTGTGTTTTTATTTTGCTTATACTCTAATATATAAAAAAAGAACAGGAATTTAAAAAAAGAAAAATATTTTTTCTAATTCGGTACATTTTTGCCCCATCTACTCTAGGGAAATTTAATAGCTAATGATCTCTACTATCATCCCATAAAGGGATCGCTACGTATTTCCAATAACCCTGTATGTGGTATGTATATAAATTAAATATAGCTAAACTAACTCATATCGCATCAATTTATTTCTAACCAAGTCTTACATGTAGGTTGAAAGTGAATCAACACCGCACAATGTTGCACTATTTCAACAGCGGGCCGTCCTCGCGGCGCTGTCGTAAGCCAGCGGCTCGGCCAGCCTCACCCGACCGTTGCAGGCCGTCTGCTGGGGCACGTGTGGATCGCACACGTGATCTACACAACGATATTTCCATTTGCCCATACGCACCGATGCGAATAGCGATTGATCGATACGCAGTAACATTCGCACTTGTGAATGTACTATCAAGGCTTTTACGACGCCTTAGAGTATTTTATTTACAAGAGCCTAAATAAATAAAAAAATTCAAGTGGTTAATAAATACTAAATTGAGATGAAATAAATTAATAATTTTATGTCTTGTTACTAACTGTACCACACGTTAATAAAGCTTAAAATCCAACAAAACTAATATATTATGTCCTTGTAGTTGTTTTATGTTTTTATTATTGTAATGGAAAGTGCCCTTCTAATGGCAAATGATAATATTATTTATTTTGTCGTTTTCGTTTTCATTAGTCGTCGTAGTTTTCGTCAACTTCGTCGACAAATGGGCCGTAGGTATGTAGTACGAGTTGACGAATTACTCGTTTAGTCCACTCTCGTCCCCTCGACCCCTAAAAAAAGATTTGTTTCCTCTCAACCCTCAAACATAGTTCACACTCGACCCCCAGGAGGCGAGACTGAATTTTCATACTGAGAACAGGCATACCTTGTCCACTTTCAACCCCTAGTTCGGTAAGTACCTAAAATTAATATTTTGGTACAGTAAGGTACAGAATAGAGGCAAAAAAAATAAATGCAGGAATTTGATATAAAAAATAATAAACGAGCAATATTAAAGAATACTTATAATATAATTTAATATCTAATATATCATTACATTAGAAAATAACAACAAGTCTCATTTAGCCCTCAGCTGGGATTCAAACCCAGATAATTTCGCTATCCGGGCGACTCCCAGCTGAGGTCTAAATTAGTTTTTTTTGGAATGTAAGTAATGGTATATTAGACCTAAAATAATAAAGTAAAGAACCAACCTCAAAAAAATAAATTAATAAAAAGAACTAAATAATAGTGTTGTCTTGAATAACTAAATTTAATCCCCACAGTTATAATTAAACTTAACTTACATACTTTTGAAGTCGGTGCCAAGCTTCGAAATATACCCTGCCTCTGCCTTTAGGTATACTTGATTGCTCTATTTCACCATGATGCATTGTGGCAAACATTAATTGCTTAGCAACTATATTAAAGTTTGTAATCGTATAGCAAACACCTAAAATATTTATTATTTCGTAATTTCGGTGGCCGTCTGTGTTCTTCATTATCAGTTTCAAGTAACTAAATGATGCTATCTCCTCCTTAGTCGTTCACTCTTGACAGAGTGGTCGTGGTTGATGACGTTGCATTTTCATTGGCTAAAACAGCAGCCCTCGCGATGCGCCTCCACTTGTTGCGGTCTTCAGCGTCTCGTGAACTCTGAACTATAGTTGAACTCTGAAATATAGTTGAATGATGCTATAGTTTATTGCAAATAATACCTAAATCGCTTTAGGTATGCCAATAATATTCGAAGATTTCCTTCAATTTCTCTAGGATCCTGTCATCAGATCTTGACCTGATGAAAATTTGACCAACAAGATAGAACATCATTTCAAACAAAAAAAAGAATTATCTAAAATCGGTTCTACCGTCTTTAACAAATAAGGGAACATAATAAAAAAAGCTCCCGAAGTATTGAGAGCCTCCTCCTTTTTTAAAAGTTGCTTAAAAATAGCTAAAAAAGAACAAAAAGTAATAATATACTTAACAAACTTAAAGTAAGACTCTTTATTTGATATATTATTATTAATAATAATAATCAAATAAACTCGAAGATAATGAAGCATGACCGCAAGTCGTCGTGCGAAGGACGAGGGTTTAATCCCACCTAAGGTAAAAAAAAATTAACGTTTTGTTAATCATTTATTATCGCAACTGTACTTTGGGGGTCGAGAAGAAACTTAAATTAGGCTGGAAAATAAAATCTACTTTCGACCCCCGAGGGTCTAGAATACACTGTAGTTAGGGGTCCAGTGGACACATTATTTATTGGGGGTCGAGGGGTCGAGAGTGGAGCAAACGGAATTACTCACCCATATAAAAATGACGGCATGGTTGTTATTCCGGTACCACAGTTTTGAGGCGTTCGGTAGCAGAGCTGATAGATGGTCGGGTTGAACGCGAGAAATCGTGGTTCAATCTCCAATCTCCATAGCTCCGTTAGACAACTGACGGTAACCCACTACGATACAGTCGTCAGTCATTTAGATTATCAGGAGATGGGTTAACAGGACTATTATTGATGTGTTAAACGCACATTAATAATAGTCCTCTAAAATTTTAACACTGAAAAAAGACGACAACCTCAGGCGGGAATTGAACCACGCACCTTCCGCATTTCGGGCGGTATTAGTCTATTTTTAAGAAAAAAAAGTATAAAAGAACCGAGAAGTACTTTTTCTCTAAAAGAGTATCGTTATTTGACAATTGCTAAAAAGTTTATTTATTTGTAGTTTAAATAAAAGTTTATTTATTTGTAGTTTAAATAAAAGTTTATTTATTTGTAGTTTAAATAAAAGTTTATTTATTTGTAGTTATTTATTTGTAGTTTAAATAAAAGTTTATTTATTTGTAGTTTAAATAAAAGTTTATTTATTTGTAGTTATTTATTTGTAGTTTAAATAAAAGTTTATTTATTTGTAGTTTAAATAAAAGTTTATTTAATTGTAGTTATTTATTTGTAGTTTAAATAAAAGTTTATTTATTTGTAGTTTAAATAAAAGTTTATTCTTTCTTTCTCCCTTTTTTCTTTCGTTCTTTCTTCTATATCATATTGACTAACCAGTTAACTACCCAATTTTACATACTTAATTTTATGTGGTCTGATGTTTCTAATTAACTAAACCCAATCTTCTCATGTGATGTTGTTCATGTTACCAGCAGTGGGACGTTTGTAGGCTGACGATGTGATGATGTTGCTAATGATATCTCGTCTACCACCAGATACGGTTTGCTGGGAGCGTCTGGCTGCGGCAAGACCACACTGCTGTCGTGTATCGTGGGCCGGCGGTCGCTCAACAGCGGGGAGATCTGGGTGCTGGGAGGGAAACCGGGGACTAAGGGTGAGTGGACTATTGTTATTTTAGGCACAAATAAGAGCTCTTATAGCGGCTCACTAAGAATATTACCAACCCTTCTCTTCCCTGGGGTGTCGTAAAAGGCGACTAACAGGCAAAAGACTGCACATACACCCAACACGCTGAGCACATATGTATGAGCACATGGACTGAGGCAGTGGACTGCTTTTGCGGTCCTCGTTGCCTAGTCTCTGACTAACCCTTCGGGGATAATAGTCGTGAGTATAATTATGTGTGTATTAAAACCTTATTTTGTTGTGTTCTTACTTTCAAAACCTACCATTTGTCCAGGGTCCGGAGTGCCCGGCAAACGGGTAGGGTACATGCCCCAAGAAATCGCCCTATACGGCGAGTTCACCATCAAGGAGACCATGATGTACTTCGGCTGGATTTTCGGCATGGAGACCAGGGAGATCGCGGAGCGGCTGCGGTTCCTGCTCGACTTCTTGGACCTGCCCAGCGAGAACCGGATGGTGAAGAATCTCAGGTGAGTCGTTGTGGAGAAAATTTATATCTGTACTTACAATCTACCCTTATAAATTTGGGTAGGTTGGGTTAATGTTTATAAATTCAAATATATGGCTACATTATGGTTTCAAACCGTAACACTTTGTTATTCTTATAGGAGCGAGTTATATTGCTTTTTAGCCATATGATATTCAAAAGGTACATAAAAGTTTTTATGCTTATAAAAGTAATGATAAAGTATGGATCGAAGACGTTCTTGTTATAGAGCAGGCCAAAAGTACCGACGGACATATGTAAAATGTTATAAGAGTAATTAAGCAAAATTTTATCATTTATCTATCTATCTATCAAAAGAAGTGTGTCAGGCAGGAAATTAGCAAATGGAAAGCTATGATCTATACCTACGCCGCGGGAAAAGCGCGTTATGTATTTATGTGTAGTATCTTAACGATAAAATAATATATATAGGAATTTATACATGCATATAATATAATATAAAAATAAACCTTTATAATATTACATATTAAAACACAAAATAATAGTCCTCCTTACATGGTCATCGACAATTTCCATCACCTTCAAGAGAATGAGAACCATAAACAGAAACCATAGCCAACAGGAAACCGGCGACAATCGCCACAGTTCAAACAGCATGTTTTTCCAAGGAACATTACACGTAGGTATTTATATTTGCTTTAGCTATTATCGAGTACACGTGACGAGTGTGCATATAAATATTCATAACCTTGAGCTTACTGAAAACAAGAGACCTTTTACCATGATCTCTCTTTAATATTCATTTTGGGAACTAAATTGTTACCCTGCATTGATAGTGTGACGATAAATTTTGCCTTAATTTTACAACGAAATACCGCTTTGTAGTTAACGTTTCTTTCTCACCTTATGGTTTAATTGATAAATGTTCCTTCTTCTATAACTTTTCTACAGGCAAAAAAACTTTGACCATCTTTATTACGAATCAGGTTTCGTTACTTTACAGAACACAAGATATAGAAAAAACAGTCATCCAAAATACAACAAGTCTTTATTATGTTTCAACGTTTTACAATCATTGCTCATATTTAACAAAGCGGAAAACTGGTTTTGATGACATTATATATTATTAACCGCTAGTCTTAACCTTTTACTCTGACACATTTCATATATTTCTCTTAGCCGCCTCTCTGAAGTAGCTTAGCATTCGAGATTGCCATTCACACACGAGTGCACTCCATCCACCGGACGATTGGTTACGTAAACACAACAATATGCTGTTTGCAGGCGACCACTCGCCGGAAAAGCAAATAAGGAAACCACTCGGTGGACAGATCTTCGTGTGACATCCACTTCCACGAGGAGTGCTTACGAAGTAATTTATCGATTTATCATTGATGTTACAAGTACTCGTCTATCCGTCTGTATAATACAGACATACGTACAGACACGACTAATATGAGACAGTCAGAGACTATGCAAGAAGGACTGCACAAGCAGTAATGCACTGCCAAACTCCACGTTTCACAATATTACAACCTCATTTAAATTCGTTGGTAAGCTCATCAATTGAGAATGGATGGACTAATGTGGCAAATTGTTTTAAAATGTTCTTAATAATAACTTATAATAATCCAAATAATTCCTACTTAAAGAAAAATTAGGAAAATTCCCTCATCGAATTTAAGAAAAACAGAAACTCTTCTTTCCCTGGGATTTTTATATAAATTCATATAATTTTTTTACCATGACCCATTTTACGCATTCAACTATAACCGCATTATAACGAAAGGGTTAAATTATGTAGAAATGTTAAAAGCGAAAATAATATCAAATAAAAATTATTTTGTATCATAGGAAGATAGTTTAAAATTATGTCATAATTACAATAATTGTTTTATTTACTTTATTAGCGAAACAATAGCTCTTAATTTTTTCGCATGGTCACTTTCAACATTACACTATGATTCAGAAAGCCTACTCGGTGCCCTATGGTGGTACTGATCTCAACAGATACAGGTACAACTCTCGCTCCTGAAAACATTTTAACATGTTTTTATAATGCATAAAAATTGGTTTGCATTGTAATTCGTGTTAAATTACAATATATAATTAGAAATTGACCTTAAATAAACTATTTACATTCAAATTCATATTTTGTATTTTATGACCTGGTAACGACTTAGATATATTTTTTTTGTAAATGTCGTTGCGCGCTGTGGTTTCTTGCGCCCGTTCTTTGCCACAGTTAAAAAATGATGTCCTGAATGGTTGGTAGGTTGAAAAAGATTTGGACGATTCAAAGTACTTATAATTTGAGTTTATTGTAAAGATATTTTTTGACTTTTGAAATATCACGGTATATAATACAATTATATACTACACTACACGTGTTTCATTGAATATCGGAATAAGTAACGCCTCATTGGGTGCTCATTAAGCGATCATTGTTAGTGCAAATAATTAATTAATTTACTAGACTGTTAAGACTCCATTATGACTTGATTGAAGTGGAAGTTCAAATACTACCACATCTACTACTTTATACATTGCGTCATGAGCATACATCACGACATAAGTAGGTATAATAAACTCAGCTATGTACAACAAACATAGCAGTTTTATTGCAAATCTTAAATTCGCGTGGTGGGACTTTAAGCATCTGAAAGTACGTTCCGTAACAAATGAACAATGGTGCTTACTCAAATCGTCTTGGTCACAGTCACAGCTATTCAGTTTTAACTCCCCTAATGGTTGCGTAAAATTGTTAAATAGCCCTTACACTATTTAGCGTTGTCGTAAACCACTGCACGCTTATTATAAGTAACTGTTAGAGTATGGCTTCTGCTAGATTCATATAAGTAATACTGATTTATTGTGTTGGTTTAAATGTGTGAATAATAATATGTAGACAATACATTTATCATTATAATTATTATTTAACGGAGAGGCAGTTGAGGCTATCTTGCTCAAAAAATAGGAACTAATAATGATCAAAGTTGCACATGACAATGTTAAAGTCTGACCAAGGAAACGTGACGCGGTCTATTTTTAAAAGTTTTATTATGGCAATAATTTTAAGCTAAAGGTATGTTTTGTGTACTTGAATTTATCATTTTGATACTTGACTTATCTTCTTTTATTGTTCTCGTCTATTATTTTACATTTTACTCTGAACAACTAATACAATCGTAAATAATTCTAGGTTAATTCTGTATACGTACTTTTTCCTTTCATTAAAAATTAACTCATGAAGAAAAAATGTACTACGTACTAGAGAAGTTATCCCAAGCAAAATACTTCTTCTATTTTTTTAAAGTTAAAACAAAAGTGTGCTGCAGTGCTAAAATAATAATTTATCGTCTTTCTGAACAATCCAAACATACAGCGCTAGACCGCTTCTTTTCTCGCGACCAAAGGATTTTATAAAATAATTAGTCAAATGCATGTTATACCGATAATTTAGTGCATATTAAGTAAAAAGTAATTCGTTTAGTTTTCTTTGTATTTTTGGGATTCTGTAAACAGTACCTTAGCACACATGAAGGCATATTTAAAATAGAACACAGAATACTCAAGTATTTTTGCGTCTAGCGCCTGCCACAGACTAATATAGTTGGAGCGAGCTGGCTCTAACGCGTGTAGCAAACAATCTAGTTGTGACGTCTTCTCTAGTACGTAGTACATTATATTATAACTCGATGAGTTGACTCTCCAACCAATTTTTGTTTATCTTACCTACAGAAACTTTAAGTAGGTACTAGTGAGACAAAACTAAAATATTGTCAAGAATATTACATCACTTGAACAAAAGGAAGTTTTATCTAGTGAAACGCAATATTTGGAAACAATATCGTCAATGACAGACCCATTTTCCAACAAATAAAATTCTTCTATTCTACTTTGTAAGTTGGTTAATATTAATTATGGTATTTCATTATCACAAATGCTTCTTTAATTATTCTTCAGATTTATTCTTATGTATTAATACTACAAATTATTTGTTTGGTTGATCTACAGTTTAATAAAAAAATACAAGTATCAACGTCGTTTTTCCAGAGTATAATGAGTGTTGACACCCCAAGAATATTTGAATTTGCCGCCATTCTTTCCAGTCACGTTTCGTTGGTCAGACTCTATCAAGTTATATGAGCAATCGCTCGCAGTCCGTTGAGATAGGTCAGTTTGTAGGTGGAGAGGAGTCATTAAACTTTGGTGTATTGTTTTTAAAACAATGTATTGTTTTTAATCAATCAATAAACTGATCAATATTACTGATCTGTGCAAGTTGGACATTTCAAACTGTAAAATAATAACGTTTGCCGATAACACGTCGTCTCTAGTTAGTCCTCAATGTCTCTGCTAGCGGAATAATGCAGTCTATTTACCAAACAATATCCAGGCCGTGGTTTCGCGCTTGCGCATCGGAGCCGCACGCGACCGATCCCAGCCATGTAGTACGAAAGCCGTCGGCCGGGTTTCGTAGCTGCCACTTCGAACACGTGTTATATTGTCCCAATAAACTGTCAGCAGAATCAATTTAAACATTGTAGGTGCTCGATTAGCTCGATGACGCAACGGCACCTAGTCACCTAGGCATCCTAGTCGCCGGATGAAATAAAAATCAGCCGAATCAAAATATCTGATGTTTATTACACCTAAAACTACAAATTAAAAACCAAAATTATCCATTTTTATATCAGGAAAAATGTCAATTATTTAAATTATTAGAAATAAGTTGGGGGAGTCTGAGGTTCTATGCTGTTTGATTAACATGTTCACTTCATTAACATAATTTACTATTGACCAACAGACAATAGCCATCTAGATCGGCATACCAAAGATGTTGGTATCAACCAACCAGTTTGTACACGTGTGCCGCCGATAAGGTATTTTTACGATGGACACGTTAAATTCGCCAAATCGCCTACAATCCGGTTGCTATTTTAATAATTCTGTTGATACTAGTGATGATGAAAAGAGTCGGTGTACAGAGTGTGACTTCATTTTTGCTATTCTAACGAGCAAATTAAAACTAAATATTTAAGGGATGGAAGCAGCGACACTCAGCGACAGACTAATATTCCATTTGTTTCATTTTGCATGAAAAAATTAAAATATAAGTAACAAATGTTAATTGCTTCGTTGCAACACTAATTTATAGTTTATGATAACTTTATAATTATAAAAGATTTGAATGATAAATAAAAGTTCTTTATACACAAATGAGCTAACTCATTTGACTAGCATTTCATTCTTTTTCTTACTTCTTCCCTATTTTTAACAGCTTTTGTCTTAAAGACTTTGATACCTGGAAAACCATTACATTTTGACTCCTATTGCTTGAGAATAAGTAACATCTGATTTTTATGCTAATACTCGGTTATATTTTGTAAAACTATCTGAGTGCGGGGAATAAATATCCTACCGTTGCCCAGTAATAATATTACTAATACGGAGGGTACATATTTCATACTCAGTGGTTCTTCTTACAATCTGTTTGTGGTTTGAAAGACATTGTTAAATATGAATTTATAAGTGTTATGTAGTAAGTGGAAATGTAGTGAACTTCAAAATTAATGTTAGTAGGTAACCTATTTAGGTAACTACAAATTGTTGTAAAGAACCATTGTACAAGCTTTTGTAGGAATAAAGGAAATTACATTACATTACTTTAACTTAAATCTTTAGGTCATAAGTCTTAGTTTGCAATTCTTTTAAAAGCTTTAAATACTGCCAATTAGGATTTTTTAACTTATTTATGATGACACATTGTTTTTTTTTAAGATTATTATTAATGAGCGTTCATCACATTAATAATAGTCCTGTTAACCGATTCCGTAATCTAAAATGACTGTGTCGGAGTGGGTTCACGTCAGTAGTCTAACGGAGCCGGGAATTGAATCACGATTTCTCGCGTTCAACCCGAGCATCTATCCGCTCGGCTACCGACGCCCAAACTTGCACATTACGCTTAATAATACAAAAGAAGACTTAAGACAAAATCATCATCATTAGGCTAACTATATTGTTTTCTAAGGCTAACTAGGCTCACTATGCCTATAAAGTCAGAAGCCTTTCCTCATGGTCAACAAGCACATGAAGATAAAACTACATAAGATAAAAATAAATAATTAGCGGTTGTTAACTTATAAGACTCGTGTCTAAAGAACAACTAAACAACTGAGTATTACTTATGGATAGAAAAAAAGGTAGACGACTAAAGGACTCGAGTCTCTTTTATCACTAATTGGTGTTTAGTTTTTGCGTGACGTACGAAGTAATATTAGACATGACACTCGCAAAAAACGGCAGACTGTCCGTATGTATTGGTTTAAATAAACATTGACTATGTGTTATTTTTGATGATGCGATTATGTTTTGAATTTTATTGTAGTTTTGACATGTCGAGTTTATGAGAACTTTATAATTTTAATTCAGATAACTCTACGATTTTATTATATCTACAAGGAAAGCGATTACAACAAATATGAATAATCTTACTCTCGGAATCGTCTCCACAAAATCAAAGTGGTAATAATGACTGAAAAAAACATAAATACAGTCATGACTATTAGAGTCAGGCTAACGAAAGCGGAACCAGGAAAAACGCGGCAAATTCAAAAAAATCATGGCTGGGTAACACAGAGTCACTTACACAGCTGCAATTTTCTCAGAAAAATTTCAATTTGACATACGACATGACACCTCAGTTAGACACACATAGAGACAAAGAGTTGCCAATCAAATAACTACGAAGTTCAGCTTTCGTTGGCCAGACTCTATCCCCAAAGAGTTAGTCAGACTAAATGAGGACCGCAGAAGTAGTCCACTGCCATAGTCCACGTTTCTGCAAAGTACAACTGCACATGTGCTCAGCATGATAGGTGGTGAGCCCATCGCCGCTCTATGCTGTTGGATGATTGTGCAGTCTTTAGTCCGTTAGTCGCCTTTTACGACACCCAAGGGATGAGAGGGGTTAGTATTTTTTAGTGAGTACAGACAAGGCTCAAACAAACAGTATGATGCAAGAAACGTTCCGAATTATATTTTGATCACTAACAAATACAAAGTTAGCACATGTATAGATACATTATGTAATTTTGTGGTTAGGCCATGACTAAAATATTAAAATTGCCATTTACTGTACCTAGATATACCTAACGTTACTTCGTAGTATATCACCACATATGACTAACGTTTTGTCAAACTGAAAAGTTAATTTAATTCTTATGACTTTGTGCTAGATGTATTTAATAAACAATGTGATAGGTAAGTCTATACGCTGACTGTACATCATTAACAAATTAAAATGTTGGTAACATTTTAGTTTCGCAAATCGCACGTTGAAAACAATAATGTATATATATTTATTGACCACTTTACAACTATCGTCATTTCAGGATAGATCTCTATGCGATGGTGAGAACAATTTTGCTCTCATTCATTATAATCTATTATAATGAAATTAATTGCCGGATGTTTGTTCGCGCATCACTCCAAAACGGCTGCACCAATTTGGCTAATTATTTTTCGTTGTGTTTGTAATTTGTGAGGACAATGTTTGTATATTGTTTTTTTTTAATTCGTCACGGGCTACGGAATCCACGCGGACGAAGTCACGGGCGGGCTGCTAGTAGTTAATAAAATAAGTAATAGGATAAAATGTTAATACTAGAAAAAAATCCAAAAGTCTCAGGAAGCTCGGATAGGATTCGAACCTATGACCTTTGGATTTCCGGTCCACTGCTCTAACCGCTAAGCTACCGAGACCCCAGAAGACTCGTTCAATTCTTTCCAGTAGTTTTACGCTGCAAGCCAGCGGTATTTTTTTTCTAGTAAACATTTAAGTCTAAGTCTAACATTTAACATCCTAAGTTCCTATAACTTTAAATAGCATTGCAAATGCAAAATTTCAATAAAAAAAAGAAAAACAAGTATGTAAATTGTCACTTAACGCGGCACAGGAATAGGTATATTTCTAAGGGTAGATTCGACCAAACTGGAATAAGACTTACTCCGAGATTAGTCTGAAATTCGGCGCCTAATCTAGGTATAAGGACTTTGGTCGAATCCACCCTTAGATGATTTTGATTATTTATGCAAATAAAGAAATTGAATTGAATTGAATTGAATTGAATTGATTGTGAAGCAGACATTATCCTACTATCTTACTAATAATATAAACGCAAAAGTTTGTAAGTATGGATGGATGTTTGTTAATCTTTCACGTAAAAACTACTGAATGGATTTGGATGAAATACGGCATACAGATAGTTTATAACCTGGATGAACACGTATGATACTTTTTATCCCGATATTCCCACGGGAACGGGAACCACGCGGGTGAAACCGCGAGCGGCCGCTAAGTAATACATATACTTAATGGTATTCATCCATGACGCCCGTTTCCCGAAGAGTAGACAGATATTATCACAGCACAACTTTAGGCTCGCATTCTAAAACCAAACTCACACTCAAATCTCTGCTTGAGTACAGTAAGAAAAGGATGGTGCTATTCATCGCATATATCGCCAACCCTATCTAACTGTATAAGCATGGATTTTATTTTGAGTTTGGTTTTAGAATACGAGCCTTTTGGAAATTTTTTGACACAATTTTTGGCGCAACTGTCAACGTCAAATTTGACAGAATCGAGCATAGACTTTGCGATATTTTGCGATAACAATGCATAAGATGTACCACAGAACTGAAATAACCAAACTTGTTCATACTAAAGTAGTCTGTAAGTCTATGAAAACACAGTGCAAAGTCAAGTGTGTTTTTGTAGATGCGGTCTCATGCGACCACTTGGGGCCTGAGGGAGAGCAGTATAACTTTCTTTTGATGGATGGATATTGTGCATAATATCCATCCATCCATATAATCACGACTATTATCCCCGAAGGGTTAGTCAGAGACTAGGCAATGAGGACCGCAGAAGCAGTCTTCTACCATAGTCCACGTTTCACCAAATAGCGACTGCACATGTGCTCGGCGTGACAAGTGGTGAGCCCATAGCCGCTCTATGCTGTTGGAAGTATGTACAGTCTTTAGTCCGTTAGTCGGAAGAGATTAACCGTGTCGCGTAGAGGTGAAATAATTTTGCATAATAAGATTAAAGTAATACTGCTCTAAGGGCCCCTGAACTTTGCAAGCAGGCATTCACATTATTAAAGAAAAGTAAAAAAAAATTAAATAAACTCACTCATAGAAGTATTTTTTTTAATTCTACCACCATTGCTGCAATTAAAATGAGCGATGCTCAAGAGAGCCGTGGGAGAAAGTAATTACAATTGGAGCAGAGTCGCGTGCCAAACATATATCGAGCGAGAGGAGTGAAAGTGGTGACGTAACAATAAACGATGCAATAAAGCGTATTCCGAAATCAATAGATAAATTGCCGATTTTATTGTAATTTCAAATTGATGGTTGTGAAACAATATTGGAATCTTCATGAGATGCCTTGAAGCGCTCTACTGCTAGGTAGACTGTTTTGCAACAGATTAGCAGATATGTAATTAATTTCGGGTCAAAGACAGATGATTGACATTATACGTACTTAATTAAATACTTACATACATAGCTATACTACTCTGTCAAGAAAGTACTGGGAAAAGATCAATAATACACAAAATGTTAGTTATTCATCCAAATTTATTTTATCGCCTTCAAAGTATGCTCTTTCAAAAACGATACACTTACGCCAACAAATAATCCAATCATCAAAACATTTTTAAACGCTTATTCCGGAATTGAGTTCAGTTCTCGGCGCGAATTCTCCTTTAAGTCTTCTACCGAATGAAAACGGGTGCCACGAAGTGGTAATTTGAGTTTAGGAAAAAGAAAGAAGTCGGCTGGAGCCATATCTGGTGAGTAAGGGTGTTGCTCGATGGTATTTGTTGAGTTTTTGGTCAAAAATTCGTTTACAATGACGGCCTTGTGCGAAGGCGCATTATCGTGGTGCAAAATCCAAGAATTTTCTTTCCACAAATTTTGCCTTTTTCGTCGAATTTGCTCTCTTAAACGCAACATAACGCTCAAATAATATTCTTTATTTACCGTTTCACCTTCCGGCAAGAATTTCGAGTGCACAACACCGCGATAGTCAAAGAAAACAGTCAACATGACTTTGACTTTTGGTCGACTTTGGCGTGGTTTTTTCGGTTTCGGTTCAGTCGGAAGGCGCCACTCCGAAGCTTGTTGACTAGTTTGCATGTCAAACTCGTAAGCCCACGTCTCGTCACAAGTAAATGTGTTGCTTGAATGTTGGGTCGGAACTGACTCGTTCTAGCATGTTCTCAGCGACTCTTATGCGATTGAGTTTAAAAAATTCAGATATTTTGGGACTAGCCGAGCGGCAACATGTTTTATACCCAAGTGATTATTTAAAAGGTTACGGATCGACTCGTGAGACACGAAAGTTCAGCGGCTATCTCTCTCAAACTTGAATGAAGATTTTCAGTCACCATTTCCTTCACTTTTGCGATGTTAACTTCAGTTGAAGACGTTGATGGCCTACCAGAGCGAAGCAAATCTTCCATCACATCTCGACCGCTTTTGAACGCTTTGACCACTCATAAGCACGTATTTTTGATAAAGTCGATTCACCGTAAGCCTATAACATTTTCAGTGACTCCGAACACGAAATTCCATTGGAGACGCAAAATTTAAGACAAACTCTTTGTTCGATGTTTGTATCAATTTAGAGAAAAACAGTTTTTCTAAATTGATTTCGGGTCTGGGTGTTTTTTTATGTTTATGTATATTTATCCGTTATCTTACCATATTAACGAGTTTCAAAAGAATACTCAACTTGGTCTAGATAGATAATTAGTGTGAGCGTAAACAAACAAAAATTTTATTTTAATTTAATTTTGCACGTTTTGCTGATCACTACATCACGCCCGTTTCCCGAGAGGCAAAAACCACAACTTTACAATTGCTATGATTCTAAACACATTCATTTTGCAGCTCTTCTTTTTCTTGTGCCTCTCACTCTTCACTAGCTTCTTAAACTCTTCCCTGTCCATTGCGAGGCGAAATAACTTTTCAACAGCTTTCATCGCGGTCTACTCTTTGATATTTAGCAGCCACAATTTTTTCATTTTTCGATTTTTCCCATTATGAATAACTAGCGGCCGCTCGCGGTTTCACCAGCATGGTTCCCGTTCCCGTAGGGATAAAAAGTATCATATGTGTTAATCCTGGTTATAAACTATCTGTATGCCGAATTTCATCCAAATCTATTCAGTGGTTTTTACGTGAAAGAGTAACAAACATCCTTCCATACTTACAATCTTTCGCGTTTATAATATTAGTAGGATTGAAGCAGCATGTACCATTGCTCTGTCGAGGTATTAAATTTTGCACTTATTAATAACATGAATAAGTTGCCAGGCTTTCCAGCGTGCTGGAGAACGGTTTCGTTCCTGACCTTGTGTCCAACCAAGTTTCCTAGTTTTCTATGGTCCAACGCAGAGATGCGCAGATCACTCGTCAACAAATAGTATTAAATGGCCCTTCTATTCCAACAGCGGTGGTCAACAACGGCGTGTCTCCTTCGCCGTGGCTCTCATGCATGACCCCGAGCTCCTGATCCTGGACGAGCCAACCGTGGGGGTAGACCCCCTGCTGCGCCACTCCATCTGGATGCACCTGGTGCGCATCACCAGCTCCGGAGACAAGACCGTTATCATCACCACGCATTATATTGAGGAGGCGCGGCAGGCGCATTCCGTGAGTACTTTCCTTTTGAAGACTTTGGTCTACTCATTGGTATTATAATTGTGCCAAAATCGATAAAGAAAGTTTGTAAACGAATTATTGCAAATTTCTAGTGTCGTGTCAGTCGGTTTGTTTTATGCTTATTCTTAAGAGAGATTCACAAGAAAACAGCTAACAATTGTGCCTTTCTTCCAAAAAAACAATAAAAATCTGAGTGAGACTAAATATTTGCACAAAGAAATGACAGTAATTTGTTTACAAACATTCTTCATCGAATTTGGCAATAGTATAATAGAGATGACACCGCGAAGCAATTTTATGCGCAACGATTGGCAGCCGCAAGATCAACAATCACTTGGATCCTCAGAATAATAACTAATGTTATTATTCTATGATCGGATCACTCACAATGTCACAATCACTGCTACCCATTGGCCGCACCTCAGTGGGCAAAAAAGGCTCCGCGTTGTCATCTCTAGTTCTTCAATGCCGTCAACCATGTTTGATGGTGAATAAAACACAATCGCATTCTTAGAAAAATGCAGACCGAACTCAAAATTTTACTTCAGCGATTACAGCTTAGTAAAAATATATGAAAATTTTATATCTAACCGATATTTTAGACGTACCTAGTCACATGCAGCTGTGCGAATTTTTATGTTGCCTGGTTGGTGTTCGATAGACACTCAATAGCTCAGCCGATTCCACTGTTACTCGTATAATTGCTACGCGTGACGTAGGTTGATTATGATTTGTTCCGTAACTTTTATGTATAGTTTATAAAACTTTTTTCTAAAATTGTATAGGTACTTAATTTAGTGAGCCGTCATAAAACACGGCAACGTGCTCAGTTCATGGACGTCATATATTTGTAAACTACGTTTATGGCTCAGTGGGACTCTGAAAAATTTGGCGACGGCTAGATAATTATGTCACCGATTTGTTAGCGATTTGGAGCTAATCTCACTGCCACAGCTGAGAAGGAATGTAGTTTGCCCCCACGCGACCTCACGCTGTTGTAGGCCAAGAGATAATGTCCTTGGGAGTTTACATTCAAATAGGCGAAACGTAATCGTTGACAAATAAACTAGACACGTTATGATTACACACCTTTTCTGAATCATTTGTACAGTACCGTTTCACCTCGGTGGTGGAATGGTCAACGCAGCCGCCCGGTATGCGAAGGACGTATATTCGATTCCCACATGAGATAATAATTTTGTTAACGTTTCATTAGCTTTAAATACCTTTTTAATTTTCCCCTTTATTACTTAGTTTTTTATTTAAAAAAGAACGATATTTGTAAAATAAGATTAAGTAGATCTCGTCGCTTGCTGTTCATGCATATTTGATGAAAAAAAAAACATTATTGAATGTTATCTTTAAACCATTTACCTACATAGCCGTGCCAACGAAATTAAAACGAATAAAACATAGATAGCTTTCAGTAGTAAAGACAAAGAATAATGGTAACGGAACGGGTAACAAAAATCAATGCTCATTAAATTGAAACTTGTGAGCGTTCAGTTATTTTGCTTAAATTAAACCAAGAAAAACAAAGCACGCGCTGTCCCTAAGGCTTCAATAATAATTATCATCACGTGTCCGTAAATTGACAGATATTAAAAAAGAGAAGCGGTCTTACAAGTGACCTCCAATTCTATTACATGTGTATAACTCGCGGCGATTATACGTGCACTCGCCGCAACAACTTAATGTAATAGGCAAATTAAAACTATAAGCACCTATAAAAGTGGCAGGTGGTTATAAATACACGTCCTTGGAGCGGCATAGCTTGTGTTTCAATTTCATTCTGCACTCAACTTTAGATAGTGAAGCAATATGTATGTTAAATAATCTTCACCGAAGTAAAGCTTAAATTAATATATTTCTTTTGAAGTCATGTTACCTTCAAGTTCTAATATTTGCTTTAAATCCGTTATGATTTACCATCCAAGATGTTTAATTGTATTGAAGTAAAGCGAGGTCCCAGATGACTCAGTGGACGAAAACAGTTCCCATTTTATTTAATTCTATTATGGAATGAAACAACAATGTATGTACTTTACATAGTGTCGATAATTCATTGTACGTATTTAGTTGATTTTTATTGCAAAACTGCACAATTCAGGATTTGTGGATAGACAGAAGTGTTACATTTTTCTATGCGAAATTCGTATGGGAATTTGCGTTGATGATAAAATAAGAGTTGATGGTAAGGCACTGGGTGAATTTAGAAAACTAAAAGCGCGCAGTTTGCATATTCGGTTCACATTTTAGCAAGTTAAGCAACTTTCAACCTTTATAACAAGAACCTATAAACAAGTATAAAAAAATCGTATAAAAACAAAAAAAATACATTAACATTTTGTTAAAGTTTGTTCGTTAATAAGAAGCTTTTTTACTAACTCCTACTAGCATAGTATTTTACTGGGACAAAAACAAAGTTCTTGAGACACAGCACAAAAACTGTTAAAGTCGTACCTAACTTCTGACATAATCTACCATTGTAATGAAATGGAAGGATATCCTTAAACTAAAGTATGACAAATCGCTAAATGATGAAGATTTTTGATTCATTAAAAGGAATCTCTCCTTTATAAGAAAATATAAGACATGTTATCAGAGTCTACTGAGCCGTCTATGTTTTTAAGCACACTTAGAAGCGTTTTATCCGTACACCATGTAATAGATTGTATTTAGACATTTAAAAAAAAAAACACGTATAGTCCAACTCTCCTTACTCATCAAAATGCCCCAAAGCTAGACTCAGGATTTCCCACACAATAAATTACTCATGACCGTATTGGTGGATTCAATCCAACAAAAATATCATCATCTTCATCATATCACCACGCTGGTCTAATACGGGTTTGAAAGACGACCATATTACGTCAACAACCTGACCACCGGCTTTACGTGCCTTCTAAAGCACGGAGAGATGTTTTTTAATTTGGTCACCAATCTAGAAACCCGGCATTGCAATAGTTACTGAACTGCTTAACGTTAGCGTAAAGTCAAATTTAGAGAATGCGGCTTTTATTCATTATCTAGTCTCTACAGATTGGTACTGCTTGCACGATCGCAAACCGAATGCTCAACAATTAAGCCGCTAGTTTCTCCCAGGGTAATGAAAAATTTGCAATGAATGAATCGAATGTGATGCTGTGTCCCCAGATCGGGCTGATGAGGAGCGGCAAGCTGCTGGCCGAGGAGTCTCCGCAAGCGCTGCTCACCAAGTATAACTGCATCTCGCTGGAGGACGTGTTCCTCAAGCTGTCCAGGAAGCAAGGTAAGACTTTTTGACCTTCCGACCTATTCACATTCAAAACTCTGAGGGTTGAGCGTTTGGAGTTTTGTCGCAATATTATTATTATTCAACCCGGATTGTCCCACTGCTCGGCAAAGGCCTTTTGGCCCTCCTTCTACTCTTCACGGTTTAGAGCTGTAACTGGCTAGTCCTTCCGATAGTAGTTCAGCTCGTCCCGCCATCTCCTTCTGAGTTTGCTGCGACGTCGTCTAACGTTGCGTGGGCTCCACTCAGTGGTGAGTTTAGTCCACAGCTCGTCCGACATGCGGCAGACGTGTTCAGCTATATTTCCTCCTATGATGGAAATTAGTTTTTACTTTTCTGCAATGGGAAAGTACCGACGCCAACAACTCTATACAAAATGTTAACTTTCTTTAATAAATGTTGAACTAAGGATCAATATAGATTCGAGAAATTTGACAGTTTTGGATAGGTTGACCTGCTGGTGCGTGTATAATATAAGTGTGAATAAGCACTTGAAGAATAACACCCGTCACTTCCACAGTTGTGTGCGCATCACATTTCGTGCTACAGAACAGCTGTTTTGCAATAACTAAAAATAAAAGAGGTTTCTCAGCAATTATTTCTGCGCAATGTTCCTTGTTTTGATGTACACACGCCATCAATTTTGAACATTATGTACTGGTTATAAGAATTAATATAAATTCGAGAAATGTAACAGTTTTGGATCCTTGATATTGTCTATACATAATGCCTATGACTAGACATGTAGGTATACCTAATATAATCAAAGACTTAATGCGTACGTTTCGGCTTCGTAAAGTCTTCTTTTCCACCCCATATTATTTAATATGTAATGTAGTGTAAAATATATATATAAATATGTTAAAAACAATGAGGACAGCAGCGTGGTCGTGGTCGTCTCGCCCGCGTTACGTGACCGGCGGCGTTGCGAAACCCGCCCGACCGGTCGCGGGCTCGCCGCGGACGTTTGCAATCGCTACACCCGGGGACAGGGTACGCGCGGCTCACATACCGAATAAATGAATGAATGAATGTCATCAATCATTAAATCATTCATTCATTCCCATTTGTATCGCTACACCCGGGGATAGGGTACGCGCGGCTGACATACTGAATGAATGTATGAATGGATGTCATCAATCATTAAATCATTTATTCATTCCCATTTGTATCGCTACACCCGGGCACAGGATACGCGCAGCTGACATGTTGAAAGAATGAATGAATGTAATCAATCATTCATCCATTCACTTGTAATCTCTACACCCGGGGACAGCAGAGGGGCACAGAGGGGCCACCCACGTGGAACACAGCACGGTGGGGATATTAGGTCACAACCCACCACGCTGGCCCAATGCGGGTTGATGGGTTGTAGTGCATACAATTAGTGCATAGTGCATACATACATACAGATACTCAGACTATTATCCCCAAAGGGTTAGTCAGAGACTAGGCAACGAGGAACGCAAAAGCAGTCCTCTACCATAGTCCACTTTTCACCAAATAGCGACTGCACATGTGCTCAGCATGTCAGGTGGTGAGCCCATTCTTTAATCCGTTAGGCACCTTTTACGACACCCAAGCTAAGAGACGTGGTAGTATTAGTGAGTAGTATTCTTTCACCGCTAAATTAATGTAACGTAAATAATGAATCAATAAATAAAATTCAGATTCAACTTTTCATTCACCGCTTATCTATAGTAATTTACTTTTTTAATAATCTACTTATTTCATATACATATCTGACATAAAAAAACATGCCAGTCATCGGAAAAAGAATCTCGAACTACACATTTTTTTATTTATTCAAATAGCGCCTCAGTCTGACGTATTTTATACATCAATACAATACATAGGTACGTGTTTTATACATATATACATGTACGACGAGTGTTCCAAACGCATCAGTTGTATGTAACACCTTGGACTTTCAACTCCACAAAAACTATGTTTTTTATACTTACCAAATATTTTTGAAGTTCCTACTTAGTTACCAAGTAAATATAAAAAGACGTCAGCAATTATTTTTACACGATTTGTACAAGAAATTAAGTTGACGTCATTAAATTAATATTTGAATGAGTATCAGCTGTGTGGTGGCTCTTCCCTTGGGTGTCGTCGAAGGCGACAACGAATCAAAGACTGCACCAACAGCATAGAGCGGCGATGTGCTCACCACTTGTCACGCTGAGCACAATACATGTGCACTTTATTTATTTATTTATTAATAAGGTACACAAAACAGTTAGAACTTAAAGAAATAACAAAAAAGCATGATAAATTGCTAAGCTAAATACCTGTCTATTTATTTTTATATTTATGTAATAAGGGTACACTTACAGCAAAACACACTAGTATTACACAGATAAATAATACAATACTAAATTAATAGGTAATATAATAATAAATTGTTTACAATACACTATTACAATAATAAATTGTTTGTGGTCGGATTAACTTGTTACTCTGTGTTGTTTGTACTTAACGAATTTATTAGTGTGTGTTGTGTATGTATTTAGTGAAGTATTTTAATGTCTATAAGTGGAAACTCTTTTAGCAAATGTAAAACCTAGATTTAGTTATTATCATGTAATATAAAAATGCTATTTGTTTCCCAATAAATAAATAAATACATTTTGGACATGTATGTCAGCCAATTAAAATCTAGAACATGTGTACAGAATACGATTAATAATAAGCGTCCATGTTAAATTTTACCTAATCTAAAACTATATCCAATTAAAAAGTCATTATATACCACAGACGTATAATAATATACGTCTGTGTTATATATATAGAATGGTGAATAATAAAAAATAACAAATTGAAAACATATTCTACGTTGATGTTGACAACTTTATCATTGAGGAGTTAGCGTACTTGTTGCTCCATGATGCATACACACTTACACATCACGACTATTATCCCCGAAGGGTTAGTCAGAGACTAGGCAATGAGGACCGCAAAAATAGGGCATTGCTACAGTCCACATTTTACTAAATAACAACTGAGCCCATCGCCTCATTATGCTATTAGGTGTAAGCAGTGTTCAGTCCGTTAGTCTCCTTTTAGACACCCAAGAGCTGATAGCTTGGTGAGCTGGCGATAGCTGAGGCAATACTTTCACGTGAAATCCGTCCATTTCCGTCTCCAAGGAATCCTTGGTAGTGCTAAGCAAAGTTGCTAATTCATCGCTAGCAATCTCGCTCCGTAGCGCGGGCACGCGGCCTTGCATTGTGCAGTGTTGCTAATGTTGCATTTAGACGCACGCGACCGCTCATCTTGCCCGTTTGCACTTTGCAGTTTTGCTTCTTATATACGTTTAATCACGACAATTATCCCCGAAGGGTTAGTCAGAGACTAGGCAATGACTGATTATTTAACGGCAATAAAGGTTAAATATTATTTAAAACTAATACCTCATATGATCAAACCAGAACATGACTAAAACGGAGCATGACTAGAGTAGAATATTACCAGAGCAGAATATGACTTAAAAGGACTTTAATCATGACCAAACAAGAACTTGACTAATACAGAAGATGACTAAAACAGAATATGGTTAAAGCGGAATAAATATGACCATACCAGAATATGACTAAAGCCGAACATGACACCCACCTAACAACCCCGCAGAAGCAGTCCTATGCCATAATTAACTTTTCACAAAATACTGACTGCACATGTGCTCAGCGTAGGTGGTGAGCCCATCGCCGCTCTAAGCTGTTGGATGTATGTGCAGTGTTTAGTCCGTTAGTCGCTTTTTACGACACCCAAGGGAAGAGAGGGGGTGGTAGTATTCTTTCACCGGTACGCAACACGGTTAATTTCCTTTGGTGATGCTGTGGGTTTGCTTGAAATGCTTTTGAACGCCACGGTCTGATATGGCCGACAAATGAAAACATGCCCAACATGCAATTTTTCTTGTGGGCTATACACGACGGTGGCGTTCGAAAGGGTAATAGAATACTGCCGCCCCATCTCTTCCCTTGGGTTAAAAAGAAGACTACTAACGGGCCAAACACTGCACATACATCCAACAGCATAGAGGGGCGATGGGCTCACCACCTGTCTACCACGCTGAGCACATGTGCAGTTATCATTTGGTAAAACCATCTGTGTGACCGCTTTGGCGTTCCTCATTGCCTGGTCTCTGACTAACCCTTAGAGTATAATGTGTATGTACATTTAGTGTTTCTTTGTCACCGCCAAAAGATGGAATAGTCTACCAGCACATGTATTCCCTCCTTGCTATAACATGGGGCCCTTCAAACGAGGCGTGAAGAGGCAATTTGTGGGCCGGCAAGGTGAAAGTGACTGATGCTACGTCTTTTTAACGCTGCAAAGTTGTCTTCGCGCCTGAACTTCCATAAGGAGGAGGAGGAGCTCGATGTTTTTAAAATGGTCACTAATCCAGTGACCCGCCATTGCGAAAGTTACTTAAGACTTTAAGTGCCGTGGTGGTCACCGGTGACAGGCAATCAATTAAATTTTAATTGTGTCTGTTTTATGGCATTGAGAGGAGAGGAGATGTGTTTTGAATAACTAATCAGATTTCGTTATTTTTTTTCCACCGAAGCTAAGCGGACAGGAGATGTGGAAATAACAAAATCTGATTGGTTATTCAAAACACATCTCCTCTCGTCTCCTCTCCTCTCCGCTTTGGTGGAAACCGGGCCATATTACTCGTAACATTGAAAAATTGTGGGTAGTAAAGTTGTAACATGGATTTAATTATGTATGTTTGCCAGCTGGGCAGCAATCTGAGTCATCTAACTAACTATTGCAATCAATAGATTTAATGAGAGGACAGTTTGTTTCAAGCTTTTAATAACGTATAATCTTAGTTAATATTATGAACAGTCTTTATGGCTTTATTTGAGTTTATTGATTATTGAATATATTATATCGTGTGTCCGTATGTGTAGGTACATATATGTGTACCTTGTATATTTGTGTTTGTTAATATTGTAAGTATATTATTATTAACCCATTAACGCCCAAAATGAAACTGCTCGTAAAAATTCTTTTTTCATGTTATTTATTGTATCATTACCGATTAAACAAAAGGTATCATAATCAAAATTTCAGGAAAAAAAATTAAAACATATGTTATAGGGGTGTACTCGGCCGGGTACAGTGGGCGGATTAAGTATGGAAACTATCAAAGCAAGGCCGCTCAACACATAATGTTTTCATGCAAAGTTCGCAACGCCAACGAACACGATTGTGACAAATAACACACCGCAACTGATTTTCTATACGTTCTGGGTTGTGACCGTTATTTTTTCGATCAAATCCTACTACTGACGATGACGAAAGTCGGATCTTTGTTTTTGTAGGTGTCAGGTAGGCTCTTGCTATGGTACGTCGAAATTATAACTGATCCATCCATTCAGCTACTTTATTCTTGCTTAGCAAAACAAGCAACCGCCGTGCATTAGAAATAGCAATATCTCGAAGGTAGGTAAGCATCACCCAGCACCATTTCTTTCCCTTCATGGCTCATACTCTATAAAGGCTGATCGACTGGTCCATTTGGTCAACACCTCCCATACCTTTGTTGTAATGTACAAATAATCTAGGAATATTGAAATAAACTTTCTGCTTAGCAATATGCACCATCTTTTTACTATTCCCATGGGCTCAATCTGATCAAAATTAGTTCCAATTCTAACTATGTTATTATCTTTCCACCGCACCGTTGTAATTTCATTATTCGTATCGGTAATCGGTAGTCGTATTCTGCTGTTGGCCGTTTCTTCATATCCTGAACAGGAGTGACAGGACATTTTTTTGTCCTATTATCTCGAATTGTGCCCGTTGCTCAGTAGCCTAGACGCCGTAGATCCCATAGTAACTGATAATTGGTGAACAAATTGTCAAAATAAACAATATGTTCACTGGGAACAATTTTTGAGTAGTACTATTACTGTGGCGACGCGGAGTCACCTCAATTGTCCCTGGCACATCTCTTGGCATAGTCGTATTTAGCGAGATCATCATCATTTCCTTCTTCTTCGTCACTTACTATGGCTGATACAGGTGGCAAGAAGAAGACATCATATTAAATATCATCACTTTCATCAGCCATATATTTAATATGATGTCTTCTTAATTGATTCAATAGCTTCTTCCAGCCTTGAATACTCATTTCTACTTGTAAAAACGCGACGGTTGGCCATGGTGGATTATTCAAAAATACCTGCAAAATACCAGTAATTATAGTACATAAGTGCCCACTGTACCCGCCCAAGTACAGTGTGATAAAATATAGTCTAATACGTATTTATTGGAATGAAATGAAGCTAAAACAGTATTTTATGATTATGTGTATTCGAACAATAAGCACTAATACAAAACAAGTCCAAATAAATCATTAATAATATTTAAAACAAATTATCAAAACTTACCTTAGTACTTTGATCTGCAACTGGTATTTTACAACAGAAAACAATACATTAATTTTTGCGTTTCCACCAAATTTTATCTTTTTTTAATCTGCTAGTGATGTCTAGTAATGAAATAAATGGTTTTTATAACAAAAACCATAGATAATTATTAGTATGAATTGTTACACTTTGTAGCTGTACTCGCACGAGTACAGAGAGCGCTAATGGGTTAAACACCAATAGGTACTTACGCAGTTTCTATCCCCTTCTTGGATGCATTAACTAAAGGTAGTTGGCGTTAAGACCGCTTTCGCCCATACTTGTATTATATTATGTATTCCATGCCCATACGAGCTTTCAGATTATGTCATGTGCAACTGTTTCTTGTAGTGCCCATCTATTTTTATTATAATTCATACATACTTACAAACACGACTAGTACTATCCCCAAATGGTAAGTGAGAGACTAGGTAATGGAGAACCGCAAAATCCACAAAAGTCAAAGTCAAAGTCGAATTATTTATTCAATGTAAACCTTTACAGGCACTTGTTGACGTCAATACTAATAATAATTTACAAAAAACAGTTAATTATTAACTTATAGTTAAGACTTAACAATTAATCTAACTAACTAACTATAGTCTGTGCCAGACAAACGCGCATCGCTACCCCCAGTACCACTGCACGCCGAAACAGAATCGCGTCGAACCGAAATATAAGCCGTAGCGATAGAATTCTGTGTAAACAAACGTATCCTGGTACGAAACAAAAATGGCGGACAAGTGTCTCCCCTAGCGACATAAACGGCTAAAATTTATAGGTAATTTATCGTTTTTTGGGATGTAAGGTGGAGAATGATAAATCATATTGAATTGTTAACTTAAGTTAACACAGGCTAACACAGAACAGTTAGTGGCCAAATCAGTCCAACAACACAATTCACCTTTCACCAAATAACAACGGCACAGTGCTCATCGTGCTAGGTGCTGTTGGATTTGGATGCTTGTGTAGGAGAAAGATGGGTGGGTAAATCTACCTATTCTTCAATTTTAATTCGATGGTGTTTTTTTATTTTATTTTATTCATAAATCTATGTGTCCCTTCCAGCCGGCACAACGAACACCGTCGCCGAGCTCAACGTGACCGGTGGAGCTCTAGGCCTCAACAAGATGTCTAAAAGGGAGGAGGCGCCGTACGCGGCAGAGGACGAGCACGTGGTCGGCCTCAACTTCCAGGCCATCAACCAGAGCAAGGAGGTGCTCATCATGGAGAATGGAATGGGGTCGAACGGAGCGGTGAGTAGCATAACAAACGTTTTTTTTTATAGAAAAAAAGATACATTTTTATGTTACTAGGAGACAAACGAGCAAGCGTGTCACGTCACATTATGTAAGGTTACCACAGGCGCCGATGGCCATTTTTTTATTGAAGACTGATTGCGCGTTTGTCCTCGATTTCACCTGTTGGAAAGTGATAATGAGGACGAAGATGGAGCACGAGCAGTCAGTAAATGTCTGTTTGCCTTAAACGCCCTAGTTGTAGCGGTCAGGAAAAACAGACGCAGGGAGGTCATTCCACATCCTAGCGCTGCCCTAATGAGGAAACTAGAAGCAAATCGCTTCGTATCCGAGCGTGTGAAAAAAAAAAAAAAAAAAAAAAGAACTCCTGAACACACTCTCCAAAATGTAACCTGTAGAAGACTGATAAGCAATCCACTTTGCGTCGGTGTTCCAGATTTACAAGTCTGTTATCGACCAGCTTATCGTCACCAATCAGCCTATTTGCTCGGCGCTCTATAGAATTTGGGGCAGTCATCTGGTGCTTTGCTGATCCATCCCAAAGATGAGAACAGTACTCCATTCACGATCGGACCTGAGCTTGGTAAAGAGTAAGAAGAAGTACCGTCTCAACTTTGAGAGAATACCCAGCTTTCTTGTGAGGGTTCCCTAACATTCGCAAAACCAGAGGAGTCGCAGATGCGTTGCTGACCTTGAAGGAGTAGGATCTTTAAGGAAGAAGTAGGAATTGTGATGGGGGGGGGGGGAGATTATACATAAAAACACTGCCCTGATTAGTGATAAATAAAAAAGGTTGAACACTACAGCATTATCTTTTCTTGAAGATAATTAACGTACCATTTGGTTACAGCTGCCCGGCAAGATGACAGAGGCAGTGACCAACGAGTGCAAAGACTGCGGAGACTGGTTCAATGTGAGTATCATATGAAATTATATGTTAATTATTAAAATAGAGTAGGTAATAGTGCTGGTAAATAGGTAATTTAATAACGTGGAGAATCCAAATGAAAATTGAAAAATTGTGGGCCGGCAGGGTGAGGGCGGCTGATGCTACGTCTCTTACGCTGCACCAGTTGTCTTCGCGCCTGGACAACACTTCCACTTAACATCAGGTGGAAGTGGAGTGAAGACATTGGCCGCGCAAAATTTTTTTTGCTTTCCTATACTGCCCCACTGCTGGGTTAGAACCTTCCCCAAGTTCTGGCTTCCAGACCAGACTGACTGGCATGAGGTGGTTCAGGATAGAGATAGATTTAAATAAAAACATAAAAAACTTGAAGGTCTATTTACATACTCAAGTACTAAACAACTAAGAGGACACAGCCGTAAGCTTGTTAAATCAATTTCTCAGAACAATCCACATAAACATTTTTTAAGCATAACAGACTAGTCGAAGTCTGAAATAAACTACCGGAAGAAATATAAATAATATCAGCACAAAATGTTAACCCAGTTTAAGAACAGATTAGACAAGCACTTCAATAAAGTGAAAATAAAGAAAATTCTACAATGGATACAAGCTTCTATCAGTTGTTTCAACTGTCTACCTGAATTATCTATAAGTAATATCTAATAACCGTATTGTCCGTTCCAGTTTACCTCCCGCGGCAAGATAAAAGCGCTCATCCAGAAGAACTTCCTGCGCATGTGGCGCAACATCGGCGTGATGCTGTTCATATTCGTGCTGCCCGTGCTGCAGGTCATACTGTTCTGCCTGGCCATCGGCAGGGACCCCACCGACCTCAAGCTAGTTAGTATCTACACAGTCACGAATATTATCGCCAAACACACAGGTTGTTCTGCCTGTAGAGTGCAGCAGTGGCAACTGCGAGTTGTGCCCTTCGTGCAACGAGAAGTGAGCGAGCTTGACAGCCCCGGTTACCTATCTGGGCAATAGGCAGTGAACTACACGTGTTCACGGGGATACTCTCCTGAGACACTAGTCTTATGAGAACCGAATGAAGAGCGCGCTTCGGCGGGCACTGATTCGGCGTCAAGATCTAACGCAGATGGTCTCCTGCGCGAGTATTCTACTGGCGCAGGGGCTCTGGCACTTCTTGCTTATCCTAACGGTTGGGCTCGAGGTACCAGTACAAATAGAACTTAGTGAATAAGGGTAAGGGATGTAGAGTGCAGTCGCAGTATCAAATTTCAATATTTTATTCAATTTAGGCTACAATAATTGAGCACTTATGAATGACGCTATGCCATCGGTTCGTAAGTCCTAACTATGGGGCGTGAGCCTTGTACTGAGAAGAACCGGCAACAAACTCAGCAAGGGCATTTCTTTTCTCCCTTTCTTTTACAGCGTCAATACAAATTGGAAAATGCCCTCCTTATCATAGAAGGACATTGTCCAATAAAACAAAAAAACATTTAATATGATTACAATACAACACAGCACATGCAAAAGAATATCCTATAAAAAACAGGTATTGCTCAATTTAAAATAAAATGAACAATCCAATTTTCACCACAATATGTTGGTATGGCCATGGGAAGGTAGTGGGATTTGGCCATCGGCCGCGACCGCACTGAGCTCAAGATAAACGACTACTATCCCCAAAGGGTTAGTCGGGTTAGTCGACACTTGAGATGTTATAACTAGAAACACCGCGCAGCAAATTTTTGCGTACTGAGTGTAGGTTTACGGGCTGCTTGGGCAACCAAAGCAAGTACATCTATGTGTACTTAGTTTGGTTGGTGGTAGGGCTGTTAAGTTCGCCTGGCTAGCTATCACCATCTTATCTAAGTCTGTCGCCATAACAACAATGATAATAACTTTTGTTGTGTTCTGACTGTCAAGAGATAAGGTAGCGATTTACTCAGTGGTGAAGCGCCTTATCGTCATTTAATTTTACCTGGGTGAAATGACGGCCAGTGCTTACCTACTTCTAAAGATTAAAGATAATCACGCGTCACTTTCCTAAAAAGGAAATCTTCTTTTTACGTAAATTAACTGATCTTCCTTCCCTTCATGCATACCCCTATAGATTATAGATATCACGCTTCACTTTCCTACCAAGAAGTGTTCTATTTACGTAAATTAATAAATTTTTCTTCCTCACAGGCGATAGTGAACGACGACGTGCACGTAATAGACGGCGACTGTCGCTTCAATTCCTCCTGCTCCATGAAGAACCTCTCGTGCCGCTACCTGAGCCAGCTGACCGAGCACACCAAGCAGGTGTACTACTACGACCTGGAGGACGCCAAGCAGGCCGTGCGCCAGGGCGAGGCCTGGGGCGTGCTCTATTTCAATGAGAACTACACGGATTCCCTCGTCGCTAGGCTGGCGCTGGGTAAGTCTACAATTAATAATAAACAAATCATTTATTTTCATCACAACAGCGAAGATCGACGATTCCTTATTTTCGAATATAGGTACAGCGTCTCAATCTCAACAAACATAAAACAAGAATAACAAAAATATTTTTAATGCTAAAGGGGGTGCCGCGCGATCGCAAAAACTGACATAAGTCTCCTAATGAACTTCAAAGCAAAATCAATCATATTGATATTTAAAATTAGAACAATATTCTGCTTTGAAATTACAGACCTAGTAATTTAATTAGAGCAATGTCTTTATTCTTCAAAAAAAAATTCAACGAGTATTGTGGGGTCTCGATAGCTTAGCGGTTAGAGCAGTGGACCGGCAATCCAACGGTCATGGGTTTGATTCCCATTCGAGCTTTCCTGAGACTGGTTGTTTCTTTTCCAGTAAACATTTTATCCTTTATCTATAGCATGGAAAAAAAATCAGTAATAAAGGTGTAGTTTACTTCAGTTATAATTATAGTTATAAAGAAAGCGAAATGTTAAAAAAGTCTTTGAGTTTATTTGAGCGTTTTTTAACGCAAACAATCAAATATTACGAATTATAGTTATGCTTAAGAATAAAATATCGAGCTAACCTAAATTTTCATATTTTTAAACTAAGCTCTTTATAATCGATAGTTCATTAAATTAAAATTTCGAGTTCTATCTATACTTTAATAAGAATGTATGAATGTGTCCCGCAGCTGACACTGCGGACAACGAGACCATAAACCTGTCGGAGGTGCAGGTGTGGCTGGACATGTCCAACCAGCAGATCGGGCTCATGCTCAACCGGGACGTGCAGTTCTCCTACAGGGACTTCGCCAAGGTATGTGCTATTCACTTTATTGAGAAAATAAACAGAATAGTAGTACAATTCAGAATATTATATTTTCACTTTATTGAGAATAGTAACAGACGTATATTTATAGAGCATGATTTAGTAGTGCTTGCAGTCAATCTTAGCCTGTTTAAAAATAACTCGTACTTACATCAAAAACTTAAAGCACTCCAAGACAGTACATTTGAAAACAAGCTAAAGAATGTATTAGTAGATAAATCCTTTTACAACATGAAAGAATATTTTGGGGAAAAATTATAATGTGTTAGTTGGTCGAATATTTTAATATTATGTTATTGTTCTTTCATTTATTTTAAGTTTTACTGGAACAATTTATTAATTTAATATAATTAAACTACCTAACCGTGTTGTCCCAATGCCTTGAAAAGGTAAATTTGTGACTAGCATAACACCTTTCTAACACAAACATATTTCTGTATGTTATTGTACTTTTTGTTACAAATTTAAGTGGAATAAATGAAAATGAATATACAATACAGAATAGTAGTGCAATACAGAATATAATGTTAAAAGACTTCCATCGAAGGTGACTGCCTTCTGTGAACAGTGATACAATCTAAAAATTACACCATTTAGGTAAGTGCAACTGCAATCGTGTTTAATCGTTACGAAAAAGTCAAACGAAAAACTTGAACGCTTTTAAATAAATAAAAAAAATTGAATATTTGTTTTCAATGCGCTGCGCCTCCCACTTACTGGTTCCAGAATATCAGCGCCATGGCATGCTAATGCCATGGCATAAGCTGAGTGGTAACCATTTCTTGTGTTGAATGTTGTTTTTGAATAAATGTTTTTCATTTAATTTCAATGAAAAGGCCTTTACCTATTTTATTATGGACATTATACCTATAGGCTGTACTTTTTATCTTAGTGGGGTCTGCAAATGTTTCCCTATCGCAGTAGCACGTCGACACATCGGGATCTTTTGTGCAACTCAATACTTTCACTCTACCTTCTCAATGTTTTTACATCGTCCACATACTCATGTATATGTATATATATTTTGAGACGATTGTAATTACGATGTTATTTTTTATTTTATGTTTGTAACATCGCATGCCTGAAAACTATGATAGAAAGGGTAAAGTTAGTTTTCAGAGAAGGGTAGGGTAAAGTTGATAGTAACAAGTGCTGTTGCATTAAACCTACTTTAACTATATTTTACTACTCGTTACACATTCTTTTATTATATTCTGATTCTGATAAGCGTGGCAATGGCTACACTTTATACTGATATGATGAATTATCTATTCCAGGACCTGCTGGAGACGTGCAAGTACAATCCCAAGCTGGGTGACATCCCCATTGACTTCTTGGACCCCATCTACGGCAACAAAGACCCCTCGTTCACGGACTTCGTCGCGCCCGGAGTGATTCTCACGTGAGTGGCCAATTCAATATGGGCTACAATAATTGAGCACTTGTAACTAACTAACTTGTGTCGCTATGCCATCGGTTCGTAAGGGCAGACCATGCAGTTCGATTCTCTAAGTTAAAGCCTTTGTAGCAGCGGCTGCCGCAGCGCTAAGAATGACTCTGTCTCTTTCATATTCATAGAATTGGAAAGAGACAGCAGATCACAGCCATGCGCGCAGCGTCTATGTGTCGCTTTAGAGAATCGCATAGCTTGTGCTGAGAAGAACCGGCGACCAACTCAGAAAGGGCACTTCTTTCTGCCTTTTTTTTACAACGCCGAATACAAATTGGAAATTGGTCATAGTCATAGTCTCTTTCAAGTAAATTTTATTCAATTATTCAATTCAAATTAATGATTAATTTCGGGTATACACCCATCCAACTCGATGGACATCCAACAGAGGAGCTCGATGGTTGTGTCGTAAAATGGCATCGTTAAACCCACCCCCGCATTGGGCCAGCGTGGTGGGTTATGGTGGCCCAATATCCCCACGTGCTATTGTTCACGTGGGAGGCCTGTGCCCAGCAGTGAGACGTTTATAGGCTGATGATGACCCATCCAACATCATAGAGTTCCGATGGATTCACCAACTATTACGCTGAGCATTCTCTTACTAAAATATCGTACTTACTAACATGGTAGTTACAAACTTAATTTTTTATATTATGTATGTTATAATAATACTATGTTGTTGTTGTATTATACTATGTTGTAATCTCGGCTCTTTAAAGTCGATATTACAGTAAATTAAAATTTTATGTTCATGTCAATAAGTAGGTATTTTACTAAGAACGCGACAATGTGCAATTGTTATTTGGTGAAAGGTGAACTATGGCAACTTGACTTGACTTGTCTTTGACTAACCCTTAGAGGATATAGAGGGTCGTAAGTGTATGTACCTTATATATATATGTATTTATTTATTTATTTATTTATTTATTTATCTATTTATTTATTTAATTAGGTCTACCAACATTTTTACACTACAACACAGAAATGTAATATTGTTCTAAATACAGTAAGAACAGTGAAAAAACAATTACAGGCAAACACAACTTAAATCTAAGATCAATAAGACAAGTTGAACACAATACAAAAGCGAAACAAATACATAGTATAATAAAACCCAGTTTAACTATAAAATATTAACGCAAACATCATCAACACTACTATTATTTAAAAAGATAGATTAGCTATCTAAAACAATAAATCAAAAAATAATTATCCTAATCAGTTCAACCGTATTTGAGTAATCGGGGACCCCGACAAACCTCCTTGATTTGAAGTCGGTTAATGAAATAGCCCGTTCCCCCAGGATCGTGTTCTTCCTGGCGGTGGCGCTGACGTCGTCGGCGCTGATCGTGGAGCGCATGGAGGGGCTGCTGGACCGCTCGTGGGTGGCGGGCGTGTCGCCGGCCGAGATCCTGTTCTCGCACGTGGTGACGCAGTTCGTGGTGATGTGCGGCCAGACGGCGCTCGTGCTCATATTCATGATACTGGTGTTTGAGGTGGAGAACAACGGGAACATCATCTATGTCGTGCTGCTCACTATATTGCAAGGTATGGATACTAGACCTGCGAGCGTGTATGAGTGTAAATGAGGATCGTAGCGAGCGCAAAGCTGAGTCCACAGAACCAGAAAACGCAGTGTAAGGTTGTGCCCCGAAATAAAGCAGCGTGTTGTTTCTAAGGATTTATTAATTCGGTAAGGTACAATAGTGTTATACGACTGCTCTAACCGCTGAGCTACCGAGACCCCCGAAGACTCGTTGATTTTTTTCTAGTCGTTTGTGATTTACGCTGTGAACCATCGGTATTACGTCACTGTGAAGTCTACCCTCATCACAGTCGAAAGAAATACTACGAGGTTCGAATCCCATTGGAGCTTCCTGAGACTGGTTGATTTTTTTCTAGTAAACATTTTATCCTAAATCTATAAGTATAGCATTGTGAATGCAAAAAAATCAAAATAAAGATAATTATATTGCTGTTGTTTAGCTACTCAGAAAATATTTAACAATATAGAGATACTTATAGAGATTTTAAAAAATCAGGTAACATTCAAATACTATCAACAACCGTTAATGTCCAAAATAAATTTCACCGTACACTTGAATAAACGAAACGCAACTTCCAGGTCTCTGCGGCATGTGCTTCGGCTTCGTGATCTCCGCGGTGTGCGAGCTGGAACGAAACGCGATCCAACTGGCGCTCGGCTCTTTCTACCCCACCCTCCTCCTCAGCGGGGTCATCTGGCCTATTGAAGGAATGCCCGTTTTCCTCCGATCGGTATCCCTCTGCCTACCCCTCACTCTAGCCACTAACTCTCTAAGATCCATCCTCACTAGAGGCTGGCCGTTTTCAGAGTTCGACGTATACATGGGATTCGTGTCTACCCTCGTTTGGATCGCATTGTTTTTAACGTTAACCCTCACAATTCTAAAAGTGAAGAAGAACTAAGTCTCTAAGAGGGCAGGTATCCGAATGTGTTAATGGCTTTACTTATCTGTAGAACTCAATGTGTTTATTTTAAAAAAAAGTTATAAAAGTTTCGTTTCAGAGTAGGGAATCGTTTTGTTTAAAAAAATTAAGGAGTTTTTTTGACACTTCATTCCACTTCACAGATAATAAAGTCAATGTAGTTTGTTAAATATCTGTGTCAAATATTAATCTTATTTTTATGCATAGAAAATTTGTAGGATCAGACCATAGCCAAATTGTGTTTAAATTATCATTTATGTACTTTATTTCTTGCAACAGAAATAAGGACACCGAAAATGTCTAAAATCGAACGAAATACCTCTTTTGTATTCATTGTAACATCAAAAGAGTGTATTTAGACCAAAAACATCCTGATCCTAATAATTAAAAAAAAACATTACTTTTCGTAAATTTTCTTCAAAAACACAACGAATGCTGAATAATTATTAGCAAAATTTCGGGCCACCGTGTCCCAAATTGGAAATTTTGCACTCCTAAAATTGGTGTTGCCAGTACTCTATAAATTAGTTTATTACCTGTACCTTTGGTACCAAAAAGGTGTCTCTCTTCAATATAAATAAACATATAAATTTTACTATTCCATAGTCTGGCAACCCAGTTGTTAAGTCTGCATAAACATATCAGTCTTTGCTCAAACCGCTATGAACAAGTAGAATAAATTTTACCTATAGCTGAATGACTGTTAGTCGAACTGTAAATAGTAGTTTTGTATTTATGATAAGTAAATATAGAGTACATGTGTACTTGTTAAGGTGGATATTCGGGAATGTTAGCAATAATGATTGGTCGAACGCTTAGGGTACTGTTTTCATAGACTTCTGGTAAAGGTAAAAGTTAAAAGTGATACCCTGTTAATGAGTTACCATAGAATAAGATGGTGCCATAGAGATGGTGATTGTTGAACTGTCCAAAAACCGATAATAGATACCAATTTCGAATGCACAATGCAAACTACGTCACACTTTAGAAACGACTGAAAAATCCACATTTATTTTTTTACATTGCCTACTTGTGACAGCAACACTATAAGTAAGTAACTTAAAGTTAGTTTTTGTGACATTCTTTGTGCTTAACAAAAAATCGTTTTATTTCACAATTATACAAAATGGTACATTTTATGGCAATAACTTGGAAAAGACAAAAAGCACGAAAACAATAGGTAATTAATATGATTTTAAATAAAAAAAGAATTGTATCCAACTACAAATATGACAAGTGTTGCCAAATTAAAGCAAAACTACCATTGCAGAAAAAAAAATTAAAGCAAATTATTTTCGTTATTTCGTACATGCGCCATCTTTTGAAAATCACGTCGAATATTGAGAATTAAAATAATGGTCACTGTTGGTCGCACTATTTTTTACTATTTTATATGCAATGTGACCAGGACTGTACAAGGCAGGTAGTTTTTTAATAGTAACTTTTAAATTGTTTCAATTAGCAACTGATTCATTTGACAAGTTAAATATTTCAATTCCCTTAGGATTTAATTCAAATCAGTTATTATTTCAAACAATGTTAACCTCTCGTCTGTGAGAGCCGGAAAAAAATATTCCAGATACTTTCCTGGTCATATTCTAATAGTTTTACTATGTACAGTAAGTTAGAGCATGTCTTGATCGTAGTATAATTATCCGACTTCTCATTTTACGTACCTAATTAATCAAGACGTAACTAGTTAGTCACGCTCCAGAAAAAGCCTTCTCTATCTATGGCTACTTTTTCTTTAAAAAATCATACAGAGTGACACAACCTGTAATACATAAATATCTAGATACTTTAAAAAAACCTTTTTTCAATTGTTTACTTTTATGTTACAGTATAAGATGATGTCGTAATTAAATTGTTTTAAGTTTTCATTTTTAAAATAGTATGAAAATGCCGTTATGGATTATTATTATTTATATACTTTTGAATCAATAATTGTAAATTATTGTTTAATAATTTATGATAAAATTCAATAACTAATTCGATTTAATTAGCAATTATGTCACAACCGACTAGAATCACACAATTTTTATTATAATTATTTTATTTTCTTTACAACGAATGTTCGAAGAAAAAATGTGTTTTGTTCAAATTGTAGGTCGATATTTTATAAGCAAAATGTAATCCGATTGTATCTGAATCCACAATTTGTACATGTAGTTATAGAAGTGTCAGACTGTGATTATTTTTGCTAACATTGACATATTTTTTGTAATAAAATGACAATTATACGATAATACTTGTACCAATGATGCGTTTCTTTAACTCTATCATCCCCATTTAGTATAAAGTGACATTAAATATATAACAGTTGGTAAGAGTAATATTATTAATATTTCACGTTTTATTTTAGTAACCAAATAAATCAGTTATTTATATTTTTTTTGTCATGTGAAAAGAGCGGTCTTTTTTATTGATAAAATCATAGACAAAACTTACAATTCCGATTTTATTTTAAAAATCACAGCTGGGAGTAACATAAAAGGCAGAATACAAATAAAACTTAATTCAACAAGATTATTATGAACATCCATAAACAATAACTTAACAGTGTGACGGCACAATACGATATCAGAACTACTTCGTCAGAATCTCACTGAGCGCTCGCTTTTTCTTTTGACCTTTGTTGAACGTGTGTTTCTGAAAAGGAAAAAAAATCGATATATTATGAAAAGGCTCCTAGAGGTTGTTAACAGTTGAATTTCTATTGAGTCTAGTATTAATAGAATAGAATATAATATAATTTATTGCCAAAACAGTTTACAAATTGTGCAGATAATGCATAAAGTTGAAAACAACAGTATACCCCTATCGGATATACAATATAACAAAAAAAAATGTAAAAAAATCTCGACTTCCCATACAAAACGGTCCGATCAACTGACGACATTAGTATGAGGTCGAAATTTTTTTGTAATTTTTGTCAAAAATGACTTGCATGATTCGATAGTACTACTAAAGGTAAATCGTTCTGCCGCGGGAAAACAACCACTCAAATGTGTCGGTGTAATATACATAGCTAGTCAGGCGAACTAGGACAAGCCCTACAACCAACAAAACTGAATAAATTTGTTTTTAATCCACTCAGGGGTAAACGCTTGGCCTTCATCGCACCTGCTGGTAAGTGACGATAAGGCCGAAGGTGGAAGCGCGCTTCACCCGGAATCCTCAACCACTGAGGAACTGGCTATCTTATGACTTAAACTTTCAGAACAGGACAATGCTATTAATGTTGCTCTGGAGTTTGACTTTAAATAAGATGGTGGTAGCTAGCCAGTTGGACTTAACCAACTGTACCACCAACCAACGATGTACTCCCCGCTGAGAATCGGGTGCGGGTCCTAGATCGGTAACTTATCCGCTATACAACAGAGGCGGTTGTACATTATGTACCCCCGCTGAAAATCGAACCCTCCGGCAACAGTATGTGTGTAGAAGTATTACCTTTTTCTTCTCCGCTGTCATTCCCACAAACTCTTTCTTGGCTTTCTTCTCCTTCTGCGGTTGATTTACGTGTTTTTGTCTCTTTTCCTCTGGACCGTCGCTGGCATCCTGCAAATGAATGACATTTTAAGATTACACAGACAGTAGTAAGCTTTCTATTTCATAACAGGAACCAATATACATATTCAATATAATAAGTTCACAGTAAACATTTAAATGCTTGAAGAATGCATACGCTGAATGTTCTGGCCAAACCCCACCTCATTCGCCGTACATCAACTAGGCTCAAAGCGGGCCCATGGACTAATTCCTAGTTGTGAAACGAGCTGGAGTTTTACATAAATTACGAGATTATTTTTCATACAACCTTTTGACAGGTGGGCAAAGGAAATCTCATAAGTCCTCGCAATAACAAAACCATAAAGGACTTCTTGGCGGGAAAGTGAAGCGTCATGTCTGCAGTTTTGTTTTATTTTCTTAAATTTGTTTTTTCGAACATTAATGTAAAATAATAATAGGATTATTTTTTAAATAAAAATAAATAAAATAACTTTTTATTTGGAACAAAAATAGGTTACATTACAATTTGTGCTCGTAAGTGTCTGCTATAGTATTAAACTGCAGCGTAGCCACAAACAGCCACCTCCGGGTAAAATGGCTCGTTCCAAAATGAAAGTACAACAGGTTTTAAACTTATGTACTAAATTACTTTAATAATTTTATATGTATGTGTGAGTGCGTGTGTGCGTGTGTGTATTTGTGTGTGAGTGTTTGTGTGTGTGTGTGTGTATGTGTGTGTGCTTGCGTGAGTGTAGTGCGTGCTTGAGTATGTGACAGCTTTTCCTAGCCCTACGGGACGATAACCTTGGGATCAGTTGTAATAACCACTAGGAACCAAAATGTTTCGCATTTATATTACTACACTAAATCACCAAATCTTAGGAGAGTCCTAGAAATTCAGCTATAATTAACTCAGTATCATCGTAGGACAATGTGAGAAGCCACTGAATAGGTTTTGTTTTACATTGGCGCAGAGTTAAGGGAAATATGTTTAGTACTTTGTTTACCTTATTGTAAAGCAAAGGAGACAAGTACAAAAAGTGTCGCCTAGATAGGGTCAATCTACAAGATTCCAAACTACAAATTAAGTCCTTTCTTCGCTTTTTTGTAAGGATGTCCTTGTTATATGGAAGTTGAGAGTGTTTACGCAGAATGACTTTAAGGATATAAATCTGTCTGACTGTTAGAACCTTATTATGCTCATATAGCTGTGAGGTTGGAAAAAGAAGAGGTTTGGAACACATCACTTTAAAACTCCTCTTTGTGCTCTTTCCAGCCTCAGGAACAGTGTTTTTCCTACACTACCCCATGCAGTTATACAATATGACAGTATTGATTGTCTTAAGGCGTAATACACTGTTTTTAAAGTGGAAAGCTCGGTTACGGCCCTGAGGTTTATAAAGACATATATCAACTTTCGTACTCGGCCTATAAGCATTTTTACATGTACCTCCCATGACAAAAAACTATCAATCCAAACACCAAGATATTTAATATGGGGAGCGCGTGCGATTTGTACACAGTCGCAGTTCAAACATTGATTTGGTAGAAGTTTATGAGCAAAAAGACTAAATGTGGGGCTTGGAAGTGCAGCTGTATTTGGAGCAAATGTTAAAAATTTTGTTTTATCTAGATTTAGTGTAAGCAAATTTAGAGACAACCACAACATTACTTCATTCAACGCAAGTTCGGCGTATTTTTTGACTTCGTTCCAGCTCCCGCCGTGAACAAGTAAAGCCGTATCGTCAGCGTATGTTATGACTTTACAATTCATCAGACTTAATTTACAGAGAACGTTGATATAGACCAGAAATAAAGTTGGACCAAGAATGCTGCCCTGTGGTACACCGAAAGTAAGAGATTCATCGTGGCTTATGATATTATCTATTATTACACATTGTGAGCGGTCACTTAGATAACTCCTAAAGATATCGAGAGCCACTCCACGGACACCAGCGTTTAAAAGTTTGTCGAGTAGGATGGGGACAGAAACAGTGTCAAATGCTTTTGAGAGGTCCAAGAAAATGCCAATTGTTTTTAGTTTATGGTTTAGATTTTTAGCCACTACTTCAGTTAAATCAATAACAGCACCCTCTGTTGATTTACCTTTCATGAAACCATACTGATTATCTGCTATAAAGTCAATGCTGTTTAAGTAACTAATGAGTCTTTTATTAATAATTTTTTCTGGTTTAGATTTTTAGCCACTACTTCAGTTAAATCAATAACAGCACCCTCTGTTGATTTACCTTTCATGAAACCATACTGATTATC
Source organism: Scoparia ambigualis (assembly GCA_963921215.1). Lineage (NCBI taxonomy): Eukaryota > Metazoa > Arthropoda > Insecta > Lepidoptera > Crambidae > Scoparia > Scoparia ambigualis. The sequence continues at coordinate 24,878,120 of OY992524.1, forward strand.
TGCTATAAAGTCAATGCTGTTTAAGTAACTAATGAGTCTTTTATTACATTTTTTTCTAAAATTTTTGATAGTGATGTTAACACCGATATAAGTCTATAGTTATTGACACTGGTTCTGTCTCCACTCTTGAATATGGGATGCACAAGGGCTTTTTTAAATGCTGCAGAAAATATACCAAAATTTAAGCACAGATTTAGAACATAAACAATTAATGAGACCAAACTAGGCACAGCTGCTTTTATTATAAAGTTAAGTGTTTGTGAACAGGCAAATGAAACAAAACAGTGCCACATCACTTTTCAAATTCTCTTAAGAAGTCAGTGTAAGATCTCAGTAAAGTTCCACATCTTTCCTGAGGACTCAAGGGGTTTGGGGGAATATCATTTATCATTCATCATCTTAGTCACCACTCATTATCTAGGGGAAAAAATAAATAAAAAAACTAATGACTAGGCAGTATGGTCTCTGACCTTAGCCTGTTCCTTCACAGAACAAATATAAATATAAAAAAACTATAAATCCTAATATTCAATATCGAACACTGAAGAAGAAGAAAGAAATAATAACACAACGCACGCCATGAATGAGAATAGACCTGACATACATACGATTATTATTTCTAAAGCGTTAGTCAGAGACTAGCCAATGAGAACCTCAGAAGCAGGCCACTGCCATAGTCCACATTTTACCAAATTTCAACTGCATATGTGCTCAGTGTGATAGGTAGTGAGCCCACCGCTGCTCTATGCTGTTGGACGTGTGTAGTCTTTAGTCCGTTAGTCGTCCTTTACGACACCCAAGGGAAGTTTAGTAGTATTTTTAATGAATCGCTATACCACACGGTTCTTAAATTACCTGACTTTTCCTTTTATTCATGATTCTTCTCTGAGCTCCTTCACCGACCGCGTCTTGATTTGGTCCTCTCTGCCTAAAGCCTTGTGATACTTTATTTCTCCCTTGCCCGTTTCCTTGCGCATAACCTGGGCCTTTTCCTGGCATATGCCCTGAGCCTTTCCCTTGCGCATAACCAGAGCTCTTTCCTTGCATATGCCCTGGATTTCTCGCTTGCATATGCCCTGGGCTTCTACCTTGCATATGCCCCGGACTTTTGTTTTGAAAGTTTCCATGTTTTCTGTTATGGAAATTAGGTTTGCTGTCCCGGTCTTGATTCTTCTGCCGCTGGGTGGCTTGCATGCATCGTTTGACGCGTAATATTCTGTTCTTTATGGTGAGGTCCTCTTCGGGCAACGCTAGAGCCAGTTCGACGCCATCTTTCGACGCGAAGTTTACGTATGCGAATCCTGAAACGAGCACGGTCAATAAACGGTTTTTTATGCGGTATTTCTTCCCAAGTCCAAAACTTGACAGAATTTAGGGAAAACTTCTACCCAAGAGACTTTATGTAAACATAATATGCAGCACCTATTGTGTAACTATGACTCTATTGGCAGGAATATAGTGAGTCTCCTGAGATCGGACTATACGAAACCAGAAGACTTTAGGCTCTTCGGCCTCAAAGACTTTGGCAAGCTTATGGCAGCCATTTTCACTGAGGCAGTGATAGGATAGGGTTGCACGGTGGGTCGACGTGTTACTACTACGCCAGAGAAAGGTACCTCGGCTGACCCCTCTAAGATAAGATAGTTAATGTAAAACTCATTTATTGTTGATTAGAGGAACTCCCTCTTTACTTATGATGACTTTTCATTGACAAAAAATGTCAAACAGTAACGTCGTAAGCACTATTTTACAATGACTCTGAGTACGGCAGTTAGTGTCCCTCAGTGCAACGTCTTATAATTGGAAAGCTTACAACATCTGTTAACATAACATGCAAAAGATTCTTTGCATAGATACATAACATCACGACTATTATCCCCGAAGGGTTAGTCAGAGACTAGCTAATGAGGACATCCCTCCCATTACATCACTAAGTTTTATTTGTACTGGCACCTCAAGACCAACCGTTAGGTTATGCAAGAAGTGCCAGACGTCCCTGCGCCAGTAGAACACTCGCGCAGGAGACCATCTGCGTTAGGTCTTGACGCCAAATCAGTGCCCGCAGAAGCGCACTCTTCATTCGGTTCTCATAAGACTAGTGTCTCGGGAGAGTCTCCCCGTGAACACGTGTAGTTCACTGCCTATTGTCCAGATAGGTAACCGGAGCTGTCAAGCTCGCTCACTTCTCGTTGCACGAAGGGCACAACTCGCAATTGCCACTGCTCGGGTCGTCGACTCTAAAGTCGACTCCCAAGTATCCACCTTGGTCGCGGAGTAGTCAGCACACTCACTTCTCGGAACCCATTCGGGCGCCTAGCCAGTTCCCACGTCCTACGCGGCCGGCTGGACCGGAGGCTACGGCATCTAGGGGGCCGCCTCTACTAGTTCTCCAGACTTTTACCGGAGATGTCAACACCAACGTCCAATGAGAACCACCGGACAAAGCTGCCAACTATAAGGGAAACTCACGTTCCCCGCAGGACTTTTCGCTGCTGGCCCCACAGAGACCGCTACTAGGCCCTGCTCGCCGTGCGCAAGTTTGGAAGTCCTGGCACACAATACCAAGACAAACGAACATTCCCTCTACAGCTAACCACAAGCCACTACGAGTCCAACCCACGTCCGGATCCCGCCGAAGGCGCCGGTCAAGGCACAACCAGCGGGGGGCATGAACCGGAACCCCGTAGTACCCCTGAGAAACACAGCCGGACCCGTGGTATCAGCTGCGATACCCTATCTATAGGGGTGAGTAGATAACAAAAGCCGTCCTCTACCATAGTATACTTATCACCAAATAGCGACTACAGATGTGCTCAGCGTGACAGGTGGTGAGCCCATCGCCGCTCAATGCTGTTGCATGTATGTGCAGTCTTTAATCCGTTAGTCGCCTTTTACGACACCCAAGGGAGGAGAGGTAGTATTCTTTTGAAGCCGCTACGCGACAACCGTCAAATGTACTCGTATATAATATGTAAAAGCAGCCACTTTTCTGCTACGATTTAGTATAGGAATATAATCTAGTTTTACATGGAATCGAAGATTAGTGTAGATGCTCACAAACCTTTCCCAGCGTTAGTCTTCTTGTCCCTGATGATCCTGACGGACACGATCTCACCGCACTTCGCGAATTTGTCCCTCAGCCCGTCGTCTTCTAGGGCAAAGGGCACGTTTCCCACAAACACGGCGCACCGCGGGTCGTGCTCGGCGCCCGTCGCGCCGCTGCGGGTCACGCGCAGGTGGCATTCGTTGAGGACGGTGTTGTTCTCGCATAGGGCCTATACAAACACACCCTTCGATCAACAACACAACTAGATGACAGGTCAACGCTAAAAATATGTCTCGATAAGTAACAGCCCAATTGAAAAGTGAGCTCTTATTTTCTCGCAAGGCAATAACAGGAAAAAGTACTTTATTTGTTGCACCTTAAGGTTGATTTCACCACTAAATATTATTGACGTCTTTTCATTTTTAAATGACAGGTCATTGCTTTGCTCGTTGTTTGTGACGAATGATCGAAGTTTAGGATAATACTTAGAAGATTTGTGACTTTATAACTGGGTGCCATGGTTGTAATTAGGTTGAACTTAAAACTGTTTTATAACTTTTGTCTCAGTTCGTTAGTAAAGAAAAAGTATTTATACACGTGGACAGAATTTTGCTTTCATTTTGTATGTGACGCGTTATCTAGTTGGTTAAATGTTGATGTTAATGTTTGTTGTTGATCAAAGAACAAACCATTGGAATAAAATAACAAAGCCACTTATTCCATATCTTACTTACATAGTAATTAAATAAAAAATTAAAACAACTTCAGTATTCCAATTGCTACAGGCAACAACTATTGGAATACTAGTAGTTAATGACAACAACGAGAAAGATTTATTATTTCGCTTGAAATAGGGTTCAAAATTTGTTTTAGGTGTGAAGAAATAGTAAAAACAAAATCCTAATCATGTAACCGTGTCGGGTACTTAGCGGTGATAGAATACTACCACCCCCTCTCTTCCCTTGAGTGTCGTAAAAGGCGACAACAGACTAAAGACTGCACATACATCCAAGAGCATAGAGCGGCGATGGGCTCACAACCTGTCTGGCTATCACGTTGTGTACTTACTATCGTAGACTCCGTCGCTTTACCAGTCTAAAGATAAAATCCCTTGCACACCGCGTCGTCTATTTGGTACGAGCACGCACCCGGGCGGGCGGCACGCTTCATACGAGAATTTCTGCAAAGTGGTAAAGCGACGGTGACCCCGACCGTACACGTGCAGTCGCTATTTGGTGAAAAGTGAACTGTGGCAGCGGACTGCTTTTGCGGTCCTCAGAGCCTAGTCTCTGACTAACCCTTCGGAGATAATATAGTCGTGATTATAATGTAATCGATCATGTCCAGACGCCAGCAGATCAACATACCACAATGAACCTTATGCTTTAGAAATAAGAGTAAATATGAATAACATTCACGTATTTCACCAGAAGCGGTACTTATGTAAAAAAAATTAAAATACAATTATTTACAATAAGCCGATACCAGGGCTTCTTAAGCTGTGCGTTTAGATCAAAAGCGATCCGCACAGATTGCCTGTCTGTGACGTCACGACCGAGTCGTGTGAGCCGTGCTTAGAACATCAGGCACATTGCGCACACAATGTTATGCTGATGTTTCATAGGTGAGGTGTTAGAAAATACCTCGGAGCAACTAGTCTGGCTACAATTTCAAGGCCCTGCCCCTACTGAAAAGTTATTAGACTGTGATGTGGATGGTAGCAAGAAAACTAGGAAATAAATTCTAATCCTAAAAGAGAGAAATATAACATTTTTCACACAGTAATTTGAAACAGCGCTAAATACCAGAAAAGACTATCATGTCACATGAATGAACTAGCCATGGAACTCAGTGGTAACAGCAGCGTTAAGTATAGAAGACTTAAGAGAAATGACGTTTCAAGTATTTTACAAAGATTTGTCTGCTCAGAATAAAGAATCTCTATTTAAAGATGTCAAAGCAGATATAATGTTTCAAACAAATAAATGGCTTAATGTGATAAAACAGATTGCCAAAAAGCGGAACACAACAGAAAAAAAAGTAATATAAATATAATAGCTACCAAGTGACAACTGCATGTTCTTATCGGTTCCTAGACCAGCTTTCGTTGTTCGTTATAAATGTCAGTTTGTTAGTTCTACAGACAACTTCAGCTATTACCTGTTCAACAGAAGACTCATGTTTGTACTTGACATATACGTTGACAGTTGTACGCTCGGGGTGCAGCTCATTCCTGATGACAGCCAACTTGGGTGTGACACGGGCATCTTTCACGGGAATTGTCCGTATTCTGAAAAAAAACAATTGCTTGTTTTTTAAGAATTTACATAATATGCTGTAGGACGTAAGTGCTTTAGTCCGTTAGTCGAATTTTAAGACACTCGACAGAAAAAGGGGAGGGGGTTAGTATTTTTTATTTAAGAATTTATATGCACTTTTAATTTCTACATCCTATACTTCATGGAGTGCGGCAGTGCAATGCTTTTGAGGGATAATAGTTGTGAGTGTATCGACGGTCCCGAAGAATAACGTTATATCTGCACAACAACCATCTCGCAGTTATTTATTTGTGACAGGTATGGCGGATATGGAAACCGAAGAATAACGTCATATTTGTACAACAACCATCTCGCAGTTATTTATTTGTGACAGGTATGGCGGATATGGAAACTTTACAGCAGGACTTTAATTCTTATAATATATTACTTAAAAGTTACATCACAACATCGATTAGTATTATTATTGCGTATGGCATAATTGATCCTGCGTGGATCATATGTCTACTTTTAGACTCCTCAGCCAGCCAAGTTTCTGCCGCATCCGTCATAGTGTGGAGCTCGGTTATACCACCTGGGAAAAGATGAAGGGGGCAGTCATTGATTATATGTGATAGGGTTTGGTTCAAATGACCACATTCACAGTCTGGCGTCTCCCTCAAGCCCCATTTATATAGGTGATGGTTGGATTTGCCGTTTGGCCATACACCGGTTCAGTCGGGTCCAAATCTTTCTCACGGCGTCAAAACCAGGAACCTTCCGCGTGGGGTCTTGTATTAGCTCCAAGTTAATGCCGTCTAACATGCTCCACTCTGAACTCCACGCATCTTCAAGGTTGAACTGGTCCTTTATACGCTCGTCCGCCCAAATCGGCGACCTATATGAGAGGCGGGTGGTGGGTTATCCAGCGTATCCTTTATTGGCATGGGGTCGGAGTTATTCATGCAGAAACACTTATTCCACTCATCGGCGGCTGCTCTGCACCTACGTAACTCAGGCGATGGGATATGAGACAGAACTGGGAGCCAGGGGAGTGGAGTCGATCTTATTACTCCCGTTATTAGAGGCATAGCTTCATGCAACTGAGTGTCGACTTTGTGTGTGTGAGCACTGCGGTACCACACAGGCGCGCAATACTCAGCGGTCGAGTAAACAAGGGCCAGAGCAGCCGTGCGGAGAACGGACGCGGAAGCCCCCCAGCTTGTGCCTGCTAGACGTCGGAGGATGTTCAGTCTGGTTTATAATTTCTGTTTGACGTTATCTAGGTGGAACTTGTACGTCAGTGACCGGTCGAGTGTTACGCCGAGGTATTTAGGAGCGAAATTATGCTTGACGGTTTCGCCACAGAAGACCACTCTGAGCCTTCTATCAGCAAAGCAGTGGGTTAGGTGGAATGATGTCACTTGCGTTTTCGATGGGTTGGGGCATAGGCGCCACTGCGAGTAGTAATCTGCCATGGTTTTGAGATCCTCTGAGAGTGCAGCTTCTCAATTCTCAAAATTTCGCGACTGGAAGGTCAGATCGTCTGCATAAGCAAATTTACGAGAACTGGTTGCTGGCATATCGTGGATGATGTTAAATAACAGTGGGGCCAGTACCTATCCCTGTGGAAGCCCATTCTGGCTACATATGTATCTGCTACAATTTTCACCAAAGTGGATTTTTATGTGGCGGGGACTAAGCAGAGCCTTAATGAGGCGAACAGTTTTAGATGCTTAGTTAGTTTTTAGACTTTATTTAGACTTAATTAGTTTTTTAGACGTTTATATACAAAATCGATAGCCCACTAATACTGGAGAAAGTAAGGTTCCTGGTTCCCGGAAACATCCCACGGGATGCGACGGGGTTGGTGGCACCTCGCCGTCGGCCGCGCCTGCTGGCCCGCCCGTCACTCGCACAGACGCGCTGAGCACGCACCTACCAACCGCGCACTACGCCTTATCGGGGACTTACTCGCTCGGCACGATGATATTTTTCATTTATTTTTCATTTATTTATTACAACACATAACAGATTACAGTCAGTAAGTACAGTATTATTGGAGAACTTAAAATAGGATCAGACTATAACCCAATAAAATAAAAAATATTGATATATTTGCTGACAGTTTTGGTTGTCTTTGTACGAAATTTCGGCCATTAATCCAATTATATTATAATAAAAAGAGGAAGATAGGTTATGTCAGTACTAATGTGATTTCAATAATGGACCGAAGCGTCGTACGTACAAAAAGCTGATCATGCGCTATACACACTAAATATTGCAATGTTATACGGTCGAGGTAACTTGTCACTTCTAGTCGATGATCTCATATGGTCGCATGTGCCGATTTAACTTAACCGTATTCTAATGTGTGAGCAAGATAGCATGGCAACTAGTAAGAGCGTTAACAAGACAGATACATGTAGCGCCTCCGTGGTCTAGTGGCTAAGCCACCGGTTTCAGACCCAGAGGTCCCAGGTTCGATTCCCAGCGGGGGGTACATCTTTGTGTGCTCGCTTTGGTTGGTGGTAGGGCTGTTAAGTCTGCCTCGCTAGCTACCACCATCTTATCTAAGTCTGTCGCCGTAACAACGATGTTCATACATTGTTGTAGCATTGTTGTGTTCTGACATTCAGAGATAAGATAGCCAGTTTCTCAGTGGTTGAGAATTCCGGGTAAAGCGCGCTTCCACCTTCGGCCTTAAATAAAAAAAAATAAAAAAAGCGCTGTGTCTTTGCGAATTAAATGTCAATTTGCTGTCGCCCTCTATATTTTTGTCGAACTGACACTGTCAAAATTTGATGATATTTTATCAACACTGCTAACACTTGTGTGAGACTACGCATAAGGTAAGCCAATTAGCAAACATTTATGTTGACAGTTTTAGACGCCTGTAACGCATCTACCTCTTTTTACTATATCATTGTATTAATCGATGACATGCAATCTGAATGAAATTTTATTAATAATTTGTATTTAGCTTTTTTTTCATTATATTTTGTATTCAATAGTTTGACAATGTAGTTTTATTAATTCAATTTAATGTTGTTATTTTTTTTATTAAGTTAAAGTAATTTATTGACATTCATATTTGTAGACAGTGATGTATAATTTCAATCAGTCTAAAATTGTATTTATAATTATTTTGACAAATAGGTATGTACCTTACTACCTACCTATTTAATTGTAATTTTAATGTAAATCTATTGAGATTCTTTCTTATGCATTCGAATCTGACAGTCTATCTTGATATAGATATAATTTTCCATTATATTTTTTACCAATTGTTTTTTGGCATGTTTAAAAATCTAGTTTTAACTTGTAAGCGATTTGAATAACTCTGTAAGCTTGCATAACTTTCTGAATTAAATAATCAAATGAATAATAAAATGACGTTATTCTTCGGTTCCGTCATTATGTATGTGTTTACATCCTGTTTAAAGTTTTTAAATGAAGAAAGAAAAATATTTGGTCCTTGTTAGTAAGCACTAAGCAATATAATATTTTTGTACATTGCATGCCCAATCATGGGCAAACTGTTGATACTATTTTATTATTTTAAGAACTTGTTACACAGTCTAAGCAATAAAGAAGTTCTATTCCATTCTATTCTATACATTATAACTTAAAATTCAAAATAAGTCAACATCAGTTTTTTAGGGTTCCGTAGCCAAATAGCAAAAAAATGAACTCTTATGGATTCGTCATGTCTGTCTGTCTGTCCATATGTCACAGCCACTTTTTTCCGAAACTATAAGAACTATACTGTTGAAACTGATGTATTCTGAGAACCGCATTAAGATTTTCACACAAAAATAGAAAACAAAACAATAAATTTTGGGGGTTTCCCCATACTTAGAACTGAAACTCAAAATTTTTTTTCATTAAACCCATACGTATGGGGTATCTATGGATAGGTCTTCAAAAATGGTATTGAGGTTACTAACATCATTTTTTTCTAAACTGAATAGTTTGCGCGAGAGACACTTCCAAAGTGGTAAAATGAGTGTCCCCCCCCTGTAACTTCTAAAATAAGAGAATGATAAAAGTAAAAAAATATATGATGTACATTACCATGCAAACTTCCACCGAAAATTGGTTTGAACGAGATCTAGTATTTAATTTTTTTAATACGTCATAAATTAATTAATTTAAAAAAATACACTATTATTAAAACATTGATAAAAGTTACAACGAACTACAAGAACTTTTATATGATGTTACTTGTTGCTACGGAACCCTTCATGGGCGAGTCCGACTCGCACTTGGCCGCTTTTTGTATTGCCAACAAACAAATATGTGACTTAAGTATAAATTATTATGAATAAGAATAAGAATAAGAATAAAAATAATTTATTACTTTTTCACACAAAAAAATAACAATGCAACACTTAACAATAAACAACACTTTACCAAACATATAATAGATTTTAAAAAAAGAGTTGCACACATTTTAAGGTGAAAGCAATTGGAGGTGGCTCAGCATATGCTTACAAGAAGATGCTCCCAGTAAGCGCTGGTTTTCAGCCACTCCCACTTCTCTTAGCTGATAGGTGAGAATAGGGTCATGAGGGCTATTCATCTACAAGTTACAACAAACTACAAACAAATCATCGAAATAAATTTTAAACTTTAACAAAAAGCAATAACAAAAGTGAGAGCTAGGTGCGTGCCACTTAAGGTGAAAATGAAATAACCTAAATTAAAATTAATAAACAAAAAAAAAAAGAAGGACACTAATACTAATTGTTATTAAATATTGTGTGTAGTATGTTATGATTTGTATGAGAGAGGGGTGAGTAGTGTATGCATGTGTGTGATAAGTGTGTGTGTGTGTGTTCTTTATTTATTATGACTTCACATGACATGCTATGAGCATGCAAAGATGCTGGTTTTCTGTAAAATCATTAAATGTGAAACAGGGTTATACAAAAATCATCATCCATCTGCTTAAAAACTGTATAGTGAGCTTATCGAGAATAAGTCATAATTTTTTTGGCGAGAATTGGTATTTGGCGGAAAAAGAAAAAAACTCAAACACAGAGTATGTTAAATTTTGCGTTCACAATGCATAAAATTTATCAAAGAACCTAAATCATCGAACTTGTTCTTACTAAAGTAGTCTGAAAGTGGATCAAAACACGGTACAAAGTCAAGTAGAGAGCGCGGTCTCATGAGACCGCTTGGGGTTTGACGGAATGGCACGGCGGTCTTCATGAGACCGCTTGGGGGCTGAGAGGTTAAATAAATGTTCCAACTTACCTAACAGTTTCAATTTCCCCGTATTTGCTAAAGATTTTTTTTACTTCTTTCTTACATTTTGTACTGAATGGAACATTTCCAACAAATAGAGTCCTTTTGATTTCTTCTTCGGTCCTCACTTCTTCCTCTATCTTGTCAACCTCAGGTTTCTTCTTTTCTACAGTCTCTTCTTCATCAGAGCTTTCACCAGCTGGTCCTGCATCCAACATTTCTTTGTTGGCTTCATCATTTTCCGACACTATTTCATTATCAGATTCATGTTCAGAATCAGAGTCTTCATTAGTGATTGCATTGGGGTTCACAAAGTTAACATCTTTTTTCTTTTTTGATTTTTTACTGATCACTTTGGTTTTCATTGTTATAATGTCTTTAGATTCCTCTGGCTGTTCCGATATTTCTGACTTTATCATTACATTGTTAGGTTTCTTTTTCTTCTTCTTACTCCTCTTATTAGGACTGTCATCACTTTTAATTTGTACATCTAAAACTTTGTTATTATCATTTACTTCTTCTTCCTCAGACACAGACTCCTGTTTCGATTTAGATTTGTTTCTTAGCTCTTCACCATTCACAATTTCATTGCCTTGATTAATTTGCATTTCAACATCGTCTAATTTAGAACTATCAAATAATGTTTTAAGACTTTTCTTGTTTTTCTTTTTAGGAGTATTCTGAGGGCTTTTAACTTTGTCAACTGATTTCTTAGGACTAAATACTTCTCCTGACTTACCTTGCATCTTTTTCGAAGATTTAGGCATTGTGTCACTGCTGTTTAGGTTATCTTTATCTTCTAATTCGCGTTGCAAGTGTTTCTTTACCTTGTCCGCTTTTGGGCTCGAGTTATTTTCCGAATCGTTGGTTACGTCCAAATCGGGATTTTGAAAGATTCGCTTCGGTGATTTCTTTACCATAGCCTTTTTCTTTTGCACAGAGGGTGAAAGGAATATGGAACGATCGTCCACTAGTTCACTTTTGGGAGTCACGTTTGGCGATTGCTGGTGTTTTATAGGTGTCAATGCTTTTCGCACGAGTCTCGGTCTATTCGGAGTCACGTTACCCGATATAAGAGCTGCCACACCGCCGACCACGTAATCCATAGTAAACAGCTTTTACTAAATAACCTATTAAACTTTATATCTTGTAAATATTCTGTTATATCAAAAACATAAGCATCAGATCCGCATTCGCACCTATTCGCACAGTCGCACATGGTATTTTTGATTGACAATGACAACTATTTTGTTTGACATTTATCATGATTTTGACAGTAGCACAAATTAATGATGACAGATTACTGACGCCTGTCATATTTTGCATCGTTCGGTACATTGAGCCTCAGAACAATAACTAAAGCATAGAAACCACGCTAAAAGAAGAGCTAGACAACAGCTATCTTCCTCATATGACTTCATATAATTCTGTAACGAGAGTGAATGAAACCTCTAATCCACTTTTGTTTCTATTTTTTCTAGGTTGTCACAAGGTAATATCACCAGATTAAATGTGTCATTTTCTTTTTGTTGATGTGTAAATAAGTGGCAACCTAACTTGGTTACATTATATTGACGGATTATTTTCACGCTAAGTTGTAGCTCCTTTCAGATAAATTTAATTATTTGCAAGGTATTCTTCCGAAGAAACTCATAAACTAGCCATAGCATTGTTAGTGATATATAAGCGTTACGTGTGACAAAATGTCTTGTGTGATTGAAAGCTGTAAATCCCTTATAATAAGAAAATAAAATAATCAAGAGACAATAACCTTTCATCGGTGAGTTCAGACTGTTTTCGTTTTACCTAAACATAATTAATGGCATTAATCTATTATGTGATTAAAACACACTAATAGTTTGTCTAAATAGTCATCGTGTCCAGTCCTGTGCTGATATAAGGCATTTATCAATGAAATTTTGTTCAAATGATGAAGGTTTTGTTTTTTCGCCTAGTGACGTGCATTTCTATATCGATAAATCAGTATTTTGTGTAAGTGGTTGGCACATCCATCTTTAAAGTATACGCCTCATTTACAACATGTTTTACTTTTATCATGATATTAATAAAATATAACTTTAAAAGTACCTACCTAATGATAATTTAAAAAATATACATAGTTGAATGGTCTTCTTGATTACTACTACTACCATTTATCTGCTTTTCACTAATTTTAAAAATTCTACATTTTGGTTACAGGTTTCCAAAAAATGATGATATAAATAACGTATGGCTACGGCCGGCGTGTAAGAAGACTAAACGCAGTCATATGACTGCGTTTACTGTTTTACGTTATTTTTACGTTTGACTGGAACATATATATGTTCCAAACATTTTACGATCAATCAATCATGAACAATGTCTGCGACACATTTATACCAACAAGCATTTTGAGCAATCTTGTTAATCATTCTCTAGAACAAAGTTTCGATAACAATCACAGAATCCTATTGATAAAAGCCGTACCTAAGTTATATTTGACAATACGAATACCAAACAGGAATTACAGGAATGTGCGCCTCGTGACAAATTATGAAGCTTATGCTTTTTAACCAAAACCTTATTTAAGAGGCAGTGATTTAATAAAAATGTTTTAAATATTTATTTATAAGTTTTTTATTTCCTTAATAATCCTTCATATTTACATTTTCCTGTACAGTTTTCAAATGTTCGTTCAAAGCATAAAGTCCAATATTCATCTAGTTAATTTGACAGATAAGGGTAGGCCGATGTGACACTGACTGTACACTGCTTTTCGTTATTAACTCGCAAAACTTGTTGAATTCAAAAGTGATCACTTTTACCGTTAACAATGTTTTGGCACAATAGAACGAAAAGTTGTGTACACTGATCAACCTACCCAAATCCGTCAAAATATTCCAATCGATATTGAACTCTACTGGATTGATATTAAGATGAAATTTGGTTGCGGGAATTTTGCATACAAGGATAGATGTGACGCTGGCTGTACAGATAGCGTCATATCGCCCTACCCTACCTACTCTGCGACCTACTAATCTGTGAAATACCTGCAACCGAATCTCAACCTAATGTTGTAGTCATAGAGTTCAATATCGATTTTGATATTTTAACAGATTTGCGTAGGTCGATCTGACACAGCTGTACCTACAGTGATTCAATATAATATTGTAGGTGATTTCTTGTTCACCATAACGTAGGTTTTTTTTAATTTGTCTGATTTAGTTTATATCGTTTCCAAGGCAAGCGAAAAAGCCGACAATGACCGAATTATTATGTTAGCGTCGGAAGACAGGATTTGTATCGCTCTCCATACACTTCTGTCATTCTGTGTCATTTTCTCGTGGAAGTGCATTTTGTGAGTAATGTAGTGCGTGTAGTGAAACGCAACGAAATATACAGAATGACAATAGTGCATGGAAAGCAATACAAATTCTGTCTTCTCGATGCTAACATAATACTTCGGTCATTGTCGGCTTTTTCGCCTGCCCTGGAAACGTACTATAATAATAAAATGAAATAAATTGACGGCGCGCTTATCCTTCGCCTTCATATTTATTTACATGTTCAATATTTAGTTTTGTTTTGTCGATATAAAATGCCGAGAAATGACGTCTCTAGTGTGGAATAAACTAGTGACCACCTACACAAATTAGGACAAGTCAAACATTCTCCATCTCATTCTAACTCATTAGCATGACTCGTAAGAAGAAGAAGGATAAATATATGTGTTTGCTTGCTATTTTAGCGTGGTTTCTATGCTTTAGTTATTGTTCTGAGCATTGAGCTTTATTACCCAATGGTTCACTACCTGGCTTTATAACTATAGAGAGAGCATAAGTTTGCTATCTCTTTCTGCCATTAACCATTAACCATTACTATTTTGGTTCCGTTTCGGCACATCATGTTTACCCTAATTATTTTTTTTTTAAATTAAATTCATTTATTTCAACCAACTAGGATCATTTAAAAGTAAGATCATTTAAAAGATCATAAAAAAGTAAAACAAAGACAAAACATAGGATGAAAGGGCCGTGTCGGTGAAACTGTGCAACTTTTTACATGGAGCCAGCCGCACTGGGACCTAAACAAATCGCTGTCATTATCTATTTTTTAGCTGAATAAGTTTATTTTTTGGTGACCTTAGTATTTCGGTGGGTTTAATTTAATAATAAACAGTAAACAATTTGTAGTAATAGAAGTGAGTGGAAAGTGTCTCGAATATCGTTTTCAAGGTAAGTTTTGTAGTGCACACATAGGCGACTTTTTTAAGAGTATTGTGAAAATTTTGCACATCGAAGTGACCTCTATAGTTTATATATGTCAATGACTGTAACCAATACTGCGAGCCAAGGGAGACCGCCAAATTTAGAGGCCCTTTGTCACTTTCCAGAGAGGTGACAATCAATTTTTATTTACCAAGGACATATAGAGACATTTTACGTTATGAAGTCCCTTGATACTGAATTTGCTGGGTTCAAATAAAACAAAAATACGTATAATTATAATAGTTTATATTTTTAGTTGTTGAAAATGGGCGATTTTCTGACAGCCCAAATTAAAAAGTAAAAATTAGTTCAAAAACATTCGATAGATGTCGTTTTATGAAAGCTGGGCTACTTATAAGCTGTAATAAATTCTACACTTTTACTTGTCTACCAAAAGAATAAAAAAATAGTATTTACTTACCTATTTATATTCAGGACATCCAGAACCTATTTCTATTTTGGAATAGAATAAATATTACGCAGCCATACACGTGCTCTTCATGAACCCGCCTTTTACTAAGCGCCATACTAATCTATGCTAAGCGCCATCTATGAAGTCATTTACGAACCAATTTCTTTTTTTTTTGATCTCGGAAAATCGCCCATTGAAAAAATTTAACTGCCTCAGGTGGGAATCGAACCCACGTCTTACGGAATCCAGGCAACTGCGTTGACCACACACCACTGAGGTATTAGTTAGACATGTCGAAATTGTTCAACGCTTTATTGTCTCATCAAACCTTTTTGAATTTACATCCTACGTACCAAACCGAGTACATGTACCTCCCTACCCTATAGAAATATTGTACCTCTAGGTCTTAGATTGGTGGTCTAAATAAACCACACACCACAACATATTATTTACATATGTTAAGGAATAGGATTGGACATATTTTGTAAAAGCTACAATTATTTACTTAAAAGTCTTTTTAAAAGTATTTTTAAATCGTCCAATTATCTTTTTGTCTACCAATCATTTCCGCGCTTCATTTAGCAGTGAAGAAGAGTTTGTTATGCAAAATACTCCACAGCTCCATATACAAGAAACGACATTTACAAAAAAGTATGTCGTTAAATTACACAATGAACAAAATATCAGAGGATCTCAGAGGTGAAAACTTCTAAGATTTGATGAAGCAATGTTGACTAAAAACATAAGCATCAAGCACTGACAAATTTCGAAGGTTGAAAGCCAGACCTCGGTAGCCAAGTGGTTAAGGCAGCCGCCCGGAATGCGGAAGGTGCGTGGTTCGATTCCCGCCTGAGGTTGTCGTCTTTTTTCAGTGTTTAAAATTTTACTTAAGTATATATAAGCCTCATTAAAACGCTAAAATATAAAACATTAATCTACACAATGAACATTCAAACTTACATCTAAATAATAATAAGAAGGGGTGCGATATTCTAACGCTTAATCGTAAGATCGACTGACAATCGATCTCTCACTTCGACTTACGACCAAACACAATCTAATGGGCGATTTTCCGAAATCACAAAAAAAAGAAATTGGTTCGTAAATGACTTCATAGATGGCGCTTAGCATAGATTAGTATGGCGCTTAGTAAAAGGCGAGTCCATGAAGAACACGTGTATGGCTACGTAATATTTATTCCATTCCAAAATAGAAATAGGTCCTGGAGATCCTGAATAAAAATTTGTAAGTACTATTTTTTTATTTTTTTGATAGACAAGCAAAAGTGTAGAATATATTACAGCCCTTAGGCAGGAACGGGTCGGCTTTCATAAAACGCCATCTATCAAGTTTTTTTGAACTAATTTTTATTTTTTAATTTGGGCGGTCAGTATATCGCCCATTACGCGTTTGCACGATGGTTGCCATGACAACATGCTTACTAGCAATAATAATTGTAAGAAACTCTTAAGCCGCAGTTCCACATTCGCGCGAGTGGCGAGTCGAATGGCGAGGCGAAGTGCGTGCGCGATTGTGTGAACGCACGCACGTCACTCGCCTCGCGACTCGTCTCGCCGCTCGTGACGCTCGCGTTCGGAGCGGTCTTTTGGACGCGAGTCAAAGGGCACGAATGACGAGGCGAACTTAGTGTTTACACATTCGCTCTCTCGCTCATTGTATTTTTATTGTTGATCGAGCAACATATAATGTATAATAAAAATGGAATAAAGTAACGACAGAGTTCTAAAGTTTTTGGAACTTTACCAAGCTCAAACAGTTATTTGGTTTGGTTTCCAAAACATGATCGACACAAAAATAAGTAAAAACATTATTTATTAATAATCATTGACACGCGGATGCTGCTAAAACGTAGACGTCGTCCATTCTTGCAAGTTGAAGTAGAAAAGAATACACGCGAATGTGTAAACAGTCACTCGTCTCTGTTTAAGGAAGGCGAATGTTTCGTCGATCATATCGTCGAATGGCGAAGCGAGTAGCATGTGGAACTGTAGTATTACATCAATTATCTATCACTATTAAAATATAAATAAGAATGTCGTGGTTTGTCTTTTTGGACAGAATATCGCTGCGTAACAAGATGGCGGAAGCAGAAACTGAGAAAATTATTAATGAAATTCGAGATTATCCAGCAATATATCTTAGAGGGCATGTAGATTATAGAAAATCTTATAAAAAAGAAGTAGCATGGTAAAAGTTGCTTCTTTCTTTTTTGATTAATTTCAAGAACCCATATTCTTCGTCTTTTTCTTAATGTCGATACAAGAAATAATAGTTCTTCTCTTTCAGATTCGGAAAGAAATCAGTCTGGCTCAGACAAATTATTATTATTGCAGTCAAATGAGTTGAAAATAACAAATTATACAAGCGATATTCAAGTAGGTGTGAAAACAACCGCTAGAATTACGCTAATTTTCCGCATTTTCGTGTTCGCTAAGTTTTCGCTATCACGGTTCGCGGCGTCGTCGGTGTGCCAAAGGTGTTAACTTCTGTGGTTATTTTCAATGACCTTTGTTTTTTCAAATAATTATTAAAGCTTTTTCTATGGTCACTTTTTCATGGAATAAGTAGACTATGGATTTTGTTGTCGAAGCGAAGCGTTTATCTACGTTTTATTAATACTTAATATTAATAGTCAAGCTTAGAGCATTCAGTTGGTAGCACAGAGGGCCTAGTCAATTGGCAAACAAATTAAACGCTACGAAATCTTCGCTACGATAAACCGAATGTATGGGATTGACATAAGCAAAAGTTACCTACGACGTAAAATTTACGCTAAAATAGACCTAATTGACAGTTTGACAAGCCAAGAATCGCTAATCTAGCGATCACTCAAACATTGAAGATAAAAATTCACACAAAATGGCGATTGTTTGATCAGCTGATGAAGGAATAGTTGTGTTGTGTTGAAAGTTTTGTTTAAAATGCTCTTTTTAGGGCTATTGTGGACTGCGATAATCAAGTGCTCAGGCGCTAAGGAAGAAATGTTTCCCTACGTTACTTGGAGCAAATTAACGAAATCGAGTTTGTTGTACTTGTGAATAGTTTTCGGAGTTCTCGTTTACGAACTTTCAAATATCTAACTAAGGTCTGCCGGGAATTGCGTGCTGATATAGTTGTTGCGATGTGAGTGACCAAATAAATGTGTGTCGTGCAACATTTTCCGTAACGAAGAGCAAGTCGCTGCATAACAATTTGTAGGGGCTCTCAAACCATACAAACATTTGGGCCAAATAAATCCACCTAAGTACCTTTAATCATGACAAGAAAGGTCAAGAATAAGACAACAGTAAGGGACTTTTTGTATAAATATTAAATGTAACCTATCCATAATGTCCATTTATCAATTTATAATTTAGATTGCCTATTTGTTTTACAGGTTCCAATGAAGATTTAATTTGCCAGGTAGCTTAGAGTATTAAACCAAGGCTCTAAGTGTAGTAAGGTGTACCTATTGACTATACCCTATAAATCTTATACAGACAAGCATCTTTCTTAATAGGAAAAGATATCAGTCCTTACGTTCAAACGGTAAGTTTTAATAAATAAATTATTACTTACATAATAAAGGTAAGTATTATGCCTATTATTATATTGAGATTTACCAGGAAATGTCAGTGTTGTTAAAATTGCTAGAATAAAGAGTATTGACATAAAGATAAAACTATTTTATGTGGTTTTGCAGATTTGAGACGACAATTCAAAAATCTTAAATGTTACCTCATAATTTGGAGGATGGACTTCCTCAGAATGGTGAACAAACATGGTTATTTGGTAAAAAACAATATCAAGCAATTTGTATAATACATAGGTACTTACCTACTAACTTTTTATCTATGACAATTTTCTATAAGTAAGTATATTGTTCTAATTTCTTAGGAGATTTTGGATACCTTCAAAAAGCATGGTTAATGATAATAACAACAATATTTAATGTTGCATCAGACTCACAAGAAAGGAGGGGTGTGTACCACATGTCATATCCAACAATGAAACTGCATTGAACATGGCTTTGGCATCGTTGAATTTAGTTATTTATATGATTTTTTTTTGTGGAGCTCTAATGTTGTCAACGTTTTTATTCTACAAAAGCAGTCTGTGCCATAAATATAGTTAATTTAGTTCTAAGTTTATTGTGCTTTATTTAAAAAGATTTACTTATGTACAAAAAAACAATACCTTCGTTGACAACATTTTTATTTTAAGAAAAGGAACAGTGTGCCATAAATATATTTAACCCATAAAATAGTGATTTGGTTTATATGATGGGGAAAAATTAAGTATAAAGTTAATTTAGTTCTAAGTTTATTGTACTTTATTAAAAAGATTTACTTAGGTAGGTACTACTAAAAAACAGTACCTTCATAAACACACAATTGGCATTTATTTTTATACACATATAGTTTTAATGTCAATAAGAGAAAGTGAAGCCTCATATTTAATAAACTTTGACTTTGAGAGAGTTAGGTAAGGAAATAAGAATATATTAAGAAATACAACATTAATGTTATTTTTTACTTGATATTTAATTTTACTTGCAGTAGGTACCTATAGAAAATGTTTAAGTACCTACTTATATCAATTTCTACTAGTCATAACATTAAGCTATTGAAGTTGTACTTGATTCATTATCAACATACAAAGGTAATTATATGTATAAACTTGCATTATTATTATCCGATTATTAAATCTGGTGGGTTCTATTGTGTTTGTTATAATATTGTTTTTTCTTTAAATAGGTGGCTTAACATAAGGTGGCTTGTTATACATATAATACAAATTAAGTTCCATATCTAGCATACTCTGTAATAGTTTAGTTATTATCAATTTGGCGATTGTGAAGTAATCGATTGTAATTGTTGTTTGAGTTTGTAATGTTACTATCACATTTTTATTTGTGTGATTCTGTAAATGGTTTGCTGTTTCACATTTTCAGTGTTATACTTTTTATAGAACTTTCGATTCACTTGTGAATATAAAATAAATAAATAAAATTAATTGTTTTTAAATAATTTTTGGTAAATATATATTACCTACCTACTAACTTTTTATGTATGACAATTTTCTATAAGTAAGTATATTGTTCCAATTTCTTAGGAGATTCTGGATACCTTCAAAAAGCATGGTTAATCATAATAACACCAATATTTAATGCTGCATCAGGCTCACAATAAAGAAGGGATGTGTACCACATGTCGTATCCAACAATGAAACTGCATTAAACATGGCTTAAAGTTGTACTTGATTCATTATCAACATACTAGGGTAATTATATAAAATTAATTGTTTTAAAATTATTTTTGGTAAACATATAAATAATCCTATGTTTTATTTCGAAACATTATCAACCAACTCATAATGAATGGCAGTGAAATAAATAATGTAAAATAAATAAATATTTTAACTGGTCGCGTAGAGACTACGATCATGTCATTGTGTCTGTGAAGGCGTATATTTAATACATGATTTGACTTTTAATTTCAATTATTTTCGGTACCTACCGCTATAAATAAGTAACAATGAAACAATCCTATATTAAGGCGATGTTGTTTTCATCGTCATCCTATGAACGTCCTGAACGTTCCCACATGAACGACAGCACTAAGGCAGACTGGGCTATAACAGGCTTAAGCCCTGAGCCAATACAACCGCAGTGTGCTTTACGTGCCTTCCGAAGCACGGAAGAGCTCGAGACGCTTTTTATTTTGTTACCCATCCTTTAGCTCGGTAATGTGAAAGTTGCGTAACTAACTGGCAAGATCACAAACCGGTGCGGCGCGATCGGGGACTTTTTGCATTAGTTAAATCTCTAGCATTACCTTTCAAGTAACAGTAAGTACATTGCTTCGCTAGTTTGCATATTTTAAAATTAGTTTTAATTTAACTAGCAAAACCATGTTGGAATTTTTTTTATTTTATTTTATTTAGGACAATAATCAATTAGAAAAGTAATGTGATAGGTGTTGTAGTTAGACAACTAAACCCGAAAGCCTTAGCCGCTACGCCATAGAGTTACTTTAGGCGATGTACTCATACAAGATGCAAACGTTTTAATCACTACCTAGTGGGTACTCGCATCTAAGATCAAACTGTTTAAATGTTCGCGCGGTTTGCAACATTTAGTGTTATCACTTATTTTATTACAGACGGACGTCAAGTTGTTAATATTTGAAAAATTCTTGGCAGCAAGCGTTTGCTTGTGGTCTTCAGTCTTAATTTATTTATATTATAAGCTGAAAAATGGGTTTGGTCTCATATCAATATCATATTATGGTAGGTAAGTCACTCGTCATCATTATAAGTACTTATTTACAAACGTGCTTGCCTGGCGAACTTCCGGCGAAAAAAGCGATTGATTCATTTTTCAAATTGTCTCAAGGAGTCTACCCGAATTTCTTAGTAAAGTGACATTCAATTCACTAAAACTCAAAAGGATCGGTGTGGTTACTACCTATTTATTAATCTTCCATAAGTGTTACATTATCATCAAACAAAAAAATACTAAGACAAGCCTGTATGTTCTATATCCCTTAGCTTATCGATATCGATGTAGCCTAGCGAATTTGATGAGCGATTTTGAAGCTGTCACCGTCTATTAAATGTCTGTGGTTGGTCGAATGCTCTAAGTAGTCAAGTCAAGCTGTTTCTGAACGTTGAGATTTATTTAATTTTGTGGCAATCAAAGTTAATACGAATAAAAGAAGTTAAAAATCTCTACAATATAGCATGTATCTTTAAGAATTTAGGGTTCAGTTCTCGGACCAAGTTCAGTTCATCTACCAAGCAATAGTCTTAGATGGCAAGACTGGCAAGTGTGGCAGTGGTTGGCATGGCAACATTGACAACAATCATTTAAAAAAATATATCGGTGTAGAAAGACGCTTTCACACAGCGATTAATAATTTTATTATATCCATTCTTTTAGTGTTTTAGTGTCAACTGTAGTTCAGTGTTTGCTATCAAAACTGGATTGTGTTTCAGACCTTAAACGTGAGTATTTCCGTACATAACAGAGCTTTTCTTGTAAAACAATACTGCGCGCCATTGTGCCGCCCGCCCGCCATTCTATCAATGGTCCTATTGTACAATTTAAATAGTTTGTACTACTATAATCATGTCATTTAATGTAATAAAATTGTTACTTAATTATTAAGAAGATACGATGATGCGTAACACGTGATTATTTTTGGTAATTGCCGCCTACCTAGGTTATGAAGTGGTAAGCAATAGCTTCCTGTAATTAAATAATAAATGCTGACTTTACGTAATTTTCTACCGTTCCTATTATACTACGTTACCATGTGTTTGAGACGCGCCTGACCACAACTTTGTCCCAAGTTTTTGTGTAGATTATAACTAGGAAGTGGACTGATTAGCTGTTTTTTTTTGCGGCATTGACGACCTTAGTCGTATTGTATTAGGTTATTGGTCTCTAAAACCTGTTCTGGATACCTAATTGCTTTTTTGTTTCATAGAAGTACCTACCAAATAATAAAGGCCTCACAACCTTGTACTTATATCTGTCTTAAAATAATCTGATTAAGATGGTAGGCTGTTGCCTGTTTTAGGTATTTTACAGATAACTACTTTGTTCTGCAAAGGAAACAACAAATTCTAAAAAACCCTCCTAAAGTCTACCTAAAAATACATTGCAGACATAGTAGCCAAAAGTTATCCCAGTCACATTAAAACAATATGATTTAAATTTGACTATTTTATTTAGGATATAAAAAACCTTACCTTTAAAGAAGGAGAGGGAAGCCTTTGCCCTGCAGTGGAACAATTTGGGCTAGATAATAATAATAATAACAATGCTCTACTGGGATCGCTCTATCATCACGGACAGGACTATTGTTGCCGATAAGCCTGATATCTAGTGGTCGACCGATCTCAGCGCCTGGCAATATTAGTTGATATCACCATACCTCATGATAGGAACCTCGTGAAAGCCGAGAAGGACAAGCTCAGTAAGTACCTTGACTTGGCTTACGAGGTTACCGCCATGTGGGATTCACATGGATTCAACCATTGTTGTACCGATAGTTGTTTCGGCAGAGCCTCGATCAACACCTAGATAGGCTGTCGTTAAAAAGTTGGTTCTTTAACCAACTTTTTAGCGACAGCCTATAGGGTTAGATACAGAAGGCAGAACTCCTTGACACGGCACATATTGTCAGGAGGTTCCTCACTCTGCAGCCCTAACCACCGATAGCTCGGGTCTATCCCCGCTACCGGTGTCAACCTAGGTTAAGTTTTTTATAATATTTTGTATTGTAAATATGTTCTTCTTTTATGTAAAATATTGTAAAAAAATTTACATAAGATAAAATGTTAAATAAAGAGAATAATAATAATAACTTTGAATAAAACAGAAATACAGTAAAACAAAGTCTCCAAGTTTGATAGCATAAAGTTTAGCTTTATGTATTCAATACTTACTTTCTTATTTATTATAAACCACCTGTTACCCATTATCACATCACACAGGTCATGTACAAAGTGCTATCTGCCATTTGTGTTTACATTTAGATAACCTGCCTATTGAGACCACCAGTCTGCAAGACACTCCTTCTACCTATTTGGACAGATTAAGTTTGTTTATCTTGTCTAAATATTACCTAATTTACTTTCTATATTTTGTAAATTGCACATTTTAATTTGTTCTAGGCTATTACGGAATCATAAATGTACCTAGTTAAACAAAAATGCATAAAAGATATAAAATTCTTGCATGATTACATGACTAGAGATTCTTAAATGTCAAGTTTACAACTATGCAAAGTGGAAATTGCCAAGTAAGTTTGTTAAAGAAAAAGGTAAATACAGTAAAAGTAGTGTAGTTTCTGCTGTAAATACAAAAAAAAAAACTGTAGATAAATGACCATACACTGTGCGTGTATTGTCACTTGACAAAAGTATTGGAGATAGATTGGCACTAGGAAGTTTCTACAATTTCCTTGATTCATCTTTCTTTGTGAATTGCTTGACTAACTCTCTCTTTGTGTACCTAACCCAGGTAGATTATTGTATGACCCATTTTCAGACACATTGAGAGTCTAGTCTACTAATATCAGTTTTGCAGCACTTCCCCAAACTAAAAGCTTCATTAAATGGGTGACAGTTTTTTTTACTAGTTTTATTAGCCGTTCTGAAGTGATGTGTGTACAAACATTTTGGTAATTATTTTTTAATAATATGTTGTCTTTCAAACTATGTATTTTCGAAACACATGTCCTACGACTTTTTGTATTATTTTTACTTATTGAATATATAACCTTAGAGTAAAGTTATAGGACATCAAAAGGAACACGTTATAACACTTGTAACTTATAAATAGGTGAGTTACATATTACGAAGAATCATTGGTGAAAAGGGCAACAAATAGTTGCTCACATTATTTATAATTGAGGAAAACATAACTACTATTGTTGGACATATATATCATATCATATAGACAACCTCCTTGGTCGAGTGGTTTGTACACCGGTTTTTATGGTGTCGCCATCTCTGAGGTCCCGGGTTCGATCCCTGGTCGGGTCAATTTAGAAACTATTGTTTTACTAAATTGTCTCGGGTCTGGGTGTTTTCTATGTTTAATAAGTATGTAGTTTAAGTAAGTTTATCCGTTATCTAGTAACCATTTATCGAGTTTCATAACGAAGCTTCTCTTGGGCTAGATAATTGGTGTGAGTGTAGGAAAATTTATTTATTTATTTTTCTAAATATCATACATAATATCTATTATGTAGTAGTAGCCAGTAGATATTAAAAACAATAAAATAAAACTCAACATACTGTTCGTAATTTAGATCATTTTGGCTTAGGTACTTATCCTGATGTTAGAAAGTATCAAACAATGCTTTGTGAAAACTAGAGTTATTTTATTTTCTCAGCAAGATACACATTTTACAAAGGAGCATGGGGGATTTTGTATGAACCCCGTCCCCACCCTACAACAGTCATGGATGCGTGTCAATTTGTTCATGTGGACCCAAAGAAGCCTGAAGTACCTGTGTTAGTTGCAAGAAGTATTGTGTTTATTTAAAACAAGCGGCCGTTCGCGATTTCACCCGCGTGGTTCCCGTTCCCGTGGGAATATCGAGATAAAAAGTATCCTATGTGTTAATCCAGGTTATAAACTATCTGTATGCCGAATTTCATCCAAATCCATTCAGTAGTTTTTACGTGAAAGAGTAACAAATATCCATACATACTTACAAACTTTCGCGTTTATAATATTTGTAGGATAAATAAAAAATCTTAAAGTGTCTCTGCGGTGGTGGCATGTGCATTGGGTAGTTACATTTCCTAAAACATGGTTGAGCGAAGCAATTGCTGATTTACATGTCATACTCGTGAACGGGTGCCGCCTGTGGAGCCTGGTCTGCTCTTGCAATCTTATTTTGTTGGAAAAAAAAATAATTCAATAACAATATATTTTTTAAAACTTAAATCCCGCGTATTTGAAGAACGTCACCATAGTAAAAAAATATCTATCCTACTAGACCCTTCAAATGACACTAATTTCAAATCTGTTGGATGGTGGGGACAAAATTTCCCATAATCCTTTTGGTTCGTAGGTCTAATTATATAACCTACTTCTGCATAGATACCAACATCTTATCTAAGCCTCTTACCATCTTGTGTTCCGTCTGATCTAATGGTTCCAATGGTTAGCAGTAATAATATAGCCTCTAATTAGTCCTCATAACCCAACCCAAATTATGTACTATAGATGTTAGCAGTGATTAAAATAGTTAGGGCTCATTAAACAAAGTTGGCGACAGAGAACCACATAACGTCTTACTGAGTGGTAGAGCCACGTTGCGTTGCAGCACGCATTGGGTCGGCTCGCCCGGCGTAATACCACCCTCTCACTAATATCCGGCGTGAAATAATAGCACTTGGTGCTGTTGTGTTTCGTCTGGCCAGTGAGGGTTCCGGAGGCCCTTCCCCTCCCCACCCCTTACAATTCCTATTCCTTCCTAAAACCTATTCCTTGCTTAAAGGCCGGCAACGCATCTGCGATTCCTCTGGTGTTACAGGTGTCCATGGGCGGCGGAGATTGCTCTCCATCAGGTGACCCGTCTGCTCGTTTGCCTCCTTCTATTATAAAAAAAAACGTACTAGAATGGTTAAAACCCCCAAGATTGAATTAATTTATTTTATTATTGAGGAAATTGATAGTACATCGGTTGCGCGTTCAAGTAGTATATATTTAAATGAGGTTATGCCGATGAGTCCCAGCTTCGTGCAAGTGCAGTGTCACCGAGCAAACTATACAACACCTGCTTACTTTCCCACTGGCCCCACATGTTTTCAGCGTGGATCAACTCATGGCGGCCACAGGCGCAGCGATAGATCTGGCTGTGTGCTGGGCCAATCATATTTAATTATATTTTTGTTGATGAAAAAAGAAGATTATGTCACACCAACTCGCTCGGAATGATGGCGCTCGTGCAACCATAATTTTATGAACGTAGCTGTTGGTATGACAACTATGACATAGTACAATAGTGATTTGGCCGACCGGACCTGAAAAAATAACAAAGGTCCTATGCCACCAGACCAAAGAGATTTAAATAGTAATAGAGCGGCTATTGGACACTATTTCATACAAAAACTTTGAGCTGGTGCTCAAGTTACGCCATCTAACGTTGAAAAGCAAAACCTTATATCAAGAATAATAAAAAGTATACTATGAACAATTAGAATAAGTTTCACCTACCCCACGGTAAGTGTCGCCCTGCAGTAGGGATGTTCCGTTAAAAATTCGACGTACCTATCGATAAGTTTAATGAAGATTAACCAAAATCGGTATATAAAATATATAACATTGGAACAAGCGAGTGACAATGAAAATTCGGGTATTTCAAATGATTATTTATTATGTAATAAAGTGTTGACTTATTAAAAATTCAACATAATTAACTTATTATAAACAAAGAATGAATGAATGAAATAAAATAAGTACCTAGCTAGTACCTACGAACAGCATACTGACAACACTCATTTTTGAAGTAAACCCACCCGCGCGATCACTCATCATAAGTAAGGATTATTATACACTCCCGTATACCAAAATCAAGTCTACTTCAAAGCAAATGTAACATAATTGTGTGATTGGATTAACGAATCAATTCATAGGAATGATAAGGTAGAATGGCTGACTTTAACAGATTAACACGAGTTGATCCATATAGTGATTCATTTTAAAATACCTAAGTATACATAGATATTATAGACCACTTCCGTGTTAATGACAACTCGCAATCGCAATTACAATCACGAGCAAAAATATGTAAACAATTGTAACTCTTAAAACAATGGAATAGGAGTCAAAGTGTATACATATTGGTGCTCGTGACTACCTATCAAATTATTTTTGTCGATCTTAATCTGTTACTTTATATTTCATTCCATAGATTTATTTGATATATTAGCATTAAACACCAATGTCATAACGGATGCGTGTATATGTTTAATTTGGATATCCTATTTTCTTATGTATCTATTCAATGTTTTTTAAGTTTAACCTTCGATC
Source organism: Scoparia ambigualis (assembly GCA_963921215.1). Classification (NCBI taxonomy): domain Eukaryota; kingdom Metazoa; phylum Arthropoda; class Insecta; order Lepidoptera; family Crambidae; genus Scoparia; species Scoparia ambigualis. Next base: position 24,905,898 of record OY992524.1, read on the forward strand.
AACAATACAAACTAGATAACGCGTCACGTACCAAATCAAAGCTAAATTCTGTCCACTTGAATAATACTTATACAGCTACATTTATCTACTGACGTACTGAGACAAATGTTATAAAACAGTTTTAAGTTCAACCTTATTACAACCATGGCACCCAGTAATAAAATCACAAATCTTCTAAGTATTATCATATACTGATCCGTTACACAAATGTTGGCGCGTCTATTGGTCAACGTTGGCCAACCATTTGTAGCGTGTGGGTTAAAATCGGTAATTTTGTTTAAATTTTTATATTATTTGTTAGTTTAAAGCTATTTTTTTATATTTTATTAACATTTACATAAGTAGGTACTTATCACGTACCTACTTACTTAACGAGTAACTAAAAACTTAAAAACTAAAAACCTATAAATATCTTATAAATAAAAATATCTCTAACAGAACCGCTGCGCGCGACAAGTTCCCCAAATGGCTGGCAGCGTTGCCCTTTTGAATGGCGTGTTTAAAGCTTAAAACATATTTTATTCTACATGTAGGTACTTACCGAAACTAAGAGACGCCGGCTGTTAAATTGCTTTTTCGGGCATTATTTATGCAACTTTTAAATACACGGCATTGTGAACGTGTTTACATTGGCCGTGTTTCAAGCAAACTAAACAAAATAAGAGCTCACTTTTTAGTGCGCTGTTATTTAACGAGCCGCGCCGCGCGCCGACCTGACATCTAGTTGGTATTGTTGATCGAAGAGTTTAAAATAAGTAGTAATATTCTAATTAAACGATCATCGCATGATACTGTTACACTGCATAACATTGCGTTAGGAACGCAATGATCATTGAGTCAGAATATTACTACTTATATAAAATTTAAACTTACGATATAAAAATATTATCTACTTATAACATTATTCGATAAGTAAAACGACATCACTTGAACACCACTAAATCATCTACTTCCGCTTCGACAAGTGTGGTGACATCCTAAAAGTAGATACTTCAGCTTTTCACCACTAGAGGTCAGCATAGGGCAACGGTAAATGTTCTAGAATAATTTATTAGAAATTATGATTATAGTCTGATTATTGGGTAAATATACAAAATATTTACGAAAATAAGCTGTAATCACATTCAGCCTTTTTTTATATCGGGATTTGCATTATCGCAATACGCAATTTGGTATATTTTCTATTGTTTACGTCAAATTTGTTCACGCACAAACACGACTGCACTAGAGGGCGCATAACATCATACTAAGCGACTTGTTACCACTTGGTAATAAGTTGTGGATTAAAGTTTTGATCGCTATGTCCTATCTATTAGTAATAGTTTAATGTCTTTGCACCAGACCATATCTGTTTAGTAAATCACAAGGGTCATTTTAATTGGCTATTTGACAGTTGTAACAATAAAATATGAAATATGTCGGAAATGGTAGGATAGGATTAAACGATAATTATCCAATAGTTTTTTTTATTAAGATAAGTTGTAAATATTTTATTTTTATAAAATAAATTTGCGTTTTTTTATCTGTGGATTACAAGACCCGAAACACGGGCGGCCATGATTGAGCTTCATGTGACGGGTTGTGACGTCACATTTCACAAAGTATACAGAAACTATCTGGTCAGGTTTCAAGTTAAGTTTCTATATTTATTGAAATGTGACGTCACCGAGCAAAATGTCACGTGACCACCCGTTTCGCACGAAGTTTGAAATCAACAAAGAAAAATATGTTTTTTTCTGTTAAATAAAGGTTTTTCGAGAAAGAAAATATTCTACGGGGTATAAAATAAGCGTTTGTAACTTTTTAAATACTTTTTCGAAAACTGTCAAGTAGCCAATTGTTGGTATCGCGGTAAATGCAAGGAGTGCCCGATCCCCGATCCGAAAGCGCTGGTGCATGGAAACCACTCATGCGCGCTGAGATGAAGCGTATCCGAGCGAGGCTAGTGTAACATTTACAACAGGAAGATATTAAATTATAGTGTATTTATAACATTATTCAGATTAGTGTAATGATTTTATCAGTGAGTAAGCTAAGTGCTATTTTGTAGGTCTGTCTATCTCTAGCGGTACTGTTATGTCTAAGCTTTTTAAAAACAGAAACTCCGAGGTTTTGTTAACAACTTTTCTGACCTGGAAAGTGAAACCAGCTATAACATTAAATCGCAGTACCCTTTACGCCCTGGCCACATAGACGGGCTAGGCTAAGGCTCGGACTACATGCATCCGGAATCACACGGACCCGAAAAAACACGGCCCCGGATTCATTCCGTAGCTCAAACAAATATATGAGTTTTTACTGCATCGACTACATGTGATCAGGGGCCTTCCGATCCCGATTTTCACCCGGAAGCAACCGAAACATGCTCCGGACGTCTCCGAGTAGCCGGTCCGTTATTTTTCGGCACGGGGGGCGGGGCCTATCAATATCGTATGAAGTTGTATGGAGCTGACCACACGAGAACTCGAGAAACGTCCGTTCCGGTCCGGTCCGGAGGAATCACGCGCCAGTCGATGACAGACGCTCGAAGCGGTCGGTCGCGTCGCGTGCGCAAGCAAAACTGCAAAATAGTAGTTGATTCCGAGCGCCTCATTATGGTGATAGTAGTAGTAGCACAGATTAAATAATAGTACCCTACTACTAGTACACTAGTAGTAGTAGTGTTCGTAGAATTTATCAGAAAAGAACCTTATTTTTGTATAAGACTTGTAGAATTCATATTCCGTTATGCGGTCTATGTGAAACGGATTAACCCAATATCTTTTCACTTTCTTCTGTTTCCATTTTTATTCCAATTACATTTCGACTGCGATTTTTGCGTAAAATGGCCAATTTTGGCGTTGCGGATCTCGGAAACCAAAATACATTAACAATTTTGACTTATTGAATAATGTAGAATAGCTTTTGGAATAATGCGTAGCGGCCTCGCATTTTGTAAATTTTGCTTAACGTATGCTGCCCGGAGGTGCTTTCTATATTTGCAACTTTAAAAATGGATCTTATCCATCCAGACAACATAGTCCTGGTGGCAGTCTTAACTATTCCTGTTACTGAAATAAACAGTTGGTCTATGTTTACTTCTGATCTTCTCCTTTGAGAAGCCTGTATTAATAATTGTATAAGACGCACCGGACAAATACTAGGGTCCGGGTGATTTAACAAATGCCAACCAGACTGTTGATTGTAGCTGAGTCTGTTTTAGACCCATGTTCCGGCCATAATATTATTTCCTTATCTTTTTGTAATAATTTGTCCTTTTTAATTAAAATGTTTACTAGAAAAAAACACACGCACACACACTTCACAGTGACGTAATACCGCTGGCTTGCAGCACTACTAGAAAAAATCATAAAATTTAACCGCCTGTGTGGTCTAGTGGCTAAGCTACCTGTTTCAGACCTAGAGGTCCCGGGTTCGATTCCCAGCGGGGGGTACATCTTTGTGTGCTCGGTTTGGTTGGTGGTAGGGCTGTTAAGTCCGCCTGGCTAGCTACCACCATCTTATCTAAGTCTGTCGCCATAACAACGATGTTTATAGCATTGTTGTGTTTCGGCAGTTTGAGATAAGATAGCCAGTTCCTCAGTGAGGATTCCAGGTGAAGCGCGCTTCCACCTTCGGCCTTATCGTCACTTACCATAAGGTGAGATGAAGACCAAGCGCTTACCCGATAAAAAAATAATAATTCAAGAGTCTTCTGGGGTTTCTGAGAGGTAGCTTAGCGGTTAGAGCAGTGGACCGGCAATCCAAAGGTCACGGGTTCGAATCCCGTTCGAGCTTTCCAGAGACTGGTTGTTTTTTTTCTAGTAAACATTTTATTCTACAACTATATAGCATTGTGAATGCAAAATTTCAATAATAAAGATTTTTTATTAAACCCAAAATTGCAGAGAAAGATTTTCATAAAATGCGGGAAGGCACTGTTTTGAGCTCCTAGATTGAACTAAGTACTGTTCTAAACAAATGAAATAAAAAAAATAGAATGTTATCACTTATATAGTCTTAAAGTGCGTAGCGGTCTCGGAATTTTTAGATATCATTGATTTTATATAGAAAAAAAAATCTTATTCGAAACCAAAAAACTTCGAAAATTGCTTTAAGGTAACCGTGAATTTCTTCTATCTACGATAATATTATTGAGCAAAATTTATACCAGAATAATCGTTACTTACTTCATAATGAATAAATATTTTATAATTAATTAATTATCCTATTTCGATAAAAACGAGAAATACAACTGTAAAATTACTTCAAAATGCGACGCGCCGGCCGTCCGAACTCAGCTTATCCTCGCAAAAGGACATTTGTAATTTTAAGCATGAATTTATTATCCTATTTCGATAATAACGATAAATACAACTGCTAAATTACAACAAAATGCGAAAATGGGCATTTTACGCAAAAATCACAGTCGAGATGTAAGTAATAGGCCTCTTAACGGCTACAGCTAAGCATACAATTTCAACTAAAGTTAAACTTTCCATTGTCGACTGGACGACTATCCAGCGCAAGTGCTAGAGACCGACTGACTAAATTTCTCTCCGGATTCAAAACGGAGCGCGTGTAGTCGATTACTTGCCGAATTTGGTTTTTTCCCGGGCCGGACTGATTCCGTATGCATGTAGTCCGAGCCTAAGCGCGGGCGCGGGTGACTTCTGCGGGCGCGTTTAGCATGCCACGTATAGTTCGTGCCAAACTTCTAGCTCGCTCTGAAGTTGCGACGCGCAGGTGTACAGTTAGCAACATGTTCATTAGAGCGTTATAATTATAAAATAACATAACATGACAATTTATAAATTAAGCGTTTTATTTATCTTTTAATACCCAAAATTATATATTTTTATGAAGCTGTGGAAACATTAAATTACATTGCAGTGGTTTTACACCTTTTATATGTTAATGATTTGCTTGAACACGGCAAGACTTCGCTTTCATCGTCGTCAGATTACAGATACCTTTCTCTGCTTCTTTCTTCATAAACTCCGATATGTTGTAAATAATTTTTCTTGCTTGCCGACGTAAAACTGTATTACGTCTAGGCATTTTAACAGCCTTTCAAAACAGTACTTACTCCTAATACAATAACAGTAAGTATGTAACAAAAAAATAAATCAACTACTTAAAACAGTAACGTAATAACAACATACAATAAATACCTAATATCGCGACGCGATCAAATAAAATGTACACGTGACTGTACTTTCCACTGCTAAACCAAAAACAAACGAATACACGTGGCGAGCGCGCGTGCGCGGGGGTGTGCCGCGCCCCCCCTAACCGCTTACGTCCCGCCGATACCTATATTGTGCTACTGCGACGCCACTCGCCTCGTGTTCACAGCGAGCTAGATGATTGGCGCGGGTTATACATTCAGTAACGTAGTGGTTATATCCTCTTTGCATTCAGTAGCGGCTACAGCGGCTGGCTAAGTGGACGTATTAAGGATGGCTCTAATTAAAATGACGCGTAGTTGCATTGAAAGCAGTTCGTATTTTATGCACGACATTTTAAATTCAAGAGACGGAGTGCATGAATTAAATAAAGATCGTCATAAATGTGGAGAATTTTTGAAGCTTTATGCAGATTATCGGAAGCATCCGGACAAATTTTATGAGTACACTAGAATGAGTATTGAAACTTTTGATTAATTATACTTCAATATTTTGAAGTATTCCATAAGTGTCCATAATAAAGTCCCACCGCTCGTAGATTCGTCTAAAAATATTGTTTCGCATTATCCGTCCCGCGCTAGCCCTTTTCAACCGCTCGACAAACCGCTATGCACCGTGGCCAAGCGCAAACTAAAGCCGGCTCCAGACGCTTGCTGTTTGCCGCAAACACCGACCACTACAAACAAAGTCGCAAACATCGACCACAAACACCCAACACAAACAGGCATCCTCATGTTTGGCGAACGTGCCAGTATATTCCGGATCGGCAAACATGACGGACGACGAACTTGTGACAGCTATTAGTTTCGGGTTGACCTATTTTAATTTTAAATTCAAAAAAATGTGTATCTATGTTTATTACATATTTTAGCGTTTTATTAACGCCTAAATACCTTTAATTAAGTAAAATTTGAAACTTTGACTTTGACACTGAAAAAAGACGACAATCTCAGGCGGGAATCGAACCACGCACATTCCGCATTCGGGGCGGCTGCCTTAACCACTTGGCTACCAAGGTCTGGTTTTCACCCGTCGAAATTTGTCAGTGCTTGATCCTTATGTTTTTAGCCAACATTGCTTTATCATATCTTAGAAGTTTTCACCTCTGAGATCCGAAAGATATATTTTTACAAAATATTTGAACATTCGGTTCAGATGAAGTTGCGTTTATAAATTAATGTTTTTATATATTTTATTGTTTTATTAACGCTTAAATATACTCGTACTTAAGTGAAATTTTTAAACACTGAAAAAAGACGATAACCTCAGGCGGGAATCGAACCACGCACCTTCCGCATTCCGGGCGGCTGCCTTAACCACTTGGCGACCGAGGTCTGGTTTTCACCCGTCGAAATTTGTCAGTGCTTAATGCATAAGTTTTTTAATCAAAAAAATTAACTTATATCAAGTATCAATAAAAGAATATTAATATTTCCTTTTTATTTTTTATTTCCTCTATATTTTTGTTCATAATGACAATAAAACTAAGACGCATCTAACGCATCGGTCACCTTCTGCCTATTTTTTATGAGTGGCATCTTTAGTACCTATATCAAATGCATTGCTCATTATGGTATGCTTCCAAAAAGGATAGAGTTGTATCCTCAGACGCTCAGAACGTCCGCCGCCCGCAAGCTCGCGCGCAATACTGATGCTCAACAAGCGTGTGGAGACATCGCAAACTGTTTGCCAAACATCCTTTGATTTGTGATGAAAAACCGACACCGACGCCGAACACTGGCAAACACAAACAGGCAAACACTCACAAACACTCGTCCACATGTTCGTGTTTGTTGTTTGCCGTTGTTTGCCAAACGTATGGAGCCGGCTTAACACATAGCTATAGCATTGTTTCCACCCTCGCCCGCAATTGCTGCCGCCGACCGCGCCGCCATGCGCCAGGCGCAGCCGCTCTAGCCCGCCGCGCGCGCGTCGTGGCATGATCTATACATTCTCATACATTTGTTAAATTAGCCAACCGCCGCCGCCACCCGCAACCGCGCCTAGCCCGTCTACGTGGCCAAGCACTTTACTAGAATACATTTCTTTGCTAGTTTGATAATTTAAAACTTATTTTAAAATAATCAAACAAGCAAAGCGATATACTTACTTCTTTATTACAATAAGACAAGTGTTGAAGAGCCCCCTGGACCGCCGTATGTCTGACCGTTCGCTTTGCCACTTTGCTAATGAGGTGTCTCTGTATATATTTGCAGTACCCATCATAGTAGTAAAGTAAAAATAGAGAAATAAATAATATATGCAAACCTAAGTAGGGTTCGCAAACAAAGTCAGCTCGTAAATACAAGTTTTCTCTTCAACCCACACCGAGGTCGTTGAGATTTCCATTTTGCGAGCGGTGCGTGCTGTTTGACTTGCAGATTGCCTATGTATGTACAGGCCACTCTGCTACTATTGAAATTCGCTAAACCGTGCAGATGTTAAATGAATGGTGTCCGGAGGCGTCGGGCTCCCACTCTTTTCTTACTCTTAAAGAGTAAAGTATACAGCCTATAAACTGTCCCTCTGCTTGGCAAAGGCCATCGTTGAAATCAAATCGTCACTACCATTGACGGGCATTGTCAGCACGCCTGCCAAATGTGGGTTTAAATTAAAAACGCACTGCGCGACCCTGGCTATTGAACTTGTACACCGTCTTTTCCTCGCCACCTCACGCCGCCAGTCGGGTCTGTTGCGTCCAGATCATCTCACCTTTTTCTGGGTCGACCTCGGAAACTTCAGAAACCGTTCTTTATTAAATTAAACTCATTAATTTATTAGCTAAGGAACTCTGTCTCGTAATAAGTTAGTAGTAGGTACTAGGCTTGGTAGTAAATGAACACGGAAACCTACCAACATTAACGTTTTTCTCCTTCCTAATCAAAAGTTGTTGATTTAGAAGATAAATGGTATCGTAAAGTAGGCTTGGTAGTAAATCTACAATGTTTATGTTGAAGATAACGGTTCACATAACACACTGTCAAAGATAATATAGCCGATAATTTACGTTACTAGTTACGATGGCAAAGAAAACGGCTTCAATGATAAGGAGCTTCAAATACATACATATAAATAATCACGACTATTATCAAGGGTTAGTCAGAGACTAGGCAATGAGGACCGCAAAAACAGTGCTCTGCCATAGTCCACTTTTCACCATCGCCGCCGCTCCAGTTTAAAATCATGACAGTTACAAATAACGTAAGTTCATGGTAGAATCTAATAGTGTTCTATGATAGACTGGGGAGTTTGATGGCACAGCAGCTACGACGCCTAATTTGATATCTTGCATGTTAAGCTATTTCGCAATTAACGGGTCACAGGATGGGATAAGCATTATGGTCCTTTAAGTATTATATATTCAGGCTATCGGACAGATCTATATTATTAACTTTAGATGGGTGAATGGTATTTCGAGGGCCTCCGTGCTATATGCCACTTTAAACCTATGTTGAAAGTGTTTTTTTATGGTTAAACCTATGGTTTAACGCACGTTAAACCCGTTTTTTTTCGTAAGTTCGCAGTTGTTAACACCTACTTCGCGCATCGGGTCAGTTTGGCCACGGTAATAGATAATATTACCGTGGCTTGGTGGGTTAGGCCCAATCTCCTCATGATAAAAGACTAGTGCTGGCAATAATCGCGGAACTGGTCAATTTATTTGTTTTAAAACCGCAAGCGGAGTTATAAGTATACCAGCCAACAATCTGTCGCCACATACCTACTGTGTTTGTCTGTTCTGTGTATTATTCTAACACTATGCTTTTGAGTGAAACATTTTTAATTTGGTCACTTCAGTGATCGGTCATTACGATAGTTGCTTAACTGTCTAGATCGCAAACCGCTCGTCGTGGCCTCTGCGCCATTGAGCTCCGCTTATGCCCATACTTAAACTAAATATATTTTATAATTTTTATATACACATTTAATTTTTACGTGCGTGGTCGGATAGTTTTGGGATCTATGTTAACCCAGACAAGTGTCAGACCATCATTATTGGCAGTTCTCGTCAGCTCTCACAACTCAATTTGAGTAATACTCTGGCTCTGACATTTAATGGCATTGCAATCCCATACGCTACTTCTGTGAGGAACCTTGGGCTTGTCCTTGACTGCAGCTTGGGTTGGGAGGGTCAAATCCAAAATATTAGTCGTAAAGTACATGGGACTCTTGGCGCACTTTACAAACTAAGAAACTTTATACCGCCCAGCACTAGAGTTGTGCTCGTACGAGCTCTTGTTCATCCGCTTTTTGATTATGCTGATGTTTGTTCGTCCGATATTAATCAAATCTTTCTCAACAAATTGGATCGTCTTCTCAACAGTACTATACGCTTTTTCTTCGGTCTACGAAAATACGACCACATCTCTGACTTTCGAAACCAACTTAAGTGGTTCCCTATTCGTGAGCGTAGAAACCTAAGGTTGGTTTGCCTTCTTTTTAATATCCTTTTCGATCCACGCGTCCCGGTTTATCTTAAATCCCGCTTTCAGTTCTTGGGTGCTTCACAGCAACGCCATCTTCGCTCCAGCACTAATCTGGTACTCCAAAGTCCAAACTGCTTCTCATAGCACTAATTTCGTTTTTAAATCTTTCACTCTTACTGCTATTCGACTCTGGAATGCACTGCCTTTTGACGTTAGAAATGCTTCCAACAAGGTTGCCTTCAAGAGTTTAGCGCGTGAGTACTTTCTGAAATCCGTCCAATAGTTTTAAGCTGATTTACACTATGTTTTTGTCGTTTGTATATATATATTTATATAAAATATAATTATATATTAAGTATAATATGTATGTGTATAGTTATAGATATTTTGTGTATAATGCATGTACTTATGTATATTTGTGCTATAACTAGCTAACTTAACAGTTAAGTGTTTCATTTGTCTCTTTTTTAAATTAATTGTAAGTTTCTAATAATGTCACCGCCTACAAAAATGCATGTACACATTCACTGGTTGACTGTTAGAGAATGCCTTATGGCATTAAGTCCGCCATTTGCTGTATTTTAGGCAATAAAGTTTAAATAAATAAATAAATAAAAATGTAATAGGGAGGAATGGAAGAAGGGAAGGGAGGCCTTTGCCTTGCAGTGGGACAATTGAGGCTAATAATAATACTCTCTCCTTGTGTCACACAATTACAATACACACCACACCCTGTAATTACCCGTAATTACAGAAAAAACCCGCTTAAAACTGAGAAAAAATATCCATCCGACAATAATAATAATAATAATAATAATAATAAATAATAATAATATTGCTCTCTGGTCAATGTCATCAAAACGTCATGTATTTTTATCGGAATTATATTTTATTTCTGTAACATGATTTTTTAACAATAATTTATTTACAACCGTTTAAAAATATAGTTTGAAAATAACAACAATGAAAAACAACAAAAATGATTGCAAAACATTGGAAAAAATCAAAAATAAGGAAAAACAATGTGACGTTTACACGTCAACGACCAACTAATACAAAAATCTTATTGTTCTGAGATGAAAATTACGAAAATGACATGATGCAAACAAGAGCTAAACGAAGCGCACGCCCTCCACCATCGCCTGCTCCGCCAACCTCAAGCTCCTCGTCTGATGACTTCACCAGAGACGAGTCGAGCAGCGCGAGCGGGCGATCGCCGTCCCCGCCGCCGCCACAACGACCTGCGCGACGAAGACGACCACCGCTGCCGGCACGCTTGGGATCAGTGGGGCCATCTGCCCCGCGTACGACCCCCGCTACCGGTGGTGTAGTGCGCCGCATGCGATGGACTCAAGAAATAAATGAGAACTGCATGCGCGCCTACTACAGGGCTACAGAGGGAGGAATTAACCTTACTGCGTATCGTGTTAGGATGCTGTCTTTGTTTCAGGCCTTTGAACCGACCATAGACGTGTCTGCCCAACGATTGTCGGATCAAGTGCGGGTGATCCAGCGTAACAACTTGCTGGATCAGTCAGCACTTGATCGGCTACGCCTGGAGTCACTACGTATTTGTGCGGCTTCTTCTTCGGTACAGGATCGCCCTGCCCCACAATTACCGGCCGTGACGCCGGTTTTGGTGGCGCGAGTAGATCCGGTACCCGACGGTGAAGATTTCATAAATACGAATGTAAGTACTCAGACGAATGAGCAAATGAGGAGCGCTTTGAAAGATGCTATTCTACAGTATCGTGACACGCGTAACTCTAGGCCGCGTATACCTTGTTTGCCCACGAATAGACATAATTTAGCGTTAATGAGTGCCTTGAACGATTTACTGGTTCCTTATCTTGGAACCAGTGAAAGTTTAATTGATACCCACTCGATCCTTTATTGTGGGGCCATCGCGGTGTGTCGCGTTGCTCGTGTCAAATTCCAGGATTCTGACCGAGTACCGCGGCGAACCGGGACTGCCCCTGCTTGGCAATTGAGGATCGAGGGGCGTATTAATAAGTTCAGGACACTCATTGCAAAGCTAATTTGCTTCAGAAATGGCAATAATCGGCCTCGCGTCATGCGATTCGTCACACAAGCCTTTGTTGGGACTGATGTTCGTCCGGAAAACTATATGGCTTGTGTGACGGAACGTATTGACTTTCTGAAGCAAAAAGTCTATGCGTGGGCAAACCGTATACGTCGCTACAGAGTGCGTGTGGACCGATACCAACAAAATCGCCTCTTTCAAAGTGACCAAAGAAAAGTATACAGACGTTGGGAAGGAGCTGATCAACGTGTGAGCGACGGGCGGCTACCAGATGTTGATGCCATGACTAATTTCTGGCGCAGCATTTGGTCGGTGCCCGTCGAGCACACGGAGGGTGAATGGATGAGTGTTGTCAGTGACGCGTGTGAACCTATCGAAACCATGCAGCCTATAAATATTAGTACAGCTGACGTAAGTTGTGCAATCCGTACGGCCCAAAATTGGAAATGCCCAGGACCGGACGGATTGCACAACTTCTGGATCAAATGGTTTCGATGTTCACACGAGTTACTGGCAACACAATTCCAAGAAGCCATAGAGCTCGGCTCACTCCCAAGTTTGTTGACTACTGGTGTCACTTTTCTGCTCCATAAATCAGGTAGTACCACGGAACCGAAAAATTATAGACCCATCACGTGCTTACCTACTTTATACAAGCTCCTTACATCCATTCTGAGAACAAAAATTAACACGCACATTGTTGCAAACAATATTTTGGACATGACTCAGAATGGATGTAGGGTTGGGTCCCGTGGTACTAAGGAGCTTCTCCTCATTGACATGACCATATGCCAGAAGGTCCGGCGTGGCAGAGGGACTCTCTCTACAGCCTGGATTGACTATAAGAAGGCCTATGATTCGGTGCCGCATTCATGGTTGGTGAGGATTTTAGAGTTATATAAAATTGATATAACTTTAAAATCCTTTTTGATGTCATGCATGCGGCAGTGGACCACGGTCTTGTGTCAACCAGGATGTCAAGATAGTGTTTCTGCCACGCAGGATCTTATAAGGATAGAGCGTGGCATATTCCAGGGCGACAGTCTGAGTCCTTTATGGTTTTGCCTAGCTTTGAATTCTCTCAGTACTTTGTTGAGAAATTCAAAGTTAGGCTGTCAACTGCGGAGAGGGGGTGAAGTTATGTCGCATTTGTTGTACATGGATGACCTCAAATTGTTCGCACCAAACCGCCAAGACTTGGTGAAACTGCTGAAAATTACTGAGACTTTCAGCAGTGCCATCAAGATGGAGTTTGGTGTGGATAAGTGTGCGGTTATGCATGTACAGCGTGGGAGAGTAGTAAATTCAACCAATTTACAACTCTCCGAAACGATAAACCTTAGATCTCTCTCCGAAGTTGAAACATATAAATATCTTGGTATGTCACAGTCTTTGGGTGTTGAGGACAGGGACATAAAACAGTCATTACGGGAGCGATTCTTTTGCCGCCTGAGAAAAGTACTTAATAGTCTTTTATCGGGTGGCAATAAGTCGCGTGCTTTTAATGGCTGGGTTATGCCTCTGCTCACATACTCCTTTGGCATACTAAGATGGACTCAGACCGAATTGGACGCCTTGGATAGAAGAGTTCGTCAAATGCTCACGACTTCCAGAATGCTACACCCGCGCTCATCTGTTATGAGGCTGTACATCCCGCGGAGATGTGGGGGTCGCGGCTTTTTAAATGCCAAGGACCTACATAACCGTGAGGTGTGCAGTCTCAGGGATTATTTCCTTAACAGTGAGTGCGGGATGCATTTGGATGTCGTGGCAGTTGATAGACACTTTACGCCGCTCTCCTTGGCAACAGAAAACTGGCGCAAACCAGTGGTGCTAAGCACTCTCGATCGCAAGGACATATGGAAGAGCAAGGTGCTACACGGGCGCTACTATCGGGCTCTAACTGGGCCTGATGTAGATTTGCCTGCCTCGGTGAACTGGCTACGTTTCGGTGACCTCTTTGGGGAAACCGAAGGTTTTGTCTGTGCCATTGAAGATGAAGTTATCAAGACGAATAACTACCGGAAATATATTATGAAGGACGGTACGGTCGACATCTGTCGGGCATGCCGCCGTCCTGGAGAATCACTCCGACATATTATTTCCGGTTGTTCTCATCTTGCTAACGGAGAGTATTTGCACAGACACAACCAAGTAGCCAGAATAATTCACCAGCAACTTGCTCTTCAATATGGCCTTGTTGAATCAGAGGTGCCGTACTATAAGTACGCACCTGCGCCAGTTCTCGAAAATGGTCATGCAACGCTCTACTGGGATCGCTCTATCATCACGGACAGGACTATTGTCGCCAATAAGCCTGATATCGTGGTGGTCGACCGATCTCAGCGCCGGGCAATATTGGTTGATATCACCGTACCTCATGATGAGAACCTCGTGAAAGCCGAGAAGGACAAGCTCAGTAAGTACCTTGACTTGGCTCACGAGGTTACCGCCATGTGGGATGTGGATTCAACCATTATTGTACCGATAGTCGTTTCGGCAAACGGTCTTTTAGCTAAGAGCCTCGATCAACACCTAGAGAGGCTCTCGCTAAAAGGTTGGGTCAAGGGTCAGATACAGAAGGCAGTACTCCTTGACACGGCACGTATTGTCAGGAGGTTCCTCACTCTGCAGCCCTAACCACCGGTAGCTTGGGTCTATCCCCGCTGCCGGTGGCAACCTAGGTTAAGTTTTTTATAATATTTTATATTGTAAATATGTTTTTTTTTACATAAAATATTGTAAAAAATTTTTCTTAAGATATAGTTTGAATAAAGAGAATAATAATAATATACACATTTTATTTATCCACCGCAACCGTGTCGCGTAGCGGTGAAAGAGCCACCGTACCCCCCCCTTTCTTCCCTTGGGTGTCGTAAAAGGCGACTAACGGACTAAAGACTGCGCATACATCCAACAGCATAGAGCGGCGATGGGCTCACCACCTGTCACGCTAAGCACATGTGCAGTCGCTATTTTTTGAAAAGTGGACTATGGGTAGTGTACTGCTTTTGCGGTCCTCATTGCCTAGTCTCTGACTAACCCTTCGGGGATAATAGTCGTGATTATATTAATGTTATTTATTCACACGTAGACTCGTCTTGAAGCCCTATGCTTGAATATCCTGCTATTCATATTCAAACGTTCCCTCATACAATGCTCAAGTGTGCATTGAATTCCCAACGTTATTGTTCAACACAATCGCTAATATTAGTAATTCGAGCCTCGTCTTGACAGGTTTAAAGTCCGCCATTCAAATTTGAACCTTATTTGTTACCACTACTTACGCTTATGGTATTAAGGATGGTGGAATGTGCTGTGTCGTTAATTCTTTAGTGCTGTATGTTGTATGTAAGCTCTTAGTTTATGTGTATAATTGCTTTCAACGCTAATAGATTATGATCTTCGATATTTACGTCACAAACTAAAGGCAGAAATTGAATAGAGGACTTTATACGCTTTTATTTTAAACATTATTTTAGCCTGACGTTTTAAAACCCAAAAATGAGATATATAATTTATGAAGATAAAGGTTTTCAGTGTTATTTTACGTTTTTAAAGATTAGTACGGTGAAAGTAAAAAAATGTTTAAGATGAATAGATTTGTAATAAAGGTTCATAAAATACAAAGTTTCGTCTTTTGTAATATCGCCCATAAAGATTAACAAAATGCAAATTATTAGGCTTTAAAACTGAAAATTAATATTTAAACATTTGGACAAACTGTGTCCGTTTCAGCAACACTAATTTTTACTTTGTAATATTAATGTCAACAACGTCAACATCCGATCTTAACATTTTATTAGCAATAAAAGTTACTGAAAATTTTGATATGTTATTATATTATTTTTTTATACTTATTAGCCCTCACTGTCCCCACTGCCCACTGCTGGGCAAAGGCCATGGATATGTGTATATTTATTATTGTCTTTGTTTCTTAGACCCTTAGTTAGTCTCACCGGAAGCATACATTATTATCTTAACAATTTAATACAATGGTGGAAGCCAAAAATCATCTAATGACACACGCGAACCGTCTAGCCCACAGGGCAATGACCGAGCTGGGCTGGGCCCACAGCCCCAAACAGTGCGTACTAAGGCTGATTGTTTTGGTTTTGACTGTGTGCGTTAATTGCTTATTGGGGATCGTTAAAAGTTTAGATAACAGCTTCGACGTTGTTGAAATTGTCTAAAGAAGTCATTCTGTTATTTTTAAAAAATGTTATAAAAACTTTTGTGTCTGTATTACACTTTTTTTTTAAAAGAAACATGCTTTTAGTAAGGTATAGCGTCTGTTAGTGCGAAATAACTTTACTAAATACTCCGGGGCGATTAAGTCTGGTGAATATGCAGCAGCAACTCAAAAAGCCTTAAGGCTAGGTGTTAGTAAAAAATTAACATAAACGCGTTCTTAGAATTACTTTTTGAAGTAGTAAACAGTAAAACTAAAATCTGCGAACATTATTAAATATTGTTGAGGCTTCATTCTGTAAAATATACCCGATGGAAACATGATTTGATAATGTTGGTTCGATAGAATAAATTCACAAAGTTACAAATTTTTGTGTCATTTTATGTTATTTTCTATGTTTTATTCTTAAAATAAGTGATTTGATATTATGAGACTTTTACCAAAATGAAGTTCATAGATAACTTGAGTTTTTATAACCGATCGATTTTTTTTATTACATCTATTAATTTCTTTATCGAATATTCAAGTGATTTTAGATGCACGGGGCGCTCGCCAGTGTCTCGCGAGACGTTACCGAGGTAGGACCTGTGTCGAATTTATGCGCACGCGCGTCTTAAACGGGAATTTATCGAATGTTTTTAAAATAATTTTATTACATTAAACCAATAAGTAGCTAGTTAGATCCCATTTTTAAACATTTTGTGTAAATATTGGTATCAAAGACAATATATGTTGTTACTTAAGTGATTTTGTGAAGATGGGAAATAAAAATAACAAAATACACAAACATCCATCGCGGCGGCTGAAGAGGAAAAACACAGGGAAGAAAGTATGGTAAGTTTTATTTCTTTCGCATTTATATTATAAGTATGATTTCAGTATCCGCATCCGTACCTTCTCACCACAGTCTAACTAATATCAGTAGGTTCAAAGAGAACAATAACAAATAAGTTATAATCAGTTCCCACGTTTATCGATAAAGTTACCTATAAGTAGTATAATTATAAAATTAGTAAAGATACAATGCGTTCACAATAAGAATATATGCTACCCGTAAGCGAGAGTGAGGGCTTAGGTGTGCAAAAGTCAGCGAGAGCATTGACGCGAGTTTGCCGGCCGGTCGCTGGCCAGTTGTCAGTATTGTAACTTCATAGTAACGGTCGAAGTGCGCGCCATACCTACGCGCTCCGATCTCGTCATGCGGCTATTGCGAATGTGCCGCAGTGACGAACGGACGGTGTGTTGTTTTTTAAACAGTAAGTCTGCGATTTTTTCGTTGTTGCTATCGAACACGTTGGCGGAGAACTGCTTTTAATTAAACGTAGGGATATAGGGCCATAATAACCCACCACGCTGGCCCAATGCGGGTTAGTGAGTTTTAACGACTGTCATATTACGACACCAACCGGGACCAACGGATTAACGTGCCTTCCGAAGCACGGAGGAGCTCGAGATGTTTTTATTTTGGTCACCCATCCAGCGACCCGGCGGCATTGCGAAAGTGGCTTATATTATTTCTTACGATTTATTGTTAATTTGTGAGTGAATATTTTTATTTGATATTTTCTTCGATATTTTTATTGCATAACAGTCGGTGTTTAAACATTGAATTAAATAAGATTGCGAATTTAAGTGCTTCCTATTTCATTCACAACGTATTTTATTTGTTTAAATAAAAATATAATATTAACAATCACAAAATACATTTACAAAACTAGATACAAACTCAAAGTAGGCAGATGTAATTAAAACACTGTAGGTGGGCAGCCCTATCGCGTGCTTACGTACCGCGCGGTTGTAGGCATTTTTGCAAAGTATAGTACTGTAGCAAAGATAGGGCCGAGTTATATTACTCATATATTATATTTCCATGCCAGTGGGGTGGACCGCGCGGCCAGACACCAGGGCCCTGATTCTGTATCGCAATCTATAGATTCCACACCTAAACCTTACCGCGCACAAACGTCAAACGCATACGTTTTTGGGAAGATATCGTAACTTTTTAAGGAATTGACGTGGTTTCGAAACAAGGAATCGTTACAGAATAAGGGCCCAGACAATCACAATGCGCGAGTCGTACGTACGTGCCCTATAGTGCTGGGACACGTTGCTAGTGTGGGGACGTACTGTTTTTCTTAAACATTTATCTTAATTGTTTTAGCTTTAAATTATTTTGTAATGTATGTTTCGA
This sequence comes from Scoparia ambigualis, assembly GCA_963921215.1. Classification (NCBI taxonomy): domain Eukaryota; kingdom Metazoa; phylum Arthropoda; class Insecta; order Lepidoptera; family Crambidae; genus Scoparia; species Scoparia ambigualis. The sequence goes on from OY992524.1 coordinate 24,923,920, forward strand.
TTTTTTTATATACTTAATTACTAAATGTATTGTTACAGTTCAAAAATGGCTCGAAACAAGAAAGGCTTATTTCTACGAAAAATTAGTACAGAAGAACAGTAAGTACTGTCTTTGGCTTGTGATTTTTTGTATAACCTATATTGTGTCCCACTGCTGAGAAAAAACCTCCCCTCTACGTTTTCACACGTCTCTATTTTCCTGGGCTACCTCATACACCCAGGCACCCATTATTTTTTATTTATTCCATACTCAATTTTGCATTTTAAAGAAGTCTTGTATTTTTTTCAGACAACCGTATGATGATAGTTCTAACAAATCTCACGTATCTTTTACAACATTAGAGTCTGTTGATTTGCAATTTCAACCCTCTGCTACCAAGTAAGTTTTTTTGTTGCCTTTCAGTGGCATACCAATATATTGTTTTGTACACATATTTGTACACACATTTTTTAATATTTCTATTAAAAATAATTAATTCTTTTAGGTCACCGATATTGCCAACTGATGTACATTTCCAAGATGTTCCTATGTCTTCGTCATCTGCGCCAGAACCAGTTGCTGATTCTGAAGCTACCCAGTAAGTTATTGGAACTGACTGTCAGTTCTTTTATATAATCTTTTTTTTGTGATATATAAAAATTGACATTACAAATCTGTAAATAAGTTATTACGTTATTAGTTACATTAAAGACATAAGCAACTACTAGCCTATAACTTGGAAGAAAGACACTTACTTTAAGTGACGACCTCCGTGGTCGAGTGGTTAGCGCGCCGGGTCTGGCGTCGCGCCATCTCTGAAGTCTCGGGTTCAATTCCCGGTCGGGTCACTTTGGAGAAAACTGTTTTTCTGAATTGATTTCGGGTCTGGGTGATTTTTTATGTTTATGTATATTTATCCGTTATCTATTTTAACCATAATAGCGAGTTTCAATAGAAGCTTATCTTGAGCTAGATAATTGGTGTGAGCGTAAACAATTTTTTTTTATTCAACTTACGTGTTTGTGTGTATCAAATGTACTTAGAAACTGGTAACAACTTAGAAACATTGATAAGTCCCTACAAAAGTTTGAAAATAACTCATTGCTACAGGCTCAGACCGTGTCGCAAACCTAGGAGCAGCAAAGAATTTATTTTGGATTCACGTAATTTTACCCCGATATCTTATTTTTTTTGCAGAAAAAGTGATGAAAGTGATGACGGGTTCCTAATTGAAATGGTAAACAAGGAAGATGATTTCCAACCCATATCAGGACGGCGGATAATTGATATCAATTTCTTTATGAAAGAAATACAAGAGAAAGCACGGCACAATGATTTATTTAATTGTAAATCAAGTAACTTATGCTTAGTTGGTGAAAGAAGAAAAGGACTTATATCGACCTTTAAGTTTGAGTGCAATATGTGTAAAGAAGTTTGTTTGATTCAATCTGAAAACACAACAGATACGAAGCAGGTAAATGCTAATATAGCTGCTACTACTGGAGTTGTGGCCTCTGGTATAGGATTCTATCAGATCGAAGAGTTGTTTGCAGCTATAAATATTCCAATATTTTCATCAACTTATTTTAATCAACTGCAAAATGAAGTTTATCAGAAATGGGAAGAGACTGCATGTGTGACAATGGAAGCTGCGGCTAATAAAGAAAAAGAAATTGCTTTAGAAGAAGGCCGGACCAAAAACGGCTATCCTATTATAGACGTCTCTGTTGATGGGCCATGGTGTGCCAGGTCATATGGTTCGAATTATAAAGCTTCATCGGGAACTGCAGCGATAATCGGCAGACATACGGGTCAGGTCCTGTACTATGGTGTGAAAAACAAATATTGCCTTGTATGTAGCCGAGCCGAATACAAAAAAGTTGCCCCTCAAGATCACGTGTGTTTCAAAAATTTTGAGGGATCATCAAGTTCAATGGAAGCCGACATAATTGTTGAAGGTTTTAAAACATCGATTGCGACGTATGGCCTAATATATGGCAGAATGGTTGGAGACGGAGATGCTTCGACGTACAATAAAATTCTAAACGCAAATCCGTACGAAAGCCAAAGTGTGACGGTTGAAAAACTTGAGTGCCGCAATCACATTTTGCGTAATTTTTGTAAAAAGTTGAGAGCGATTACTACAGAAACTAAGTACAAATTAGTGCACCGAAAAACTCTCACTAATCAAAAAATACAGACAATGCGAAAGGCAATTGTGAAATCTATTACACATCACAAGACTGCACAGAGTCCTAAAAATGTGGCAATATCTGTTTTGCACAACGATATCATTAACTCTGTGTCCCACGCTTATGGTAATCATCAAATGTGTCAAAATTACTTCTGCGACAAAGACAAAAACAGTGTTGGTGAACTGAAAATAATCGAAAACTCAATTTTTATTTTTAGAATAAATGCAATTGTGTCAAACGTGGCTTCAAAGGCACGAAGTTTGATTGAAGATGTAAACACAAATAAGGTAGAATGCTTCAATAGCGTTATAGCAAAGTTTACTGGTGGCAAAAGAATAAATTTTGCTCTAAAAGGGGGCTACCAAGGAAGGTGTGCTGCCGCCGTTGTTTCATTTAACACGAAATCTGCAGTATCAACAATCCAAACAGCTATAACAAATAACGCTTCCGTAGGTAAAGCTGAAGAAATTGAAATAAAACGCGCAAAAAAACGTAAATTAAATATGGAACACCCAGTGAAGAAGCGAAGGATCCTAAAAGATATAAATAAAGAGCAACACGACTATGGTCCAGCTTGTTCCGCGCCTGACATGTCGCAAAAAGAATATGACGAAGCAAAGAAAGAATTTCTAAAAAATTTAGAAACACTTACTTCTGATAGACACATGGTAGAAAGATCTACAATACTGCAGAGAGACAGCGGCGAGTGGCTTGAAATCAGAAAAAACCTTATAACGGCTTCAAACTTTGGCCCTATTTGCAAAAGAAAATTAACTTTAAGTACAGCTCCACTCGTAAAAAACCTTTTATACAAAAAAAAATTGGCCCACGTCACGTCTATTGCACACGGAGTCGAGCATGAGCAGCAAGCTTTGCAGCAGCTACAACAACAGGAAGGTGTTGTCATTACACCCTGTGGTTTGTTTATTGACAAAGACTACCCTTTTATAGGGGCAACGCCTGACGGCTTAGTTGGACATGATACTATTGTCGAAGTAAAGTGTCCAATTACAGCACACAAAAGAGGACTTTCTAACGCTGTAGAAGAAAACAAAATACAAATATTAAAATATAACAAAAACACGAAGACAACCACAATAAATAAAAAATCAAATTGGTACTACCAAATACAAGGTCAGTTACACGTTTCAGAACGACAAAAATGTCTTTTGGCTATATGGGCAGGCGAGAATCAAAATATATACACACATATCATAAAAAAAGATGATGTATTTTGGAATAATAATATGAAACCAAAATTATTAACATTTTATATGAATTGCTTGCTGCCTGAAATAATTGACAGCAGAAATGCAAGAGGTATGCCCATTAGAGATATATCAATGCAAAAGGAAAATAAAAAGGCTACCCCTGACCCCCCTAACCCTAACCCTGATGATTCACAACCGGCAGAATGCACACGCCAATTAAATTTAGATGAATTTTAAAATAGATACAAGTCAAAATAAATAGTTTGAAATATTTTTTTTAATTTTAAATATTTCAGAACGCGAAAGTGTCTCTGTCTGTAACATTTTCAAGCTTAAACCGCTGAACTAACTTTGGTGATTTTCAATATAGATATAAATACCAAAATCCATCAACCGTGGAGAAGGACATAGGATTCTTTTTATCAGGTTACAATTATAATATTTTAATTTTAATATATTTTTTATTTGATACCTACCTACCTATTTACTCAATTTATGTTTGCCAATTATTTATGAAACTCTAAGTTATCACTACTATAAACAAAGTTTAATTATAAAAATTAGTCAGCCAGCTCCGAGAATAAGTTTTGTTTATATGAAAAAAATATACATCACACGTCGAATCAGTCGCTCATGGCCGGGAGAATGAAAGACACGCTTTACAACAAATTCAAGAACAAGAGTCAATAACAATTGAACCTTACGGACTATTCATTGACAAAGAGTATCCGTTTATTGGTGCCACACCTGATGGCCTCGTTGGAAAAGATACAGTTGTAGAGGTAAAATGCCCAATCACCACAGCCTACAAAAAAGGACTACAATATGCAATAAAAGAAAATAAAATTGATATAGTACAATACGACAAAAAACAGGAATAAATAAAAAAAGAAAACAAGTAATTGGTACTATCAAGTACAGGTAATTATTATAATGCGTAATAAACTACCAATGCACCCAATTTCAAACTCAAATAGTATTAAAATATGCGGATTGCTCTTGGTTTATGCGAGTTCTGCTATCTGCTTTAGGGTTACCAAATGAAACGCATAACGTTTTTCGTCATAAACTGACAATGTATAATGTAAATGGCCATCAACTGCTGATGAAAGTTCTTCCGTGTCGCAAATAATAATACATTGTCATGACTATTAAAAATAAAAATGTAAAATTTAAATGTGAAGTCTTCTTTACTTAAGAAAGCCAATGTTATTTGTAGCCTAAACTTAATCAATTATTTTGAATTTTGTGTTTAGCATTATTCATTTAATTTTTAAAATCAGTACATTATACACACCTAGTAACTGATACGTTATTAAGCATTATTCATTTAATTTTTAAAATCAGTACATTATACACACCTAGTAACTGATACGTTATTATGAATATTAAGTAAATTTAGAAAATTTCAAGCCATGATCCTACTGCATAAACATTGACTATGGCTCAACACGCTTGGCCGGAAGGGGTCACGACCTCACGACCGACGTGCGACTCGCGCGCGTCGTGTTTGCTTACGTAACGCTAGTATTTAGCGGGGGGGTGAGGAAGCTTTAATGCCTACAGCGCTCGGAATACCTGCCCTTAAGTGTCATCATCATCAATAGTCATCATACATAATACTCATAATCATAGTATAGTTATGTTTAATAACACACAGATAATGGTTAGACAAATGTTGTTGCTTTCTGTTCTTAAATTGTTAAAACATTGACAAAAACCTATTTACAAGTGACTGTATTGATAGAATAGTACCCCACTGTTTACGTCGTCTGGCTTCCATCACGCCACGCATCAATCGCGTCACACAGTTCAATGATTTCCAGATAGAAAGTGTGAAATTGGGAATTTGTTAGTTCATCAGTCTCTCTTTGTTTCCCAGATTGTTTAGTTTATGTTGTGTTGTTTAATTATTCGAAAGCCGAAGCTAATCAGATTTTAAAGAATTTTATGGAAGTCCTGCACGAAATTGTGAAAATTTACGTATTTTTAAGTCACTTGTACTATGCGCTGAATTAGTTTAAATACATTAAAAGAACTTGCGTAAGATAGTCTGATCATTGCACAAGGTCATAAACAATAACAAACTACATAAATGTAACTCTTAAAAACATATTTTTTCGACAACTTTCTTAATTTTACGCATGAAACAATTCGCAGAATAAAAACATTGCTCTAATTAAATTACCTACTAGGTCTCAAACTTAAAAGCAGATTAATTATCCATCTACGAAGTGATGAATGGCATTCTAAATTGGGGTTTGTTTAGGTGTTATTTACGGTAAGAGAGCACACTGCATGAGCACATCTGCTCATAACACTAATATACGTCGAGAGCTCTTGGCGCTAATGCGACCTTTCTGTCTACGATGACTGTAAGTGAAGAGATGTAGCGGGTATGGTTTGCGCGGCTGTTAATATTTGCGTGTGGAGAAACAATATTAAAGTTGTCATTGTTTGAGTCACACATACTTAATTCATTATAATCATGGAATTTAAATTTAAAGTAATTTAAACAATAAAGAGCTTGTTAAAATTACAGAATTCATAAACATCATTAGGTTTTTTGAAGTAAATTATGTATTTCGTGCTAGCTATCGAGTTGTGTGAGCATTCGCCAAGTATATGTACACTTGTCTGCCAAAATATTGGATTGATGTGTGTAGTTGTCCCTATCCAGGTACGAAGGCCTCGACAGAGATTCGGGAGAAGGGGGGCATACCCACAAAAACCCAAGTATATCCTCTTACTTACCGCTAGGGTTTACGAAGATACAAAACCCCTTTTTTATGAAAAATGCCGTCTTACGCATGCGCTGAGACCACTGGCTTATGTGGAACTTTCCTCCCCCTTTCCTGCTTAGAAGAAAAGTTAAACGAAGAAAGGGGTGGCCCATTAAAAAACCTAGTACCTACCCTTGTATGCCATGGGGATGGCTTGGGACCACGAACAACAAGCAACTCTTAGGCTGCTTTCAATTTATGCGTTTAAAGCAGGACCAACATGGTTCAAGTTACACTTTAAACAGACTATTTATTAGTAACGACACAATAGAACATTAGTAGATTTTTTAAAATTTAAAAAATCTACAAATATTACATGATCCATCCCGGTGCCCCAACGTCCTGCTAAATTGAAAGCGCCCTTAGAACGCGGCGCCGCTAGACACTAAAAATTCAATTCATTGGGCGCGCGGTGATTCCGGCATTCATTCAGTTTGTTAAGATTTGAGGCCCACATGTCGCTCAGCTCATAAGGCTTGTACCACCCCAGAGCGGTAGTATGCTCGTAGTGTACTCCGCGGTTCGTCGACCCCGTCTATTACCGTCGCCGCTCACACAGATATATCATTACTGAGACTGACTATTGCCTGTACCTACTTGCTTATCTGATTGCTAAGATGCTTTGCCACAGAATAAATAATAGTACTAGCTTTGCTCAGTGGCAGGTGAGGACGTCGGCCTACTTAGATGGTTGTAAACAATAAGTACATTGTTAATTTGTAAGCACTATTTTTTTATACAATATTTCGTGATTGCGAATTTCCGCTGCTCTTGGAATCTGACAATTACCAGGGGGGTTACTCTTGAAGGCAAACTCAATCTCAATATAATTCCAATGCGATTAATATGTATGGATATTGGGTTAAGTAAAGATAATTCCGGAACGCCATCTCGATAATAATTTGTTCAATCAATTTTCACGCAATTTAATTCCAATGTGGCGCTATTGTCGCTTACAAAAGAGCCATTTGACATTTTTTAGATTTGTGATTGGAAATTGATTAATGCAATTGTGTTTCAAGAGTACCTAAGGCCCCAGGTCTTAACTTCTGAAACATAGGTGATTTAATTTGGTCACCTTTATCTTGATGGAACGAGCTCTTTACTATCATGATAGTCATACAAAAGCGTTATAGATGCTGCTACTGAGATCACCATAAAAAAAAGTTAAATGGTCGTCTCTCAATCAGATTCAGATTATATTTTATTTTTTATTTATGTTGAAGCACATAATCTTCTTTTAATGTTATAGGCCTTGCATGTCAAACGTAATTCTCCTGAAGAGCATCTAAAGTCCCACGGTCCATTGCATAGAAACCAGTTTGGCCACCTGTTCCAGTGTGGTCAGTTACTGCCACTCCGCTGCCCCGGAATTCCGGGTATGCCGTATGTTAATTGATTCTATGCAGACCAACGGATTCTTGTGTGTAAACTGTAAATAGTTATTTCGCGATCACGATGCTCTATATTTATACATATAGTAAAAGAAAATAGCACAAAATACTACCTCAGATAGGACTGGACTGGAAGCCGTGGCGACAAAAAGGCGAAAAAATTATAACTTAGTATAAAAACAAAGTACGGCTTCTTTAACCCAGCGGTGCAGGCCTTGTACTGCGAAGAAGCCGCAATAAACACGGCAAGGGTTATTTATTTTCCCGTTGGTTTGGTATGTGGCCTATGATGATATTAGTGATATTACATACAAAACGATATTAAGGAGTGTACTCGTAGTAACCACAGAGATTGCTAGTGCACTATATGTTGTAAGTTCTACCTTAGGTAGATGCCTACTCAAATGTATGTAAAAGCATACCACCAACCTGTGGAAGTTTGTTTTTAATGTCATAAATTTCGTTTTATCAAAGATGATAAATGCTTTATAAAACCTATAACTCGGAACGGTTAGTTTATTTTACGAGTCATAAAGCTATGAAGGTCAAAATGTATTACACAATAGGATGGACACCTCTATTCAAATTTGCATATTTGTATTATTTAATCTATAATAATAAAAATCAATTGCCGAAATGTTAGTACGCGCATCACTTCAGAACGGCTCGACCGATTTGGCTGATTTTTTTTCGTTGTGTTCGTAATTGTCAGGACAAGGTTTGTGTGGAAGTGTGTTTTCTTCAATGTTTGGTGTGTCACTAAATACAGGGTGTTCGTTTACGCGGACGTAGTCGCGGGCGGGCCACTAGTATTGTTATTTTATTAACAACTAGCGGCCGCTCGCGGTTTCACCCACGTGGTTCACGTTCCCGTGGTTCACGTTTCCGTGGGAATATCAGGATAAAAAGTATCCTATATGCTAATCCAGGTCATAAACTATCTGTATGTTAAATTTCATCCAAATCCATTATTCTGTAGTTTTTACGTGAAAGAGTAACAAACATCCATCCATACTTACAAACTTTCGCGTTTATAATATTAGTAGGATGTTATTCGTAATATTCGACTTTTGCGTTAATAACGCTCAAAATAACTACGATTTCCACCTGGCGTAGTCATATTTTTTTCATCGTTTCGTTATCTTCGAGTTTGACAATGCCATATTAAATCGTGACTAAAAATAGCACATGAAAGAAAAAACGATTTGTCACAGTCGTCTTTCTCATGTTTCGGTCATTTCGGATCAGTTTAGTTTTGAAATACCTTATATTGTACTAGTTTTAAACAAAGTATGATGTGAAAAGGTAAAGCACTATTTAATATTCGCTACCTACATTTTCTAATAGTCTAGTTTTTGCGATGAACGTAGGCGCGTCGATGTAGTCCAACCAGCCTTTCTCTCAGACAAAAGTCTGCCTATATAGTTTCTGAGTCCATTGATCCCGTTTTCCCATCCTTAAAAACATTTTACTAAACCTTGGAAAGCTTAATAGTAAACTATTAATTACGACGCGCTTATGGAATGAAATCTGTCGCATAACTGAAAAATTATAGATCAAAGGACTTGGCCTTGCTTCAAGCCCAAATCACTTGGGGAAGGCCATGGTCTGGCGGTGGGACATCGTAGTTTCGCAAAAACAGTTTTTAAGAGGGGGTTTTTGGGGGTTACTCAGTGGTGTCGACCCTTGCAACCCCTAGCAGGACCCCTGGACGGTGCTACATTTCTGAAATTCCTTATGAAACATAAAATAAAAGGACGACTGACGCTCTTGAGTCGTTAAAAACAAGAACGCTGCAAAGCACGGCGTTAGGTCTTCCATCCGGTCCTCTGCGAAAGTTGTTTGGTTTCCTACGACCGAGACCTGAGACTAGATTCTAGTATATTATTAATATATTATTATTGCATAGTGCATGTTAGACATACTTACATACATAGAGACTAGGCAATGAGAACAGCAAGCAGTCCTCTGCCATAGTCCACTTTTCACCAAGTAGCGACTGCACATGTGCTCAGCGTGACAGGTAGTGAGCCCATCGCCGCTCTATGCTGTTGGATGCATGTGCAGTCTTTAGTCCGTTAGTCGCCTTTTACGACACCCAAGAGAAGAGAGGGGTGGTAGTATTGTTTCACCGCTATTCGACACGGTTATGTCATGTTAGACATGTTCTGCTTAGTATTGCGTCATAATCAGTGGTCGGAGTAGGTATATTGATTTAAGATACTTGCGTCATGATATCATAACATGGACATGCATTTCTTCCGGAATGTACCGGAGTTTCCAAAAATTTGGTAAATAGAGTAATAAAATAAAAAACCATATGTAAGCAAACAAAATTGTTTATTGTTAATACAAATAATCATTATTACAGTTTTATTAAAAATAATTATTTTTAATCCTCATCGGTTACAAGTTCTACATTTTGATTTTTTACTTAGGCCTTACACTTTTATTTAGGCCAAAGAGCCGGCTCAACATTAGCCAACAGGTCGAAACAATAAAGCTTTGGTCACCTATCCGTTGACCGGCCTGTGTGAGAGTGACTTAACCTCTACAATCAACGACCAAATGTGCGGCCAAGTGAGTCAATGAGTTCCAAAGGGGAAATAAGCCCAACAAATCTATAAACTACATTTCCTAAACTAGTTAATCGTTACTTACCCTAAATAATTATTAAAAAGCGACAATTATTAATAATTGTACCATCGTGATGGTTGGTTAGCGTTAGACGGGGGTTTTATAAAGGGGGGACAAAATTTCGTCCATTTTAGCGTAGGACGCACCGTTTCCAAGATATTTAAAGATTAACAAAAAAAATCACTAATAATAATTTAAGACGTGATTTCTTTTCTTTTGCGAGATTGAGACAATGGATACGGCCAACATTAGAGATGGAGACCAGCGCCACTAGCAGCATAGCGTTGAGAGTATTGATACATTTTTAACTAGTTTCATGTAATAATTTCGATGTTTCGGTATTTTTATCATAATAATCCGGAAACTCGGAGGAGTATCCATATTAACATATACGTTTGATGTCAGTGACCTCAATTCAATATACCTACTCCGACCACTGGTCATAATATACAGACGCCACCGTTCGGCGCCACGCATACAACCTATCACAATACGTCACTTAAATATATTTTAAACTTTGTCATTGGGAATAAGAGAAATTTGACAGTTTTTTTAAATAGGTTGATCTGCACAGGCTTGTGTACACGCATAAAATATCATAAATCACCAATTTTATTCATCAGCTTATAAACGTATACTTACCATAAACATTTTTATTTTTTTTATTTCATCCATTGGACAAACCTTTCTATTTCTCTCAGTCCTCGGCAGATTCCCGCCATCCCTCAAAATGTTATTTTTGATAATTCATATCTAATTTGGGTATAACGGTGTCGCGTAGCGGTGAAAGAATACTGCCACCCCCTCTCTTCCGTTAGGTGTCGTAAAAAGCGACTAAAGTGCTGTAGACTGCACATACATCCAACAGCATAGAGCGGTGATGGGCCTGTCGCGCTGAGTAGATGTGCAGTCGCTATTTGGGGAAAAGTGGACTATGGCAGAGGACTGCTTTTGCGGTCTTCATTGCCTAGTCTCTGGCTAACTCTTCGGGGATAATAGTCGTGATTATATGCATGTATGTATGGTTATAAGGGAAAGTTTCTATTCCTTGACTTGTTAAAATAATAACTGAGTAACGACTTACAGAATATTCCCTTCTATTAACTTTAAAACATGTTTCCTGTATAGTTTGCCTTTTGGTTGCCTTTTGTTACTTATGCCGGCGGGCTGTCATTATCTTGAGCTATTAACTTCTATCTGCTCGTCAAACGCTCAACCAAACAGGTTTTTGTTAAAACTGATAAATATGGAATGGAAATGAAATACCGACGGATCAGATTTCATTTATTTTACTTATGTTGTAGCAAAGTTTTGATATAAATAATACATTATTTATTTAGTCTCTTTTAAGTTAGTAGTCGAGAGTTGTGTGCCTATGTTTTAGTTACCTTAAATAGGTATTATTAATTATAAACTAAAATCAAGAAATAATACGACACGACGCCGACGTTGCCTGTCAGTGTTGTATTGGAATATAAGAATAAGGAACATTTACTACACAACTATTCATATTATATTACTTATTATGTTATATTATAGCTCTATTCTATAGATATTGTTTGTTTGTTGCAGATTTGAATCATGAGTCAAAAAACGTCTCGTAAAAGTGTCGTTAGTGAAGAAAAAGAAAAGGTATTGTATGCTTGCTCCCAATTAAATATACTCTAAACATAATTATGGAAGCCACGACAACATAGATTGGCTTAGCTTGGTTCGAATCTTGCTCTAAAAATTTATCAACAATTTTTGTTGAATAGACAAATAAGCGCAACAAGCGGCTCGCCTGTCTTCGTCCGTGTGAACACTCCATATTCCATGACAGAATTTCCGAAAACTTTCTTGTGTACAAATTGTTGTAAGAAACACAAAAAAAAGAATTAGCAAATAGATGCAGCTGTTTTAAAGTAATGCACGAAAATACTTTCTTGGCAATTGATTTTTATTTATACAGATTAATGTTGTTTGTCGTTTCTGCATATTGCGTGAAGTAGTCCACCAGAGTCTAGAATTAAAGTGAATTACACATTTAAATTTTCGCTATTATTTTGTCCAAAAATGGCAAAATCATCCGGCCTCGTTCTTGTTTCTAAGCGAGGCCGTAAGGTCAGCCCCGGGACCCGTATTCATGTAACCTGATCATTGTTTCGTGTACAATGTCACAATGAAACCTGTAAAAGTGACGTATGCGAAGTAGCTAATTAGTTACTATCAAAATTATACTTAATTTCTATACGCGTAAGATACAAAATGTTTTAAACTGGCTCTTCCACAGCCGCTGAGTGACACATTTTGTATAGCGGTATGTACGCCTCGGTGGCCTTCAGGGTTCAATTCCCAGCACGGGCAGTGTGTTTCGGATTTTTCTATGCATAGCCCAGGTTTGAAGGTCGGGTACTTTTTCATTCTCGAGACATAAAAGCAGATAACTGTATGGTGTGTCGACGGATAAACAATAAGCTAGCTAATTAGTATTCCTAGTAAAGTTGTCTCCTACAATCTTCCAACAAGCAAATCAATAAATATTTATTGATTTGCTTGTTGGAAGATTAACAACGATGGTAATGACTATTAGGCTGGTAAACAAAAGAGAACTCTACTAGGAGTACTAACTAGCTAGCTATGAGAAAAGAGCCAAGCGCTTTCTCGTTGTAGAATAAAAATAATGAAAAGTATACACGACTCCCAGAGATATCTTGTTGTTGCATTTAACATTTTACCACAATTGTTGTATTAAATTGTTGTTAACTTACGGTCACTCAACCTCTGACCATTTCTAATATTCACAGCGACAAGCGGACAGTCCTGTGAAGGACATGAAAAAGAAAATGGCGGCGAACGCGGAGAAAGAGAAGCAAGCTGCAGAGAAGACCGTAGAGAAACCAGAGAACCAGAAACCCACAGAGAAAGTTGACAAACCGGCCGAAAAATCTAGTGAGAAGAAAATTGAGAAACCAGCCGAGAAGAAAGTGGAAAAACCTATTGAGAAGAAAGTTGAAAAACCAGTTGAGAAAAAGGTAGAAAAACCGGCAGAGAAAAAAGTTGAAAAACCTGCCGAGAAGAAAGTAGAAAAACCTGCCGAGAAGAAAGTAGAAAAACCCGCAGAAAAGAAAGTAGAAAAACCCGCAGAAAAGAAGCCCGACGCTGTTGCGGAGAAGAAAGAAGAAGGTAGCAGTAACGATAAAGTGGCCAAGGTTATTATTATATTGAAACATTCTATGACAGATGGGAGCTGCTAACTCATTCTGTTAAACACAAACTAAAAAAACCATACTTATTTATTTAAGAACGTGTAAAAGTGTTTTAAGTCAATCAATATCATATTTCACTGAACTGTAACAATTTTCATTACCTGCTTTTAATTTTCCATAACATTTTTTCAGTCAGTCAAAGGAGAATGACCAAACCAGCCTATTCGATATCTATTGCGTCTTAATCATTCACATGACAAAAGTGTTCTCTTAAGTTATAATGATTACTGTTAAAAAAGGTTTTTCATAGAACGCCGCGTTAAGAGTCAAGTGATAAATAAATGCTGAACTGAACTGATAGTCATACGATAACAGTTGTCAAAACCTCAAAATATCTAAAAAGTCTTAAGCTAATAATTCTAATAATTCAGAGCATTGCTGCTATTGATTACTACTTATTTCATTAAAGCGCTGTGTTACGCTAGCTAGCTAAAAAAACTAGCCTAACTCCCATAATAAAATGGGCATTCTCCTTTCATACCAATATTATTCAGTGCATCGTTTGCGTTAATAACGCTCAAATAAACTGGAACATGAAGAACGAAACAATTGACTACCCACCTGAGGTAGCCTTCTGTTTAACGTTCCGTTATCTTCCACATCTATTCTTCTCTTCCCATTCGCCACTAACCACACAACCAACCCCATTGCAGTCCGACAAACCAGAGCCCAAACCGCCAAAGCCGAAGCACAACGGCACCCCGCGCATCAACGGCACCAACGGCGAGCATGCCGCCGCCGCGGCCGACGACGACGACGACGACGAGCTGGCCGACGAGATGTTCCCGGAGCTCACTTACGACGACACCTCCGATGCGGAGTTTGAGCCGGACACTGCGCATGGGAGGAGTTTGACGAGGCGCTCGCAGGTGCGTGAACGTTACGAGTTTGATTAATAAATTGTTTGTTCAACTTTAATACGTTACCGTGTCTCGTAGCAGTGAAAGAATACTACCACCCCCTTTCTTCCTTTGGGTGTCGTAAAAGGCGACAGACTAAAGACTGCACATAAGTATATCCAACAGCATAGAGCGGCGATGGGCTCACCACCTGTTACGCTGAGCACAAATTGCAGTCGCTATTTGGTGAAAAGTAAACTATGGTAAAGGACTGCTTTAGCTGTCCTCATTGCCTAGTCTCTGACTAATCCTTTGGGGATAATAGTAGTGATTGTGTTATTATTATTTTTTAATTTGTACAGTCGAGGTCGAGTTCTTGGCCGACCACTTTTCGGCGACACTATTCGCTTGCGCTCCATTCCGTCCACGTACGTACGACTGTACGTACGACCGTACGTACAGTAGCGTGCGCGTAGATAGTGTGGTCGCCGAACAGTGGTCGACCGCGATCTTCCTCGACTGTACAATCACAAGCACCAATATGTATACACTTTGACTCTTATGCCATTGTATTAAGAGTTACAATTGTTTACATATTTTGGCTTGTGACTGTACACACGCCTGCACGTCAACCTATTCAGAACAGTCCAGTTTCTCTAATCGATATTGATCTTTAAGCTTTGGTCTCTTGATCGTAACGCACAACGCTGCGGTATGCAATTCAAACACAGCGTCACGACGCAGCGTTTACCGTCTCTGCGGAGAAGTGGTCAGTTGATTTTGCCGCAGCTACCAAAGTAGACGACAAAGACGCAGGCCGAGAAACATGTTTTTACAACGGAGGGGGTAAAGGTGGTTTGAAAACTTTAATAAAAAGGCATTTAATTGATTGTGAAGAAAAGTTCATTCAAAATTCTATTAAATTATCTTTAAACAAATCCATTGTCAACCCGCGACGCACACCGCAGCGAATCAACGAGAACGACGCCGCGCAGTACGGGATACGGCTCTTGTCCTTCCCATCCTTGACTATGCTGACGTATGTTATACTGATGTCAATCAAATTCATCTCAACAAGTTAGATCGTCTCCTCAACTACTGCATACGGTTTATTTTTGGGCTGCGTAAATACGACCACATTTCAGATTTTCGGCATCAACTCAAATGGCTTCCTATTCGGGAGCGCAGGAAAGTGAGAGTTGTTGGTTTCCTCCACAACATCATCCACAATCCACTTGCTCCGGAATACTTGAAGTCTAGGTTTCAGCTTCTGGGTGCCTCTCACCAACGTAATCTTCGCTCTTTCAGCAACCTCCTTCTTGAGACCCCAGCCCACCATTCTGGATTTGTATCCAACTCGTTTACCCTCACTGCAATACGACTCTGGAACGCCTTGCCCTTGCACATTAAAAAAGCTACCAGTAAAAATATGTTCAAGAGAGTGGTACGCGAGCACTTCTTTAAATCTCTGCATTAATTTCTTAGTCTGACATTATATAGTATTTTTTTTTTAATATATATTACTGTAAGTAAGTTTATATATTATTATCTATTTCTATATTTATTTATTGTTTTATAAGTATTATATCTTAATCATGTATTATATATATATATATATTTGTCTACAAATAATTAGGTTTTTAGTATAGTCTTTTTTTTTTTTTTTTTTGCAAGCTTGTTTTTCTCTAGACACCCTTACTGGTCGACTGGCAGAGAATGCCTCAGGGCATTAAGTCCGCCTTTTGCTGTAATTTTGCAATAAAGAATAAATAAATAAATAAAAAAAAATACCTGCTCCCCACTTCACCGCGCTTGCCCTTCGCCGCAAACGCATACTGCGTAGGACTAGAGACCATACAAGACGTTTTTCATACAATTTTGTGTCCAAGAGACCAAAGCTTTATACACAAAAGTTTAAGTTCAAAATTAAATGTACCTATTTTATTGAAGAATAAAAGAAATTGTCATTTTGAGGTAAAGTTCGATAAAGAATGTTTGTCAAATTATTGACATTTCTTTGTGCAAATATCTAATATCACTGATTTTTACCGTTTTTTTTAAGAAAGGCACTATTATTCGTTTTATCAAGAAAACGAAAAATACGAATGACAAATATTTTTTCTTTACGAGCATTCTTTATCGAATTTGACCGTAGTACTTAGGTATCGATTCGAATCGAATTTTTGGTTGAATGTCTGATGTGATGCGTTTTACTTTTTGGTTCAAGGGTTTGACACTCAGATAGGTATGCGGGTTTGTACTGAGGTTGAGGTAGCTTAATAATATGTTAATACTTAATGATTTCATTTATAATATTTTATTATTAAAAATTATGATATTTGGATGTGACCTGTGTACGATCGAGGAACTTCCCGGTCGTCCATTTTTACGCGCACGCTACTGTACGTACGCGCGGTCGACAATAGAGCGCAAGTGAATATCGCCGAAAAGTGGGCGACCGCGAAGTACCTCGATTGTACCTAATAAAAAAAAACTAAATTGAATACCGCAAGAAACGGAAATCATATATACCACATATTTTGCTTGTTCTTCTTTTGTAGACAGCTAGGAATTTTGATGCAGGCCATCCATAAATAACACTAATAAAAGTACTCTTAAGACTTTACTAACCCCTGAAAGACACTTACTAACACACTTTGTTGAAAGCATGTGTAGTTTTGTTCCAAGCAGTAAGTACCTAATTTTTGGAACAAAATTAAATTTATTAAATTAATATATTTTGTCTCCGAAGTAAACTTGTCATAAAGGTGTAGTTATGACAAGTCTCATGACGTTTGCCTTTTCAAAGTCTCCCGTAGCTAAGCGAAAGTTAGCGTCTCATAGCTAAAAAAGTCTGCTATTATAAAATTATTTAGTTAGACTCTTCAGTGTAAGAAAAGTCTTCGGTCATAAAATTCTCCCTCTCTAATAGAAGTCTCCTGTTTTAAATTATTCAAAGTCATAAAAGTCTCGTAAAGTATTCTATCAATACTATGTAATAAGAGGTGTTATCTCTGACTGTGTGCCCATAGAGATCGTCTAATCTTAAACTGGACGCCCCTCCACTATTATTTACATCAAAGCCAATAAAGGTAGCATAGCAATTCGGATTGGTGATAAGGATATTGGTTATCTAAACGTATTTGTTTCAAGATGTGAGAGGAAATGTTTATTGCAATACTTTAGATGTGTGCGTGATTTTGCCTGTGCACTTTGGTTGGCCCGCGCACGAATGGGTCAACTATCGTGCGTCTAATCTATACACCTACTTTGCATGTGAGCGTATACATTGGAGGGGCGTTCAGTTTTAGATCAGATGATCTCTATCTCTCTCCATTGAGGTATTATAACTAGAGCGGTCATTCCACACAAAAAATGTGCTCAACTAGATGACAGCGGGCGACGCGTGCGATGTAGAGGACGGGGCTTTGTTTGCATCCGTTCCGCACCGTAAGAGCGGTTTTGCACTACGTCCGATACGGATCCCATCCGAACTCGCGAAAATACGGGTCTAGAAAACTCAGACCGAATGCGGATATTGCTTACGCACTAGTCCGATCACTGATACAGATCCAAAGAATTCAGGGGCCACCTTCTGACATTCGTCATTTTACGAGGATTCATTTTAATACTATGGCTATTTCGGTCTGTTAAAATTCTTCTCCGGTATGGTGATTAACGGATAACGGAAGTCTGATTAAGTTCGTAAACTACCATAGAAATCTTATCTTATCTTAGTGGAGCCTGCAGAGGTTTCCCTCTCGCTGTAGCACGTCGACCCATAGGGATCTTTTGTGCAAACCATAGAAATAGTTGCACGACTGTTCCGGGCTGTATTTTCACGGGTTAGGATCGGACGTAGAGCGAAACCGCTCTAACTCGGCTCGCGAAAACTTGCTTTGCAATTATAATTATTATCTAGTTGCAACACCCCAATGGCCCATACTAACCGCATTGTTTGGTGAAGGCGAAGGCGACGCGCACGCCCGAGACGCCGCGCCCCGCCTCCGGCCGCCAGCCCGACGCGGCCGACGATGTAAGTGCTCAGCACCGGCGCCCTTGCTCGCCAAACCGATCCCGATCGATCCACATTGCTATTGTGAAGTTCAATACTGAAGTTACGACACCACCGCTAATTTGGATTCATAATCGCCTCTGTGGTATAGTGGCTAAGCCACCGGTTTCAGACCCAGAGGTACCGGGTTCTATTTCCAGCGGGGGTTCATGTTTGTTAAAGCAGCGGACTTAATGTTTCCAGATATAATTGGGATGGTTCAATTAAAAAGACAGTAATTAAGCAAGATCGCGTGTATTCGGTCCAACACCACACAAAACAAGAGGGCGGAAACGGATATAATATAACACCCTTTTTTACATTGTGTTGCCATTCTTAAAAGTGTTGCAACTATAAAATGTTGGATATTCCAACAATGTTTGTGTGCTCGGTTTAGTTGGTGGTAGGGCTGTTAAGTCCGCCTGGCTAGCTACCTCCATCTTATCTAAGTCTGTCGCCATAACAACGTTGTTTGTAAGCATTGTTGTGTTCCGACATTTTGGGATAAGATAGCCAGTTCCTCAATGGTTGAGGATTCCGGCTTTATCGTCACTTACCATAAGGTGAGATGAAGGCCAAGCGCTTACCCGTTGTAGAATAGAATAGAATATATTGTGCGGGTATTGAGTCAACTAAAAGCAAAACTCAATGCCATTTAGTTGAGTCGATATGATTCCAAATTAGCGCTGGTGTCGTAACTCAACGGTACGATACTTCACAATACCAGTCTCCATCGGTCGGGATCAGTTTCAAGAGGAAGGGGGCAGGAGTGTTACGAATATTCGCATTAGCATTCGTAAATTTTAAACTTTCGCGTGTAATTTTGTACGCGACAGTCCCATAGAGCCATAGTGTACGGGCGATAAGGGAGGGGTGACATCTAGGGTTGGCAACTTAAAAAAATGTATTATAATGTAAGATAAGAAAAATAAACAGCATAACATTTTAAACTTTGATGGTCAATACAATTATTTTTATGAAAAAACGGGATTTTCTCGTAGTGATACCGTGAGTTATGTGTGTCGTGAACAAGTTCGAGTTGACAGTGCGATCGAAAACAGTGGTACGGGTGTCGAGCGCAATAAACGAACAAGAAAGAGGGTAGACCGCTTCGTCTGCTCCTAACATCCACCCGCATTAGCTGCAATTACTCCGTGATCATGGTGCATGCAACTGCGCCGAAATATCGGGGACTCAAAACGAACAACTCAGACATAGTAAAAATCCCGTTTTTTCATAAAAATAATAAACAGTATTTTAGAAAAATGGACAGTACCTATTTTATTTTTTCAAAGATTTGGAAATTGCGGTTACCAGTGTACAGGGATACTAAAACAGTATTTGGATACTTTATTTTTGTTCAACAGTAAAAAGTATAATATAGTGAAAAACAGTATAATATTGTTTTTAACAGTATAGTGGACAACCCTAGTCACATCTGCACACACAAGTAACGTTTCTACTACGCGGCCCCGCCGCCCGCGCTCTTCTTCCCCGCCCCCGCAACCTATCGTAGCCCGTCCCTCAGACAATGGGACTTTCACGTAACAATTTGCAATGCTATAATAAAACTTCTGATTAAATCTTTCGTTGTAATGTTTTTTCGTATTCACATGTCAATAATACGACATTCGTAACATCCCTGCCTCCATACCACTGTGCTACTATGGCGCTGGGCTAAGATTATGCTATTGTAAAACGGTTACAATACGGATGTTGATTACGGCAATCGTTAACTCCACAACATTCACAAGGGCTGTCAGCTCGTTCGCCGGCTTAGTACCATGAAATAACGTAACTTTTATCTACCACGCAAACCATTTTTTGATTTGACCTAATCGCGAATTCCTGTAATGCAAAAGAAGTTCAACAAACACTAATTTGATTGAATATATTAGTGACGTCATAATTTGCTACTACCATAGAATTTCTATGGGAGAATGTCGTTTCAACCGGTGTGTGCTTAAAAGTTTCTCTATGGACTTGTTAGTCAACTACCATATTGTGTCTCATTGGCCTGATTCTGACATTTTCCTCTCAGCCTTCAAATGAGCTGGGTGTGCTTAATAGAGCGGGTCAGTATTTTACGCCGGCTCTCCGCTTACAACTGTATAAAGCACAGGTCAGGCCGCATATGGAATACTGCTCCCATCTTTGGGCTGGAGCACCCCAATACCAACTTCTTCCTTTTGACCGCATTCAACGCAGAGCTGCTCGAATTGTCGACGACGTGGTTTTGGCTCTTCGGAGAGACGTTGCGTCTCTCTGTATATTGTACCGCATATATCATGGGGAGTGTTCTGAGGAATTGTTCAGCTTGATCTCATCCGCTGATTTCCTACACTGCACTACACGCAATCGATTGTCATTCCATCCACATCACCTTGATGGAAGGCGGTCTACTACTGTGCGTTTTTCACGAAACTTCTTGCCTCGAACTACAGTGTTGTGGAACCAGCTCTCGGCGGCGGTATTTCCGGACCGTTACGACTTACGGACGAAATTGATAACCGATCCCGAGATAGAGATAGGCCTACTTGAGATTTGTTGCCTAGATATATCTGTTATATGACGGGAAATAACAACAGTTGCCTAGTAACAAATCCAAAATAGGCATATCTCTATCTCAGGATCAGTTATTAATTTCGGCCGTTAGGGATCTTAAGAAACGAGCCTATTCCTTCCTTAAAGGCCGGCAACGCGCCTGCGATTCCTCTGGTTTTGTGGGTGTCCATGGGCGGCGGTGATTACTTTCCGTCAGATGACCTGCTTGCTCGTTTGCAATAAAAAAAAGTCAAAATCAGACGACTGAGACACGATTGAAGACGTTTTAATATAGCAGAATCGAATCCCTGATTTTATAACACTTTTCAATAGTTTGCATTCAGTATGGCCTGGCGAACTGAAGTTATATAGGTAGTCCTATTTTTTACATTTATTTATTTATGTAGCTATCTTTGTATAGTTTAATTATTTGTAAATAAGGAAGAGCGAAGTTCTTATCTAAAAATACGACATGACATTTTTTTCTTATAATACTTAAAATGTATTAATCATCATTTCGTATAAATGCACTACTTTTAGCAAAAGCAGAGCTTAGCATTTCTCTCTTTACTATTTTTAATAACAGTAGAAGGCTTTGTCATAAAGTATAGTTGTGAAATGACAAGGTAGCTGACAAGACTCACGTAATTGAGTATTCACCGTATAATGCTTTATACCTATTTATTATAACACGATACTTACTAGTCCACATATTCATGGAAACTGTGTCATGTGCAAGTTAATCAAACATAAGCACAAACACATCGGTACACTGTCAAAACACCTGCGCACACGCAGTAGTTTGCAATTCGCAAATTCAATCGTACTCACGACATTGACCCATAAAAACGCGCATGTTCCTCAGCAAGATGAAATTGCATGTAAGTTATTGATAATTGCTATTCAAGAAGTGGTATTAGAGGTTATGTTACGGAGTAATTATGTTACACAAGTCTTTAAGCGCCTAAAGCGGTAACGCAGCGTGTTAAATTAATTATTAATCAATTTTATTATCCTTTATAACCACTTCTTGTGTTCACTGTGACTAAATTCGCACTTTACTAACCTAGCATGGCTTTCTAATTATACTTATTTATTAATATTAATTTATGGTAGGTGGCAGAATATGTACAGTCGCTATTTGGTGAAAAGTGGACTATGGCAGCGGACTGCTTTTGCTGTCGTCATTGCTTAGTCTCTGACTAACCCTTCGGGATAATAGTCGTGATTATATGTATATTTGAATGATAGAATTTTGTCCTGAATACTTATAATAGAATACCTATTTCTGCCGCCATGCAGTGTTGTTTATAGAGCATTTTCAGCATAGACGCATAAGATCTGAATGATCTGAGTCAACAACGCGCGTGTGATAACTGTGGTAGCCTCTTTGCGTCAAGCAATGCATAAATGTACTGGTTTGCCGGCTCAGTACACGTGCCAGGTCAACCTACCCAAAATGTCAAATTACTTAAATATATTTTGAACTGTATCTCAGGGGTATAAGCATCAATATCGATTGGAGAAATATGACAGTTTTGGATTGGTTGATCTGCTGGCGACTGTACTATAATAAAACTAAACATAATTACAATTGCAGTCGAAGGTGCTCAAGCTAAAAGAAGAGCCGGTGCCGTCAACAGATCGTAAGCTACGCTCATCAGACTCGCCAAAACCACAAGAGCCTAAAAAATCGCAAGACCTACCAGAAGAATCGGCCAAGAAAGCGCAAGACTCGTCCAAGAAAGCAGACAAAGAGGCAAATGAGAGCATAGGGGAAGAGCAGGAGAATAGCTCTGGCAAAATGGAGGTGGAAGTCATTGTGGACGTTGAGGGCGAAGGTGAGTTGATGCTATTTTTCAGCTGTAGTAGTTTTGCAAGATTTTATGCGTTATTAACGCTCAAATAAACTCGAA
The DNA here is from genome assembly GCA_963921215.1 of Scoparia ambigualis. NCBI lineage: Eukaryota > Metazoa > Arthropoda > Insecta > Lepidoptera > Crambidae > Scoparia > Scoparia ambigualis. The sequence continues at coordinate 24,946,720 of OY992524.1, forward strand.
TATAACAAAACATTGAAAAAAATGACAAACTCAAGTATTTATTAATTATTAAACAGCGTTTCGTTAACTTGTAGAAGTTTTGTTGAAATAGTTGACCACATAATTACAACTTTATGCATTGGGCTTACAGACGAAATTTGATTACCTTAAACATGCAGTGCTTAAACTTGATTTGGCCGACTCAAATATCTTTTTGCAACTGATGACTAACTAGGGTCCATCTGGCCTTCGGTTCTGCGTGGTGGATATATGACGCAATTGTCGCAAGGCCGTGGGTTGTTTTATTCTGTTGTAGTGAGAAAAATATTGACAACGCAGTTTTGTTTCCATAGTCGCTATACCCCTAAGCCCAGTGTGACGTTTGTAGTGGTATTAAAGGTTATTTTGCAAAGTAATGATGTTTCTTAAGTCTTTGACAGACACTTGTAGTGGTATAATAAAAGGTTATTTTGCAACGCCACTTGTCTTTAACCTAAGCATTACTAATAAGCAACTAGGTAGGCTTACTCGATTACGCCAACGATAAGGTGCAGTGTGACTTATAGCCGGACACCGACTACTCTAAGAGTAGTAGAGTAGTAGATCCCTACTGTAGTGGCACTAAAGGTTATTTTGCAACGTCATTTAAGTCTTTTAAGTGCCCTTCTATGATAGGGAGGGCATCTTTTCAATTCTAATTGACGCTGTAAAAGAATGGGAGAAAAAAATGCCGTTGCTGAGTTTCTTGCCGGTTCTTCTCAGTACAAGGCTCCCGCCCAATAGATGGACTTATAAACAGATGACATAATGACTTTCAGAAGACAAGTACTGTAACATAAACATAGCCTAACCTGAATACTTTATATTGATTCTTGATTCTTCTGATACTTTAACTTAAGCAAGGGACCAATAAGCAAGTAGTTATAAGTGGTAGAGCATTCGTTGCTGTTATGTTTCGTCCGGTGAGTGAAAAGTCCCGAAGGCCCGTCTCTCCCCCCTCCCCCTCACAGTTCCTCCTGCGCCGGCAGAGCATCTGTAATCCTCTGGTTTTGCGGGTGTCCATCGGTCTTTATTTTCCATCATCTGACCCGCCTGTTGTTTACCTCCTTAACACATAAAAAAGTAATCTCTTCCATTCTCTGTCAGTCATCTCTGCACTCACTCCTTTCTTACCCATGTCACATTTAACATAGTCCATCCATCTTTTCTTTAGTCTCCCTACCCCTTCTACATCCCTATACATATACACAGTGGCCCATAAACGAACAATAGTGGCTAGGCTTTCTGGAATACGCCAACGATAAGGTGTAGTGTGACTTGTGGCATACGCAGAGTCGGCGTCCCGCAAGCCGGGCACCAACTACTCCAAGAGCCGCGTCAAGGTGTCGCCCTACCGCCGCGGCCGCGCCGATAACACCGCTAGCTCCACCATGGCTAATTACACAGGTATCGTGCACTTTTATTTCAGTTGTTGAAATTTTGCATTCACAATGCTATATAGATAACGGATAAAATGTTTACTAGAAAAAAATCAACCAGTCTCAGGAAGCTCGAGTGGGGTTCGAACCCACGACCTTTGGATTGCCGGTCCACTGCTCTAACCGCTGAGCTAGAGAGATAAGGTCGTGGTTTCGAATCCCAATCGAGCTTCCTGAGACTGGTTGATTTTTTTCTAGGAAACATTTTATCCTACTTTTATTTCATTACTAGCTGACCTGTCCCCTTACTCTTGAAACCGATCGGTATTGGATCTGATTGGTATTGCGAAATTTCGTACTCCTAAGTTACGATACCATAGCTAATATGGATTTATATTGCGCGGATATAGAGTGAAGAAAATACAAAACTCAATGCCATTTAGTTCACCCAATATGTATCCAAATTAGCGCTGGGGTTGTTATTTAAAAGTACGAAAGGACATTGTTGAAGTTAGCCTAAGAACCAACACAAACATAACATACATGATAATTCTTAGCTTATTTTTTACGACAGATACAGTATTTAGATTTTGGCGGACACTTTTAGATAAGTAACCACTATTAAAAAGAACTTTTTTGACATTAATATTGAGTATCATTTTATTATGGGTTGGGTATTGAGAGTTCAGTGCATTCAGCCAGTGAATTAAAGGTTTGTGACCAAAATATTTATAATATGTACAAACAAACCTAATAATATTATGCATGCATGGCTGACTAGATATACTTAGTGCTAAATTCTCCAAGCATCATTAAAATACGATACATCGCACTTTATTCCAAACTGTAAACGTTAGTCGACTTAAGATTCTTTTGCTTTTCCAATGAGGAGAATTTTACTAATCTGCGGTGCTGTGTCACTCACTGACTGACGTTACTGTAGTCTGCTGTATTGTGCAGTTGACGTTCTTTGGCAAATGAAACAAAACAGTGCAACATCACTTTTCAAATTCTCTCAAGAAGTTCGTGCGAGATCTGAGTAAAGTCCCACATCTTTACTGGAACTCGAGAGGTTTGTGGGGAATATCATTTAGCATTAAACATTCTTATTATTATCATCATATCACTCATCATTATCATCAGTTTAAGCATAATCAATGAACTCTAATAATACGACTGAAGGATTGGTATCCATGGTCAAGAAAAAAAAGTTAACGTTCTGGACTTCTTGGCGGGAAAATGAAGTCATGTTTGCAATTTTGTTTTATTTTCTATAATTTGTGTTTTGTCGAATACTAATGTGAAATAATGATGGATTATTTAAGTGTTAGTGAATGTGCATGAGTGTTGGCAAATAAAACAAAAGAGTGCAAACATCACTTCTCAAATTCTGTAATTAAACATAACCTCAAGTTTTCCTGATATTTAGGTTCTCAGGAGTGTCCGTCAAAAATCTTTGTTTTTACAGTAATTTACTTGCAATTTCGAACCTAGATAAGAATATTTCATAATTGTTGGTTCTTAGGCTAACAATGTATGGGCGCAGAACATTGTCCTTTCACAATACCAATCCGATCCAACACCGATCGGTTTCAAGAGTAAGGGGGCTGCTAGATGTTGTCTTGCCCAAATTTTCAACAATGTTTTTCTGGCCCAATGCGGGTTAGGTGGGTTTTAACGCCTGCTATCTTACGATAACAACCGGGACCAAAGTCTTAGTGGTGGGTTATGACCCAATATCCCCGCGTGCTATTGTCCACCTGGGAGGCTTGTGCCCAGCTATGGGACGTTTATAGGCTGATGATGAATGATGATGTTTTGTTGAATCAAAAAAAACTACAGTGGAAACTTTGTTATGATCTCCCATTTGGCTATAACATAAGTAACTATAACTTCTCATTATCTACTATGTTACACTTCATAATATGAACACAGATGTGTTCATGAGGGTATTTGGACATACCTTTATTATTTAGAAGCATTACAACAACCTTCTGTAAAAGTTGTAATTTTTCGTTTATTCTTAAATTAAATGCCTTTATTATCCCCAACCGTTTTACTGTAGTAAACTTACTAGCGAAATATCCGAATACCTGTTAATAGCTAAGTAGATTTATAGAAAATGTATCCATATTGTCTCGTCGTGAACATATGGAATTTCATAGAAACTCGTATTATTTGTTGTAATTTAGTTTTATTGAACTTTGTTTGGTGAATGCAGTACAAGAAGTAAAGTTTTTAATTAGACAGCAAAATTGGCGCCATCAATATTGGCGGCCGCGCGCCTCTCGTTATTTATGGCAACGCGCTCGCGACCACAGACAAAATAGCGTTGGGCGCTAACACATATAATGTGTAAGGGTTTTTAATATCGTGCGGATTTCATCACGCACGCGGGATTGCCCCGCAGTGGCGAAGCGTGAAATATTGAGAGAGGTAAGCCGGAGCAAAAAAAAATGCTTACCTACTCCAAGCGCGGGCACGCAGTCTTGAGTCCTTACCGAAAATCTGTGATTGGCATCCTGGCTTCAGTCTTGTATAGGCAGATGTATCTTCAGTCCACTTTTACTATACGTGTAAGCACTGAGATATTAAAACAGTGTCTTGCAAGCATAATAGAAGTGGCTTTGATAAAAGCCGTTAGTGGTGAAATGATGATATGATGTAAATTAAACAAAACTTAATCGACTAAGTACTAATAATACTACTTATACTCTAAAGCTATTCGTCTATTCTTTCTAACAAAGTGCGCTAAGCCATTATCATAAAAGCCGGGAAGAATCTAAAGCTATTAATGCCGACATCTTACAATTCTACCGATTACTTTGCAAATCTACTTACTCTAAATACGTAATTTCAACTTATTACAATATCTACTTACCGCAAATACCTAATTACAACGTACGTCTTCGTAACTACTTTCTACACACAACACTAATAAACAAAGTCCAACTACAATACTAATCATTATAATAGGTGAAACTAACTAATAAATTCAAATACTAATAAAACACAGTCATGCATTCAATGATGAATTGCAATTACGTCAAATTATCTGTCAACAGAACACAAACCGAAAGCGATATTCCTCCGTCCCGCTCACGCGTACGCAAATTGTATAACTGTCTCTATCAAGTAACTCGGATAAAGACGGCTTACCGGCTGCTAATACGCGGGTGGGTTTATTGACCTTTATGTGACGTCATGACGTTTATTTTGTATGGAAGTTTAACTGCCTAAAAGCCGATCGCGCCTGCGGCTTATTTTAAAGCAATATGTTGTTAAAAAGCAAATTTTGTTGATTTAATGTCCATAGTGTAGGCAATTTGTAATGTTTCTTTTATATATTTACTTTTTTAATTACTGATTGTGCCATTTCTCAATTCAAGTAGAGAGTGGTTGTGTTCTAAACTTCTGAAGGGAAGCCGGTGGGAATCGAGTTGTATGGAACATTCGTCACTGATGAACACAGATGTGTTCATGAGGGTATTTGGACATACGTTTATTATTTAGAAGCATTACAACAACCTTCTGTAAAAGTTGTAATTTTTCGTTTATTCTTAAATTAAATGCCTTTATTATCCCCAACTGTTTTACTATAGTAAACTTACTAGCGAAATATCCGAATACCTGTTAACAGCTAAGTAGATTTATAGAAAATGTATCCATATTGTCTCGTCGTGGACATATGGAATTTCATAGAAACTCGTATTATTTGTTGTAATTTAGTTTTATTGAACTTTGTTTGGTGAATGCAGTACAAGAAGTAAAGTTTTTAATTAGACAGCAAAATTGGCGCCATCAATATTGGCGGCCGCGCGCCTCTCGTTATTTATGGCAACGCGCTCGCGACCACAGACAAAATAGCGTTGGGCGCTAACACATATAATGTGTAAGGGTTTTTAATATCGTGCGGATTTGATCACGCGCGCGGGATTGCCCCGCAGCGGCCCGCGCGCCTACTCCACGCATTACAATTAGTCATGAAAGGATTATCACTAAGCGATTACGAATTATTTGTTTTTAGTAATAAATAAAACAAACTATCGATCAATCAACATAAGATTAATTACCAAATAAAATTTATAAAACATCAATAGTTAAAATTAAAGTACTTACTATAGTTTTTTTTTTTAAAAAAACAGCATTTCTAGCTTGTCGGGCATCAATCTGTTTTGTTTTCGGTTGAAATTAATCCAGCTGTAGATAATAACTATTAATAACCTCTCCGACGCCACAGACGATGGTTTGATTGAGATATATTTTTTTACTAACTGTCTTAGAAAGCAATATTGTGTAGTTTTTTTTGAGGAAAATAAATGTCAGGAGTAATCGCTAAATAATCGATAGGTTAATCGTGAAAAATCAATAATTGTCAATTACGATTAACCGAAATCGTAATCGTTTCATCACTAATTATAATCACAAATTACTTGTATGAAAAGGACACTTGCGGGTGTGACGCATGCGGGGCAATCCCGCGTACGTGATGAATTCCGCACGATATTAAAAACACCTTAAGAGGGTTTACGCATTTCGGTTTCCCATACAAACTTCCAAGTCGAAACTTTTAAAAACCAATAAGCCAATTTTAATGAAACTTTGCATACTAAAGTAAAATACAGGGATCTAAATAGTTTGTTGAAAACATTTTTTAAAAACGTTTATTTATCTGAGTTATTGCTATTTTAAACTTTCTATAGTAGACTTTAAATCGCAATAACTCAGCTAAATAAACGTTTTTTAAAAATGTTCTCAACAAACTATTTAGATCCCTGTATTTTACTTTAGTATGCAAAGTTTCATTAAAATTGGCTTATTGGTTTTTAAAAGTTTCGACTTGGAAATTTGTATGGGAAACCGAAATGCGTAAACCCTCTTAAATGCAGTTGGTGTTCTGACTAAATAGAAACGATGGTCCCTAGGCAACAACACCACCATGGAGATGGACATGACCGCCGAGACGTCGTCGTTCGTGTCCGACGAGTCCGCGCTCGACGACAGCTACCTCAGCGGCCTGCGCTCCATCCGCGCGCGCCGCTCCTACAAGGCGCTCGCCCAACTGGCGCCGCGCCACGCCGCGCCCGGCCGGCCCGCACAAGCCCAAGCCGCAGGTAGGATGCACCCATAACAAAATCAAAATAGAAATTTCTTTATTCAGTAAGCTTAAAATAAGCATTTTGAATTGTCTAAACTTAAAGGAGATCCGCCAAAATTACACCAGGCCCGGCGCAAAAGAAATGTATCTCAGATTTTAGAGAAATAATACTAGGTGTATTACAAAGTATTGTTATTCCCAAATTCGTTGGCTAACATAGTTTTTTTGACCCGAGTAGAATCATAGGCGCTAAATGTAAAAATGTGTTTTAAAAATGTTATTTTATTAAAAATATAAATAAAACCATTGGCGTTAGAAAACAGCTAAGTTTTCCGTTTTCACCGCCTAAGGCCCCTTAAGGTGCGCTTACTTACTGGCCGATTGTGACGTGGCAAAATATCAAGCTATTTACGTCAACAGCAACAAGCATCAATTTGGCAAAATGTTTTGCAACAACAATATTGAGCGATATGGGATAACTCCAAGAAACTACTCAATACTATATTAAACTTACTATATATAATATATACATGTACGCGCTGGCGCCGCTGCACATTCGCCGACCCGCTCGCTTTCCCAGCGGAAGCGAGACGTAGTCAAACCGCAAAATCAACAAGTGCAAGCGAGACAGCTTGACAACAAAATTGCTTTAAATTTCCAGACTCACTGGGTATTCGGCAATTCGTGTGGACAACATTTAGCGATTGGAATATATGGAGCAATTATAAGTAATATTGCCGAAACAATTGCCGCATTTATTTGAAATTGCTCCACATTGCTCCAGATTGATCAATACTAAATGAGTGACACTGACTGAGTGGTAGAGCCACGCTGCGTTGCAGCACGCATTGGGCCGGCTCGCCCGGGCTAATACCACCCTCTCACGAATAACCGGCGTGAAATAATAGCACTTGGTGCTGTTGTGTTTCGCCCGGCCAGTGAGGATTCCCGAGGCCCCCTTACAACTCCTAGTCCTACCTAAAACCTATTGCTTCCTTAAGGGCCGGCAACGCGTCTGCGATTCCTCTAATTTTGCAAGTGTCTGTTGGCGGCGGTAATTACTCTCCATCAGGTTTGCTGGAAACAGGCCTGCTCGTTTGCCTCCTTATTTTATAAAAAAAAATTGCCCGTGTAAGCGCTCCTTTACTCACCCCACCCGTCTGCGCACCATCCGCGCGCGCTGCTCATACAAGGCGCTCGGCGAACTGAAAAGAAAAAATTAAGTTAAAGGTGAACCGGCACTTACCATAGAAAAAATGCTAAACTTGTATACTTACAATAGAATTTAGTTATAAAGTAAAGCTATTATTATTTGCTTCAAGTTTTGTCTTATTTTTATCGAATCGCGGCTAGAGAGTTATTTAATTATTAATATTTTTTAATATGGAAACACAGTCCTCAAAAGGCAGACATGTTACTTTAAAAATGTCTAACTTGGCTGCATAAACCATAATTCTTTTGCTTTAAAAAAAGTGAAATGTCAATGCCGTCACGTCAGTCTGTCAGTCAACCGTCCGACATTTGACAGCTAACTGCTGTACAACTGTCATTTGTTGACAAATATTGCCAGATAATAAATTACAGATTAAAAAATTAAAAAAGTACACAACTTAAGCCGATATAAAATGTAAGAGGCGATTGTAATAAGAACGGTACAAAGTCCCAATGTGTAAACTCCACCTCTTCACTGTACATAGATCTCTAGGGGGGGGGGGGGGGACGGGACTGCCCCTACTGCCCCCCACCCCTGGGAACGCCCTCGTATTAAACGTCGTGGCGAGCAGAATTCGAACCCGCACGCTCTGACATTCCGGGTTAGGTGCTCTTCCAGTTAAGCTATCGTGGACTTATCATGTCCATTGAGTTCCTTCCTTTGAGCCCGGATGATCAGAAGGGTTCGAATCCTGCTTGTGGAATTGTTAAGTAACAACTGCACATGTGCTTAGCGTGACAGGTGGTGAGCCCATCGCCGCTCTATGCTGTTGGATGTATGTATGTGCAGTCTTTAGTCCGTTAGTCGCCTTTTACGATACCCAAGGGGATAGATTAATTTAAAGTGTTACAACGTAAGCTAGACTTAACTTAATTATAGAGGGATTTGGTACCTAGTATCGCGCCGAGACGCGAGCCGTGTGCGTAGCGGCTCATTAAAATAATACTACCACCCCCTCTCCTCCCTTGTGTGTAGTAAAAGGCGACTAACGGACTAAAGACTTCACATACATCCAATAACATAGAGCGGCGATGGGCTCACCACCTGTAACGCTGAACACATGTGCATCGCTATTTGGTGATAAGTGGACTAAGGCAGAGCGCTGCTTTTGCGGTCCCTATTGCCTAGTCTCTGACTAACCCTTCGGGGATGATAGTCGTGATTATATTATTATGTATGTATGTACAGTCACTAGCAAAAATATGTAAACAATTGTAACTCTTAACACAATGGAATAAGAGTCAAAGTGTGTACATATTGGTGCTCGTGACTGTATCTAGTATTCATTTCACACGGCTCCAAAATTGTAAACCGTCGCTATTTCCACATACCTATTCAATGTTTGTTTATGGTACTGTTTTTGTAAACATACCCATATTTGTGTTTGTATAATATGACTGTTACCTACATCTTCTATTATATAAAAATGAATCCCTAATTCCCTTGGTCACGCCATCACGCGTGAACGGCTAGACCGATTTAGCTAATTCTTTTATTGATGTGTTGGTTATTGTCAGGAAAAGGTTCTTATGAAAGAAACAAAAAAAAAATTATTTCAAAATTCATAAATAAAAAAACCCACTTTTTTTCAATATTCATAATTAAGATTAAGACAGGACCACGTCTGTCGGGTCAGCTAGTCAAAAATAAAATATGTGTCCCCCAGCGTGCGATCAGCCCGCCCGCCCCACCGGCACCGTGGTCGGCCGCAAGCGCAAGCCCGACGCCGCCGACGCCATCGACTTGGCTGCCGAAGCTCTGGAGCCCGACGCCACTCACGCTAAACGACTGCGGCTGTTAGACAGACTCACGCACACATTCAGGAGGACGCATAGCACTCCGCTGCCGGCGAGGAGGGCGGCAGAGGTACGTACATTATATCTATTTGTCGGAAAAGAACTCTCTTGAGCGTTCCCTTGCGACTCAGACATGGCGGTAACCTTGTACGATAATGGAATCGGGTCGTTAAATTACACAACGTTTTAACAAGATTGATTTTAATTTCACAAAATCACTTTTGAATTTTACATAAACCAAACTAAACAAATTAACGATTAAAACTCGAGGCAACGATTCGTCTGGAGTTGTGCATGTGCACCGAACGCAAGTCTAGATAAAAGTGACTCCCGCCCGGCGACGGTGAAGCCGACTCCGACGTTCCGTGAGCACGTGTCCGCCCCACTCTAGCGCCAACGGTCGATGCGGTAAACACGTGCTGTGCCTCGGAAGTAGTCAAATCAGCGTTCTTTTATCGTTTCGCCGACATATTTATATTTTAAAATGGTTACCTGTCTTAAATTCGAATTTTATTTGGCCGAAAACGTTTTGGCATTTTTTGTTTTCCAAAATTTTCTTTTCACCGAAAACACAATTGACAAAGTTTTGAAATGCCGATTATCGATTGTTGTTTTTTTCAAAATCTTTGTTTTGAAATCCCACTCAACGTTTGGTCGAAGCTATTAATGCTAGATGATTCATTTTCCAGAAACACGTGTCCGATATTATAAAAATAAAACATTTCAAATGACATCTTTGAAATCTATAATATAATCGAACAACTTGTAATCGTATAGTGACGTTACATCGAACGATGCATTGTGAGATGACGATAAAAACTATGGCGGTCAGTTCTTTATTAATAATACCTTAATTACAACATAATGTTTGTAATGTTACGACATTCGCTTGAAAACATATAATGTTTTTGACATAGATGAAGGAGATTTAATTTTATCATTGTGTAAAGGTTAAGACGCGATCACATAGCGCATGCCGGAGCGTGCTAGGGACTGGGCACCCCAGCACGGGGGGAGGGGGAACTGTAGTTTTACATACTTGCCTTTGCTTTGATGATCGGCTAATAGTTTTTTCTGGAAAATAAAACGTATGTATGATAAGTTTATGGATTAAAAAAAATATGTAAAAGCAACAATCTGGTATTTAAAACTTCATCAAACCGTTTTCGAAAAATTGAAATTCGTACAGGAAAGTTTCGAAATTAGGATAGGTTACGTTTTAAAATATTTAAATTCTCGCCATCCGCCATCCGACTGTTGTCGAGAAGAAATCGCTTTATAGTCAAATACCGCCAAATTGTAACTGTGTACCAATTATTCTTGTTTTTATATTTTGTGTATAATGTTGTTGCAATAAAAGCAATAAAACCTATTTATCCATCTAAAACGTCCTGAGTCCTGACTAAAGAAACAATCGACATGGCACCTATGTGAAGAATTATGGGCGGAAACAATAAAAGATTTGCGTAGTTTATAACGTTTTGCTTTTAATCAATTTACCACAAGTTACGTACATGTCAGCAAGCGACGAAAATAGAGCGAGAAACGTCTAAATGACATCTATGCAAGATTCGGATACAACTTTGCCATTGTTTATAATCGGATACACCAACACTATGTACAGTCAAGAGCAAAAATATGTAAACAATTGTAACTCTTAATACAATGGAATAAGAGTCAAAGTGTTTACATATTGGTACTCGTGAGTGTAGTCAAGGAAATTCCCGGTCGACCACTTTCTGGCGATATTCGCTTGCACACTATCCACGCGCACGCTACAGTAGTGCGATTCTCTAAGCGCAAACATCTTTAACACCTTGGTAGCAGCGGCTGCAACAGCGGTGAGCGTACCATTGGTATTCTTCTAAATCATTTTCAACGCTGTTCGTCACTAGCTCCGCACGGCTGTAAGCGGCGTGATAGGAAATCACTTCTTTGACATTTGTTGAAGGTATAAAAACGATATTCTGTAAGTAAAACAGCCTCAACGTTGACCACAGCCGTGACTGCATAGTAAGATGTGTCGCTTAGAGAATCGCATAGCTGTACGTACGCGCGCAAGGATTGGAGCGCAAGCGAATATCGCCTTAAAGTAGTCCGCCGGGAACTTCCTTGCTGTGTGTATAGTATGTAAATATTATATTATTTAGGATAAAATGTTTACTAGAAAAAAATCAACCAGTCTCAGGAAAGCTCGAATGATGGGATTCGAACCCATGACCTTTGGATTGCCGGTCCACTGCTCTAACCGCTAAGCTACCGACACCCCAGAAGACTCATCGAATTCTTTCTAGTAGTTGATGATTTACGCTGCAAGCCAGCGGTATTACGTCACTGCGAAGGTTTACCTACGAGTACCCTCACAGTCAAAAGAAATATTGCAAGTACATTTTTAACAATCGATGAAGACGTAATTGCTTATAAATATTTTTTTCTAGTTAACATTTTATCCTATAATTATAGCATTATAAATGCAAAATTTCTATAATATAGATATTATATTATTTAACGTAAATGTTTAAAAACAACGTCTCTTTTACCCTGCAGATCGTGGGCATCAACACAGACCTACCGCTGACGGCACCCGTCGACGCTCCAGACACATTCGATCCCGAGACCCTCAAGACGAGCCCCCCCGATATCTGCGTCACTCCGCCCACGCCCAACCCCACGCTCAATCCCACACTCAATCCCACACACCCCGACGCGGAAAAGGACGCCAAGCGATGTGTTGTTATGTAAGTCCACACCACGTATACCTAGGGATGCGACATCGCTCTTAAAAACATCGATGCTTTCAAGATAAACATCGATGTTAAAAAACATCGCCTATGTCCACGATTGTGTTAGCTCTGAAGGTAACTACGAAGAATCAACAGAAATGTAAAGAGTTTTAGTGATATTCGTGGCAGATGAGATATCTCCAATATACGTTATTTCCCCGTTAAGAACATGTTTAAAAGTATTGTTAAGCTAGATGGAGTTTGAATTTGGTCTATATAGAAAACACAAAAATCTACCTTATGTAATAATAATAGAGGTTAGGTTTGTTTTTTTAATGATATAGCAGGGTACAAACACAAAGAGTCGGAATTTAAGTTGATCAAAACAAGTATGAACTAACGTTTTTTTATTAATTTGAGACAGTGTCTTATTGATATGATCACCGAAGATATTGAATCAAGATATTTACTGATCTCTATTAAGGTACAACTGTATCAAAAGTTTTATTATATTGTTTTGGCGTAAATATTCTTGAAAAAAAATCATTAACATTAACAAAAATCAAACAGGATTGTTTGCAACGTTGCTTGATCAAAGTTGTGGTAAAAGAAATTTCTTTAAGGCGGAAAGTTGCGTTTGTATGTGAAATGCAACAATTTTGTTATAAATATAAAGTAACCATCAGACTATGAAGGCATCATACTGTCATGCTGCATTGAAATCAAAAATTGAGTTGTATATCCGTATCGATATCGATATATCGACGTTGGTTATGAATTATGTATCTAATAAAAGCTGGCTCTTCTAACTAGTTAGCAAGTGGTTACTCTGACGGAATCAATAATTAATTATTAAAGTGTCTCAAAACGAAAAGATTATTAATAAAAAAAAATAGTTGATTGCATGTACAAAATTAGTTGCTAAAAGTTAAATTAATCATGAATTTATTTCCGTCATTATTCCCTATTCAAATATGTTTTGTTTTATTATTAAAGACAATGTTAACGAACTTATTAACATTAATTAGTAGACAAAAATAATGCCTAAATGATTTTCAACCTGCATTTAATAAAATATTAAAACATTACGAAGAATAATTTATAAGTTGCAAAATTGCGTGTTTTACTGGAGTTTAATGATACGTCGTCGCCTTGTGCAAGATTTGTTGTGATGAACTTCACTATAGCATTTATGTATGTTTCAAAACCGATTTGTAACGCCATTGAAGCTTTGCAAATTCATTTAAATTGATCACTTCTTTCAGTACTTTAAAAAGTGTTTAATATTATCTTTGTCTTTTGTCATAACAAAGCTAGCACTTAGCGCCAAAACGACCAAGTCGAACGAATCTGTTAGTTTTTTTCAATTATAAAGGTTTTTTTCAATCAACTTCCAAAGTATCTTAAATATTCTATTATTTTGAACTGTTTCTTGAATTTTTTCTTTATTCGTTTCATTTGATACTGTAAATACAAAGAACTAGATATAAAAAAAAATATAAGTTAGTACCCTATGTTGAGTAAAAAGTGTGTGTCAGTTGTATGTTGTGCATTTTGTACATATAGGTATGTTAATATGAATAGTTATCCGTTGAACATTAAACGCTTTAAGTAAAATCGTCTTTATCTAACTTAAAATAAATCATATTATTGTTTCTCGAAATGTTGGTTAGTACTTCGAAATTTATAGTATTAGAAATTAAAGTATTTTTAAAGCTTGGTAAGTATTAATTTTGCAAGATTTTACTTAGTGCGTTTATATGAAAATATATATTAGTAATAAAAAAACGTCAACGCCGAGTTGAATTTGTGTTTTGCGCGTACGCAATTTTATTGAACGACCGATTTATATTTTTTACCCAATGACTTGTTTGTAATGGACATGTTTGTATGTAGAGAAAGAATTGCACTTTGTAGACGTTGTGCCAGCCTAGCACGCTGCTTGCTGATGGGCTATGGAGCTGCTGTGCTGCTCTATAATAAGCCTACATCCCATTGCTGGGCTTAGGTCTTCCCACGTGAACGTGGTTATGTTATGGAGTTGCACAATATTCAAATTTAAATTAAAACTTCAAAATATGACATATAATAATACATTTAATATGCTATCTATTCAGGGCCCTGATTCTGTATCGCAATCTATAGACTCCACACCTAAACCTTACCGCGCACAAACGTCAAACGCATACGTTTTTGGGAAGATATCGTAACTTTTTAAGGAATTAAAACGTGGTTTTGAAACAAGAAATCGTTACAGAATAAGGGCCCTGTACTGTTTTGTCTGATACAAAAGTAAAATGAAGCATAAGTAATTTTTTTTATGTGGTTCGATTCCCGCATTAGTTTATCGTCTTTTTCAGTGTTTAAAAATTTTACGCGTTAATAAAACGCTAAAATATAAAAAAAAAAAACATTAATCTGTAAACGTAGCTTCATCTAACCGAATGTTCAAATATTTGTAAAAATATTTCTTTCGGATCTCAGAGGTGAAAACTTCTAAGATTTGATGAAGCAATGTTGACTAAAAAAAAAAATAAAGCATCAGGCACTGACAAATTTCGACGGGGGTGAAAACCGGACCTCGGTAGCCAAGTGGTTGGGGCGACCGCCGCCCGGAATGCGGAAGGTGCGTGGTTCGATTCCCGCCTGAGGTTGTCGTCTTTTTTCAGTGTTTGTAAAATTTTACTTAAATATATTTACGCTAAAATATATTTAAAAAAAATTGGTGTTAAAAAAAATGAAGCATATTATACTCCGTTACTAAAAAAAACTCACGTTTTGTAATGGACGATCTAAAACGGGATAATTATTTTATGTCATATTTTATTGTTTCTTTTATGGAGATGTTATACAGCTCAGTGTTACACACATCATCATCTAGCCAATTGAGAAGCGTGTATTACTGAAATAGTATTAAGTTTATGATGTAATTAGATTTAATTAGATTCTCAATGAACTGCAGTAATAGTTAAATAGCAATCTCAGCCATTGTAAAGCTATCTAATGTATTACATATTTTGCATAGATTTACGCGTTAGCTTATCAAACCGTATTAAATAAGGCATAACGTCTGCAAATTGCAATTCTGTTATGGGAAGTACAACTATTTATAGATGTTTGCGTAATATCCCGAACTTAGATATGCTCAGTTTATGTAATATTAATAATATGATAATAATAATATCTTTTGTTTCGCCACACAGCTTCATTTATAAATCCTTTGACTAAAGTAAAAGTTATCTTTAGGCTACCTGTTACTTATCAATAAGGTTTGAAAGCGACTCTTTTTTATGCTATTAAAACGTTTTTTATTGTCAGTTCTGCCAATCATTACATAATTTGAAGTAAAGTCGCTGTTTACCTCTGTCTGTGGCACCGCACTATTCTCCTAAACCACGCAATGGATTTTTATGCGGTTTTCACTAAAAGAAAAAGCGATAACTGAGGATGGTTTTTGTTTATATTTTGTAGATATATTCTTTTAAATGGCTGAACTATGACGGTTTTTCAGTTAGCGTGGACGAAGGCGCGGGCGGGCCGCTAGTTATTTATAATTGTATGTTTTGCGTGTAAAAAAGTGACGTGGCGAAGTGTATTATTATTGTCATTCAAATTTTTTCTGTTCTTTATTCAATAATGTAATAAGTCATTTTACATTAGTGATTGAAGAAGACTGACAGCGCTGATAGTTTTATATTTGTGTGTCAAGATGTAACGTAAAAAATCACGATATATATGATAGTTACATACCTATATAAGGCGACTGCTAGAAACCGCAAGAAACTTTAAGGGTTGGTCAGGTCAAGTGTTTTAGACATGTAAAAAAATTACAAAAAGTGCTTTCTTATTTTTCATTAAAATTCATTTTATGAATTTTAATTTTATAGTCTTTGAGTATCTAATTTATTTTAAAGTAATAACATAAGAAAAATAAAATGAAAGAAATAACTATTGAATAACAATTATTTACAACGCGCAGGCAGCGGCCGGCCGTTGCCCCGGCCGTCTGTTGCCCCGTCCGCGTCAGCTGGGCGATAAGTACCTACGTTAGTCTGCAATCTTATTTGTCATTTTTTCTTGTTTAAAACACTTGACCTGACCAGCCCTTGAAGTTTTTTGCAGTTTCTAGCAGTCACCTCATATAAGTATTAAACATTTCTTAAATGTGTATGAGCAGTAATTTCTAATACACATAAAAATGTAAAAATGTCTGCATAAATAGTTGTGCTCCATCGTCGGTTGTCTCTGCCAATTTATTTGTGAAATAAATTACAATCATGCCCATTGGTAGGTTAAGTTAGTCGCCTCTAATGCGATTCGTTTTTATCATAATTATGAATATGAACTATGTAAAGTATACAATGTGTTCTTGCAAACGTTTGTGTTTCAATATATTTTTGTGCATTTTTCTAGAATAAACAAGAGTAGAATATGTATTTGGCTTTTTATTTCAAATGTTTATCTTCTTTTATATCTTGTTTCTGCAATTCTGTAAATATGTAATCCAAAAGGAGACATTTTTGGTTAATTTATTTATAACATACCCTACACGGAGTATAAGGTAATAAATAAGAGATGAAACTACCAAACAGACAACAAATCATCTTCAAGTAGAATATCAGTGCTGATTTAACAGCCCGTTCCTTTCATGCTAGTGTTCTCCAGCGTTCGTTTAAAAACGACATACGTGTATAAACCTCGGTATAGTAACTTTATGGTATAAACCTAGCCTACGCCAGCCCCCTTACTCTTGAAACCGATCGGTATTGGATCGGATTGGTATTGTGAAATTTCGTACTTTTAAGTTACGACACCAGCGCTAATTTGGATTCATATTGGGTGAACTAAATGGCATTGAGATTTGTTTTTTCACTCAATATCCGCGCAATATGAATCCATCCATCCACCAGCTCTGGTGTCGTAACAGGAGTACAAAACTTCACAATACCAACCTCGATCGATCGGGATCGGTTTCAAGAGCAAGGGGGGCTGGTCTGGCGCGCTCCGCGCTTTAGGTATGAAGCTACAACTTGCCGACCGGACGGACGCCCGCGAACACCCTGCAGTCGTTAGAAGAGAAGAGAGCTACGCGATAGAAAGAGAGGCAACTTATAGGTGAATTTAACTGTAGGTATGGGAGCGGTGTGCGACCTGAATTGCACTTTATTGTGTCTTTGCAAGAGTCTTTATTTAAATGACTTAAGCTAATCACACACTACGCAGATACGGTAAGATATCTGAGCAGATATCTGTCAATATCGCTCTCTATATAAGGTGACTGCTAGATTCCGCAAGAAACTTTAAGAGCTGGTCAGATCAAGTGATTTAAACATGACAAAAATGACAAAAAAGGAATTCGTGTTTTTTCATTTTTAATGAATTAATTCATTTTGTGAATTTTAATTGGATACCTAGTCTTTGAGTATCTAATTTATTTTAAAGCATACGGCCGTCTGTTGACCCGTCCGCGTCAGCTGGGCGATAAGTACCTACGTTGACGGGTCAACAGACGGCCGGCCGGCCGTTGCCTCCGTCAGCTGGGCGATAAGTACCTACGAAAAAACACGAATTCGTTTTAGTCATTTTTGTCATGTTTAAAACACTTGACCTGACCAGCCCTTGAAGTTTCTTGCGGATTCTAGCAGTCATCTTATATAAATCATATGAACCAACACACAGCGCAGATAATTTATATTTTATCGTACAGTATCTGTGAGAACATATACCGACAGATGGTGAGATTATTATCTGCGTATACAAATATATCTGCAGATAACATCTGCCGTATCGGCATCAGTGTGAAGGATTCCGAGTGAATGTATCGTCTCGTATATTATCGTATCTGTTTAGTGTGTGATATGCTTTCAGATAAATAAGTTTTTATACGCAGATAAAAAATATTACCGTATCTGCGTAGTGTGTGATTCGCTTTAGCGGAGTGAATCTTCTGTAAGTACTTTTACTATTATTTATTATATGCCTACGCTAATGTGAAGGGGCTCTAAATCGTAACTTTCTATCTTCGTTCAGACATGGGCCTTTTTGTTTTTTTACTGAAACTGATGTGTAACCTTTATTGAGTTTTCATATAAGTAGATATCAATAACCGCTTTTAAAATATCGATGTCAAGTCGGGCAAACGAATCAAAACGATCGTCAAACTAAATTATTTAGTGCAGTGGTAGTTTTTGCAAACTTTTGCGTCAGGCGGCGAACAAATGTTTCGTGGCCCCTCTGAGGCGCCAAGCGCCAGGGACTTTCATGGCTCTTCTCGAGCGCCACCCGCCATAAACTGTAAGTTATAAATTTTTCGTCTGTTGTTTTTATTGTAGTCGCAACCCAACAGCGAACGTAAGCGGTTTAATAGTTCGTTTAAGTGTTTGGAAGTGACTATCTACATATCGCTGGCCCCGGGCAATAAAGCGGTAATATCAAAAATCTAATTTTACAGGAGAAAATAAAAGTAGCTAATTTGTTTATAGTTCAGCGTACAGTGATCCAAAACAGGTGTTCAATATGTCAAATGAAAGCTAATTTTTTATTAATTTATTATTTCAATAATATTTGTAATGTTATACATATTTAATGAAATAATTGAAAAAATGTATAATGCAAATTATAGCCGATACTGTTTCATTTGCAACATCAATAACGACTTTATAAACACACCGACTACTGAGTTTCAGGGATGTAAGTATATAATACGACGTAATTTCCAGTTTAGATCAGGAGCGTACCGGCCGATTACCACCTTCTTCAGGGAAATATTGTAGCCAAAGCTTAGCTGTATCATCCAATAATCGCTATTTTAGAATCCTATCAATGAAACATATTTATAAGTAACCACTGTAACAAACTCACCTTACATTTAGACAGTATTTTATTATATAAGGTGACTGCTAGAAACCGCAAAAAACTTCTAGGGCTGGTCAGGTCAAGTGTTTTAAACATAACAAAAATGACAAAAAAGAAATTCGTGTTTTTTTGATTTTTTATTAAATAATTCATTTTGTAAATTTTAATTAGAAGGTCTTTGGGTATCTAATTAATTTTAAACCAATAACATAAGAAAAATAAAATTAAAAACAATTAAAAATAAAGATTATTTACAACGCGCGGGCAATGAACGGCTGGCCGGCCGACTGTTGACCCGTGCGCGTTGTCAGCTGGACGATAAGTACCTACGTTAGTCTGCAATGTTTTGAATTAGGCGTAGGTATAAGGTGCAGTTATTAAGTCCAACGACTATCGATAGCATCATGTTATGTTATGGCCACATTTTAACTGTAATTATGATAAGTGTATGAAAGTAATTTCAAATCAATCCTAGTAAAAATCTATTACACCACACATTATGAGAAGTTACAATTATCTTTCCTTACAAATGAAAGATCAATGGGTAGTTATCTAATGTCGCGTCCGCACGCTAAGCACTTGCCGCTAACTCCAAACCAAATGACCAGATGACCTTTCATGTCCTCGACAACTAAACGGCCTAAAGCATTGAGATAATAAGTATCAGTCTTACCTATTTATTTACACTAAATTAAGTTAAACTAATGTCTCGCAATAAAGGCAACGTTAATACCTAAAAAGCTGCGTAATCAATAGGTGTCGGTAGGTACTTACATGGTGTTAAATAGCATTCCAGTTTATTCCAGCGAACACGAAAGGTGATAAACTTCCCATCACATTAAACCTCCGCCAAAATTACGTACTTATATAAAATAAAATTTATTAAAGGACGAACTAAAATAACTTTTGTGATCGGCACATATTTATTATTACACTTATTCAACGTGTTTAAAAGAACACCACCTATTCTACCTACAAGTCTTAATACGACTTAACACCCATTTGTTACTCAAATCATTAATTTGTTACTGAACTGATTACTTTATTCACGATAGCCTATTCATAATAATACTAATCCTTCACTAATTAACTCATACTAGTTATTAGTTTAATCGCGCATACACAAATGCACCTCACATACCACAACACAACTAGGTACCTACACTACACAACAAAATTTCCCCGAGGAAACTGAACACACCTGCTGCGCATGAGAATCAGTGAGTTCAGTGACTGACTCAGCACAGACAGCGCAGCGCAGTGCCACAGTGCGATTCTCTGAGTTAAAGTCGTAAAGTTGGTGCCGCTGCGATGAGAATGACTGTGTCTCTTTCATATTCATAGAATTGGAAAGAGACAGCAGATCACAGTCATGCGCACAGCGTCTATGTGTCGCTAGCATTCGCATGCAGTCCGGCAGATCTGACGAGAAATCCGTCAATTTGGCAACACTGTGTGCGGCGGCGTTACTTCAAAGACGCTCGCGACGATCCATATCTATTTAGGGCTGCCGCTAACTATGAGCGGTTCTTTTTCGATATGAATTCGAATTCGTAATTCATATCGTGTGTAAATTGTGTATTGGATGTAAAGTGAAAGAGGTTTGATGAGACACTGTTGCTTAAAACACAAGTCAAATGCTTTGAAAAATTTTGATATGTCAAAAAATATCTAGATGGCGGAGTGGTTAACGCCGCCCGCCTCCCGGATTGCGGAGGATGTGGGTTTGATTCCCATCTGAGGTAGTAAACTTCGACGTTTTAATATCTCAATGTTAATAAGATAAGAATTCGTGATAAAAGAAAAACGTTGCTTATTAGAAAAAAGAAACGGTGGCGCGAATAATTAATAAACTGATTTCAAGTACCTATGTAGCATCCACATAAAAAGACCCAATTTTGTTGTTGATTTATTTTTCTTAATTCTGAATTCACGTGATGCAGACCAAAAACAGCTAGTCGCACTAGTAGTGATGCGATGCGTACCAGTTTAAATCTCAATCATTACCATCAGTAGCTTGTTTAACCATTCTGTTATGATCCTTTTAAACTTTTACGAGCAAACATTTTTGGATATTTTATGACCAACACAACAAATCCCATAAAACTGTAGTCAATACAGTAACAATCTTAGAATTGATATTCCAAGTGTGTTAGTTTGTGTACAATGTAAACCTGCTGGTGCGTTGTGGTTATGGATAATTAAAGTTTTTGTTTTCTTTTTCTATTGAATTGTAATCCAAAATTATTAACATTTACTTGATAGTATAAGTTTTTTGGTTTACCAAATTAACTAATAAAAATTAACAGATAAATTATTGATCTAATCTAATAACTTTTATAATTGTAAATTCGCTTAATATGCAAGTTTGGACAATAGCTTTAATTATTTAAGTTTGTCTATTCATGTTTGTAAAAAAAATGTGAAAGAGTTTGTTATCAACAAAAGGCCAAAGTTTTGACATGTCAGAGGGCCTAGTCAACTGGCAAACGCTCGACCGGTGACAGCGTCAAAATCGCTCATCAAATTCGCTAGGCTACATCGATATCGATAAGCTAAGGGATATAGAACATACAGGCTTGTCTTAGTATTTTTTTGTTTGATGATAATGTAACGCTTAAGTAAGATTAATAAATAGGTAGTAACCACACCGATCCTTTTGAGTTTTAGTGAATTGAATGTCACTTTACTAAGAAATTCGGGTAGACTCCTTGAGACAATTTGAAAAATGAATCAATCGCTTTTTTCGCCGGAAGTTCGCCAGACAAGCACGTTTGTAAATAAGTACTTATAATGATGACGAGTGACTTACCTACCATAATATGATATTGTTAAGAGACCAAACCCATTTTTCAGCTTATAATATAAATAAATTAAGACTGAAGATCACAAGCAAACGCTTGCTGCCAAGAATTTCTCAAATATTAACAACTTGATGTCCGTCTGTAATGAAATAAGTGATAATGATAACACTAAATGTTACAAACCGCGCGAACATTTAAACAGTTTGATCTTAGATGCGAGTACCCACTAGGTAGTGATTAAAACGTTTGCATCTTGTATGAGTACATCGCCTAAAGTAACTCTATGGCGTAGCGGCTAAGGCTTTCGGGTTTAGTTGTCTAACTACAACACCTATCACATTACTTTTCTAATTGATTATTGTCCTAAATAAAATAAAATAAAAAACATTCCAAGTACATGGTTTTGCTAGTTAAATTAAAACTAATTTTAAAATATGCAAACTAGCGAAGCAATGTACTTACTGTTACTTGAAAGGTAATGCTAGAGGTAAAACTAATGCAAAAAGTCCCCGCACGCGCCGCACCGGTTTGTGATCTTGCCAGTTAGTTACGCAACTTTCACATTACCGAGCTAAAGGATGGGTAACCAAATAAAAAGCGTCTCGAGCTCCTGCGTGCTTTGGAAGGCACGTAAAGCACACTGCGGTTGTATTGGCTCAGGGCTTAAGCCTGTTATAGCCCAGTCTGCCTTAGTGCTGTCGTTCATGTGGGAACGTTCAGGACGTTCATAGGATGACGATGAAGACAACATCGCCTTAATATAGGATTGTTTCATTGTTACTTATTTATAGCGGTAGGTACCGAAAATAATTGAAATTAAAAGTCAAATAATTTATTAAATATACGCCTTCACAGACACAATGACATGATCGTGGTCTCTACGCGACAAGTTAAAATATTTATTTATTTTACATTATTTATTTCACTGCCATTCATTATGAGTTGGTTGATAATGTTTCGAAATAAAACATAGGATTATTTATATGTTTACCAAAAATAATTTTAAAACAATTAATTTTATATAATTACCCTAGTATGTTGATAATGAATCAAGTACAACTTTAAGCCATGTTTAATGCAGTTTCATTGTTGGATACGACATGTGGTACACATCCCTTCTTTATTGTGAGCCTGATGCAGCATTAAATATTGGTGTTATTATGATTAACCATGCTTTTTGAAGGTATCCAGAATCTCCTAAGAAATTGGAACAATATACTTACTTATAGAAAATTGTCATACATAAAAAGTTAGTAGGTAGTATATATTTACCAAAAATAATTTAAAAACAATTAATTTTATTAATTTATTTTATATTCACAGGTGAATCGACAGTTCTATAAAAAAGTATAACACTGAAAATGTGAAACAGCAAACCATTTACAGATTCACACAAATAAAAATGTGATAGTAACATTACAAACTCAAGCAACAATTACAATCGATTACTTCACAATCGCCAAATTGATAATAACTAAACTATTACAGAGTATGCTAGATATGGAACTTAATTTGTATTATATGTATAACAAGCCACCTTATGTTAAGCCACCTATTTAAAGAAAAAACAATATTATAACAAACACAATAGAACCCACCAGATTTAATAATCGGATAATAATAATGCAAGTTTATACATATAATTACCTTTGTATGTTGATAATGAATCAAGTACAACTTCAATAGCTTAATGTTATGACTAGTAGAAATTGATATAAGTAGGTACTTAAACATTTTCTATAGGTACCTACTGCAAGTAAAATTAAATATCAAGTAAAAAATAACATTAATGTTGTATTTCTTAATATATTCTTATTTCCTTACGTAACTCTTTCAAAGTCAAAGTTTATTAAATATCAGGGCTTCACTTTCTCTTATTGACATTAAAACTATATGTGTATAAAAATAAATGCCAATTGTGTGTATAAGAAGGTACTGTTTTTTAGTACCTACCTAAGTAAATCTTTTTAATAAAGTACAATAAACTTAGAACTAAATTAACTTTATACTTAATTTTTCCCCATCATATAAACCAAATCACTATTTTATGGGTTAAATATATTTATGGCACACTGTTCCTTTTCTTAAAATAAAAATGTTGTCAACGAAGGTACTGTTTTTTTGTACATAAGTAAATCTTTTTAAATAAAGCACAATAAACTTAGAACTAAATTAACTTTATACTTAATTTTTCCTCATCAAATAAACGAAATTACTATTTTATGGATAAATATATTTATGGCACAGACTGCTCCTTTTTGTAGAATAAAAACGTTGTCAACATTAGAGCTCCACAAAAAAAAACCATATAAATAACTAAATTCAACGATGCCAAAGCCATGTTCAATGCAGTTTCATTGTTGGATATGACATGTGGTACACACCCCTCCTTTCTTGTGAGTCTGATGCAGCATTAAATATTGTTGGTATCATCATTAACCATGCTTTTTGAAGGTATCCAGAATCTCCTAAGAAATTAGAACAATATACTTACTTATAGAAAATTGTCATAGATAAAAAGTTAGTAGGTAAGTACCTATGTATTATTCAAAATTGCTTGATATTGTTTTTTACCAAATAACCATGTTTGTTCACCATTCTGAGGAAGTCCATCCTCCAAATTATGAGGTAACATTTAAGATTTTTGAATCGTCGTCTCAAATCTGCAAAACCACATAAAATAGTTTTATCTTTATGTCAATACTCTTTATTCTAGCAATTTTAACAAAACTGACATTTCCTGGTAAATCCCAATATAATAATAGGCATAATACTTACCTTTATTATGTAAGGAATAATTTATTTATTAAAACTTACCGTTTGAACATAAGGACTGATATCTTTTCCTATTATGAAAGATGCTTGTCTGTATAAGATTTATAGGGTATAGTCAATAGGTACACCTTACTACACTTAGAGCCTTGGTTTAATACTCTAAGCTACCTGGCAAATTAAATCTTCATTGGAACCTGTAAAACAAATAGGCAATCTAAGTTATAAATTGATAAATGGACATTATGGATAGGTTACATTTAATATTTATACAAAAAGTCCCTTACTGTTGTCTTATTCTTGACCTTTCTTGTCATGATTAAAGGTACTTAGGTGGATTTATTTGGCCCAAATGTTTGTATGGTTTGAGAGCCCCTACAAATTGTTATGCAGCGACTTGCTCTTCGTTGCGGAAAATGTTGCATGACACACATTTATTTGGTCACTCACATCGCAACAACTATATCAGCATGCAATTCCCGGCAGACCTTAGTTAGATATTTGAAAGTTCGTAAACGAGAACTCCGAGAACTATTCACAAGTACAACAAACTCGATTTCGTTAATTTGCTCCAAGTAACGTAGGGAAACATTTCTTCCTTAGCGCCTGAGCACTTGATTATCGCAGTCCACAATAGCCCTAAAAAGAGCATTTTAAACAAAACTTTCAACACAACACAACTATTCCTTCATCAGCTGATCAAGCAATCGCCATTTTGTGTGAATTTTTATCTTCAATGTTTGAGTGATCGCTAGATTAGCGATTCTTGGCTTGTCAAACTGTCAATTAGGTCTATTTTAGCGTAAATTTTACGTCGTAGGTAACTTTTGCTTATGTCAATCCCATACATTCAGTTTATCGTAGCGAAGATTTCGTAGCGTTTAATTTGTTTGCCAATTGACTAGGCCCTCAGTAACTTCTAGGATCTAAGTAAGTAATGGTTTTATTTTCTTGTGCGTGCCAACCCTAATCACGTGACCTACACACGGCTGCTTTGATTTTTTCGGCAGTCAACTTATGCATTCTGGTGCATTCGCGTCGCGTCGCGTGTGCGTAAAAATGCCTAGGTATACGAACCAGCAATATCTTGAGATGCTATTTTGCTATCGTGAGAGTGACGAGGTAGTAAGTGGTGCTATGCGCTTAAACGAAGAGAGAGTTTTTTAGTTTTAAGGTGTAAATAACACTTGTAAATACATAGGTGATGAACTTTTAAACACGCCGAATTAGTGTAATAATAATCATGTGCCGATCACAAAAGTTGTTCTAGTTCGTCCTTTAATAAATTTTAATTTATTTACGAAATTTTAGCACAGGTTTTCACTTTTATTTAATTATTATTACATTAGTTTGACAGTCCAAAGCCTGCTATGTGTGATGGGAAGCTTATCACCTTTCCTGTTCGCTGATGTAATAAACTGGAATGCTATCTAACACCATGTAAGTACCTACCGACACCTATTAATTACGCAGCTTTTTAGGTATTAATGTTGCCTTTATTGCGAGACATTAGTTTAACTTAATTTAGTGTAAATAAATAGGTAAGACTGATACTTATTATCACAATGCTTTAGGCTGTTTAGTTGTCGAGGACATGAATGGTCATCTGGTCATTTGGTTTGGAGTTAACGGCAAGTGCTTAGCGTACGGACGCGACATTAGAAAACTACCCATTGATCTTTCATTTGTAAGGAAAGATAATTGTAACTTCTCATAATGTGTAGTGTGATAGATTTTTACTAGGATTGAATTGAAATTACGTTCATACATCATAACACTTATCATAATTATAGTTAAAATGTGGCCATAACATAACTTGATGCTATCGATAGTCGTTGGACTTAACTGCACCTTATACCTACGCACATTTCAAAAGATTGCAGACTAACGTAGGTACTTATCGCCCAGCTGACAACGCGCACGGGTCAACAGTCGGCCGGCCAGCCGTTCATTGCCCGCGCGTTGTAAATAATCGTTATTTTTAATTGTTTTTAATTTTATTTTTCTTATGCTATTGGTTTAAAATTAATTAGATACCCAAAGACCTTCTAATTAAAATTTACAAAATGAATTATTTAATAAAAAAAAAAAAAAAACACGAATTTCTTTTTTGGCATTTTTGTACTGTTTAAAACACTTGACCTGACCAGCCCTAGAAGTTTTTTGCGGTTTCTAGCAGTCACCTTATATTTATTATTTTTTAATGTAACTACTACCTACCTAATTTTTGTTTAACTAAATATAATAGCTGTATCATTCAATAACCGCTATTTTAGAATTCTATCAATAAAACATATTTTTATGTAGCCATTGTAACAAACTGACCTTATGTATTAATTTATTTTTATTTTTAACCTTGTTAGACAGTATTAGTAAATATATTTTTTTAATGTTACTACTACCAAATTTTTTTTAAACTAAATAAAAACCTTTAAAATCACATAGGTAATTTTTATTAAGTATTAAACTTTGGAAAAGGAAAAAACGGACAAACCCTTAAGAAAGTGAATATTATTATGCTACCCTAATTTGAATAAAATCACATATTTTTTAGGCTGTGGATAGAGTGCCGCAAGCGGCATTCTAGTACGATCGGTTACGATGTCATTACGGCATCCTAGTACTAAGTGTAGGCAGTGAATAGAGTGCCACAAGCGGCAACATAGTACGATCGGTTACGATGCCGTAAATTGACGGCATCCTAGTACGAAGCGTATAGAGTGCCACAAGCGGCATTCTATCTCAATCGGCTAAGGAACCGTAACATATTTTTTATTTGTCGTAATGTTCAGACGACATAATATTCAAAAGATATTTTTGCATGGAGTTAGATTTCTGATGTCTAATTAAAAAAAATAACCTCTAAATTCAAGACAATCGCTACGCTGCGCTTCGCGATTGTCTTAAATTTCTAACCTATCACGTGTCCTACAGGAGTAGGGCAGCTAGTATTTCTGTTGTCTAACAAAAACTTTACGGCAGCTTAGGCGGCGTCACTATTATACCGCAAAACTTACGGTTCCCTAACCGATGGAGATACAGTGCCGCTAGCGGCACTCTATACACTTCCTATTATTTATTAACCAAGACCTGCGAGGCCAAGCGGTCGATGGACATCTTCCTTACCACACTGTGTGCTTCCACCCCGTTCGATCAGGAGCTTGGTTCGAAAAAGACCTTGGATTTTTTACAGATATATTATGTGTCGTTTTTGACGATAAAAACGACACCTAATATTTTTATTTCACGGACTATTTCAATAACCGTCTCTCCCATCTCTAGACGAAGCGTGTCAAACTTCAACTTTTTCGTTATTATAATGGCCTTGGTTTTGTGTGGCGCAAAATTAAGTTTATTTGACACACCCCATTTCTGAATACGGGAGAGAGCGGCATTGGCTTTAATTGACACCTCAATGGATGTGCTGCCTTCTACTATTAAAATAACGTCGTCCGCGTAGGCCTGGCAATAGACGCCGGTTCCGGCTAGTAGATTGAGCAGGGGGTCAAGTATAAGATTCCAGAATAAGGGTCCGCCAATTGAACCTTGGACGCAGCCCTTATTCGTCTCTTTACTATACTCTTCCCCGCCTTCAACGTCACCGTACGTTCTGCTAAATAGCTGTAGACCAGCCTCCGCAGATTGATTGGACATCCCTTTTCTTCTAATTGAACTCTGATCTGTGGCCACCACGCATTGTCGAAGGCACCCTCAATGTCCAGCGAGACCAGAGCCATAACCTTCTTCCCTTCCAGATTACGTCTGATCCGCTGGACCATGTCATAGAGGGCATCCTCTGGACTGCGCTGTGGCACAAATCCGTACTGCGCGGGATTCAGTTTTGGCAGCACATGCCATCGTACTCTTCTTATTAATAATTTCTCTAAGATTTTACCCAAAATTGCTAATAAGCCTATTATATGAGTGGTAGAGCCACGCTGCGTTGCAGCACGCATTGGGCCGGCTCGCCCGGCGTAATACCACCCTCTCACGAATATTCGGCGTGAAATAATGGCACTTGGTGCTGTTGTGTTTCGTCCGACCAGTGTGGGTACCGGAGGCCCCTCCCCCTCCCCCCCCCCTACTCCCAATTCCTTTTCCTTCCTTAAACCTATTTCTCCCTTAAAGGTTGGCAACGCGTCTGCGATTCCCCTGGTTTTGCGGGTGTCCATGGGCGGCGGTGATTACTCTCCATCAGGTGACCCGCCTGCTCGTTTGCCTTCCTCTTTTATAAAAAAAAAAAAAAAATATACGAAATAACTTGGGGTGTGTGTAGTAGTCTTCACTGGGTTCTCTGAGGAGGATTATATTGGCTTCTTTCCTGGGTTTATGGAAGTGGGAGAGCTCTAGGCATTTGTTGTACAACGCCAGGGACAAAGAGAAGTCGGTATTTATTGCGGCCGCGCATATATCGGCCGTAAAGCCATCCTTACCCGGGGCTTTTTTGGGGTTGAACGAGGCCACTACGTGTCGAAGTTCAGCCTCCACGAAAGGAGGGTCTAAAAACCATTTTTACCACCCTCATTCGCTTCGGCTGATCTTCTTCGCGTTTCTTCATGGTCCTCGTTCTCCCCCACTTTGGTATCCTCCGGGTAAAAGCTGTCGGCCATTATGCGGACCGACTCCCGTGGGCTGGTGTTTTTGCCGTCCCTGGCTATTGGTAGATCCTCATAGCTGCTCTTAGTTTTACCTATAACTCTATATATCCCCTCCCACATCGTTTTCCTATCCTGTTTGCCACAAAACTCGTTCCAACTCTCGATCCTGGCCCTGATCATAGCTTCTTGGTATTTCATTTTCTCCGCCACATACTGTTCTACGACCCATGCCTTCCGGCTAGGAGCTGCCCATCTTATTCTGTTCTTAAATCTATTTTTCTTCCTTTTTAGCTCCTCTAACTCCTCGGACCACCACGGTATTTTCATGTCTCTTTTTTCTTTTTTAATTTTTAGGACTCTGTTGCATGTGGTGTCTATGGCTTTAATATATTTTTCTACTGTAACTTCCAATTCGATAGCTTCTTTAATTCTTTCTATGTCTTTTTCGTTTATTTCCTCTTTAGCCAGCTCTTCCCTACACTCTTCCTTAAAGTTTCCCCAATCTACTTTTTTGTAATATACTATACTATTTATATATTATAGAGTGTATATTTTTATATCTACGGTGTATATAATGTTTATAGTATAATTATGTATGAAATTTACCATATTTTCATTTTAGTTGTGCACCCTACCACTTATTTCTCTGCACCACCCTATGGTTGACAGGGAGAAAATGCCTAAGGCATTAAGTCCGCCTCTGTACAGTAGTGCATAAAGTATTAAATAAATAAATAAATATTCCTAGTCGTCCTATTATTATTTCTTTCTTTGATACTGTTTAGTTTTATTTTTATTATTATCGCGTTGTGGTCCGAGGTTGTTAGGTTAGTATCCACTTTCCATTCTTGAACATCTCCCACCATCTTGCCGGAACAGCATGTGACGTCTACGCTACTCTTATACCTTTTTCCTCCTCGCCATGTGTCGAAAGTTGGAGTATCCCCTCATCTAAAATATTTAGTTCTAGTTCATTTGTTACACCCATTAGTTTCACACCCCTATCGTCACTCCTTACACTGCCCCAACACTCACTTCATGCATTTGCGTCGCCTCCAATAACAATCCTGTCACACCCCAACTCCCTTATCATCTCCTTCAGAAGCCCTACGTAGGGGGCATTGTCGATGCCGCCGGGTTCAAAATAAAAAGATATAATGCCGATTGTCCAGTCCGTTGTTCTACGGCTCCTGAATGATTACGATGCTGATCTTCATCTTTTTTGCTTCAATAAGAAGTTCGGATGTGGCATTTTTGCTGCGTTGGAGGTTTGCTTGTATGACCGTGTATACTTTTTTTTCTCTTCTTGAACTAACGCGGGGCCCTTAGCACCTGTAGACTACCTTCGCTCGAGCCAGCCGGTCCCACTTAGCTCGGATTGGACATACCACATTGAAGGTGTTGTGGCAGTCTTCGAGGCCGGCTCTCTTGCAGTTCAGACAGCTGGGGGGACTGTCCTTTTTCTCACACGCGGCGTACAGGTGGTTACCCCCGCAGTGGCTGCAGCTGTCCAGCTGCTCCTGGCAGACCCGCTTGATGTGGCCGTAGCCCAAGCAGCGGGAGCACTGGATAAGCGGGGTTTGATCTTCTACTTTGGAAACTCCCCATTGCAGTTGAAGAGAC
Source organism: Scoparia ambigualis (assembly GCA_963921215.1). Classification (NCBI taxonomy): domain Eukaryota; kingdom Metazoa; phylum Arthropoda; class Insecta; order Lepidoptera; family Crambidae; genus Scoparia; species Scoparia ambigualis. The sequence goes on from OY992524.1 coordinate 24,977,599, forward strand.
CCCGCCTCTGTCAGCTGCTGCCATATAGCTGGGGCCACCTTGACCACCATATGCGCCACGTGTGGATTCCTCGTTTTCTTTTCATAAATTACTTCTATTTGCTTCTCTTCTTGGGTTCTTGTCTTTCCTATCTTTCTTTTTATTGCTTCCTCTACTTGTTCTTTCTTTTTATCCCCCCTGGGCCTTACGTGTCTTACTATTACTAGCGAAGGGTCTTCTTTCCTCGTAATTGTTTCGCCATTTTTAAAAACAAAATAGATTTTATGGAAGTATTTTCGTAATATTCAAAGCCACACAATCGCGCACTGACACTGCCCGCCGTTGTATTAATTGTTTACATAAAAATAGTGGTAGAAAGCAAGCGGTATTCATTTATGCGTAGGAATAAAAGGGATGACAATCTGCGTAACATGACAGTACGTCTCCGAGGCTACAATAAATTTACGGGAAGAAAGGCGTAATCGCTTGTACAGAATAAAATGTCCTGTGATTACTTCGTATTAGTGTTTACAGTTTATTGATAAAATAAGTTTTATTTTATAAAAAGCGGTTTAATGTATTACTGTTTCTCTTTATTTAGAAATTTAGTGTAAAGGTGTTCACCGGTGTTTTGTGTTATGTTTCTTAGAGTAATGCATTAATATACAATTTAGTCGTAAGTGAACTTTCCATGCAATAAAGCCGTTATTGTCATTTATTCTATAGAAATATTAATTGAAAAAATAGGAAAAAAATAGGAGTGATAGGTTGATACTTAGAGAAACCAAAAATCAAATAACAATAAAAAGGGCGTAACCGGCGCTTACCGCTATATTGCCCGGAGCCAGCGATATTACTCTACTCTTTGCTATTTACTGTAAGACCAAAGTCAGGGAGAGCCGGAGGTTTGGAGTAAAACCACGTTGAAGGTTTATAATGTGTTACGACGAAAGATGTTCGCCGTAACAGCGGCGAAACAAGGGTTAGGCAGGAGATAAGGGAATTTCTGGGGCTTACCTGGTTCGGGCTGGAGCTGGTTGGAGCTGAAGGCAGGCGCGGGGGCGCGGGCTTGAAGGCAGCAACACACAACACAATTCACTCCACTAGGCACTGATCGGAGGCGTTTTAAGGGTAATTGGGCTGGTAAACACAGCGCTCTCAAGTCACATACACTGAACACGTGGTTGTTCACGGGCTGAGTTCTTGCGCGGGCGCGCGCGTGGATTCACCTGGAAGGCTCGAAGCACACTGCCGGTTGCCCAGCGCCGTTGGCGCGGGCGAACAGCTTCGTCGAGTATAATTGTCAACTCGCTGTGATTGGCCGATCATTCGTTGCACATTCGTTGCACCAATATGCACCTTAATTGACCGGCGCAGAGACGGTTATCCGTCGCGCTGTGGCGCGAACATAATGTTCTATTATTATACTTTAACACTTTCAAGACTTATATAAATTATTAAGGTTTTATACGGGCTCACGAACATGGAATGGTTTGCACTACTTCACAAGCCGAAGGTTCAACAGCGAATGAATCGTTGGCTTGGCTTCGCTCACTCGCAGAGTTCGGTTTCCCACCACTTTTTTTGACAATCCATAAAATGGCGCCAACGCCATGCGAATGCACGATTCCAAGTCAATTCTATTCCTTTATATGTTTAATCGTAGAATATACCTATTATTTTACTCAAATAAATTGAATTAATAAAGTCTAACCAAAATTACCAAGTTTATTTTATTACAACTTGCACCTACTTAATTACGACAAATTTCATGTCAAATAGTACACTTCCGCGTCATTTAATAAAAAATATTAAAAGAATCAATAACTCTTAGATTAAGGATTGGTCTCGTTGCGCTCGCAATCATTCATCTAAGCAATAACTCTTACAAATTCGTCCATCCTGACTATCAGTCATGACCTCGTGATAATAATGTTTGTGAACAATCTCAACGAGAGTTTCATTATTTACTATTACAGGAAAAAAATTACCTTAATTTTTAATTTTAAATACTTATTTTACAAAATTTTAACACCATTATTTGTCATGATAAGAAATGTAATTAAAAAAAAGAGTTTACAAAAATGCATTATAAAAAATTATTTTATATTTATTATATCTTAAAAAAACAACTCCAAAATAACTAATTTATCCAAATGATTATAAAATCGTTTTGAAATAAAATATAAAATAAATATCCTTCAAATTAGGGTGTAAACAAATCGTCCTTCCAATTTCCCAATCTAGTGTATTTACTTTATATATACTAGAAATTCCTCGCTTCACTATCATACTAACAAAAAAATAAACAAAATCCATTATAATTTAATTTAAAATAAAATGCTATACTAGTATCTTTCCAAATTGGTTTCTTCAAATGTTGAATTGTTGACACTTCTGTCAACAAATCAACCTTCCAATTTTTTTATATAGTGTAGTGTATAGGTATACAAGAAATTCCTCACTTTACTACCATGCTAACAAAAAAAAAAAACAAATTTATCCATTATTATTTTATTTAAAATAAATTGTAATACTCGTATTAACATCTTTTAAAATTGGTTTAAAGTGTAAACAAATCAACCTTCCAATTTTCCAATCTTATGTACCTATTTAGTAAAAATTCCTCACTTTACTACCATACTAACTAAAAGTTAAACAAATTAATTCCTTATAATTTTATATGTCATATACTTATACTAATTTAATAAGCTTTCTATGGAAAATTATCATTCAACTACATAAATTAAATTACCGATGGTTAGATTTTAGTTAAGTTATTCTCGTCATTCTCACCTAATTTAATAGTGTTCTTTTTGGGCTTATATTATCATCGCTCTCTCTCATCGTACTTTCGTCATCGTAGTCTCTTTCATTCGTACTTTAGTCACTTTCATAAGATCTTTTGAAGTTTAGCCAAGGGTGAATCTTTTCGACCGGGTGAACACCCTTATACACTGCTTTCCCTTTTCGTCTAGTAATAGGAGTATCTTCCACAGCATACCTGTCATTACTCATCTCTACTTCTCTCTCACTTCAACAATCTTGTATGGTCCCAAACACTTAGGTATCAATTTCTTACTCTCCCGGGCACAAAATAGATCTTTCTACTCTCACTAAGTCTCCAACCTTAAATTTGCGTGGTTCGCATCTAGATTTACTGAATCTTTCCTTTTGATCTTGTTGCGTTTTTATTATAAGTTCATCTACTTCCGCCCTTATATCGTTCAAATCCTTTACCTTAAGTTTTTCTTCATCCTCTATTATCGATCGTATTCTCCCTTCAGCCATACTTGTTAAACTTAATCCAAATAATACCTCTGCAGGTGTACGTCCTATGCCCTTGTTAGTAGTATTATTTAATCCCCACTGAACATCTAATACCTTACTATCCCAATCCGATTCATCTCGTCCATAATTAATCGCTGTTAACGAATCTAAGATAGTACGGTTGTACCTCTCCACTAGCCCATTTGCCCGTGGAGTGGCAACTGCATTCATCACATGTCTTACTCCTACATCCTTTAAGAACTTTTCAAATTTCTTACCAGTAAAAGAAGAATATCTGACCGTTATTGATCGAACAGGGTATGCAAAAGTGCTAAAATATTCTTTAAAAACTCTTATTGTTGTAAAAGCCTTCGTATTTTTAACTGGTTTCAAGATAATGAACTTTCTGTAAGATTCTATTATAACAAGCAAATACTTATTTTCACGTTTACTAGGATTGAACGGTCCCAAATGATCAGCATGAAGGGTGTGAAATGGCTTAGAGATTTTTGGTATTGGATGCAAGTATCCTGAGTTCTTACCTGCTGGAACTTTGCTATGAGCGCATTCTAAGCACGATTGTAATTTTTTTACAAACTTTTTCATTTTTGGAAACCAGTATGTTTCTTTGATCTTATCAATCGTTTTTTTCTAATGAAAAATGCCCAATATCATCGTGACAAGCTTTAAGAATGTGCCACTGTACACCCTTTGGTAATAACCATTTGAGGCCACCGTCAGTAACGCGATACACACTATTATTCTTAACACAAAAATTTTCTTTGACATCTACAATATTCTTACTATTTGGATCCAATAAAATATTTTTGATCCGTTCTACTTCTCTATCAGCCAACTGAACAGTTTTAATCCAGTCACTAGTAATATTAAATATTAAAGGTAATTCCACTTCCTCCATAGTATCGCCAGAGACAGGGTTGCGACTCAAAGCGTCAACATGACACATCCCTTGACCAGATTTGTATTTTACATCACAGTCAAATTCTTGTATTAAACTCCACCAACGTGCAACCCTCGTGCAAATCATATCCCTCTTCATAAACGTGGCACGTAAAGAATTACAATCAGTAACGATTGTAAATGGCATCCCTAGTAAATATGGGCTGAACTTTATTAAAGAGGATACGACTGCCAAAGTTTCAAGCTCATAGGCTGAAAAGTGTTGCTCGACTGGTGAAGTTTGGTGGCTAAAATAAGCTACCGGCTTTAAGTCGTCATTTTCCTGTCTCTGCAGCAATATACCACCTACACCCCACTTGCTTGCATCGGTATGTAGCTCGGTTGTACGCGATGGGTCATAAAGAGCTAAAATCGGCCTAGAAATTAGTCTCTCTCTAAGATCATCAAACGCCTTTTGTTGTTCTTTACCCCATACCAACTGGGCATTATTTTTCTTTAAACCGGTTAGGGGCTTAACTACGCACGCAAAACTTCTTATAAATTTTCCAAAGAAACTCGCAAGACCAAGAAATTGGTGAATGTTATGAACATTTTTCGGAACGGGAAAAGATTGTACAGCCTCAATTTTCTTTTGACCTGGCTTTATTTCATTTTCAGTAACTTCGAAACCAAGGAAATCTAAAGATTTCTGGAAGAAATGGCATTTACTTGGCTTAAGAATTAAATTGAATTCTCTCAATATTTTAAGAATCAACTTAAGTTTTTCCAATCCTTCCTCTACTGTTTTGGATGGTACTGTAGAACTCGTAAAGGTTGGGGGGCGTTTGTTTTAATAACAACAACCTTTATTTAGTATACGAGTTCATTTATTGTATACTTTTATATACATTTACAATTACATATTTACAATATAAAAATAACATGGTCAAGTCTACCCATGTTGGCACTTCAGATCGTTCTCCTCAATTCCCGGTTTTACATCTTGTCATTTCAAATTATGTTTTTAATAAATGACTATAAAGTAAAACCAGCCAGCGCCCTAACATGGTATAAACTCTACATTCCTCCCGACCTGGGGAAAAAAATATTTTTTTTTAAGAAAAAAAATTTTTTCCAACTTTTTTTTTTTACATTTCTACTCATTTCTAAACATTTCTAAACATCCTAGCGGAAACGGGAAAAATAATACATACAAGAATGATTCAACCTAAACCCGACTTGGATTTAGCTATTCGAAGAATTAAACTTCGAAGAACTTGGCACATATAAACCCGTCAAAACTATATACCTATTTCGAATCATCCTTTAACACAAACTAACACGACTCATATACATCACCCTTAACAAAAATTACATAACTAACTTTATCAATCTGCATGTTAAAATATTTAATGTTAATGCAGAGAAAAATTCCAACTTTCTAAGGGTGTGATAGTCGTTCTTAAACTTAAGCTTTATAGCAAGACTCAAAGCAGATACTATCAACTTATCAATAGGAAAAAATATTCTACACCATTATATTTAAAACTCTCAAGAAATCAAGAGGCTCAAGTACAAGGTAAGAAATAGAATCCCCAAAAACATGTCAACTATCCCACGTTATGACTTGATACTCAACAATACAATATTCCCTCATAATCTATAGAATTAGGGAATTATTGATTAAACTTTAAGGCAAAAGATAATCCCTCTATTTCCAATCCATTACTTAGGTAGAACTTCTACTAAGTAATTCCGAATGCTTATGAGAATAGTCACTCTATTCTACACCAGAAATTGCTTATCGTGAGAGAAATTTATTAACTCACTACAAACTATTAAAATAATAAACTATTAAATAACCTTAAACTACTATTACACTACTCCTATTATTCAAATAACCTACAACATCATACTCCTCCATACTACTAACTCCTTAACCCTTCATAAACTAATGTTATAAATACTCAACCCTTTATAGATAGATAGATAGATGAACACTTTATTGCACATACACAAGGAACACACACATTACATAATCTTAGAGCTAGTATGGGCAAAGGCGGTCTTATCGCTAAAAGCGATCTCTTCCAGACAACCTTTGGTTTATGGAACCTTTATCTGCATATTACATACTGTTAACTCCTAAACCTTCACCAACTATGCTATAAATACTCAATCCTTTAACCCTCAATAATAACAAACCATTTACAAACCAGATACTAACCCTATATCCCATCATTTATGTGTGTGAAACCCAAATCAGGAATCCATGACAAATAGCTTATTGCCTAATCATGTTACACCAAATAATAGAATAAGTCGACTAGATCTATAACAATCTAATTCTACTTAACCCTTACAACTCCTTTTTATCTTTCTCGAATCATTACTTTACCAGCATTCAACATTACAAATACGTTAACAAACTTATCTCACGCTTTTTAACAATATTTTCCTTATCATATCAAACTACTAAGTATATAATAATTCTTGTAATTGGTCCTCTTTTTCAAACATCAATTGCTACCTAAAATACGTTTTTCATATTTCCCTCGTACATATGAAACATTAAGACACATATTAGCAAATTACAATGATAACATTTATCTTAAAATTAACCTACTAAAGCCTTCCCTTTATACACAAACTTATTATAATTTACAAACATACATATACACAATAATGTCTACAAACACACATCATCGTGACATGAAATGCTTCAGGCGATTAGTATGAAAAACGAACCCTACAAGCCACCAACATTAGACCTCCCATCGCTCAATGATTTTATATGCCATTGATAAAGACGTGCCAGTTTCGTACATCTGCCAATAACTCGCCTTGGAACTTGGAACATAATAAAACTAAATCATTGACGTTAAAGAATACCGGTCTAATTCTTACGTAGTGCCTTCGTAAATAATCTACTCATACAACCTACCTGTTCTATCGAATTTTCGTTTTAGGATAATCCGTTCCTAAATCTAAATTAGTTACAAAACGTTTTTCCTCCACCGGCAAGGAAAATTCACCACTATTTGGTGCTTTCAAAAAATATACGTAATCATTGTTACGCAATTTCTGAAAATCAATAAAGTCAACAATTGATTGATGCCTGTCACTTGTTGACACATTAATGTTTTTCTTTTCCGCGCCCGACTTGGAACATTCTAAAACAATTGCCTGATATAGAACATTCGATGACCTATCTGACTTTTGTTCTAACTTCAAACTTTCTAAACCAATTGTTTGACATGGAACATTCGATGACTTACCTAACTTTTGTCTAACAAGCGAACTCGATTTTTCCGAATCCTGCCTTGCAACAATAGCGGCTTTACCTATTTCGCTCGACACATTTGGCTGAACTAAATGAATATCTCCTAACTTTTGTCTAGCAATCGAACAGTTGACTTTGACATTCTTTTAGCTATGCTGCGCTCGCTTAACATATCTCCAACGGTAATTGAGTGGTTTCACAGCTACCTGTACGGGCGCAGGCAGCGGGTTCGCCTTGAGGAGAAGTTCTTTTCATGGTGTGACTCGACGGCTGGTGTCCCGCAGGGAGGCGTTTTGTCTCCTCTTCTCTTCGCTATATTTATAACTTCTATTTCCGAAAACCTTTCTTCTTCCTACCACCTATATGCAGACGATTTACAAATATATTGTCAGGCACCACTTAGTGATCTTGCCGAAGCTGTAGTGACTACTAACGTAAACCTGGAACGAATTGTTAATTGTAGTCGAGCCTTTGGACTGGAGGTTAACCCAGGCAAAACGCAGACTCTTGTGGACGGCAGCTCCAGGTTGCTTTCTAAAGTAAATTGGTAAACCCTTCATAAAGTTAATTTTGATGGAGTGGACATTCCTTTTAGTAAATTTCTAATTAATTTGGGCGTTGTTATTGATAGTTGCTTGAGTTGGGGGCCGCAGCTGCAAGCTGTCAGCCGCAAGCTTTACGCATCCTCGGCTTCGTTAAGAAGACTGCGCAACTTTTTACCCACTGCCACTAAAATTGCGCTAGCGCAATCGCTGCTACTTCCCGTGCTAGACTATGCTGACGCCTGCTTTCTTGATCTCTCGGAGGACCAGCTAAATAAACTTAAGCGCCTTCAAAATCTTTGTATTCGATTCATGTTTGGCTTGCGCAAGTATGATCATGTTTCTGAATATCGCGCTAAACTCAAGTGGCTTCCTATTCGTCTTCGCCGGAATACTCACATCCTCTCCCTTCTATATAACATATTATTTAATCCTACCTATCCATGCTATTTAAAGGAACGTTTTAGTTTCCTTTATTGTTCTTCCTCGCGCTCGTTACGGTCATCAGAAAACCTATCCCTTAAACTCCCCAGCACAACACCACCTTTTACGATTGTTCCTTCACCGTCGAAGCTGTTCGTCTTTGGAACTCGCTTCCAGTTGCGATCAGGCGTGCGAAATCGATTCACGTATTTAAGGAACTCGTAAAAAAATTCTACCTATCCGTTTAACCATATCCTGCTGCGAAGCTGCCGTTGTCTACTGCTTCCTACCTGAGACTATTATGTTTAAGTATATATATATGTGTATATATATATATATTACACCCCCTATAACTATTTATTTTTATGTAAGTATTTATTTATTTTGTTTTTGACAATTTTAACCTCTTATCATTTGCACCTCCGATTTTAAAGTTTATAAGTTCTCTCCATCCGACTGGTTGTCTGGTAGAGATCGCTTAAAGCGATAAGACCGCCAAATTGTGACTCTATTTTATTTTTATCGTATTGTCTTATTGTAATAATAATTGTGTTCTATTTTTAAGTTTGTTTTTAAGTTCTATGTAAATCTTTGTGGTGTTGCAATTAAAGAGTTATCTATCTATCTGTCTCTAAGACTTGAAAGTGTTAAAGTATAATAATTTAGAACATTATAAACGTGTTATAAACCTTCAACGTGGTTTTATTCCAAACCTCCGGCTCTCCCTGACTTTGGTCTTACGAAGTCAGAAGTGGGATACACAGAACAAAAGGTACATATATTTTATTTTATTATACTACGATTATTAATTATTTTTTTTATATGTGTAGTTGCACATGGCTAAGGCTACTCTTTAGTTGTGTAACTTACGTATTTCAATGTAATGTAGTTGCATGGAACGTTACATTTAATTTTAATTTAAACAACGTGTAGCGACACATGGCCATGACTACTCTTTGGTTGTGTTACTTACGTGTTTAATTGTAGTTGCATGGACTTTGCAGTTAGTATTTAGTTTAAACCCACATGTTGCAACACAATGCCAGGGCTACCCTCTGGTTGTGTTGCCTGCATATTTTGTTGTAGCTAGTAGTTTTCAAACCACGTGCAGCAAAACATGGCCATGCAAAATTTCAACAATAAAGATAATTGATAGTCGTGTTAGTCACCCGATGGTAGGTTTCGGAGGCGCAATTGTAAATTCTTTAGGTTCATGTGTGGCTGATGTACGAATTTAAAATGTCCGTGCTAAGGTAACTTGCGTTGTTGTACGAGATAATTTTTTGAAGTATCCTCTATTAATTGGCCAAACATTTACGGAACAACCACACATCCAAATTTTGATAACTGAAAAGGATTTGCTTATTGGAACAGTTTATGATGTAGATAAAGTTAATAAAGGGCTCTTACAATTACGCACAATTAGTGATGTTACAGTTGAAGGTGTAGATTCTATAGAAGTTGATTGTGGTACAAAGTTTAATGGGGATATTTATGTTCGTAGTTGTTATAGAGGTCAGCCTGGTAAAGAATATCAAATTGAGGAAGGCGTGTTTAAGTAAAAAATGGAAAAAGTGAAATTTTGATAATATCATTAAGTAAAAAGCCAATCTAATTTAAAAGGAAAAAACTGATTGCTAGAGTAGAAATTGTTTTAGAGTATTTTGGGTATTATGAAATTAATAGACTATAAAGTGCTAACCCACCACTACTATTCAAGTTAGAAGATTTAAATGTTGGTGACGTTCCTATTTTTTTTTTTTTTTATACTAAGCCCGGCAAATGACCCCACTCCACCTGATGTTAAGTGGAAATGAGGTCCAGGCGCGAGGACAACTGGTGCAGCGTAAGAGACGTAGCATCAGTCATCCTCACTCTGCCGGCCCACAAAGTGCTTCTTCACGCCTCGTTTGAAGGCCCTATGTCATAGGTAGGAGGGAATACGTGTGCTGGTAGACTATTCCATCTTTTGGAAGTGCGGCAAAGAAAGGAGTCACCAAATTTCTTTGTGCGTGATGGAATGTTAGAGACTGTAAATTGGTGACTCCGGAGAGCAGCACGCGTACTCCTATGGAGGAAGGGAGAAGGAGGGATGAGGTCAAAGAGTTCTTCAGAGCACTCGCCATGGTATAAACGGTAAAAGACGCTGAGTGACGCAATATCTCTACGCAATTGCAAAGGCTCGAGAGTTTTAGTGACCTCTGCATTGCCGATAATGCGCACAGCGCGGCGCTGCAATCTGTCCAAGGCATCGAGAAGGTACTTTGCGGAGCCGTCCCAAAGGTGAGAGCAATACTCCACGCAAGACCGCACCTGTGTCTTGTATAATAGACACAACTGATCAGGCGTGAAGAATCGCCGCACCTTGTTCAGGACACCGAGTTTACGTGAGGCATTTTTAATCACAGTTTCAATGTAGTCCTTTTGGTTCAGATCGCAGCGGATATCCACACCGAGCATGTTAATACTGCTCTGCAGGCCTAGAGATGTACCCTGAAGAGAGGGAAGGGGAAGGAATGGCGACTTTTTCGCTGTGAACGCGCACACCTGTGTTTTCTTGGCATTGAACTCCACCAGATTATCGGAGCCCCATTTAGAAATGAGGTCCAACACCCGATCGAGCTCAATGACAAGATTTGCTCGCTTCATTTCGGTGTCTACCCGCCCAGCCGTTGGGTGCCCGTTATATCCCCCATGCACTGTGCTATCATCTGCATAGCAATGAATGCTTCCAAGAGGAAGCATGTCATTGATATGCAGAAGGAACAGCGTGGGGGATAGAACGGAGCCTTGAGGAACACCAGCGTTCACTGACATGAACACTCGTGATTGAATTAGCGGTTGCGTCTGCCTTTGCTGATGACATAGGAGTGTGGAATATAGTATTCCATTCCTAATACTATCTCATCAGCAACGGCAGTGGCGCTAGCGGTCGGGTCCTTCCCACTAAAGCAGCGCTGCCTCCAAGGGACGGATGCAAAATACTCCCGCATCCCGTCCCAGTCTGCCGACGTGTAGTGCCAAATCTGGCGTTTCGAAACCGCTGTAGGTGGGCGCGATGCCAAGGGCACTGTGCTGGATATCAAGCAGTGATCCGAGGAACCTAAAGGAGCTCGAATCTCCACCCGGTATTCAGCTGGGCGACTCGTCAGCAGAAGGTCGAGTAAGGAGGGCGCATGGCCAACTATGTCTGGGATACTGGTGGGCTGGTTCACCAGTTGTGTCAGGTCATGCGTGAGAGCGAATGCGTGGGCAGTTCTACCAGCATGGTCTGTTTTGGAGGAACCTAACCACAACTCATGGTGGGCGTTGAAGTCCCCCAAAAACACCAGTTCCGCCGATGGAAACCGCTCCTGCGCATCATCTGCTACCCGACTAAGATGTTCAATTAGTCGAGTTGTCTCCATGTCACCGTTATGGGATCGGTAGACGCAGACATAGACACGGCAATGAGAGCCTAAGTCGACGTGTACCACTAGGAGGGAGAAGGAAGGGTCCTCCAGACAGCGCAGACGGCGACAGCAAACATCCGCCCGAACGAATAAGCAAACTCCGGCTTCGGCTTTGAAGGATTCTTCAAGCACAAAGCCGGGATAGTTCAAGTGGGTACTATCAGATAGAGCTGACAGAAGACGCTAAACCTAAAACCGCTTCTGTCACTCCAGACGGGCATCCCCTCTCCTAATTTCACTAAGTTTATTTGTACTGGCACCTCGAGACCAACCGTTAGGTTATGCAAGAAGTGCCAGACGTCCCTGCGCCAGTAGAACACTCGCGCAGGAGACCACCAACGTTAGGTCTTGACGCCAAATTAGTGCCCGCCGCAGCGCGCTCTTCATTCGGTACTCATAAGACTAGTGTCTCAGGAGAGTATCCCCGTGAACACGTGTAGTTCACTGCCTATTGTCCAGATAGGTAACCGGAGCTGTCAAGCTCGCTCACTTCTCGTTGCACGAAGGGCACAACTCGCAGTTGCCACTGCTAGGGTCGTCGACTCTAAAGTCGACTCCCAAGTGTCCACCTTGGTAGCGGAGTAGTAAGCACACTCACTTCTCGGAACCCATCCGGGCGCCTAGCCAGTTCCCACGTCCTACGCGGCTGGCTGGACCGGAGGCTACGGCATCTAGGAGGCCGCCTCTACTAGTTCTCCAGACCAGTACCGGAGATGTCAAGACCAATGTCCAATGAAAACCACCGGACAAAGCTGCCAACTATAAGGGAAACTTCCCCGCAGGACTTTTCGCTTCTGGCCCCTCAGAGACCGCTACTAGGCCCCGCTCGCTGTGCACGAGTTTGGAAGTCCTGGCACACAATACCAGGACAAACGAACATTCCCAAGCTCTACAGCTAACCACACGCCACTACGAGTCCAACCCATGTCCGGATCCCGCCGGAGGCGCCTGGTTAAAGGCACGACCAGCGGGGGGCTAGAACTGGAACCCCGTAGTACCTCTGAAAACACAACCGGACCCGTAGTTCCAGTTGCGATACCCTATCTATTGAGGTCGGTACTCGGCTCCAGCCGTGTTTCAGAGAACTTTAGGTGTACTGCGATTTACCACTGCTGTAGCTAATATGGATGATGTTTTGGTACTGTAGAGTTTATACCATGTTAGGGCGCTGGCTGGTTTTACTTTATAGTAATTTATTAAAAACATAATTTGAAATGACAAGATGTAAAACCGGGAATTGAGGAGAACGATCTGAAGTGCCAACATGGGTAGACTTGACCATGTTATTTTTATATTGTAAATATGTAATTGTAAATGTATATAAAAGTATACAATAAATGAACTCGTATACTAAATAAAGGTTGTTGTTATTAAAACAAACGCCCCCCAACCTTTACGAGTTCTACAATGGTGGAGGCGCCAAAAGCCGACCGTGCGCGAAAAGTTTCCGTTTTTCAGGTGACACGAAAGCACTGAAAAGAATGGTGAATAGGCTAAGTGTTGAAGAATGAAGAATAGAAAAGAAATTAAGATAATCTATACCTGAAAGAGGAAATTTTTTTTTAAAGCAAAATGGATCACGTAGTCACTTGTTTTACGGGTCATTTTGATGAGTCGGTGGAAGAGTTTCTGGAGCAGTTCCAAGCAGTAGCAATATATAAGAAATGCACTAGCTCTGAGGAACTATTGTTGTTGTTGCCAGCATTTTTAAGAGGATCAGCACTTTTCTACTTTCGATCAATAAAAGCTTCATGTAAAAGCTTTGAAGAAGTGGTGGATAAATTGAGGGAAGAATTTGAAGTGTGTGATTACTCCGAATTATTTTATAATGCCAAGCAGGACCAGAAAGGCCTGAGCGAGTATTTCTATAATTTATCGGAGTTGGCTAGCAAAGCAAACATAACCAATGAAGCAGCATTCATTACGCAATTTTTAAAGGGATTAAAGCCTTACTTCAAGAGTAAACTAGCATATTCCCACTATGCGTGTAAAAGAGACCTCAGGGAGGTTATTTTGCAATTAGAGAAGGTGTATCCACAAGCACGTGAAGAGCAGATGAACTTAGCGCAGAATCCTGCTGCGTTTGTTCATAAGTTTGTTGGTGGGGAAGGTGATCATAGTACGCCCACTCCATTTGGTCCGCCAATGACGACGAAAGTGCAAGATGAATGCCGCGTTGTACCAGGACCTGCACCTTCAAATAGCTATAATTTACGTTCTAATTTTAGGAAAACGCAGTGGCAGCCGGGTTTTCCACCGCGCCGACAATAAAGAAGGCCAATTGTCGCGACGGTGATGTTTTTGATATGTCGTCTGGTCTTTTGCAAGCGCACACATCTGACGTGAAATTGCAAGCGATGGATGAAGCTAGTCAACAGGTTAGACCTTCTTCTGCGTTATTGCCATTATTAATTGTTATAAATAGTACACTTCCGCGTCATTTAATCAAAAATATTAAAAGAATCAATAACTCTTACACTACGCGTTTATACTAAATTGGAAGGTAAGTGACTTGTGGTGTAGTAAACCTTTGGTCCGATGATTGATCAATTGATTTTCGTTTTATTGTAAAACGGGACATTAGGTACCATGCTAGTCGTGTATAAATGTTAATGTAGGTACTTATTTTTTACTTACGTACGACGGAACCACAGTATTTATATTTATACTGTGACGCAACGGAGCAGGTATAATTCGTTTGGGGAGAGAGGTTGTTTGTTTGTTTGTTTGTTTGTTTGTTTGTTGTTTGGTTGTGTGTTTGCGCTAAAGTTTGATGAAATTGTACAAATAAAACGTGAAATTTGCAGTACTCGAATGCCGGTTTCGATTTCTTATGGTATCGAATAGCCACGCACTTAAATCACAACTTTATATCTTCGTAGTTAAAATTAAATTAAAATATTAGGTTTTTAGATTTAGGTTAAGTATATTAGGTTTTTTCAGTGTAGGGAAGCCGATGGTGGGTAGATTGGATCACGTCGGGGTCACCAATGTAGGGAAGCGGAAGGTAGGTAGGAATGGACGCAACTTGAAAAGGAAGGCAAAGGGAAGATCTTCCTCCGAGCTGGGTGGTATAGCTCGGGGACCGAGGTCCGACGGATGTTAGTTGGAGGTGCTATATATGGCGAAGGAGGTGGTGAAACTTCGCTACCGCGATGTAGGCTTCCCATACTATTTCCTGTTGTAGTATGGAGATGTCGCTGAGTTGGTTATTGTGGAACCATCTGTTGACACGGTTGGTACTACGTTTCACATTCAGCGTTCGACGATACTAATATTTCTGTACATAATATGTTACTGTAGCCGTTTGTTTTCATTCAAAGGAGAATGACCAAACCAGCCTATTTGATATCTATTGCGTCTTAATCATTCACATATCAAAAGTGTTCTCTTAAGTTATAATGATTACTTTTAAAAAAGGTTTTCTATAGAACGCCGCGTTAAGAGTCTAGTGATAAATAAATGCTGAACTGAACTGATAGTCATACGATATCAGTTGCCATAACCTCAAAATACCTAAAAAGTCTTAAGCTAAAAATGAAGATAGCTTCAAACTCCCGCATGATATTGTAATGTAATTTTTTCTTCATAATTAAGAGCATTGCTGCTATTGATTACTACTTTTTTCATAAAAGCGCTGTGTTACGCTAGCTAGCTAAAAAACCAAAAAAAACTAGCCAAACTCCCATAGTAAAAAGGTCATTCTCCTTTGAATTGTTTGATCACAGAAGTGTTCGATGTTGTGTCAGTTTTGGTGTATTGTTAAATTAAATATTTGCATTCGCTGAAAAATAACTACGGTTTTTGTGGGATAATTATATATGGGTACCTATATATATTTTTATTTAACTCGTCATAGTGACTCATCCTGCCTGATGGTAAGCAGCCGATGCAGTCCAAAATAATGAGAGCGCTCCTCACCGTGGAACAGCACGGTAGCAAGCGCTCCCATTCATGCGGCCTGCATAAATGCTGTTTTACGCCCCGCTTAAAATACCCGGGACTATAGAAGCTGGGAAACACATGCGCAGGCAAATAATTCCAAAGCCGAATAATCTTACAGAGGAACGACTTGCCAAATTTTTTGGTACGAGTGCTGATTAGCTGCGCAGTATGATGGTGGTTCCTAAGACCAGCACGTGTAGTCCGGGAGAGGAAAGGAGAAAAAGTTCTTCGAAACAGTCTCCGTAGCAATTCTGGTAGAAGACACTTGAGAGAAGCAATGTCTCTACTCAGCTGGAGTTTCTCAAGAGAGGCTGTAACCTCAGCATCTCCAATAATGCGTACCGCTCGCCATTGCAGTCTAGTATTTAGCGGAGCCGTCACATAGATGGGAACAATACTCCATACTCGATCGCACCTGAGTCTTGTAGAAGAAACAGCGCAGCTCGCGAGTGAAAAACTGCCTCACCTTATTGAAAATTCCCAACTTACGGGAGGCAGTTAAAATAACACTCTCGATGTAGCATTTTGGATTTAGGTCCTGGCCGATGTCCATGCCAAGAATGCTGAGGTCCACTGAAATGGGTAACGGAGAGTTCTGAAGAGAGGGAGGAGTAAGGAAGGGAGTTACCTTGGAGGAGAATGCACAAACCTGGGTTTTTCTGGCGTTAAATTCGACCAGGTTTTCAGATCCCCACATAGAGACACGATCGACAGTCAGGTTCAGCTTGGCAACCAGTTCTTGCCTTTTTACTCCGATATCGGCTTGCTTTGCCGCATGATGTCCCAAGTACCGCTCATGCACCGTACTGTCATCCGCATTGTTTTGTAAATGTCGTTATTTCTATATTATTATAAATCTGTGGAGTTTCTTGCACTCGTTCTTCTCTTCAGCTAAAAGACTTCCTGAATGGGTTTTGCCCATCCATCCAAATAAATTTAGACGATTCAAAATGCTTATTTTAAGTTTATTGAATACAGAAATGTTGAGATTGAGTTTTTTTGAGCTTGCATAACAATGCATATTGCCCAAGGACAACATGTCATTGATATGCAGAAGAAATAAAGTAGGTGAGAGCCCAGAACCCTTCGGCAATCCGGCATTGACTTTGAAGAACTCGGAGGAACTACTACCCTTACAAAGGACACGAATCCTCCGCTCCTCTAGAAAGTCTGCAACCCAGGCGCACAAACGGGGCGGCACACCCAAGGGCAGGAACTTGAAAAGATGGGAACGATGCCACGCTCTATCGAAAGCTTTGGTGACATCAAGGCTTAGTGCCAGAGATTCGTCATGCTTATCCATCGCTTCACCCCGTGCTTGAGTATATAACGTACGCTAGAAGATCACCCGTTGATCGCTTGGGTCTGAACCCATACTGGCGATCATGGAGCAGCAGATCCCTTTTTTTCGCCCATTTTTTTGTCCTAATTTAATTTAGCATAACGAGTTAGAAATATTTTTTTGTCATAATATACTTAATTGTTTTTTGGCATACTATTTCAGTAATCATAAATATGGTTTAGGCTAATGTTTTTTGCCCTAATTTTAATTTGCCTAAAGTTATAAGGCATATTGTTTATTCGTCTAATAGCTGTAATTAGGCATAAAGATAGTCAGGTAGATTAGGCAAGACAGAAGGTGCGGTTATAGTTTCAAAATCCGATATAATTTGGATTGGTTTTTTTTCAGAATTTGTCTTTGCAATATTTTTTATTTTATTGATAGCTATTTGAATTTAAAAACCAAAAGTAGATGTTAGGTAAGTATATCAAATATAAATTGGATACCGTAGTGTTATAGTAAGTTATGGTGCGGCTAGGGTAGCCCTTGGGCCCCCCCTAAGCCGCCAACATGTTTATTTTATATACGAAAAGTATTGTTGTTCGCGCCACAGCGCAACGGATAATCGTCGCTGCGCCGATCAATTAAAGCGCATATTGGTGCAACGAATGTGCAACGAATGATCGGCCAATCACAGCGAGGTGACAAATATACCGGACGAAGCGGATCGGCGCTGGCGCCAAAGCAGTGTGCTCCGACCCTTCAAAGAGACACCACGCGCGCGCGCGCGCAAGAACTCAGCCCGTGAACAACCATGTGTTAAGTGTATGTGACTTGAGAGCGCTGTGTTTACCAGCCCAACTACCCTTAAAACGCCTCCGATCAGTGCCCAGTGAAGTGAAGTGTGTGTGCTGCCGCCCTCACCAGCGAAAGCCCGCTGCAACGCCCGATCGCCCCAGATCAACCAGCTGTTCCCGGTAAGTCATTCCTTCCTTCAGCCTTCCTGCCTTCAGCCTTTAACCTCGCCGCATGTTGGTGCCTTAAGCGCCAACAATTGTATAATATGCAAACATAAAGGAGAATGACCTTTTTACTATGGGAGCTAGGCTAGTTTTTTAGCTAGCTAGCGTAACACAGCGCTTTAATGAAATAAGTAGTAATCAATAGCAACAATGCTCTGAATTAAGAAGAAAAAATTACATTACAATATCATGCGGGAGTTTGAAGCTATCTTCATTTTTAGCTGAAGACTTTTTAGGTATTTTTAGGTTATGACCACTGTACTTTTTATATGTAATTATTTAAATGCTTAAGTATCTATCTATTTACTTACTGTCCTACTTTAAGAAAAATATATATAGAATAAAACAAGTTTTTAGATCATAGAATAAACTTATCGTATGTTGACTATCAGTTCAGTTCAGCATTTATTTATATAGAAAACCTTTTTTAACATTAATCATAATTTAAGAGAACGTTTTTGATATATGAATGATTAAGACGCAATAGATGTCGAATAGGCTGGTTTGGTCATTCTCCTTTCCAAAACTTACTTTTTCCCTATATAGTTATTATGCCAATCAAAAATATGCTTAAATATCATTATGCGTAAGCAAATTAAGGCTTTAGAATAGTATGTTTAACAATTATTATGCTTATAGTAGTTATGCTTAAAAAAATGTTCCTCAAAAGTTATACCTAATTAATATTGTGCGTAACTATTATTAGGATAAGTAAAAGTATGCCTTGTTAAATTATGACATAAAATTTCATGCAAAAAAATAGGGAACCAGCAGCGAGTGATCCTCTAGGTAGTGAAAGAGCTGAGAATTAATAATCAGCTCAAACTTACTTCTACGTAATTTCTATGGCTTGCTCTGTGCTGTGCGAGGCACAGAAGTTACAACGATGAGTCGATACTATCGACTCGATAGTTGGCTGAATCCGAGCGATCCCCTTTTTTGGGAATGGGTTGTATGTTCGCTTCCTTCCAAGACACCGGCATAATACCGGTATTATGCCGATACCGGTATCGTGTCAACACTGGAGACAACTCAGCTGCGCATCTAACCAGCACAATCGCCGGAACACCATCCGGCCCGCTAGCCTTCTGCACGTCGAGCGACCGCAGCACAGCACGTACATCACACTGCCTGATACTAATTTCAGGCATCATGGCCCCACAATGTGCTATTGTAGGTGGAGCGGCGCCACAATCGTCGAAGCGCGAATTAGCCGCGAAAAGGTCAGCTAACAAGTTCGCCTTCTCAAGCAGCTGGTAAGCTAACGAGCCATCTGGATGTTTCAACGGGGGCAGCGAGGGAGAGCAGAAGTTGGCCTGCACGGCCTTAGCGAGGGTCCTCTTATTAGACTTAGAGGCCTTGTTGTAAGCCGCTTTCAAGGAGCCGGTACTTGGGTCATTTAGTGAGTAAGCCCTCGTCTAAGCACGACACGCCGCCTGCTTGCATTCAGCAGCTTTAGCACATTCGCGATTGAACCAAGGCTGTTGTCCACCAATGCCAGCAAGATCTGTGAACGGAATATAAAACTCCATACCCAACAAGATCTCATCAGCGATGACGGAAGCGCACTCCGACGGGTAATTTCCAAGAAAGCAGCTCTGGCCCTATAGGACGGATGCAAAGTAATCACGCAATCCGTCCCAATCTGCCGACGAGTAAGAAGAACCACAGACGACGCTTGGTCTCCACCGTTTTCGGTGGACCAACGCTATGCGGTGCTGTGGCAATGACCAAGCAGTGGTCTGACGAGCCTAGAGGTGCAAGCACCGACACTCTATACCCTGCAGGGCGACTCGTCGACAGTAAGTCCAACAAGGAGGGCGCGTGACCTACGATATCTGGTATCCTGGGGGGCTGGTCTACCAGTTGTGTCAGGTTTTGCGTCAGAGCGAAGGCATGAGCGACTCTACCAGCATGATCAGTTTTGGAAGAGCCTAACCAACCATCTTTCCTCGTCGTTCGGGAATCGTTCCTGCGCGGCATCAGTCACTCGGCCGAGGTTGTCAAAAAAGCTGCTTGTGTTAGCATCTCCCGTGTGGGACCGATATAAGCACGCATAGACACGGCAACGGGAGCCGAATTCAATGCGCACCCAAAGGATGGGGAAGGGGTCTTCCAAGCAGTGCAGACAAAAAATGTCAGCCCTCACGTACAGTTACTTAACATAAATTCGAATTTTTCCTGTACGAATTTTATTTGGTCGTTTTATTTTGAAATGCCGATTATCGATTGTTATTTTTTTCAAAATCTTTATGTTTTGAAGTCCCACTCAACGTTTGGCCGAAGCTATTATGCTAGATGATTCATTTTCCATGAATACTATTATAAAATTATAAAAATATTCCAAAATTATAAAATTACAACATTTCAAATAATTTAAATCCATTATATCATCGAACAACTTGTAATCGTAGTAACGTTTAAAGCATGCAAGCACGCATGCAGCATGCAAGCACGCATGCAGCATGCAAGCAAGCATGCAGCGTGCAACCAAGTATGTAGCATGCAAGCAAGCATGCTACCAAGCATGCAGCATCATCCAAGCACGAATCATGCAGCAGGCATGGTTTCTGTTACGGTTCCGGCGCTGCGAGACTCCGGCGGTCCCACGCGAGCTTATCGTCACAGATGGCTTTCGTTATGATGACGAGCGTTAAGCCCACCTGCTCCTCAGCTTGCGGGCCGCCTCGACCCTCCGCGCCTACGCAGGCTTAAATTACACTCTAGCTAGCGTAGGGCAGACAAGACTACGTCACAGTGTTGGTTTTGCCACGATTCGTTTGTGTCACTAACTTTTGTAGCACAACCTTACCGAAAACACAAAGTAAGTATTAACTTTTTAAGACATTTTAGTTTATTTACTATCTAATAATATGAATATAAGAAAAACAAAAAAAAACGAAAACCTGGGTACTTAGGTTATTTTAGAGAAAAAGTTACTTCGAATTTTAATACTTCTAGATATGAAATTTATTGTAAGCAAAACATCTTCCAAAAGAAAAAAGTAGTTTTGATAATCGGCTAATTGTTTTTCTGGAAAATGGAACGTATGTACGAGTATGATAAGTTTATGGATTAACTAAATTATGTAAAAGCAATAATCTGGTATTTAAAACTTCGTCATACCGTTTTCGAACAATTGAAATTCGTACAGGAAAGTTTCGACTTTATGATAGGTTACCCGTACAGACACATAGGGGTACCTTAAATACGACGTGTCAGCAGCAGGGCGACGATTTTGAGTCTTTGCAGAAAAAGCAGTGCAGGCTGCGCCGTCTCGAGATGTTTGTGGACGGCGATGTGGTTAGAATGGAGCCCTCGGATCATGGAATGTTAGTGAACTCCACCTCAAACAGCGAATTGGTGGTGGGAGAGGAGGAAGCCACTGCATTATTTTTAGGCACTGTAATTAGGTTAATGTAAGTTTAAGAAGATTTTGGTGGTGTTGGTATTTTTGATTTATTTCAAGCGCATGGGTGTAATTGCTTCCAAGTAAGTTTACCAATGAAGTTTACTGTTTCATACCAGAGCCAAAAACAAAGCATATAAATTTATTATAGATACTTGCAAGTATTCTCTAAAGACTTTTATCTTCTAAATAGAGAAGGAATATCCATGATTATAACACCATCGCCGGTCTTCACGTAAAAAAGTAAGACCCTGTTCCATCACTCCCGAGTCCCGAGATAAATATCTCGGGACCCTATTGTAGTAGTTGGCCACAGGAGGAAAATTCTATTAGATACAGGGACCCATTAATCGGGTTTACAGGTTAACCGGTTATAGCATTAACCCATTGTTTCGATTAATCCGTAAATAAAATTTGCTGATTAATCCGAATGAACGAGACGGAAAATTCAGAATTAGTTGCACGTGGTTGCGCTTCTGACCTTATGCTTCTAAACGGTAGATATATGCTTGGGGCGGCCGAACAGCGGCGGCCGATGTTCTCTTTTATACGGAAACTAACACAAGATTTACAAGTCAAACGTGTGCGTCGGTCGGTCGGTCCACAGAAATATAGTCGAGTCATCGCGTGACACATTGTTTGTGATAAACGGTTAGGTATTTAGAATTTTAATTAATGAAATGACAAGTAGTAAGCCGTATCGCGTAGCGGCTCATTTATGATTGAATTGGATAATGGGCGTAAAATGAGTAAATATTAAATTAAATTTCAAATTTCACACGGGAGACATTCAGATCAGCTGTATACAAAAGTGTTGCCACAGAAGAAAACGTCAACAGACCCTGGTTACCATTGAAAGACAAACTACTCATCAAGACGATTCAAACGAGCCCAAACTCGATGAGGTTGTGTTGTTTCATTGCGAAGTTTCTATGGCCACCTTCCATAGCTCCATCATTAGATCAGCACTATGTCATAGTAATATTGCATTGTCACGCGATTTACACACGTAGGTATGCAAAATTTCAGCTCAATCGGTAACCGGGAAGTGGATCAAAATTAAGTTGCAAGGTTTTGTTCGAACAAACATACATTGCATAATAAATACCTCCAAGCTAAAAAGCTTGTAAAAAAACAAACACTTGTTGGTGTCGCGCCGCTCCGCCGGCAATCCCAAACATCTACACCTGCTAAAGCTGGCAACGTCGCACTTAGTTTACAATATCGATAACATTATCGATAATTTTAACGCTATTTCGAATCGATATCCAACTATCGAAATTTTATTGTAATATCGATATTTTTAAAATATTGATTAAAGTCCCTGCACAGAATAGAGTAGCGATTTGCTAATCAAAATAATACTACCAATCACTCTCTTCCATTGGGTGTCATAAAAGGCGACTAACGGACTAAAGACTGCACTTATATCCAACAGCATGGAGCGGCGATAGGCTGATCAAAATAATACTACCAACCGCTTTCTTCCCTTGGGTGTTGTAAAAGATGGCTAACGGACTAAAGACTGCACGTATATCCTACAGATAGAGCGGCGATGGGTTCATCAAAATAATACTACCAACCACTCTCTTCCATTGGGTGTCGTAAAAGGCGACTAACGGACTAAAGACTGTTCTTATGTCCAACAGCATAGAGCGGCGATGGGCTCATCAAAATAAAACTATCAACCCCTCTCTTCCCTTAGGTGTCGAAAAGGTGACTAACGGACTAAAGACTGCACGTATAATACTGTCAACACCTCTCTTCCCTTGGATGTCGTAAAAGGCGACTAACGGACTAAATACTGCACATATGATACATCCAACAGCATGGAGCGGCGATAGGCTGATCAAAATAATACTACCAACCGCTTTCTTCCCTTGGGTGTTGTAAAAGACGACTAACGGTCTAAAGACTGCACATACATCCTGCAGAATAGAGCGGCGAAGGGCTTATCAAATTAAACTACTAACACCTCTCATCCCTTGGATGTCGTAAAAGGCGACTAACGGACTAAATACTGCACATACATCCAACAGCATAGCAGCGATGGGCTCATCAAAATAAAACTACCAACACCTCGCTTCCTCGGGTATCGTAAAAGGCGACTAACGGACTAAAAACTGCACATAAATTTAACAGCATAGAGCGGCGATGGGTTAATCATAATCAATCCTAATAATCAATTGTTTATTTGCTAGAATACATAGGTACATAGAATAAAGTACTTAAAAATAAGTTCAAGACAATGTATTCAGCCTGCATGCAGGCGTGGAAATATTACATATGTAGTTAATTTGAAATTACTTTTTACGATAATTATTATAATTATATTAAAATTTACCTTTAGTAGATCCATATTATTATTATTACATAGTATTAATTAATTATTTATTAAAATTTAAGTATTCATTAAGGCTATAAAAACAATTCTGCTTTAAACAATTACTTAGCTTTTTGTTAAACGTTATAAACTACTATAGACATATTATAAATATTTCTCATAAATATATCCCTATGGCATGTTAACCACCTGCCACGCTGACCATATGTGCAGTCGCTGTTTGGTGAAAAGTGGACTATGTTAGAGGACTGCTTTTGCTGTCTTCATTGCCTAGTCTCTGACTAACCCTTCGGGGATAATAGTCGTGATTATATGTATGTATGCATGTTTTTGCATTTAAATAAAAGCTTCTAATTATAATAAAAATTAAATACATTTTAAGTAGTTAAGTAGGTACCTTCCTATAATTTTATTCATCTTACCTTACCTGATGAAAATATTTCTCAGTCTGTCCATTTGAAGGTGATTTGATATTTGATTACGTTCGGTCAATACCAATCAAATGAGCCCAAACACGACGGGCTTATCATACCTATGTAGTTCGGGAGTTTCTACTTTCTATGACCACCTGATGAAGGTTCATCATAAGAACGTGGGCACCACTCAATGACTCTAGTAGTAGTAATAGTTTTTGTCAAGACAAATCAAACAAGCCCAAACATCGCAGGGTTATCTTGTTTCTTTCCGGAATTCCTATGACCATCTTCCGACTGCATCATCAGACCAGCTCCATGGTGCTATATTATTGTATTGTCATCAAAGTTACGTATGTATTCTATATTTCAGCTCGGTTGGTCCACGGAAAGTAGTTCAAATGTTCTTAAAAAATATGACTTGAAAATACATACCTACACTGTACAAACCATACAAACTTTGCAAGTTAAATAAAAGCTTGTGAAATAAAAACGTAGGTACACAAACAAATGCGTGCTTGAGATAGCACAATGTAACCAATGTCTTACGTTGCTAGATTCAGTTTCGCCTAAACAGCGCGTAATAAAACACGTGACTTGGCTCGCTCAAACGGCTTCGTCGCAGAATGTCCCTTTCGCAAAATGCCCCCTAGTCGCAATATGTCCCTTTCGCAATATGTCCCTTTCGCAATATGTCCCTTTCGCAAAAAGTCCCTTTCGCCATATGACCCTTTCGCGAAATGTCTCTTTCGCAAAATGTCCCTTTTGCATAATGTCCCCCTGGAAGAAAAATATGACTCTCGCCAAATTTCCATTTTCTTGAAAGTGTTCTATGAAAATTAAAAAAAATAATGTCAAATAGATGTAGTCATTCATTATGTATATTATTGTTTTTTACACTACATTTATTATACATAACTCGATATACAACCTTAATTTTTCTTAATACAAAAACAATTAAGGGTGAGTTCCACCCATAAAACTTCCAAGAACTTTCCTCAAGAAACGAAATGACAAAAAAATTTCGATCTTCCATACTATTGTCGTCAGCTGATCGGACAGTTTTGTAAGTATGTATGGGAGGTCGAAATTCGTCCCTTTGGAAAATGGACATTCTACGACAAAGCTGAGCAAAAGGGACATTTTAAAAAAAGGGACATTTTGCTAAAGGGACATTCTGCGACGAAGTGAGTTTAAAGTTTTATAAAGCACCATGGAATTTCCTAATCGTAAGTTCTTTGATTTTTTCAGGTAGCTGATTATACAATGTGATAGGGGTGGTACTTCTAACCTGTTAAGGCTAAGTAGTACATCTAAATTCATCGACATAAAACATAATATGGACTTATAAAAAAGTGATTTTAAATCACAAAATAATTAAGTAATGATTTTTTTTCTCACCAAAATAATCTCAAACGTACAAAATAAAGTAATTTATTAGTTAGCCAGTGTCATTAGCTACCGTTTGCCATTTTTTTCATGTTTCTCCGACGTATGAAACCTTTGAAATCGCACAAAGTAAAAATGGTCATAAATTATAGGGGGAGGGGGTAGGATAGGATCCCCCATATTATTTTTTTGTCGATGAATTTAGATGTAGTACTTAGCCTTAACGGGTTAGAAGTACCACCCCTATCACATTGTATATCACCATGCCATGCACATCCATAAGCAGTTTTTCTGAATTCGCGTACTTCTTGGAACAATGGCCGACACCAACCTATTTCCATCTCTTGTATTACGTGGAAAGATTTCTTTAGCTATTTTGAAATAGTGAGTATTTTGTTTGACTAATTTGGCAATTTCAAAGATGTAAAGACATGGATAGGTAATACCCTAAAAGACTTAAACAGAGGCACACATGGTTCATCAGGTGCAGTACCACAGATTGACCTTATACTTTTTATTTGTGCTATAAATGCTTTAGTCATATCTATACTATTTCCCCAAATGATAAGGCCGTACTTACCGTAGAACAGACTCAACGTAGGTAAAGTATATATAGCATAAGCAAATCTATTTATTTTATTGCATATTCTTGCTATCTGCTGCTTCCAGTCTAACTTATCATCGACATCTATGCCCAAAAACTTTGTTACATTAGTACCTTTAAGTCTAAGTCCCTGATAATAAACTTGGTTCTGTACGATTATACGCTCGATGGGGTTGCTCTTCAGCGGGTCAATCAAGTGAGGGATCTTGGTGTTTGTCATGACGACAAGCTATTATTTGATAAACATATCGATAATATAGTTTCCAGAACTTCGAAGGCTCTAGGCTTTGTTATGCGTACTCTATCTACTTGTGTTACCTAAGTGCATGGCGTGGCCGTCTATAATTAGAGTTATGTATATATCACAATATTGTAATAGTTTAGTATGCATTAATTATGTAACTCTGTTGATGGTCCATAAATAAATAAAATAAAATAAAATGCGTAGTGCCAAAGACTTTCATCAAGTTAAAACATTTAAGATCTTGTACTGTACATTAGTACATTAGCGCAGCTACCTGGAGTACGCGTCGTAGGTTTGGAGCCCTCAATATCAAATCTATGTCTCGCGAATAGAGAATATCCATAAAAGATTTTTGAAGTATTTATGTTTCCGTACTAAGACTGTAGTATGAGTCTACGTCTTACATAGATTTATGCAAGAAGCACCATCTCCTACCATTGGATAAGCGACGTGATATCTCGGACCTGGTATTTTTGTTAAAAATTGCTTCTGGAGCTGTCGACTGCCCTGAGCTTGTCTCCCACATTGCCCTAAGAGCTCCCCTAAAGTCGCGCAGATTCCAACCGCTTTTGTATCTTCCCGGTGCCACGTCGAATTTCAGGCAAAACAAATATCTCTGGCGTGCGGCTAACAATTTCAATGCAGTGTCCAGGGAGGTTGACATCGATTTTTTTAATACTGGTTATGCAAATGCGAGGAGACTTTTGAGCGAGCAGTTCTTTATTTGATGTTTTTTAATTGTGTTAGTGTATTTACTGTGAGTATGTGATTGAGCGCTTGTAATGTTAACTATGTCTATTGAGTTAATTTGTTGCTACTTGTGAGGACCTATAATTGGCTGTTTGGTGTTATTTTAAGTTTTATTATGTATATTAGCTGTGGGTCTTCCAAATAAATAATAAATAAATAATATATATTTAATGCCTCATGTATTTTGTGACCTGGTAACGACATATAATAAATATATTTTTATAAATGTCGTTGCTTCTGTGCGCTGTGGTTTCTTGCGCCCGTTCTTTGCCACAGTTAAAAAATGATGTCCTGAATTGGGGGTAGGTAAAAAAATATTTGGACGTTTCAAAGTACTTATTAATTGAGTTTATTGAATAAATATATTTAGAATTTTAGACTCTTGACTCTTGACTCTCTTGACTCTTGATGCAATATGTTATTAAAATTAATAAAATAAGATTTGTACAATATTGATTAGTAAATTATTATTCTTAAGAGGCCTATTACATCTCGACTGTGATTTTTGCGTAAAATGGCCAATTTTGGCGTTATGGATCTCAAAAACCAAAATACATTAACAATTATGACTTATTGAATAGTGTAGAATAGCTATTGGAATAGTGCGTAGCGGCCTCGCTTTTTGTAAATTTTGCTTAATTTCAAAATTTCAGAGAAAGATATTCATAAAGTGCGCGAAGGCACTTTTTTGAGCTCATCGATTGAACTACTGTTCTAAACAAGTGAAATAAAAAAATATAATGTTATCTCTACATTATATTTGAATACGTATTATTATTATTATCATTATTTTTATGTTATCTCTTATATAGTCTAATAGTGCGTAGCGGCCTCGGAATTTTTAGATAGGTATCATTGATTTTATATAGGAAAAAAATCTTATTCTAAAACAAAAAACTTCGAAAATCGCTATACTCGTAAGTTAACTGTGAATCTCCTATCTACGATAATATTATTGAGCAAAATTTATACCAGAGTAATTGTTACTTCATTTTTTTTTTTTTTTTTATTGGCAACGGGTAAGAGCTTGGCCTTCATCTCACCTGATGGTAAGTGACGATAAGGCCGAAGGTGGAAGCGCGCTTCACCCGGAATCCTCAACCACTGAGGAACTGGCTATCTTATCTCAAACTGCCGGAACACAACAATGCTATAAACATCGTTGTTATGGCGACAGACTTAGATAAGATGGTGGTAGCTAGCCAGGCGGACTTAACAGCCCTACCACCAACCAAACCGAGCACACAAAGATGTACCCCCCGCTGGGAATCGAACCCGGGACCTCTGGGTCTGAAACAGGTAGCTTAGCCACTAGACCACAGAGGCGGTTAAAAGTTCATGAGGAATAAAGATTTTATAATTAATTTATTATCCTATTTCGATAAAAACGATAAATACAACTGCAAAATTACTACAAATTGCGATGCGCCGGCCGTCCGAATTCAACTTATGCTCACAGAATGGAGATTTGTAATATTATGCACAAAATTATCCTATTTCGATAAAAACGATAAATACAACTGCAAAATTACTACAAAATGCGAAAATGGGCATTTTACGCAAAACCTAATTCGAGATGTAATAGGCCTCTTAAGCCAATTTATTATTATATTTATTGTATTATTGATTTCATTAATATGTCTATTTAATGTCATTTTTTTTTCAGTTGTCACAATATTGGAAATATTGTCAGCAAATGAGATGCAGCGATGGTTTATCCAGTCAGGAAGATTATGTATGTAGATCAGGAAAAGAAGAGGGCCCAGCACGCTTCCTTGTGGAGCACCATATCTATTTTCCCTAAGATCAGACTGGTATTTTTGTGTCATATTTTTCGAATCAAGCTTTACAACTTCAACGGCCTGCATCCTATTGTGCAGATATGTTTTATCCAACTTAGAGCTGGGCCTCTGATCCCATAATGTTCAAGTTTTGCCAGTAGTTGACTGTGTGCAACAAAATCGAAGGCCCGTAACATATCAAGGAAAAGGACTGTTGTATACACACACGGTGTATACACACACGGTGTATAGACACACGGACATACAAATTTATTTTTGTACTTGGTCTCAGGGCGTGGGGTACGTATGTGCCTAGCTAGATAGTTTGCTCTCGTCCCTGACTTAGCTTGGGGGAATCGCCGAGGTGTTAGGAGGCGCGTCGATGTTTCAAGAGCTGGGCTGCGTTCCGTGGCTTCACTCGAGTGCACTCGAGCGCACTCCGACGCGCGCTCTACCCGTTCCGTGGCTTGGTGAAATTTTACTCTGACGGCTGTCAGAGCGTAGTTTCATCCGTTCTATGGCTCAGAGCGCAGCAACCAAACAACCATCAAATCGGATGGTTGTTTTTCACTCTGACAGCTATTTGACGTTTATATCATTGTTAAAGTGTCAAATTTTGCAATTTAAGTCAAAACGTCTCGAAAAATTCGGCCTGTTTGTTTCGTATTGTTTTACTTTTTAATAATTATGTTTAAATATTGTATAAAAGTGGAAAAAATGTAGACAAAAGAAGAGTTTTCTCTCGTTTTGGACAGGAATACTTCAGAAGAGGTTGTAAAAACAACTCGATCGTTCCGTGGCTCAGTTGCAACTCAAACGAGTTAAACTTTAACCAAACAACTACACCCAGAACGACGGAACGCACTCCTGTGTGATGCATGATATGTCCACAAAATGGCGGCCGTGTTGAAACGCGACGATGACAGTCGCTTTGGGCTTAAGCTTCAAACCTGATTTCAACTCGATACTCCAAACCTGGAACCCTTAACGGGGAATATATATTGCACTATGATCGTAGAATGACGATAAGCCATGATATCTTATAGTTGATTTGGTCAAATACGTGACCGCACAATGTAAGTATAAGGATTTTATACATTATATTAATTAAATTAAATTGCCAGCGACCGACGACCAGAGTATACGTCTGTGTCGTACCGATGGCTGCAAAGCGTATCGCTCGCTAACAACGTGCCATAAGATCCGTTGCTCGAGCGCGAACGATTCGAACCTACTACCGTAGTAGGTACTGTTAGTTATTCTGTGCTACTACGCATCAGATCATTACAAGACAAAAGGCATTTTAGGGTACCGTGAGCACAGCGATTAAACCATATGAAATATAAGTTCGTTTTGCAGTTATTAAAATTATTAAGGCTTCATTTTAGTTATTAGATAAGTAATTTAGTTTAAAATAACAGATTTAGAAATAGTTTTTTTTTTTATTGGCAACGGGTAAGCGCTTGGCCTTCATCTCACCTGATGGTAAGTGACGATAAGGCCGAAGGTGGAAGCGCGCTACACCCGGAATCCTCAACCACTGAGGAACTGGCTATCTTATCTCAAACTGCCGGAACACAACAATGCTATAAACATCGTTGTTATGGCGACAGACTTAGATAAGATGGTGGTAGCTAGCCAGGCGGACTTAACAGCCCTACCACCAACCAAACCGAGCACACAAAGATGTACTCCCCGCTGGGAATCGAACCCGGGACCTCTGGGTCTGAAACAGGTAGCTTAGCCACTAGACCACAGAGGCGGTTAAAAAGGTTAATTAGAATAAGTTCAATTACTTAAGTTTGTTTATTTATAAACTAAAAAAATATGTAGGGTTTTAATTAGCAATACGATTATATCAAGACATTACATCCTCGCGTCACCAAGGATTTTATTCCTCCTAATAAAATCCGCATTCAGTAATTAAGTCAATAGTTTGCATCTACACTGTCATTTATAAATTCATACGTCACGCTCTCAATATGGTAACAATAAACAATCAGGATATTGACGCAACCTAACAAAACAGTAGGTTCCTGTTACGAGAGAACTGGTAATCCTATACAAACTGTGATTACTATTATAGATGTTATGCACGAAGTTGTTAGCCATGTAACGTTAATAAAAAATATTTTAGTATGTTCATATGCATTACATCATTTAGGAAGTATGAAGCCTATCCCTGAAGGGGTAGGCAGAGGTATAATATGTGTCCCACAGTTTGCCAGATATGCTTTAGTCCCGTCTAATGAGTGAGGCGAGCCTATTGCCGCTGTCGAGGACTGGGTTGGGAAAAAAATGGGATCGGATAATTATGGAATTGGGGTAGGAAAAAAGGTACAAAGGATACTACTGAATCGGAAGGGTCATTTGGACAAAGTCGTAGTAGCTAGGGAATCCGGGGTCCCATACCTACCCATAAGCACTGCACCCTTGAATTTTATTGACTTTGTGTTTTGATAATTAGTAATTATAAAATTTGTTTTGTTATTAATAAAAGACAGTGTAGTTATAATTAGAATTGCCTTTATTAGTAAATGGTTGAGTTGTATTAAATGATACATTCAAATTTTTTTAGGTGGATTCGATTTAAAATTACAGCCAATTTTATGACGATCTCCATTGTATGCAAATTTTGTAGCCAATGTGTTAGCAGTCGTTGTACTAGGTTCATGAAACTTTGCAAAACGTGACTATATAAATTTTCTTATAAAAGCGGCATAAGGTCTGTAAAGATTCTCCCTCATTCGCCCTAATACAGGTTTTCCCATCGTACTTCAGCTTAGTCAAATCATTAGAACCCACACGATCACATGTGACCGAAATGTTCATAGGCAATGCTGGAGTAGCAGACTCACCATTGCTGAGAGGAATCAGAGAATCTACCTATCCTTATTATTGTAAATGTTTTGAAATAATGTTTGAACTTGAAATCTATCAATAGCACTCATCATATTGGGGATGTATGGGCTCATCAGATATTATTCGGTATGTGCAGTCTTTAGTCCGTTAGTCGCCTTTTGAATGGCAATTAACGGCGATGAAGTTAAATTATTATGGTCTCAAAGGTTTTGCGCTTAATTTGATACAGTCGTATCTTAGTTCTAGAACACAAACTGTCGATGTTAACGGAACTAAGTCATCCGGTTCTTTTGTAAAAATGGGAGTTCCACAAGGGTCAATTCTTGGCCCTTTCTTATTTTAGATATATATCAATGAGTTGCCATTCTTTGTAGAAAACTTCTGTGATATTGTATTGTTTGCAGTTAACAATGCTCTCTCAGTGGTACTCACTTGGTTTACTACTAATAATTTACAGCTAAACGCTAAAAAAACTAAATGTATTAAAGGGTTTCCTCCAAATCCCATAGAAAAAAACCCCAGTCCCGGCGCAAAAGAATTGTATCTCAGATTTTAGATAATAATTAGTAGAAACAATATCAAGTGTCACTATTTTCTGATTCGGTGGCTAACATGGTTATTTTGCCCAGAGAAGTTTCATAGGCGCTACATGCAAACATGACACTTTCTAGGAAAAACTTCATGTTACTGATTGACATTGAATTGGCAAAAAATGAATAAAACACACACATATACCCTAGTACATAATGTTGTTATTGAGTTTATTGTTGTTATGTTGTGTTTCTGTGTTGTTTGAATGTATATAAAAATACAAAAAAATAATAAATAATGCTAGTTTATCTTCTGATTTATTATCTTCTTATGTAATTGTGTGAGGTAAATATAGGTCCTAATGTTATTATTTGTTGTACCAAGAGAGATAAAATAAAACCACTATCATTTTTTTCAAGTGTTTATTTCTATAAGGGTATTTTATACAAATCTCAATAAGAACAAGGAAGACAACACAAGTTTATTTATACATGTTTCAAGTATCTAAATCTATCCATATCGAATCTAGGCCTATAGCTGGATGGATGGTCTATTTCATGATCATTGTGTCTAGCCCATCCCAAATAATAGATCACACTTATAACATGGGCGCAACTTCCCAGTGTTCGTTGACCATGAATACATGAACAATAATGTTCTTTTATTGCGTCATTCCCAGAACTTGCGGTGTTATATAATATATATGTGTGGCGGGAATTTATGCGGCATCGAATTAAGACGTTTGGTTGGGCTTGCAATTGAGACCTAACGATTTGGCCGTTTTGAATATCCATTTCTTCAGAGTGTCTGTATACTTCTATTTCGTATACACCTAATCTCTTGGTGTTCTCACTGCAATAAGACCTTGCGATTTTTACATGGTATGTGCCTATCGCAAACTTGATGACTTCCTCGTACGTCAGCTGTGGAAAATCCGCAACTTTG
Source organism: Scoparia ambigualis (assembly GCA_963921215.1). Taxonomy (NCBI): domain Eukaryota; kingdom Metazoa; phylum Arthropoda; class Insecta; order Lepidoptera; family Crambidae; genus Scoparia; species Scoparia ambigualis. The sequence goes on from OY992524.1 coordinate 25,010,969, forward strand.
GGTTGTTTGCATCCAGCCTGGTAAATGTTACTCGTACTCTGTTCAAATTATTTTGTCGAACATTTTCCGCCAGAAGATTTGGTTTGTGTAAATTGAGGTTTATTGATTCCACAAAATCGTTTGTATATGGACTGTCTCCATATGGCTCCTGAAAACAGTTTATTAGGGCCGCTGCGATTTTAAAATTAGTAAAAGTGTTCGTCATAGCGTTATTAAACATTTTGTGGCGGAACATTATAAATGTTTTTTTAAACTTCCGATTTACGGTTTCCACAACCCAACGAAATATTGTTACTAGCCGGGATTTGTTGGACTCATCTGTTGTTAGTTGAGTCTCACCTCGTTGTTTTGAGGGTGGAAAATGTGCCACATATCCGTGCTCTTCCAATAAATGCATATTCTTTTTCTTGTAAAATAAAGATAACTACAAAATGTATATAATTATGATGCAGGCTATACATATCAGTGTGTACGCATATGTACCTATTATATTTATTACCGACACGTTTGTGTCGTTAATGAGTGAATTAATACAGTAAAATTAAGTTTTTCAAAAAAATGGCATATGTATAGGTACATTATATTACATATAGGATAATGTGTTTATATCATGTGTTTTATTAATTTTTTGCCAATTCAATGTCAATTAGTACAGTAAAATTAAGTTATTCCTAAAAAGTGTCATGTTTGCATGTAGCGCCTATGAAACTTCTCTGAGCAAAAAATCATTTTAGCCACCGAATCAGGAAATAGCGAAACCTGATATTGTTTCTACTAATAATTATCTAAAATCTGAGATACAATTCTTTTGCGCTGGGACTGGGGCAATTTTGGCGGATACCAACTACTAATGTCAAGACCGAACAAACCGATGTTAGAATGGATGGTGATAAATTAGACCCTTGACTCAAAACTCCAATAGAATCCGCATATATATCGAATTTGGCCGGCAAACTCAGTTCAGCAGCTTACGCGATTAGAAAAATTAGACAATTAACAGATGTTGTAACTGCTAGGACTGTTTACTTTAGTATTTACACAGTGTCATGTCGTATGGCGTCCTTTTGTGGGGAACAGCGGCTGATGTTAAAACTACGTTTATTGTACAGAAACGAGCATTATGAACCATTTATAGACTAGTATCACGAACTTCTCTGAGAAATATTTTTAAGGAAGTTGGTGTTCTTACTGTTGCATCGCAATATATTTATAATTGTATAGTTTATGCGTTGCAATATTATATATTAACTCTTTTTCTAAACACGGTGATGTACACAATTTCAATACTAGAAGTAAGTCAAAACTAGTAATGCCACTGTTTAGGTTACAAAAGGTTCTCGGCTCTTTCTTGGGGCAAGGTATACATTATTTTAATAAAATACCAAGTACTGTACTAGATTTACCTGTAGATAAGTTAAAGAATCATGTAAAATCATGTTATTATACAGTCAAAGAATATTTAGAAGACAAAACAGCCTGGTTATAATAATATTTTCTCATTATATTTTCTTAGCAATTATTTTTTATAAATAATTAATTTGACACAGCAGTGTCTTACAGACAAAGGTACCTACTCAAAATTTATGTTGCGTTTAAAGTTGTCTTAATGATCTCTTGCTTTCGTTGGAGTTGCTCGAGTGTATCATGCTCTCTCAAAGTGTCTCTGCGGTGGTGGCATGTGCGTCGGGTCGTTACGTTCCCTAAAACATGGTTGAGCGAAGCCATGGCTGATTCACATACTCATCGTACTCGTGAACGGGTGCCGCCTGTAGAGGCAGGTCTGCTCTTGCGATCTTATTTTTTATTGGTAGTATTTAATAGTCTTTCTTTTTGTTTCAAAGATACTGTAAGACGTTGTTTGTTTTATTTTAAATCGAGCCATACCTGTTTTTTTAATTAAATATTCTTTTGTATGTGTTGTGTTGTCTTGTAATCGTATTATATGTTTTTTTGTTGTTGTAATGGAAAATATCCTTCTATGATAGGGAGGGCATTTTCCAATATGTATTGACGCTCACAATTTGTATATTGTATGATTTGGTAACGACATATTGTTTTGTAATTGTCGTTACTTCTATATTATTATAAATCTGTGGAGTTTCTTGCGACCGTTCTTCTCCACAGCTAAAAGATTTTCTGAATGGGTGGAGTGGGTGGGCGGGTGCACATCCATCCATTAACTTTTGACGATTCAAAATGCTTATTTTAAGTTTACTCAATAAAGAAATCTTGATTTTGATTTTTTACGACACCCAAGGGAAGAGACGGCGTGGTAGTATTCTTTCACCGCTACGCGACAAAAATCGAAGGTACTTTTGAGATTCCAGATGAATTTTAATTTAAAAGTAGGCTTCTTTCAAATCTAAAGTAGCTATAGAAGAGTATTTAGATATAAGTTTGAGAACAGTTCGAATATCCTCTAGTTAAAAATGTAGTGATTTCATGAATATATTTAAGCTTTTCAGATTTAAAATTAATCTTTTCTTTCCATTTGGTTTCGGTAATAAAAACGTGCGAGATATGTACCTATTTATCAGAACACGGTTCACATTTAGGTAATATTGCTCCAACAGAAACTATGTTATTGATTGTTTCTTTTACATGAATTTGTTCCGAGTCTGTGAAGTTAGTTACAGTCGGTAATTGAGATTGTTGAACTGGACGTTCAAATTTTAATTTGTAACCATTAATCCATGATAAAATGTTACGATCACATGTTATAATCGACCATTGCTTATAAAAAAGCGCAAGCCTGCCGGCGGTGGCATAACGTACCGAGTCTACTGGCGTTATTGTTTCGGCGCTAGGCAGGCGTAGTAACCCATTGACGACATCCCGCGCCGAGGCGGTGCGGGATGTCGAGCGAGATGTGTGCAAGCTGCTGACAGCTGGAAGCGTGGCGACGAGCAACGTGGCTACCTGTTTGGTACATTTGCAGACTCAACGTCTCTCTTGTTGTACTCTTTGGTTTCTTAGAAATATCAAACTTGAGGTCTGTACTGGATTTCGTAACTGCCTTTACAGTTTTCAATTTTTCAACAAAATTGTTTCCAAACAAATAGTTATTAATTTTCGTAAGTCACAATTGGTCTTACCCTACAAGGCACCCAGTTCCATATGTGAAACACCCACTTTAATCGTTCCTATAGCTATAAAACTATTAGTAGCGACATCTTTTGACATCTTGATAGAAGGTACTGACATTTAGCAATGTAGTAATACGAATCTTTACATAAAGATGTCGTTCGTGTTTTTGTTATAGTGCACTCCGTGTGAAATTTGAATGAAAGTGACACGTTAGTCGTTCGTCTGAATTCAAAAATTTAAAAAAAATAGTTATTTAACAGTTTTGATTCGAAAAAAATACTGTGTGTTATAACGAAGTGTATATTTTGCAGAGGTAAGTTGTGTTTTTATATTGCAATAGTAAAAGTATTAGTAAATTATATTTTTATGTATGTTCCACATACGGTACGTTGAGCTTTAGTGTCATTTTTACTTATACGTACATACGATAACTTTCCTTATCAATACTTTCATTTTATTGCAGATAATGTCGCGAAGAAAATTGCATGATGGAGATACTCAGGGTTTCTTGAATATTCCTTCTGGGAGTAAAGGTGAACAAGATTTTTCTGACGTTGAAAGTGATGATGACATCGAAAAAATTCAGTCCATCCAAAACTTTTTATCCGAGCCACTTAGCGACGTGGAAACTTCTTTATCTCCGAAGAGACATCAGTGTTTGTCTCCCGTCAACGAGGTTGTTACAAATATTGAAAATCGTCAGCCAGAAATATTAGAACCTTAGCATAGTACATCAGGAATGACTTCAGGGACAACTACAGGTACCATTACACAATCTGGGGCACCTAGACGATAATTGACTATTATTAACGCAATCGGTCATAGATCTAGAATCCCTGGATCTGTAACTGTCACCCAAAGAAAAAAGAGAAGATTTATTTGCAAGAAAACATCTTTTTAATCACCTTCTTTTACATTTACTTGAAACACAAATTTACGGTCACCGATTATAGACTTTGAAACTCTCCTTCAATATTTTTTATGGTTTTTTGATTCCTAGGGAAATATAAAATAAAAATTTATGCATGTTTGGGCTATCGATAAACAAAAAGAGAGGTAGATCGAGTTTATCTGATGAAATTGATCATAAAAGTCAGAAGCTAAATACATCAATCAATACATCAATCATACCTCCTTGTGATATCAGACGTGATGCGTATGAGCATTTTCCTGATTGGGAAGAAAAAAAAAACAACGATGCCAATATCCTGGTTGCAAAGGAAAAACATTCTTATCTTGCGACAAATGTCGCGTAGAACTTTGCCTAAATAAATAAAATAATTATTTTAGATCTTTTCTTCAATAAAAAAAATAACAAACTTATTACCTATATTACATATAGTATGTTTTTGTTTATTATGAATTTCAATTATACAAAAAAGTAAAATATATAATAGTTATTTCATTTTGTTTAAAATAATAAATCATTAATTGAAAAAAATCAAATATTAAACTATTTTCAAAACAATTCAATTGTACGAGTTTAATACAAAAAGTATAGTAAAGGCTCAGTGAACCGTATGTGGAACTAAAATAAAAAGTTTATTTTTCCTTAAAATATAGTTTTATTTTTATTTTTATAAGTTTTTCTTATCTTCTGATCACTAATAACAAACTATATTTTTTGTCGCGCTCTAAAAAAAAATTGAGCCTTGTAGGGTTAGTCCTTTTTACTGAAAATAGACAGAAGTTCCGTCGTGCTTCAGATTCTGAATTCTTAATATCACAAAATATTCGGCCAATATTCATGAGTTCTTTAATTGACTCGGTATTTTTCTCAGAAGCACTAAGCTGATCCGATATTACTTTGCTAAGGTATGAAATTCCAGCTGCAATCTGTTTTTGTCTGGACTCAATGGCCTTGTCTCTTTTGGGGATTTGTTCGGTAACAGCGGCTTTTATTTTAGCATTAAACTGTGGTGCGGCTATATTTACACAATTTTCCGGCACTAGGTACTTTTTGAGTAGCTCTATCCAAGCCGTAAGTGCCTAAATGGTTAAATCTAGTTGCCAAGTCTTTGTTAATTTTACTTCCATATTCGACTACTAACGACGGATCTTTGTCCAAAATGTTTAAGATGTCTACATCAGGGGTGGACCAAAGACCACTAGGGCCAGCTTCAACATCTTGTGGAACCTCTGTGATGTCTATATTTTGAGATATTTAGTTAGTGCCAGTCTCCAAATCAATAGGGTAGTTGTAAAAAAGGAATGAAAATGTTTTTTAATTTAGTGTTAAACTTAATAATTTAGTGTTGTAAAAGTTTTTTTTAAATTAGTGTTAAATTTAATTTAGTGTTAAACTTAATATGAACCATTAAATTAATGTGCAATTTTTTTGGTTTACAAACCATAAATGATTTTCAGATATTGCGGCGTGATAGCCCCAATATTCATAATATTTTTCAGCTAAGTATACCGTGCGTCGAGATAGCCTCAGCTACTCTGATACACGTTAAAATTTTAATCAGACAGTTATTATTGCGTCCAAATAGTCCCTCAAACTACTCTGATGCAATCGATCATCAAACATCATGCGTCAAAATAGTCCCAAAGACTACTCTGTGCATAAAAAGCAATCGTTACTTATTAGTCTTTGCTTAAATAAAAATTGAAAGATGGGATCCGTTTTTTTCGACAATTTTTTTTGTCCTAATTTAATATGGCTTAGGGAGTTAGGCGTATATTTTTCATTATAATATTTTGACATAAGTAATTGTTTTTTGGCATACTATTTAAGTAAGCATAAATATGGTTTAGGCTAATGTTTTTTGCCCTAATTTTTATTTATATAAAGTTTTAAAGGCCTATTGTTTTTTTGTGTCAATTTCTACTACCACAATATCAATATGATAATTGGAAATCACATTTATTCCTTGAAGTGTTAACTTAAGTTAACAATTAATTATGATTTATCATTATCCACCTTTCATCCCAAAAAACGATAAAATACCTATAAGTTTTAGCCGTTTGTATAGCTAGAGGAGACACTTGCCCGCCGTTTTTGTCTCGTACCAGGATACCTTTGTTTACACAGAATTCTATCGCCGCGGCTTATATTTCGGTTCGACGCGATTCTGTTTCGGCGTGCAGTGGTACTGGGGGTAGCGATGCGCGTTTGTCTGGCACAGACTATAGTTAGTTAGTTAGTTAGATTAGTTGGTAAGTCTTAACTACAAGTTAGTTAACTGTTTTTATAAATTATTATTAGTATTGACGTCTATAAGTGTCTGTAAAGGTTTACATTGAATAAATAGTTTGACTTTGACTTTGACTTTTTGTCTAATATTATTATTAGGCATAAAGAAAGTGTTGGATTAGTCGAAACAGAAGGTGGGGTTTCAAAATCGGCTATAATTTGGATTGGTTTTTTGTCAGGATTTGAATTTGCATCATTTTTTATTTTCTTGATAGCTATTTGAATCTGAAAAACAAAAAGTAGGTATTAGGTATATCAAATATAACTTGAGTAAGTACCATAGTGCAAAAGTAGGTTACGGTGTGCGGCTAAGCCGCCATAATGTTTATTTTATTAAATGCAAACACACAATTTCCAAAACTTACTTTTTTCCTATATAATTACTGTACTTTTCTGTGCCTTCAAACAGTACTGTGCTGCCCACTGTTCTGCCTCATTGTTCTGCCCTCGAGTGGAACCGGCATTAGCGCCGCCAGAACCGGCGGGCGGGCGTGCTAACCACTTGACCACGGAGGTCGTCACACAATTGCGTCATCAACCGGGCCCGAGCTGCAGTAGCCGCCATCTGCGGTTACACGCACGCCTGCAACTCAACCTATACCAAACTGCCAAATTTCCCAATCGACATTGATCCTTATGTATTAGAGACAACGTTTAGAATGTATTGAAGAAATTTGTCATTTTGTGGTAGGCGAAGTGCTGGCTGTACCACGGCCGTAGGGCTCTGTGGTGTATAGTGTAGTCAAGCAGTCCAGTCGGTTGCTGACCGTCTAACTGACAGGACGGCAGCGCAGAAATAACGCGCGATTTATATTAAACGCGCCTGCTGTGCGCCCGAGTAACGGTGTAGTGTGTCTGAGCATTTTCAAGGAGTTTTTAAATAATAACGTAAGTGCTTTACTATGCTAAATGTGTGTGATAGAACTGATAGAAGCTTTGCGCTACCCAGAACCTCCCTGAAACCCTGAACCTTGAAACCTCTAGTATCCAGAAAGCTTCTGGAGCTTTAGTGGTATAACCCCACGGCTTTATTTGTATTTGTCTATGTTATCCTTTTAAATAATTAAACAGTTCCACAATTAATCAAAAATATTTTCTTAGCTGTTAGAAAGACGAAACATTTTAATACATAAAACGCAACTAGAGATAATTTTCTAATATTCAACCCTGAAAATTCATTTAAATAAAATTGATAAAATAAAAACTGAAATAAAGTTAAAAACCATAAATGAATAGCAAAAATTACAGATGCTCGCGCTTGTTTATTGCGTTTGTGTTATTAACTAGGTAACTAAATTCCGTCCGTACTTATTATTAATTAAATTCTTTACCACATTGTTATTTGGGTGCAATAAAAATCAGTTTTATTATAATATCTGTCGATATCAATTTAGGCTTTAATTAATAATTGATCAGAAGAGTTCAAGTACTTACCTAGGTACCTAATTAGAAGCACAGTTGTTTGTTATGATTGCAAAATATACAAACAATGCCACCCACGTAATGATTTAATGAGTTACCTCATATTTAGTTTTAATCAGTTCCTTTAATTAAAATTTGGCAGAAATATTATTCCTCGTGGTACCTAGGTACTTAGTTAGGTCCAATTAGAACTGCTTTGAAACCTAATTAAAACGAGACTTTATCCAGTTACGACTTTTTGCGATAATAGGTTATATGAATTTTACTTCTGTTTACATTTTTTGTATGATACCTTTGTATCTGCTAGCAAAGCACATTAGCACTTAGTAAAATCTAGTAGACTAGACATTATATGCTTAGCTTATTTTTGATATCTATCATCACCACACAGCCTAAACTGTTAAAATAAGAAAGCTGTTGAAAAGGAGGAGGTTCTCAATTCGTCGGGAGCTTTTATTATGTATGTTTCCTGATCTGAGTACACAAAGACGGTTGAACCGATTTAGATATTTCTTTTTTTACTGTGTAGGCACGAGTAGGTAAGTACATTTATGATATAGACAAGGCAAGGAAAATAGCCCTAAGAATTTGAATAGATTATGAAATAGTATGTATGATTAACAAACTATTATTTTATCATCATCATCAGCCTATAAACATCCCACTGCTGGGCGCAGCTCAGGCCATTCCAATCTATTTGAGATTGATGATGAATGAAGATGATTGCTGAGATTACTTAAATAATTTTAAGTACTTGTTAATAATTGTTTTGTTAGTATCCCAAAAATCAATAAAAAACATTAAGCCTTGAACATCGTTAAGACTTAATGACGTAACGTTACCGAAATACAATATTACCGCTTCCACAAAAATGTGTGAGGTCAAAGTTTTACTTTGCCGAACCCAGCATTAGGGAAACTGGTCTAAGATGGCCGGAGTAAAATATACCTATTGATTAATTTTATCCTTATTGACGTGTTTGATTCGGCCGTGAAGGCGCGATAGGTTAACTACATGCCCACCTGGCTCAGTCTCGATTATTATCTCATCATCGTCATCAGCCAATAAACGTCCCACTGCTGAGCACAAGTCTCCCACATTTGCAACAGCTCGTGGGGATATTGGGCCATAACCCACCACGCTAGCCCAATGCGGGTTGGTGGGTTTTAACGATTGCCATCTTACGACAATAACCGCGACCGACAGCTTTACGTGCCTTTCGAAGCACGGAGGAGCTCGTGGAGTTTTTAATTTGGTCACCCATCCAATGACCCTGCATTGTGAAAGTTGCCGTAGACCAAACGCCTTAGCTGCTGTGCTATTTAGCTCCTCAACATTATTATTCATCTGTACATCTATACTAATATTATAAAGAGGAAACATTTGATTGTTTGTTTGTATTGAATAGGCTCCGAAACTACTAGACCGATTTAAAAAATTCTTTCACCGTTGGAAGCTACACTATCTCCGGGTGACATAGGCTATATTATATTTTTTTTAAATTAGGGATCCTTACTAAAACTCAAATAAATTCCTTAAATCGCGTGCGGTAAGAAAACTATTCATGATAAAATAAAATTATTATATACCATTATCTACAAAAATTTCGCGATAGCATATATCTAACTATTTTAGTTACGTCACAATTAGTGTTCTTGGAAGGGAGTCATTAAGAAAATTCGTCACGGGGTACGGGGTCCACGCGACCGAAGTCGCCGCGCGGCGGTCTGCTAGTAACCTATTTAACCGACTTCAAAAAGAGGTTCTCAATTCGTCGAAATAAATATGTTTTATGTATGTTCCCCGATAACTTAAAGACGCTTGGACCGATTTGGATTTTTTTTTGTCTGAAAGGGTGTACCTTACAGGTGGTCCCGCAGTCATCAGGTCAATATCTGATGATGGGTTCCTGGAGAAATCGAGGAAACTTTTCAAATATTATAGGCACACCTATAGCGATTTAGGTATTATTTGCAAGAACCTAGGCACTTGTCCACGGGAAGCACCATTTGGCGAAGTGGAACTGTTGATGAAGACCACAGACGGCCACCGGAACTACTCAATACTAAATATTTTTGGTGTTTGCTATGCGATTACCAACTTTAATGTGGTTGCTAAACAATTTATTCTCGCCACAATGCATCACAGTCAAGTGGAGCTAATGGTAAACCACCAAGAGAACTCCTCAAGAATTAACGTCCCTGCATCGGAAAAAACAATATTTTGTACAAAATGATAAGCAGTTGACATTAAGATGTTGTAAATTAAAAAAAATACTAACCAAGCCAATAAAAGTGACAAATAAATAATATTGTACTATTACTTACTACTACTTCTATTTTTTATTTTTCTGTGTAAACGTAGGTACGTTTACACTAAAAAATATAAAATATAAAAATGTTCAAACAAAAAAAATAAACCGACTCCAAAAAACAGAGAAACTAAAAAGAACAAAATAATTGTGTTATCTTGAATAACTAAATTTAATCCCCACAGTTGAAATTATACTTATATACTTTTGAAGACGGTGCCAAGCCAAATTAAATGAATAAGAAAATATTCCAAAAACAAAAATAATACGTACTTAGTGTGTTCTTCTATACAATTTCCAACACATCTTTAAATCTACCTATAAGTCTATGTGTTTTCCATAATGCTAAGCAAACCGCCTAATTAAATTGTATAAAGGCAAACGCAGGAAATATTTTAAGGATTGGCATCGACTTCAAAAGTATGTAAGTAAGTGTAATTTTAACTGTAGGGATTAAATTTAGTTATTCAAGATAACACAATTATTTTGTTCTTTTTAGTTTCTCTGTTTTTTTGGAGTCGGTTTATTTATTTTTTTAAAAATTTTACAGGACTTCTTGGCGGGAAAGTGAAGCGTCATGTCTGCATTTTTGTTTTATTTTCTGTAATTTGTGTTTTGTCGAATATTAATGTGGAATAATGGTGAATTATTTACTGTTAAGTGTTCGTGAACGTGCATGAGTGTTGGCAAATAAAACAACACAGTGCAACATCACTTTTCAAATTGTCTCAAGAAGTCCGTGTGCGATCTCAATGAAGTTCCACAGCTTTATTGAGTCTCATTTACTATTAAACGATCATTTCACTCGTTATCATCTACTTTATGCAAAGAAAATATTCACTTTAATAATAATCTTGACACTGGCTAAATGTGCTGACCGCACGAAGCCATTAAACCTTTATAAATAAAATTAATTGCTACATGTATTGACTGTGACCGTGTGGCTCGATAACCGGAGGTCCAGGTTTCAATCCCAGCTCGGGCAAAGTGTGTTTCGGATTTTTCGAAAGCACCCGGGCTTGTGATCACCAACCCGCATCCGTGGTGATTACGCCGATACCCATCTATTGCAGCTAGGGTTGCCAGGTCGCCAAACCTAATAGCCGGACATTTGGGTAAAAAGGCCGGACACCCTACATTTTTGGGGGGGCTTTCCGTTTTCATCCCACTTTTTCATCCCATCTTCTTAAAATAATAAGAAAAATTCCGCTTTCGTCCCATTGCCTAAATCAATTCCGTTTTCATCCCAAGGGGACACTATTTGAGCAGAATGTAATGGCAGCAGATAAATAGAATAAAATGTTTACTAGAAAAAAAGTCAACCAGTTCCAGGAAGCTCGAATGAGATTCAGTAGGGTTCATTGGGAAGCAGTGGACCGGCAATCCAAAGGTCATGGGTTCGTCCTGAGACTGGTTGATTTTTTTCTCGTAAACATTTTATCTTATATCTACATAGCATGGTGAATGCAAAATTTCGATAATAAAGATAAATAGAAATCAAACAATTATTGATTAAATTGTTTTGGTAATTTTAAATATTTTTAATCTTAATACCTACAATAATATCTTTTTTTATAACTTTTTTGCAGTCGTCAACTATTGATAGTAATTGGTCATGGGATGAAAGCGGAAAGAATTATGGGTTGAAAAAGGAATATATTTTAGGTTGAAAACGGAATTAAATTGACGTGGGACGAAAAAGTGGGAAGGAGCGACCGACAGTCGACTCGCCTGCGCTCGGCCACGCTCGGCGCTTCGTTTGCAAAATGTAAAAAGCCTAACAAAAGCCGGACAAGACACCGTTTACTTTGGCCGGACACGCAATTAAAAAGCCTAACTATGTCCGCCTTTATCCGGACGCCTGGCAACGCTAATTGCAGCGATGACTCGATTTCAATGATGAAGGCCATTCCCCTCGCATTGAGAAAGTACCTCCTCTATAGGTACTACTTATACTTTACAGCGTCTAATAATAAAGTAATATTTCCAATGGATTTACACAGTTCATCGACCATTATTCACGCTCGTGGCGATACTGACTGCTAAGTATTATGACAAATTGCTTACTGCACGCAAGTACGCTAGGCCTCAGTACAGTAGAAGCTTGAAACTTTAGCACCATGTCACACCAACTGGCTCGGAACAAGGACGATCTTATTTGTCTATGGAAAAATATATAGACCGAACTCAAAATTTAGATTCACCGAAATATCGATTTTAAGTAGCCGAATTTATAACATAGCTTAAAATAAAGAAAATATCTTAATTCAGTGTTTTTAGAAAAAGTGCGTAGTGCAACCATAATGTATTTATTGTATGAAGGCAGTGGCAGTTGCTGGTGTGACAAGGTACTAAAGTGTTAAGTTAGTTCTAGTTCAACCCGCGACGACGACATGAATGTCGTGTCGTACAATATTGTCTTAGAGTGTTTACTATGTTAACGGTTTATATGAACTATCGTAGAGCTGTGTGGCGGCGGCTAATCTATAATATAAAAACCTTTGACTATATACATGTCTAGACGGAGCATTGCGGTACAAACGCTTCTCAAAATCTGCCCGGTTTTTGTATTGAATTTGAAGTGTGCGTGACAGCCGCGTATGACTGACACTAGCGCGAATGGTTGCCAGCGAATGCCTAATTTCCGATAAAGTAGGGAAAAAATATTTAAGCACAATACAATTTAAAATGATTCATAACATAAAATAACTTTTTAAATTAGGTATGTCTATCGTATATGTAGATATGACGCATAAAAGAAGCTGGTGTGTTTAGAAGAAATTGATGATTGAAGGCGAGGGCAAGTATACAATAAAATAATGCGCTAATGGAAGCCTGCGTGCGTGTGATATGTTTGTAATAGGGACGAAATAGAAGCAACAGGCAGGATGATTTAGATTTAATACTTAATCAAAATTGATTTTTTAATTAGAAATTTAAATATTTTAAATTAAAATCAAAACAATTAATGGCTTTCTCTTTGTATTTGTTTCTTAAATAACTTTCGTTTGGATGTTACATCATTTATCATGTTCTTTAATTTCTTATTATGTTGAAACCTTAAAGTTAAATATTTCAACGACTTCTTTCTACCGGATCAGTTGGAAATCTGAAAATTAAAATGTTTGCTATGTGGTCGAACAGTTGTAAAGGTTACATAATTTGATGACTGCTCATCAATATCCGTGTCCAATAGTTTACATGACACGAGAAATATTGACCTTTTAGGGGCACAAACATACACCCCAGCACTTTCTCAAACATCGTCATCATCATCATCAGCCTATAAACGTCCCAATGCTGGGCGCAGGCTTCCCACGTGGAGATAGCACGTTGGGATATTGGGCCATAACCCACCACGCTGGCCCAATGCGTGTTGCTAGGTTTTAACAACTGTCATCTTACGACAACAAACGGGACCAACGGCTTAACGTGCCTTTCGAAGCACGGAGGAGCTCAAGATGTTTAAAATTTGGTCACCCATTCAGCGACCCGGCATTGCGAATGTTGCTTAGCGGGCAAGATCGCAAGCCGAACGTGCTAGCGTATGCGCCATCGAGCTCCGAAGCATACATACTGCCATCCCCTACATACATATACTTAAACACACACTTCTTACATAAATACTTACGTACATTCCATTTCAAACATAATATTTTTTTTATTCATTTCGAATATCGATACCATACCACAATAACAATTTATAATAATAGTATTATAAAAAATTACAGTAGGTATTATATTTTTTCTTGTTTTAGAACGGAACCTATAATCCAGCCAAATTCGATGACGAATGTTTGTAAACAGATTACTGTTATACCTAGTTGCAGTAGGATTTTACTTTTTCTTGAGAGACATTCACGAGAAAACAGTTAAATATTGTGTCTTTCTTTTAAAAAAACAGTAAAAATCCTAGTGAAACTAGACATTTGCACAAATGACAGTAATATGTTTACAAACATTTCGCATCGAATAGGAACCGTGACATTTATTCACGCTCTTATAAATCAGACATCAGTTTAAAAAAAAGAAACTTTGAAAGGGTTCCAATAATAATTTTATTTAATGTATTTACGTTATTTACAACAAGACCATGTATAAATACAAACTTACAAGACTGAGAATTTTTTATCATACTTATTATATTTAAAGCGGGCAAGATCGCAAGCCGAACGTGCTAGCGTATGCGCCATCGAGCTCTGAAGCATACATACTACCATCCCCTACATACATATACTTAAACACACACTTCTTACATAAATACTTGTACATTCCATTTCAAACATAATATTTTTTTTATTCATTTCGAATATCGATACCATACCACAATAACAATTTATAATAATAGTATTATAAAAAATTACAGTAGGTATTATATTTTTTCTTGTTTTATAATAATGGGAATTCAACATTTTGATACCAGCAACACTACGCATACATGGCCGACATTATTGATAAACTTTAAATTTTCATTAAAATTTATCGATACTTACAGATGAAACGTGACTTTCCTTTTCGAAAAGATTTTTCTTTTGTAGTTTCGACAGAGTGACAGAAGACACTGACCGCCAGGATTGCGCGATAGGCTAATTTTGGCCTATAAATTTTTCTACGTTTTTTTACGGCCAGGGTCTATCTAGACATGTATATAATCAAAGATAAAAACCGGCCAAGTGCGAGTCGGACTCGCCCATGAAGAGTTCCGTAGCAGCAAGTAACATCATAAAAAAATTCTTGTAGTTCGTTGTAACTTTGATCGATGTTTTAATAATAGTGTATTTTTTTTAAATTAATTAATTTATGAGGTATTAAAAAAAAACTACTTAATAGATCTCGTTCAAACCAATTTTCAGTGGAAGTTTGCATGGTAATGTAAATCATATGTTTTTTTAGTTTTATCATTCTCTTATTTTAGAAGTGGGGGGAGGGGGACACATATTTACCACTTTGGAAGAAATGATATTAGAAACCTCAATATCATTTTTGAAGACTGGGTTAGATGAAAAAAAAGTTTTGAGTTTTAGTTCTAAGTATGGGGAACCCCAAAATTTTATTGTTTTTTTTTCTATTTTTGTGTGAAAATCTTAATGCAATTCACAGAATACATCTACTTACCAAGTTTCAACAGTATAGTTCTTATTCTTTCGGAAAAAAGTGGCTGTGACATACGGAAAGACAGACAGACAGACATGACGAATCGATAACGGTTCCGTTTTTGCCATTTGGCTTCGGAACCCCAAAAAAAAATCGCTGCAAATATGTTGCTAAATCTCGAGAGCAGCTGAACCGATTTCGCTAATTCTTTTTTCATAATATTCCTTGAAGTACGAGGATGGTTCTTACGGAGAGAAAAAAAATAAAGCATCGACTGTCACGGGGTACAAGGTGTTCAAACGGACGTAGTCGCGAGCAGGCCGCTATACTACAAAACCATCTATTCCTCTGGGCGTAAACAAGGCTACTAACGAACTGAAGACTGCTAATACCTTAGAACATTATCTATTCCGAGGTTCATCATTCAACAGCGTAGAGCGGTGATGGGTACACCATCATGCTGAGCACACGTGTGCAGTTGTAATTTGGTGGATGCACTGCTTTTGCGGTCCGTATATTGCCTAGCCTCTGACTAACTCTTTGGGGATAGATACATACATAAAATCGCGACTATTATCCCCGAAGGGTTAGTCAGAGACTAGGCAATGAGGGCCGCAAAAGCAGTCCTATGCCATGTCATCATTTTTGTTGCGCACTGGCAATTAGTGGAATTCTCTGCCATCGTCTGTGTTCACAAAAACTATAACCTGAATGCCTTCAAAGCGAGAGTTAATAGGCATTTTCTGGGGCAGCTCGCTCCATCGTAGATCTCATCTACATCACCATCAGGCGAGATCGAGGTCAAGAGGTGTGTTATTAAGCATAAAAACGTCCACTTTTCACCAGATAGCGACTGCACATGAGTTTAGCGTGATAGGTGGCGAGCCCATCGCCGTTCTATGCTGTTAGAAGACTGTGCAGTCGTTCGTCGCCTTTTACGACACCCAAGAGAAGAGAGGGGGTGGTCGTATCTTTCACCGCTAAGCGACACGGTTTGAAATACGAATACGATAATAGTCGTGAGGGATCTAATTTTTTTGTTATTTTACTTAAAAGCACATTAACATTTTTTTGTTTATACTATTTACAAGACACTACTGCACACGACTAATCAAAAAGTCGGCATTGCGGTTCATAAACCGTAGATATTTATTGTTTCAGCATTCTAAACCTAAACATGGATTAATTATAAAGTCGGCATCAAGTGAAAGTCGGCATAAAGGAACCAAAATCAAAGAAACTTGTAAATTCGGCATAAGGGTAATCGTTGTATGATATTTCAGTAAAGTCGACAAACTGGGAAAGTCGGCACAAGGGTCCTAACTCGTATAAACTATCGATAGGTACTGAGATTAGATGCCATTTACATAGTTTATGTGAACAACCATTAATTCAAAGAGTATCTTAGAGTGTTACCAGACCAATCGATCGACGACGGTCGGTCGACGTCGATCGATAGGTCTGGTGGCTTTAATTGGTCAACGGATACCGTTCGACTAACCAATCGATCGACGGTCGGTCGACGTTGATCGATTAACCTCGGCTATATTCCATCAGTTTCTTCCGAAATGTATTCAGAAGAGGATGCGTTGTTCTTGGCCAGTACGATGTTACTCGTACTATTATTACGAAGACGCAAACGCAGAAGAATCTAGATGCGGCCGTTTTTTAAAGACAAAGTATAAAAATGCCTACCGCCTACTGCCTCTGTGGTTTAGCGGCTAAGCCACCGGTTTTAGACCCAGAGGTCCCGGGTTTGATTCCCAGCGGGGGGTGCATCTTTGTGTGCTCGGTTTGGTTGGTGGTATGGCTGTTAAGTCCGCCTGGCTAGCTACCACCATCTTATCTAAGTCTGTCGCCATAACAACGATGTTTATAGCATTGTTGGGTTCCGTACAGTTTAAGATAAGATAACCAGTTCCTCAGTGGTTGAGGATTCCGGGTGAAGCGCGCTTCCACCTTCGGCCTTATCGTCACTTACCATCAGGTGAGATGAAGACCAAGCGCTTACCAGTTGTAGAATTAAAAAAAAAACTGTGTATGGAGAATGTTACGAGAGAGTAAGTAAAAAAACAAGCAAAAACACCTGTGGAAAGGTGTGGTCCGTAAGTACCCCTACCGGAAATCTGAGAGGCGGTTAAAGGTTAATCGGTTATCGACCTTTGGTAGTGGTGTGACAAATATCTACTTACTAAGCTATAATGTTTACTAGAAAAAAATCAACCAGTCTCAGGAAGTTCGAATGGGATACGAACCCCATGACCGTTGGATTGCCGGTCCACTGCTCTAATCGCTTAGCTACCGAGACCCCAGAAGACTCGTTGAATTCTTTCTAGTAGTTGATGGTTTACGCTGCAAGCCAGCCAAATATAGGATAAAAGTTCACTAGAAAAAACTTTTTTTTTCTAGTAAACCTTTTATCCTTTATCTTTATAGCATTGTGAATGCAAAATTTCAATAATAAATATATTTATATGCAATTACGTCTTTATGATTGTTAAATACTTGCAATAGCAGGTACCTATTTCTTTTGACTGTGAGGGTAGGTAAACCTTCACAGTCAACTACTAGAAAGATTTCAACAAGTCTTCTGGGGTCTCGGTAGCTTAGCGGTTAGAGCAGTGGACCGGCAATCCAAAGGTCATGGGTTCGAATCCCAGTCGAGCTTTCTGAGAATGGTTGATTTTTTTCTAGTAAACATTTTATCCTATATCTATATAACATTGTGAATGCAGTTTCAATAATAGAGATACCTAGGTTGTGGTAAATAGACGTTGAGAAGGGACATAAGGGACCACGGTATGATGCTAAATGCTAAGCAGAATAAAGTGTGTCATTTCAGTGCTAGTGTTAAGCTTTCTGCTTAGAGCAATACTTGGTTTAATTCTCTAGCTCTAAGGCTTTCCGTCATACGATTTTTCCTAATTCCATCACCTATTCAGAGTTTCGCTTTTTTAAGCTTTTTTTATTATGTCTACTTATTTACATAATATAAGCTTATAGTTTTGCTCCTAACGTGCCAATTGGATACGACAAAACGACATGCCCACACATAAAACGATTACCTAAGCTTGTGTCAAGTCAAGCGGCGCCTGCCATTTGATTACGCAACTGCGATTCAAAATTCTCGTTCTTTTGAGTTCAACGATCGCGTACACAGGATGGAGGATAGCACACCGTCTCGTGATGTAATCTTTATTTGAAGACCTCGATACTTTGTTGTATAAATGTACGTTAGATAAAATAAAATAATAAATCTTTCCTACAATCACACCAATTATCTAGCCCAAGAGAAGCTTCGAAGAAACTCGTTAAATGGTTACTAGACAACGGATAAACATACTTAAAATACTTAAATACATACTTATTATACATAGAAAACACCCAGACCCGAGACAATTTAGAAAACAATAATTTCTAAATTGACCCGACCGGGGATCGAACCCGGGACCTCAGAGATGGCGACACCATGAAAACCGGTGTACAAACCACTCGACCAAGGAGGTCGTATATAGATACATAGGCCAAGGCAGATCTGTAAAATACGTAAACACGTTTTCGTACAGCAAAGTATCTACTATGAGTCGAAAAATGGTAAGTAACTTATGGTATAAAAATTATTTGAGCAGCTCAATACATTTTCGTATATCAAATAAAGTAAGATATTATGGCCCACTAATGGGCAAATTCACTGAAATCAAGTGTTCGCTACCACCACGCTTGCCTAATGTGGGTTGGTGGTCACAAACCCGGGCTATGCTTATCACAAACCGGGGCTATGCTTATCACAAACCCAGGCTATGCTTATCACAAACCCGGGCTATGCGTCGAAAAATCCGAAACACACTTTGCCCGACCTGGGAATTGAACCTGGGACCTCCGGTTATCAAGTCGAGCGCTTAGCCATCGGCCACCGACGTGTTCGTGTGTCAAACATAATTGATAATACGCAATTTTCGGTACCATTTTCAAAGTCGAAATTTTTAAAGACAAATAAGCCAATTTTAATGAAACTAAGATTCTAAAGTAAAATACAGGGATCTAAATAGTTTGTTTAAATTTTTTTTAAAAAAGCGTATTTGGCTGAGTTATTGCGGTTTAAAGTCCGCTATAGAAAGTTTAAAATCGCAATAACTCAGTTAAATAAACGTTTTTTAGAAATGTTTTTAACAAACTATTTGGATCTCTATATTTTACTTCAGCATGCCGAGTTTCATCAAAATTGCCTTACTGGTTTTTAAAAATTTCAACTTGGAAGTTTGTATGGGAAACCGAAATGCGTAAAACCTCTTAATTGTCTTTATTGAATTTCCTTCATTCATTTCGCAGATATATCTTATATTGGTCAAGACCGACAACAATATAACGATAACAAAGTTGCCAATAAATTGTTGCATCGAGAGGTTACCATACTTATTTGTCCTGAATATAAAAATAGCTAACGGAGGTCGCGCGGCAGGCGAGGTCACCCGGTGGGTCAAAACGCAAACTTTAAAATTTTACTTTCCTTGTCTGTATTCAAATGTTTCTGTACCTTGATGAAGCAAAGGAAGTCTGTAATAATGAATCATGATCGTAGCAAATAGAATGCGTGGTCCCCGCCTACCCCTGCGGGAATCGGGATATTATCTATCTGAAAGCGGTTACGGTATAAGGTTGCGTTACCGGTATCAAAGAAGTGTTATTTTTTTATTTTTATTATTTAGCCCAATCTGTCCCACTGCAGGGCAAAGGCCTCCCTCTCCTTCTTCCACACAACTCTGTCTACTGCTACTACAGGCCAATCTTTTTTGTAGGAGTCAAGCTCGTCACGCCATCTTCGCCTTGGTCTGCCGCGATGTCGTCTAGCATTAAATGGGACCCATTCGGTTGTTCTTTTCGCCCATCTTTCGTTTGACATGCGGCAAACGTGTCCGGCCCAATCCCACTTAAGCATAGCGGCCTTTTGGGTAACGTCCATGATTTTAGTTTTGGCGCGCGGCGTTGTATTTCTTATGCGGTCCGTAAGACGGACCCCAAGAATGCTGCGCTCCATTGCACGCTAACAAATCTCGAGCTTGGACCTCTGCTGAAGTGTCAAAGACCAGGTTTGTGCGCCGTATGTGAGTATTGGGAGAATACACACGTCCATACATCTTTCATTGACCAATAGCTCCTCCAGGCGCTTTCAGTGCGTCGAGCAACTTTTTTGTCTTGTCGCGCCTGGAAAGAGACCATTTGGCCAAGATAGGCATAATCTTGGACGTATGCTATCTCCTCCCCTTCAATGTATATAGTCTTCTTTTAATGCTGTTCGTCATGATTTTGGTCTTCGACATATTCATTCTCAGTCCAATCTCGAGGCTTACCTTGTTCAAGTCTGCGAGCATGTTACCCAAACCAGCCGCTCTGTTGAAAAGAACTATATCATCAGCGAAGCGGAGATTTGATAGTCTCTTCTCATCGATGAGTATTCCCTGATCTGCCCAGTTTTTTTCTAAGGATTTAAAGGCTTCCTCAAGTGTGGCAGTATAAAGCTTTGGAGACAACGGGTCTCTTTGCTTGACTCCTCGTTTGATAAGAAAAGGTGGTCCGGTGTTGTTAATTTTCAATGATGCTGTGCTATTATTGTATATGGTCTTAAGTATGCTTATGTAGGTGGGTTCTATATTTTGCTTAGTGAGAGCGTTAAAGAGTGAGTCGTGGTTTATGCTGTCGAAGGCCTTTGCATAATCGACAAATGCCAGATATAAAGGTGTTTTAAAGTCCGTACACTTCTCAATTAGCTGGTTTAGCGTGTGCAAATGCTCGGTGGTAGAGAAGCCTCTTCTGAACCCAGCCTGTTCTGGTGGTTGATAGAAATCGAGTTGTTGTGAGATGCGGTTTTCAATGACTTTCACAAACGCTTTATATAAATGTGACACAAGGCTGATGGGGCGATAATTGTTTATGTCAGTTTTTTCTCCCTTTTTTATGTATTAATATTATAAGAGAGTGGCAGAATCCTAACGGGATAGCATTAGCCTTGAGTATGGAATTAAACAGGTTGGTTATTTTCGGAAGTAGTTCTGGTTCTCCGATTTTGAGGGCTTCTGTAGTGATACCGTCTTCCCCGGGGCTTTTAGAATATTTCATGATTTGTAATGCATGGTGCACCTCGTAACCAGTAATTGGCGGAACATCAGTGGTATGTGAGGTGGAGGGTAAAGGGTTTTGGGAAGGGGTTGAAAGAATGGCCGTTGAATATAATTTTTTGTAAAAATTAGAACAAATATTTAAGACTTTGTCTTTCTCGCATCGTGTAGCCCCCGAACTATCCTTTATTTTACTGATAGATGATCGTCCTTTATTAATGCCTTTTTTGGCGATTTTAAAAGATTTATTAGATTCAAGAGCTATTTGCACTATCTTATCATTGTTATGGCGCATGTCCTCTCGGATACTTCTTTTAACCTTTTTGTCAATCACCCTAAACGCTTGTGAGTCATAAGTAGTCGTAGTCCGCCTTTCTTCGATCAGCTTAAGAGTCTTGTCGCAATGTTTGAAATGTTTCGGTTTTTGAGGTTTTAATTTGAGGCTAGCATTTTTAATGGTATTCTTTATGTTTATGTATTCTTCCTCTAAGTCATCGGTGTCTTTAAGTAGGGCGAAGCTATTTTTTAGTTCTATGTTAAATTTTTAGATCAGGTAGGTATGACTTTTCGAAGCGTCTATAGTATTGCGAACGACTTGTGCTCTGTGTATTTTAAAATTAAATCTTACCACTATGCGTAGTGGACGGTGATCTGAACTGTAACGAATCTGGTTCAAAATTTGCAAACTTTTGATAATTTGTTTGCTCGAAGACAAGCAGTAATCGATTTCATTTCTCGTAGTTCCGCTAGGAAATAACCATGTCCACCGACGATGCGGTTTTATGAAAAAGATGCTATTGCTGATACTTAAATTTTGTCCATAGGCAAACTGAAGTAGGCGGTCTCCCCGCAAATTCCTAACACCCAAAACATTATAGGTCCCATGATACTTCGATTGTCATGTTCTGTGCTTACGCCAGTTTTGGCATTTAAATCGCCTAGAACTATTGTCCAAGTTCCTCCATGTTCGTCACATGCTTTGTTGAGCATGTTCGTCACATGCTTTGTTGAGCATGTCGTAAAACTCTTCTACTTCGTCATCTGGGTGTGCTGATGTTGGAGCATAAACTTGGATCATGGTGAGAGTTTTATTTTCAGCGATCTTGAGTGTACCTAATAAAATAGAGTTAAGGCTATACAGTTTTTTTTTACATTTATAAAAATATAATATCGACGGTCATAAACTCAATTGGCGTAAGGGACATAAGTAAATAAATAAATAAAAAATCTTTATTGCAGTAAAATACAAGTTTTTACATTAAGTTGTTTTGGAGGTCTTCTTTTTGGTATGGAAATACCTGTGACAAAAGACCTCACTCTTCCATAGCCAGTATTTTTACTTAAATTGTAAGTAAGTATTATTTATGACAAGAGTCAGATTTTATGGGTAAATAAAATGTAGTACATTTAACCTTAAAACAAATAGCAATAATGTGTTGTGTGTGTAAATTACCGTTATTTAACCTTTATGCGGTATCGGTACCGAAAAACGTAGCATTGGCAGTTGCGGGGCGCGGGGTTTAGGGGTTTTGATATCGAGAACAAAGCAAACTAATGCAAATTAATGAGAAAAACCCATGATATTAGTCGTTTATGCTTAAAATGGTTGTTAGCCGTCTCTTTCAACAATATGGTAACATTGGTAACCTATCATAAATTCGAAACTTTTCTGTGAGTACCTACTAATTTCAATTGTTCGAAAACGGTATGACGAAGTTTTAAATACCAGATTTAGCTTTTACATAATTTTGTTAATACATAAACATAACATAAATACGTTTCATTTTCCAGAAAAACTATTAGCCGATTATCAAAAATCCTTTTTTTTATTTGGAAGATGTTTTGCTTACAATAAATTTAATATCTAGAAGCATAGAATTCGAAGTAACTTTTTCTCTTAAATTTCATACCCAGATTTTCGTTTTTTTTCATATATTCATGTTATTAGGTAAATAAACAAAAATGTCTTATAACGTTAATACTTTGTGTTTTCGGTAAGGTTGTGCTACAAAAGTCAGTGACAGAATCGAATAGCGGCAAAACCGACTCCACGTGGTCTTGTCTGCCCTACGCTTAGAGCATTCATGGTTGAATCCCTACGCTACGATTACAAGTTGATCGATTATATTATTAAGGATTTTTATAAATCTAGCAACCCCTCAGGCCCCAAGCGATCGCATGAGACCGCACCTACAAAAACACACTTGACTTTGTACCGTGTTTTTATAGACTTACAGACTACTTTAGTATGAACAAGTTTGGTTATTTCGGTTCTGTGGTACATCTTATGCATTGTTATCGCAAAATATCGCACAGTCTATGCTCCATTCTGTCAAATTTGACGTTGACAGTTGCGCCAATTTTTTGTTAGAAATGTGCCACGAGGCCCACGAGTGAGTGGTGAATAGCTTCAGCCAAACGTTGAGTGGGATTTCAAAACATAAAGTTTTTGAAAAAAATAACAATCGATAATCGGCTTTCAAAACTATGTCAATTGTGTTTTCGGTAAAAGGAAAATCATGGAAAACAAAAAACTACAAAACGTTTTCGGCCTAATAAAATTCGTACAAGAAAATTTAGAATTTAAGATAGGTAACGCCGAAAGCGAAATAAATTTGTATGTCGGAATATTCCGGTAACCGTTATTTTTCGGAATGACGTCATAACGCAATATAAAGATACCATATATTTTGGGTTATTCAGTCCCTGCTATGTACTATTCATGTCCTACGCCCTTCCTGCGCTTTTAACTGGCTTCAAAAAAAGGAGGAGGTTCTCAATTCGTCGGATATAGATCAACAAAGGATTATTGTTTGTGTTCTTGTGTTAATTCTGATTGTGACATAGATTTCGTATATTATTAACCTAAAAACTAATATGAGCATGAAACATTGAAACACGCCGTATACCACAAGCACGCATCACGTTTCTAATCATGTTTGTTACACATTTTATACGGTTTTTACGATATGTTTTAATAGATTTTAGACGATTTTCAATGCCAAAATATAATATTAAGAGTTAAGTAGGTAAAATATTGATTAAAAATATAAACTTACTTAGTAATTTTGTTGGTCTAAGTAGGTGGTACCTACTTGATATCCTAATCAGTAAAACAAAAACCGCTAGTGAAATATAGGTAAGCTACCTACCAAAATATTGAAGTTCTATATTTTTATAGGCACTTTTTCAAACATTAATTTGTGTAGCTACAGGTAAGGAACACTATTATAAATTAATCAATTTGTACAATGAACATATTGCGATCCGTGCCCGAGACTGCGTCCGTGTGCAGTAGTGTGCACGTCTTGTATCCCGTGACGAATTTCCAAACAGATTCTTTCATACAAATCCTGTTAATAACAAACACAACAAAAAATAATTAGCCAAAGAGTGCAGTAAAATATATTCGTGGCAATTCATTTGTATATAAATGTATGAATACAAGTAGGTAGGAACCAATTAGTTACGATTTGTAAAAGGTTTAAAAAATGTCCCTGAGCAAGTTTGAATCCTCCCGCGTTAAATTATATGTACAAAAAGATATAACTTTAAACACCGTTTCATTAAACTTTATTTATGTTGACTCCGAATTGCATAATAATATATTATGTTGATGTGTTTGGAGTCAGCTGCGGATCGCTTATCATCATTCAATACAACAACCCGCTGCGCTGGACCCAGTCTTGGAATCTTGTATGGAGTTACGGTACCCAACATTCACAACAGCGGAAAAATAATCAAGAAAGCCATCCAATAAAGAGGTTTGACAAAGGTTTCAAAATATCGATAACCGATATCCCGATATACAGGGCGTTACACGGATATGCCACACGGTGGGAAAGTAGTACCTTGAATATTGAAAATACAATAACTTCATTTTGATTTAAACAATTTAAACTGCATTCAATTTTTTATTAGGTACTATTGTCTGCCTGAACCAGAAAACGAACCTACTAAATAAGATTTAAAAAAAACTGTATTTTTTATGATACCGATGATCGTAACGATGTTCAATAAAAAGGATAATTTTTTTCTAACAATCGTGAATAAAACGCATCGTTCGTATATAAACGGAAAACCATGACATTTGATTTTAAAATAATTACGTTTATCTGTTGGACATCTCCATGATAGCATAGTTGGTAGTGCACCTGACACGGAATGTCACAAAGGTGTTGGTTCAAATCTAGGGTCCGAGGTTCAAATCCAGCTCATGGATTTTTTCAATAGTTTAGCCATAATCAAAGAGTTTAGCCATAGGACTAAAATTATGTAACAATATACCTACATTACACCTATTTCGCAAGAAATCAGGACTAAACAGGATCTCCGGATGTCAGACGCAACATCATTGCCATCATCATCATTTTCAGCCCGTATAAACCCACCCACTGTTGGGCACTCCTTCATGTGGGCTATTCCTTTCTGTTTGAGCTGATCTCATCAGGGATTTTTAGTGTTCAGCTCTATTCAAAATAGTTTATTTTCCATCACGTTATTTAATGCTCTTGCGCTAAGTAAACAGGGTACTTGTTCCATAGAGTAAACAAACAGACGCAAATTGTCTTTGAGACCATCTTTATAACTGTGAAGCGAAGTTGCAAATCTTTCCATATTTATCATAGAGTTGGTACTCTTTCCCCTATTTATACTCTTTTCTTTGTTGCAAACTTAATCTGTGGAAGTAACCAAGTAACGAATTTTGACATCCCTAATATTTACTGAACCTTGATCAAATAATATTTAGCCAACTAGATATTTTAAATGGTAATTTGTGCAAAAAGAAAATGAATTTAACTTCGACGTGAAGAGAATACAGGTAAAATCATATGATTCCTTGATCACGTGGAGTTATTTTGCAAGTTTTAATCATAAATAAAATAAATAAATAAATCTTTCCTACAATCACACCAATTATCTAGCCCAAGAGAAGCTTCGAAGAAACTCGTTAAATGGTTACTAGACAACGGATAAACATACTTAAAATACTTAAATACATACTTATCATACATAGAAAACACCCAGACCCGAGACAATTTAGAAAACAATAATTTCTAAATTGACCCGACCGGGGTTCGAACCCGGGACCTCAGAGATGGCGACACCATGAAAACCGGTGTACAAAGCCACTCGACCAAGGAGGCCGTCAAACAAAAGTAGTAATATCAAAGTGCCTTGTACTTCCTACCTCTATTCTATCTACTATTTATTGTAGGTACAGTAGATACCTAATTTCTTATGCTTGTTGTCTACTCAATACTAAAGCATTATTGTTCTGTTATTGTTTAGGAAAAATAAACATTTAGATTGCAAACGGCTGTTGTGTCGTAAAATTTTTGAATTTTAATTTCAATAATACTTGTAGGTAGGTCTTTGATTATATACATGTAGGCAATGATGTTACAATAAAAAGAGGATGTAGGTAGGTATAATTAGGTCTTGATTACTTTGTTCGACTTTCAGGTATCTACGTTTATCCCTAGGCTTTTGAGAAATCAAATCTCCATGAAATCAAATGAATATTTCAGCTTTTTTTTGAGAAAGATATAACTTTAGAAGAGTTTGAATATTCGGACGCTATAAAATGTGACGTTTCTGTGTCTAATGACTTCGGTTTCCCTGTGCATCGTAAGTTTGTACTTAACTATGAGGACAACAAGGTCATATTATTATTACAATATTCATAACAAGGTACTCAGATATACCACGTGCGCGTCAATGTAGATACATTATTTATGACCGAAATATTACTATTATTACTTACTTTAACCAGCGGATCACCCGCGGCTTTCCGCCTGAACTGCTTATATAAAACTAGCTGCCGTAAAACCAGACATAACACAATAGAAATTCAATGGTCCCACCATGAGTCTTCGTGAAAGACAAGGCGATATCACTACTGTGGCGATATTTTATTATAAATAAATAAATACTGCCTATGGCCACTCTGAAAGTCTATTCTAATTAAATATTGGTAAAAGAATTGGGATTAGTTTAGTATAGAAAGTCAGGATGCAAATTCAAAGAGATTTTATGACATTGGTGTTGTTATAAAAACATAGAAAATTATATTGATAAAATTAAAAACAAGTAGGTAAGTAAAAAGTGTTGCGGAGAGATTATAAAGCCGCCGCCGCCCGGTATGCAGAAGAATTAGGGTTCGGGTCCGATTTGAGTATTCAAGTATCATCATCATACTACTTATATTTATTTATATAATTAGTGTAGATGGGGTCATTGTCAAATTCAGTGGTTATTTTGTTTGGACGTATTAAAATATAAAACTGTAGTATAAATGTTGTTAATAATATTTTACCAAATGAACCTAATCGAACTATTGTATTTATTGTGTTTCTTTATAAAAATCATATACTTAGTCATAATTTCAACAAAAATCCATTCTTTGTCTCGGAAAGTAGATACTCTTCGTTAGTCTGTTCGTAGACCAACTCAGCTTGGTTTGAAGCTTAGAAAAAGGATCCAAAACACATAAATAACTAGTCTTGTCGCCATACAAACATTTAAGCCCGTAATTTACCATTACCGAGCCTACCCCACAATTAAATTTTATCATTATTCCATTATAATAGTCTCAATTTAGTTCTTAGGATTTTGTTCTTTTCGGTTGCCTAATTTATCACTAGAAAAATTAAAATATAGATAGTTGAATTCTGAAAGCATTCTGAATTGACTTGCATAGTGTATTTGCGAAGGCATCTGTCATCCTCAGTGTGAGAGAGTACGCTGCCGCAAATAAATCGTGTCCAAAAGGCATTACATTAAAAATCTGTAAAAGTTCATTGATCTTTCCGGTTACAGCAATAAAAAGGAAAGTATTGTTTGTATTCTAATTGAACAATCAAACAAACTTACCAAGTGCAGTTCGATTGAGATTATGCTCCTTGTTGTCTCGTCCTCTATGATGGAAATACTACTTGTTAGTATCGAGTCTTAGCACTCGCCGACGCCACATAAGTTTAAAGTATCTGAAAATAAAATATTTCCGAACGCAGCCGCACGTCACTAGACTAGCCCGCGTTTTGAACTGTCATTTAGTTTTAAGTTGTGTATTTATTTATGAAACTGATTCTACAACCCCAGGGAATAGGTATCAAACCTGTGAGGGTGGGTGGGACTCATCATCTTCGGACGAGACAACAAGGAGCATAATTTCAATCGAACTGCACTTGGTAAGTTTGTTTGATTGTTCAATTATGCTCCTTGTTGTCTCGTCCTCTATGATGGAAATACTACTTGTTAGATGTTCAAAGTTCTGTTGTAGAATCAACAAGTTTATTATTGTTAACAAATATATCCCAGATATTATGTTTCAACAGCATAATCAGTCTTACACTCCTTAAAGATAATTGGTAATTTCCAAGAGAATCTTATTAAACAAAAAAAACAAACTTAAATGTGTCCTCAGCCTTAAATAAATCTTTGGTATGATTATAGCAATATACTTTTAATATTATTATTACAATATAATCGCTTCAGCGAAATTATTATTTAAAATCGGACGGTTGTAAAACTTTGCAAAGTTGTCGATGAGTCAGTCCAACCAGCCGTTCTATGTATCTCATCAATGCTAACGCCTTTCATAATGGCAGCTGATGTCGTAGCGTGCCTGGTACTATGAGTAGAAAAAATGGAAGTATCGATCCCTCTTGCAGCCAGGACCGTCAATCCAACGGTTGAGTGTACTGACCGATACCGCCAAATGTGGTTTCTTGATAGATATAAATAAATTAGGACATTTTCCTAATTTCAGAGGTAATTCTTTTATAATTATTTAAACAATTGGCTGATGACGATTAGGTGCTGAGGTCTTAATTTTTTATTTTTTTATTTTTTTTATAATAACAATTTTATTATCAATTATTTTAATCTGGTCAGTAACAATAGAAACTAGGGCTTTGTAATCTTTGCCCTGTAGGTAAAGTTAATAAAGTAACTGTGTTTAATGAACATTAATGTAAGTTGTTTGAGTCATTGTAATTTGACTCTAAAAAATTAAGCACTATAGAAACATTCCAGGTATACTTATATTTGAGTTTACTTGATCGTAGGCGAAAGAACCCTTTAAATAAAATTTTAATCTTTTCGTCTGCTCCCACCTGCGGCCCTATCACACTAGTGGCAGCGAGGACCTTATGCAATTCAAGGTGCCATAAGATGCACCACTGTGGAACTTATTTGTGAGATAAGTAATTATGTCTGTCATCTGTGCTTTAGTAGCATTTAGTTGTTTGGTGTGGCAGCAAGAAAACCAAATACAAAGTAAGTATTGCTTATAGGTGTTACTTGATATGGAAGATATCATTATTTCAGCTGCCTGTACGTCGATGCCAGGCTTTAAGAATGCCTACCGGACAATCTCCCTGCCAGTAGTGATAGGTTGCGGTGTAGAGGGTGTGGTGAGTTGGAATTACATAAAACCAGTAAGTTATTACTTGGTTCAAATACAATGGGTTCTGTCACCAATAGTTTTTTGAATAAGCGAAACCAAGGTTGGGTGTCCCAGAAGAGAACTACAAGGATCCATGTTGCTTCATTGGACACGATTATTTCTATACATTTTAAAATCATAGAAAATGGTGGAAAAGCATAAAAGAAACCCCTTTGCAAGACATTGTAAAGGCATCCACTTTATAAGCTGAAGGATCTGGATGCCATGAAACAAATTTCCTGCATTTTGTGTTTGTTCTAAATGCAAATAAATCTATGACAGGGTTACCAAATGCTTGTACTATTTTATTAAAATTATTAATATTTAATTCCCATTCTGTATGACCTAACTGTTTTCTAGATTCAAAATCTGTTACTTTGTTGTCCTTTGTGTTAATGTATGATGTATGATGCAAATACAAAAATATTCCTCGTTTCACACCACTGCCAAATAGCTTTTGCAATCACATGTAAGTGAGAGTACTGTATGCCACCAAAGCGGTTTATATATGGTATAGCTGTGGTATTGTCACTTCGTAATAATATTTCACAATTTGAAGAATTATTAGCAAGGCTTTTGAGACCACACATAGTAGCTTTTATTTCTAAAGTATTAAAGTGAATTGTTGATTCTTTTCCTCTCCATACACCACTGGCTGTATGTTTGTCACAAGAAGCACCCCACCCCGATAGTGAGACATCTGTATTTATTTCTAGAATAAGTATATTTATATTTTCTTATCTAAGAAATTGATTTAGGCAAGTACATGTTTTATCCACCATTCAAGATCTGGATAGCAATGTTTGGGCAAGGAAGTAAATGCTTCATAATTATTATTATTTTTTAAAAGAGCTAAATATTTATGTCTTTTTAGTGCTTTAGTATACAGTAACCCATATTGATTAGCTGGACAAACAGACACTAGAGTTCCCAGAACTTTTGACAAAAAACCTGATGGAAGAGGTACTTAAAAATTTGAGCGCCGTGGTGGTCACCTGTGACTGACAAACAATTAAATTTCTATTGTGTCTGGTTTCGTGGCAGGCAACGTGTTAAGGCATCTTTTATTTTTATCAGAATCGATTGAAATAGTCATGGTGTTTGTATTAAACAATAGGCTAAGAAACTTACATTCCTTTGATGGAATAAGTTGACATAATTATTTTTATTGATGATGAAGCCTAACTGAGTAAGCAGACCTATGGTCTGGTTAACACTATTAAGACACTCAATATGATCACTCCCAATATACTGCTAGCTACAAGCATCGATATACTGTACTTACAGGCTGTAAACCTCTAAGTTTTGTTATGGGTTTAATTATGTGAACATGTATGGAGCCGTGCAAAGGCCAAATGGAAGAATGTTAAATTGATATATTTTTCCATCAAATATAAACCTTAGATATTTTCTGTAATCTGCATTAATGTTACACATGTAATAAGAATCCATTTAGTCAATTGTTGCCATAATACAGTCTTTCATAAGACTTTGAGTTGTAGTAATAAAACTATTAAATTTCTTTATGTTTAAAATAAATCTATACTCTCCATTTGGTTTCTATACCAAGAAAATAGGTGAACAAAATTGTCCATCTGTTTCATGACATATTTTGTCTATAACATGTGACTGAATAAGTTTATTAATTTCAATTTGAACTTGACAGAATTCTACTTGTAAATGAGTTATTCATAGGCAAGTAAGATTGAAATGGTATCTCACTAAAAGGGATTTCATACCCAGATACCCATTTCAGAATAGTAGGATCACTGGTTATTTTCTTCCAATTATTTATAAAAAAAAAGGAAGTCTGCATACCTGAACTTCTAACTTTGCAGCTTCGTAGCTTTGCAGGTTGGTTGGATCTCGCTCCTGTCCCTGTCCGGGCACTTGGACGAGGAGGGCCCCTCCAGTTTAAAGATTTGGTTTTATTTGGGGATTTTTGAATGAAGCTTGTGTTCTTCAGGTCTTTAACAGATTTTTGAACAGCCTTTGTAACCTAGATCTTTTCAGAAAGGTTACTTAAAAAAAATGCATCTGCTCCCCCTGTGAGGTGAGACCGCCGGCAGTCGCGAAACAATTGATTTTCAATTGTGTCTGGTTTTATGGTGCTCAAGGGGTTAATGACGGTTGGTATTAGCGACCTTCTACGATTTGTATCTATGTGCACAGCGTCACACAGTATTTTGGCAGCATCATTGATGTGTTTAATTATTTAATTAATAATTTCAATTCTGTCACCTTTTAGGAGAAATAAATGGAGTGATTGGCCCAGGGCTGATAGTGCAGCAACCATCTGTTTTTGCCTCTCAGCAATTATCAAATCTCTTTTCTTAACCAGGTCAGAGACAGCCAGGTATTTCAGGGTTGAGCTTTGGGAGCAACGTTGGGATATTTTCATATGGGATGTATTTTTTCATAAGTTCTGGTTTAATTTCTTTTTGCAATCCTTTTGTGAGAATAGGAGTCTACCTTTGTGCAATTTCATCATGAGCAATTGGTCCCTTAAGCACCTCCTCAATTTCCCCCAAAGCAAATAACAATTCTACGTCTATGGCAGGTGTCTCGGTCTCCGGGTCTGTACACTGGGTTTTTTCCACAGATAAGGCCTCTACTACACTGTATTGGCACGGGCAGTGCCTCCTCCTCCACAGAACTTGAAGTAGTAGCCGGATCCAGGGCCATCATTGACACATTAGGAATGTCAGACATAGTCATGCAGATCTAGGCCCAAATGGCAAAGCAAACTGCAGTAAATGTAAGACCCTGATATTCCTTGCGAATACCCAGGGTGGTAAAAACTCGGCTTTGCAGTAAGTACGAGTTATTGTGCCCGTTTTAAGTTTTGAATGTTTCAACACCGCCTCATCCCAAAGATGGGCCTGAGTGCACATTTCAAAACCCAGAATTTCATTTTTATTTTTCACGTCTCTTTCTTTTACTCATAATAACAGTTTATTTATCATAATTAAACTGACTAAAACTATTAAAAAGATTATTTCACAAAAAAGTAAGAGAAAAAAGTGGCGCCGGTACAGTGACATAAAAAACGAATGACAGTTCAAAACGCGGGCTAGTCTAGTGACGTGCGGCTGCGTTCGGAAATATTTTATTTTCAGATACTTTAAACTTATGTGGCGTCGGCGAGTGCTAAGACTCGATACTAACAAGTAGTATTTCCATCATAGAGGACGAGACAACAAGGAGCATAATTTAGAATCGTTTACTAACTTGTTATTGGAGACCATTTTACTCATTGAAATATATCAATGTTTTTACTAATTTGTAATCACTTTTAACATAAACTCAAAGAAACGGTGTTATGATTTTTTTGTGATAAAAGTCCATTCGGTGTTCCTCTTTCCGGTGGTAATTTATATATATATAACTTTCAAAGGACAATGTTCTGCGCCCATACATTGTTAGCCTAAGAACCAACAAATTTGAAATATTCTTTTCTAGGTTCGAAATTGCAAGTAAATGACTGTAAAAACAAAGATTTTTGACGGACACTCCTGAGAACCTAAATATCAGGAAAACTTGAGGTTATGTTTAATTACAGAATTTGAGAAGTGATGTTGCACTCTTTTGTTTTATTTGCAAACACTCATGCCCGTTCACGAACACTTAAATAATCCATCATTATTTCACATTAATATTCGTCGAAACACAAAATAAAGAAAATAAAACAAAACTGCAGACATGACGCTTTCCCGCTAAGAAGTCCATAATGTCAATTTTTTTTTCTTGACCATGGATACTAGTCCTTTAGTCGTATTATTAGAGTTCATTGATTATACTTAAACTGATGATAATGATGAGTGATGTGATGATAATATGAACGTTTAATGCTAAATGATATTCCCTCCAAACCTCTTGAGTTCCAGTAAAGATGTGGGGACTTTACTGAGATCTCGCACGGCCTTCTTGAGAGAATTTGAATGTGATGTTGCACTGTTTTGTTTTATTTGCCAAAGAACTTCAACTGCAAAACCAGTGTTGCCAGATCTTAGAGCCAGTCTTCCGTAATAACTGTCTAACGCCGTATGAAATCCGTATGGGAAGTTTTTATTTATTTTAATGCACAAAACAGGTTAGACATGTAAAATACAAACAAATTTTATCTTAAGGTCTAGGTTGAAACTCTAAGGCTTAGAGTTTCAAAGTTTCTTAGAACTTACAACTATATATAACTATATCAATGAAAGTAATAAGATAATTAATAACGGCAAAACCACATTAAAACTATATGGATGTCAGACAGACACAATAATGATTCACAACAAAGTGTTTTACGTCTTGCTTGCACTAACACTAAATAACACCATTAATTCTCTCTGGCTCTCATTGTCATATTAGCCGACC
Source organism: Scoparia ambigualis (assembly GCA_963921215.1). Classification (NCBI taxonomy): domain Eukaryota; kingdom Metazoa; phylum Arthropoda; class Insecta; order Lepidoptera; family Crambidae; genus Scoparia; species Scoparia ambigualis. Next base: position 25,045,012 of record OY992524.1, read on the forward strand.
AAGAAAATATCTCAATGGGAATCCTCAAAGCCATAGTTTTTACTATGCAATTTGCTGGTACAGTTCTGTAAAAATCTATTAAAATTAAATAAGACTCGCTAGTTTACGCAGAATCAAATAAAATGTTATATTTCTTAGGAATAATAAAAGCTATTAGTAGGTAGGTACTACTTATTAAAAGTTAATGATAGAAGCATTTTCCTGAAAATTCCGTACAAAAATCCGTGTGCATTCATTGTCCGGTTTGAACATTGACATTATTTTACGGACAAATCCGTAAATATGGCAACACTGTGTACAGCGTCTGCTGTACACATGTAGTCTTACAGTAACGTCAGTCAGTGAGTGACACAGCACCGCAGATTAGTAAAGTTCTCCTCATTGGAAAAGTAAAAGAATCTTAGGCCGACTAACGTTTACAGTTTGGAATAAAATGCGATGTATCGTATTCTAATGATGCTTGGAGTATGTGGCACTAAGTTTATCGAGTCAGCCATGCATGCATAATATTATTAGGTTTGTTTGTACATATTATAAATATTTTGGTCACAAACCTTTAATTCACTGGCTGAATGCACTGAACTCTCCATACCCAACCCATAATAAAATGATAGGTACTCAATATTAATGTCCAAAAAGTTCTTTTTATTATTGGTTACCTAACTAAAAGTGTCCGCCAAAATCTAAATACTGTTATCTGTCGTAAAAAATAAGCTAAGAATTATCATGTATGTCATGTTTGTGTTGGTTCTTAGGCTAACTTCAACAATGTCCTTTATTTCTGTTTTTTCAAATTTATGTTATTTTGGATTGCTCATGTCCTAACGAATTTAAATAAACATTGATTTTCCTGAATTTCAGAGTTTAATTTAAATTTCACTTTCTAGTCTCGTTTTGACAATGACCCAGATAGGGTGTCGGAAAATGCCGGCCAAATAGAAGCATATTATGACCGTATGTTTTTTCCCGTCAACTTTGTGTCATTTCATTTCATTTCATTATTTGTATAAATCAATATTTATACATTATTAACGTGTTGAGAAAAGAAAAACATCCGATATAATAAAAGACGCCAAAATAAAAAAATATAAAGAGAAGTTATTTAGTGGAAAATCTCCTTAGATCGCTTAAAGTGTTTAAACAGTTATGTTGGGTATTAATTATATAAAATGATTTTAATAAATTACTTAGTATTTAAAAAAAATATTTATTTTTATTTCTGTATTGCTGTTATCTTAGATTACTTGACCAATGGCGTATTTGGCAAAATACATAATTTGACAAAATAGGATTTGACGAATTAAGTACCAATTTGTCTAATTTCCAATTAGTCGATTTGACGATTTTACCAATGTCGTAACACCCCCCAGATACATACATACATAATACATACAATTCACTCACGACTATTAGTATTATCTCGTAAGGGTAGCCAATAAGGACTACAAAATTATATTAATAATTTAAGTACGTACTTATTTATTTATTTTTCCACATAGTCGACGTTTCACCATGCTCTGTGCTCAGCGTGACAGGTGGTGAGCCCATCGCCGCTGTGGTGCATGCTGTTTAATGAACTTATGTCCCTAATTAGTCAGTTAGTCGTCTTTTACGACACCCAGGGGAAGATATGGGTTGGTAGGTATTCTTTGAATGAGTCACCACACAGCTGTTATGTGTTTCATTGGCCTAAATACTTTCCCTGTGTTATCGTTGAAAAACGTGACCTCATAGTAACATAAGGGATGGGGGCAGGTCATTTACCCTCGTGTGCCCTCAGAACAATAAGCATTGTTGCATGTTTAATTTATCCTTCATGCATAAATCATAATAAATTACAGCAGAGTGATAAACGATTACAGTTATTTTGAATGGCGGTGTAAGGCTAGGAGGGTTATGAGGAGATGGTCAATGCTTTTGTTAACCCATACTGATATTTTCAAATATGAATTAAATTGAACCAGTGTTATATAACAGAAGCTGTAGTCTTATTTTTGCTTATAATGTAGATAGAGATAGCATTAGTTTTAAATCAGGTTTTACTTTAGTCCGTGTTTTGGAATAACAAGGATAATGTACCTAGGTACTGTTACTCGCCGGCCTTATTATCCTTTCGTAAATATGATTTTTTGGGTTCATAACGCTCAAATAAACTAGAAAGATGAGGCTTCAATTCCCTGAGTTACCTAGTAATTTTTTTCAACGTTTTGTTATCTTCGAATCGTATGATACGATACAATTTGACTTTGACTTTGATTCGTATCATTTGCTGTAGTTTCGTCTAGAAGCTATTTACTGCTTTTAAATCATTTTGTACGCTGGGTTACACGCATAATGACAAGTGTTCAAAATTTTACCCATATGCATAATGACACACACGCAATATATATGACACACACGTACAATGACTCACACGCATAATGACACACGCGCAATAGGATAGGACACATACGCATAATGACACACACGCAATATGACACACACGCATAATGACAAACACACATAATATAAACACGCACAATGACACATTTCAATGGGTTTGAAAATGAGTGTGATGCATTTAAATTAGATTAATTTGTAATTTATTTACTGTAATAATTAACAAAATGAAACATTTTTATACTAAAAAGAAAATCCAAGCTTACATATTATATGTACAGTCAGCATCAAATGTAGCTGAGCACTTTGGTATTATGAAAAAAAAATGGGAAAAAAAATCATAGTCCAAAAAAATGCGATCCAATCATTATATCATTGCGTGTAAATGTCATCTTGCGTATATGTGATTTCGCGTATATGTCGTTTTGCGTATATGTCATTTCGCGTATATTATGTCGTTTTGCGTATATGTCATTTCGCGTATATGTCATTTCGCGTATATGTCATTTCGCGTATATGTCATTTTGTGTATATGTCATTTCGCGGATATGTCATTACGCGTGGCCAAAATATGTCATTATGCGTGTAACCCCGTAGTATGCCTTTAATAAGTATTAGGTTTTAGTCTAGTTTTGTCCTTCTATTACGTAAGAGTATGTGTTGATGGTACACACGACCCGTTTCCCGGTGGGGTACACATACACCACACCTTTCCATCTGCTACTATCCTGCCTGGCACGCAAACATGCTTCTTTAGCCCTTGCATTCTCGACTTATTTCCGTAGTAATAGGTAAGCTTTTCCAAATTGTTATTTGTTGGCAACAAAAGTTTGCGTATTAATGAATTACCTAGTTATACGTGTTAATGAACAAGGTACTTAAACTTTTATTTAGGTACTTTAATATTTCTTGCATATTCACATCCTCTACATTTAGTTACGAGGGCGGTTTGATAAGTCCATGACTTTGGAAAGAAGAAACACTCTTTTTACATATTTTTTTTTTTATTTTTCTACATAATCACCTTACAACTCTACGCACTTAGTCCAGCGATGTTCCAATCTCTTCAACCCATCAAAAAAATATTTTTTGTCAAACCCTGAAAAATAGGCCTCAGTTTCGGCTACCACCTCTTCGTTTGACGAAAATCTTTGCCCGCCAAGCCATTTCTTCATGTTTGGGAAGAGGAAAAAGTCACAGAGGGCTAAATTTGGCGAATACGGAGGGTGTGGCAATAATTCGTATCCTAATTCGACAATTTTTGATGTCGCGATTGCAGACGAGTGGGCCGGTGCATTATCCTGATGAAATATATTTTTTTTCTTTGCTAGATGCGGTCGTTCCTTGATCAACTTTTTATTGAATCTATCTAACAATGCAGCATAGTAAGCTCCGGTTAGTGTCTTGCCTTTATCCAAAAAATCGATGTAAATAACCCCTTGGCTATCCCAAAAGACTGTGGCCATCACTTTACCAGCCGAGCAAACAGTTTTTGCCTTCTTTGGGGCACGTTCCCCGGTAGAAGTCCATTGTTTCGACTGTTGTCTCTGGTGTATAATGATGGACCCACGTTTCGTCAACTGTTATGTACCGACGCATAAACTCATTCGGATTGCGATTATAGATGGCTAGGCATTCCTCAGCAGCTGTTACACGATTTCGTTTCTGGTCGACTGTTAGTAAACGCGGCACCCATCTTGCAGAAAGCTTTTTCATGCCCAGAATATCATGCAAAATATAAAAAACTTGTTCAGTCGAGATGTGCACAGCATCACTTATTTCGCGTATCTTCACTCGACGGTCTGCCAAAACAATATCATGTATTTTATTAACCATGCCCTCCGTAGTGACCTCAATCGGCCTTCCTGGGCGCTCCGCGTCATTAGTGGTAGTACGTCAACAACGAAATTCAGTGAACCACTTATGTATCATCCCATGAGAAGGCGCAGAATCACCATAAACTTTTTCAATTTGTCTTCGGTCTGTTTAAATAGTTTTACCACTTAAAAATAGTCTTTAATTAGCACTCGAAACTAGCTTTTCTTCATTTTCAAATAATACTTAGAAGTCGCCTAACTTTTTTGTTTCTAAAAAGCTTGGCTTCGCGCCAAATTTGAAAAAAGAACGGCATGCGCTTCGTAGTGAGTTTCCAAAAATGAGACAAAAATTTTTTTTTTTTAATTTAACCTTAAAGTCATTGAGTTGCCAAACTGCCCTCGTATAATGCTATTTTATCTCTTTTATCGCTTAGTTCCGTAGCACACCTAATAGCTTTCCGTTTCAACATTATTGTTTGTCCGCACCTTTCGCGTAGGTCTTACCGTAGCGTAGTAGGTACTCTACCTAGTTTAATGAACAGGTATTCTATTTTTCATTATCATCTTGCAAACGTCCCACTGCTGGGCCTTCCCACATACCGAACGGCACATGGGGACATTGGACCACAACCCTTATTTTGGTTAGGCACTATTATATGTACTACCACACGGCTCTAGAAGCTTTTTTATGAACTGCTTTTGTTTAATAACCGCGTCGCGTAGCGGTGCGTACTACCACCACCAATCTTTACCACCTCTCTTCCGTTGGGTGTCCAAAAAGGCGACTAAAGGACTAAAGAGTAGTCTATAGTCCTTTAGTCGCCTTTTCCGACACCCAACGTACATTTAACAGCATAGAACGGTGATGGGCTCACCACCTGTCACGCTGAGCATGTGTGCAGTCGCTATTTGGTGAAAAGTGGACTATGGTAGGGGACTGCTTTTGCGGTCTTCGTTGCCTGGTCTCTGGCTAACCCTTCAAAGTCAAAGTCAAATTATTTTTTCAATATAAACCTTTACAGGCACTTCTTGACGTCAATACTAATCAGAAAAACAGTTAACTTACTTGTAGTTAAGACTTAACAACTAATCTAACTAACTAATCTACTCTACCTATCTAACTAATCCACATACCTAACTAATGTACCTCCAGTTCGAATTTTGGGAGAGCCATCGACTGACAAGTTAGCTGGCCAGAATCTCAGGAGGCCTTACTTTTTTCTCCCTTTAAGTAACAAAAGGGCTAACAGTCGTGATTATATGGATATAGTATGTGCTTTTGTTTATTTTTAATCTTTTGTCTCCATCCAGGGAAGCAGCATGTGGCGGGCGGCCCTCAGCTTGGCCTTGGCCTTACATCTGGCCTTGGCCATGAAGCTGGCCACGGCCTCCAGCTTCTTCCTGCCGGAGGACCTGAGGCCAATGCACTACGATCTGCGCATGACCTATGATCTTGACCCGGCCACCAACTACACCTACTTCGGGGTGGTGGATATTCTGGTGAGTCAGTTTGCAGTTGGGTTGATGTTGATTCCCTGTTTTGTTTTTTTTAAATTCATAATTCCTTGCCCTCTTCATGATTAGGTAGGTACTGCGGAAGTTCCTAATTTTTTTAAATCTCTCATCCGCTTGTCAAATAATTACAAAAAAAGGACTAATTATCGATAAGAAGCTACAAGTAGGCAGCTTTATTGCTTTACTTAATAAGCAATCTCTTCCAGACAAAATTGGGTGAAGAATGAGAATGTTAGAGAATAATAAATTGATAAATCATTCGAAAATTCGATAGCTCCTGTTAAAAAAAATCGGAATCAAGTAAAGCGGAAAGGCATAGGTAATTAAAATTATTACATCGCTAAGTAATCTTATAATTGTATAAGATTTTAACGGCGCATTGGCGAATGTTACGTGACATCGAATAGTGAAAGTAAATTGGCAGTTTGCCTGCTAACGGTCCACTTACTTTAACATTAAGTATATCTGAGTGTAAACAGGCTCACAGAAAGAGTTTAATTCAATTAATAAAAGGACCTTTTTATCGGCCTTGTATCTGGAGCTCCAGTGTTTAATTCCCGGGTCAGTGGCTTTCTCATCTATCGATACAATCTTGCCAAATGCGGGTTTCTGATTAGTGATCACATACTACTACCCAGGCTAGGTGTGTGATCATTACTGATCATCACCCCGAATTTGACAAGCGTGGTCAGAATGTTAAAACCATCAATTTGTTACGTTGACTTTATTTCAAATTCGAATTCGATGCCTTTGCTCAGCTCTGGTACAGTATATATAATAGTGTCCAACTGGGCAGAGGCCTCAAAAGTTATCTAAATTCTTTGAAATTTCCACCTCAATGTTAGACTTATTTTAGACACCAAATGAACCAAAGATTGGTGAATGGTATATAGGTATGAAAATTACTCATGATTTAAAGGTTTAGAACCTGTTTAGAACTTAATTAGACATAAGACCTTTTTTGTAGAACGTGAAGCAATAAACATTATGATCACACCTCAATTTACTGTTAAACCGAGAAGGTAGAACACCTACTATTCAACAGTCCTTTACATTAACATAGAATTGACAACTTTATGTGAATTGCATTGAAGTAATGTCGTCAATACGAGAATGACCATCAATTACTATGCTGAGTGTGTCGCCTGCAGTGATTGCCTGCTCACGAAGGTTTTCCTTTAGCTCACCTGACAGATTGATTTAAATTTAACTTTACCTCTTCGTAACAAGCGCCATATTTGCACTGTTGTTTGTTTTGCTGTTCGTATGTGACATGGAATGGAACTGAGTTTATTTTATTGTGGCAGTGTTTATTGAACCTGAACCGATATCACCTTCGACAATGTCCAACTGCGTTAAAATGGAATGAAAGTAGAAATAGTTTGTTCAATGAAGGGCCCTTTTTTCCATTAAAAAAATTATTATTCGTTTTCTCATGAAGTAGCTCCGAAAGTACCTAACTATTTATCAATATAGGCAATGAGTTGTCCCAGGTCCCATAAGGAAGAGCACAAAAAACTAAGTCAATTTGTAGTGCTTAAGCCTCGATGACACGGGCTAGTGTGAGCGAGTTTTTTTTAAACAATCTGATAGTCAACTAGCTGTTTGTTAAAAGGGGCGAGTCTATAAGCTGCTGACGAACTCGCTGGCTTGTAGCTCGTAGGCTAGCCCCGTGTCATCGAGGCTTTACTCAAGGCAAATTAGATAACAGCCCTCGTTAGACAAGGTACAAACGCTCAGCCCCTGTCTATTCGTAATTCGTCGTAGGACACGCGCGCTCGTGTATTTTTCACTAGCAATTGGCAGTTGGCACAGACGCACAGACCGTACAGTACACTTGAGTAAGCACTACAAATCGATTTAGTTTTTTTAGCTTTTCGTGCTTGCGTCTGGGACCTGCGACAACTCATCTAAATGATTAAATGGTTACTTTCGAACCACAGACCACTTAACTGTAGGCTTACTCTTGAAACACAATTGAATTAGTCAATTTCCAATCACAAATCTTAAAAATGTCAAATGGCAATTTTGTAAGCGACAATAGCGTTACATTGGACTTAATTTGCATGGAAATTTATTGAACAAATTATTATCGAGATGGCGTTCCGGGATTATCTTTACTTATCCCAATATCGATTCATATTAATCGCATTGGAATTGTATTGAGTTTGAGTCTGCGTTCAAGAGTAGCCCCCCTGGTCTGTTTCGAAAATACTTTATTACAAAACAAATAATATCCAACGATTCTATTGGAACTAAAAATGTCAGTTACTTAGTTTTGCCAAAAACAAATTAGGTTTTGCATTACTACATACAACGACGATGTATTTATGTATAATGCCTATAATCAGATGTACTTAGGGTACATTTTCGTAGGACCTATTTTCAAAATAAAATAAAATTGCTTGTTCCATCAACAACAGTGTTACTTTGTCTATTGACAAAAACAGCTACCAACAAAAAATGAAGGCAATCTGACTTTTAAATATTTTAAAAAATGCTCTTGATTTACCATTCAATTTACTTTGTTATTTAGACAGAATACTGTTGTAATTTAGAAAATCATGTTATTTGTGTCACCCATTATAATAGCAGTCACTCAACCGGACAATACAGCTATTTCAACATTGTACACACGACGGCACGTTTGACAATACACCTTTGTACCAAGTGTTTAAGTAGGTATCGCGTAACGGTACAAGAATACTACCACCCCCTCTCTTCCCTTGGGTGTCGTAAAAGGCGACTAACGGACTAAAGACTGCACATACATTCAACAGCATAGAGCGGCGATGGGCTCACCACCTGTCACGCTAAGCACATGTGCAGTCGTTATTTGGTGAAAAGTGGACTATGACAGAGGACTGCTTTTGCGTTCCTCATTAATTCCTTTAAAGATAGATAGATAGATAAGTAGTGTTTATTGCGTCATGTCATGTGGTACATTATAGGTCTTAAACTTATACATGCATGAAACCCAAACATGAGTCCCGTATAATGAGGTTAAAATTTAATTTTTACTTACTAATTAATAAATTACAATATAATTTTTTACCTACTTATAAGTACTTAATACAATTATAATTTAATATTTTAAAAATATTTCTGTTTTATACTATACTATACTATAACTTCTTTAACTATCTTACCCGTTCTCCACAGTTGTACGTCAAGAATCCCACATCGAAGATAGTGCTGCACGCAAAGGACTTCAACATATCCAAAGAATCTGTGTTCCTTACTGGTGCCTCTGACCCTCCTGGTGTGGCCAACATCATGCTCAACGGGACCTACGACCTTCTGACCCTGACCTTGGACCGTCAGCTGCAGCAAGACGCTAATTACACCCTCATTATACCGTTTCACGGGAACCTTAAGCAGGGACTTGATGGAGTGTACATAAGTACCTATGTCAACAAGAAGACTAAGAAGAAGGAGTAAGTAGTTTAAGTATTTACCCACCTTAATGCAAATTGACCCTTAAGGTAATTTCTTTTATTTTTTATACCTACTTTACAGCACTGTAAGAACGACTCTGCAAACAGACTAGCAACTCTTACGTCCTTGTTAGTAATTGTTATGAGATTTTTCAAGTGAGTTATAGATTCTTACATCAGCCAGTTCCTCAGTGGTTGAGAATTCTGGGTGAATGCGTTTTAATCTGTAGATTGAAACGGTCAGAGCCTTGTCATGGTTTATGATCAAGTAATTTGCAGGCCTAATAAGTATCAGGTAGCTATCATCTTTGGATCAGTAGCTTTATACTTATTCTTTAATCGTGTGACACAGTTAAATCAATTCTGGATTACCCATCTGCTAAACCTAACCTACACTATCATCATAAGCATATAAAAGTCCCACAGCTGGGCACAGGCCTTCCCACATAGACATTAGCACATGGGGAGATTGAACCATAACCCACACAGGCCCAATGTGGGTTGTTATGCCCCACCGGGCTTGACATTGAAATCAATCTACAAGTGATAGGTATGATATTGGCATTATCACCACGCTTGTTAAATCCGGGTTGGTGATCACAAACCCGGAAAATTCGGAACACACTTGGGACCCGACCTGGGAATTAAAACTTGAGGAGTTACCAGCGAGCGCTCAACCACTCAGCCATCTAGGCGATCATTACTTAACTTATAATTAAATCGTGTGGTAGTAACATCAGTTAAGGATTACCCTTATGCCACTAGCTCTTCGTAACATCTCGCCCGTTCTCAGGTATTTAATCACCACCCAGTTCGAGGCGATCACCGCGCGCAAGGGCTTCCCCTGCTTCGACGAGCCCATGCACAAGGCGACGTACCGCATCACGCTCGGCCACCACCGCCAGTTCACCGCCGTCTCCAACATGCCGCTCAACACCAGCGTGCCCGCTAAGTCAGCATAATTTTATATAATATAGATTCACGAATATGTCTATTTATATAAGTAGATAGATTAATTAATTATCATGATTGTTCCAGTGTCTTGGAGACATATTGGCCTTGGCAGCACATGCAAAAAAAATTCAAGTAAGTACTAAAAAACATGTTTTATTTTAAACTGTGACTTCATTTTTTTACGTCTATTTCTTCCTTTTAAAAGTCAAACAGTATTTAATAAAATGTTGTCGGTAGTCGTTTTGTTTTCAACGTTTCCCTATCTTCAAGCATATTTGAACGTTATCTACTAATTACTAACGCAAAAACAACAACGAAATGTACTTCACTTTAATTTTCAAAATACAGGAAGGACATAACCGAGTTCGTGTGGGACGAGTTCGCGCTGTCGGTACCGATGTCGACTTACCTGGTCGCCTTTGTGATCTCCAAGTTCTCGTTCGTGGAGAGCCCGGTCGGCCTGTCCACCACCAAGTTCAGGATATGGGCCAGGAGTGACGCCATCAATCAGGTCAGTCGCAGGGGTGATACTAGTAGACAAACACTCACGAATCACGATTATTATCCCCGTAGTTAGTCATAGACTAGGAAATGAGGGCCGCAACTGCAGTCTACTGCCACTGTCCATGTTACACCATATAATGAATAATAACTGTTACCTAGTCGCCTTTTTCGACACCCAAGGGAAGAGATGGTTGGTAGTATTCTAATGAACCGCCACCACACAGCTGTGTTAGTAGATAATGTCAGTAGACATTATGTACATTATTGTATACTAGTGGTATTAATTACCTGATAATAACTAATACAGTTCGTGGTGTCCAAATCATAGACCATTGACCAAAGTATTAGTTCTAGCAAGTTCGTCATGTAGGTTAGGTGCCACCACGTAGGTTGGACTTAAGATTTATGACGTTCCTGTGCACGATCCCGTATTTCTATTGTGATTTAGTCATTAACTGGGTACTTATTTATTATGCTTCCTGAGCTATTTATAATGTTACCATATGTCTTATGTGTCGGTAGCGGTGAAAGAATACCACCGTTATCTTCCCGTGGGTGTCGTAGAAGGCAGCAGCATCCTCTGAGATTACCACCGTCATACCGCGATCGCCAACCCGCCTGCCAAGCGTGGCGATTATGGCAACTTTCCCCCCAATTAACGACAGCACTAAACTCCGGCCCCTAGTCCCCGGCAGCCCCGCTCGCCCTAGCTACGGTAGCGGCCAAGGCAGCGACGGGGCAGGAGGTGCTTTTAATCTCCGGCAGAGACCTGACTTGGCTACCGCCAACAACTAACTTTGGCCCTGGCAAGCTGGCAACCTACAACACGCATACACTGCGGACCGACAAGAAGGTTTGCGAACTGGAGGAAGAATTGAGCGTAGGGCATTGTGGGATTATCTGATGTCCAAAGAGAGTGGAAGAGCTCGAAAATCTTGAACTCTGGTAAATAGCTCTATTTCCGGGAGTTCGAACAACTGTCCCAGGTTGGTGTCGGGTTTATCGTCCACAGCTCTCTCGTGAACAACGTTGTTAAGACCGGAAGTGTGTCGTCGAGGGTAGCGTAACTCATACTTAGAATAACCAAATGGTATTCGTTGAAGGTTATACATGTATACGCTCTAACTACGCACACCCCGACGATGAGGTGGAGGCTACGTATGAGGATATCTCTAGAACCATACAAGTCTCCAAAACTCATTACATCGCTGTCATGGGAGACTTTAACGCAAAACTGGACAAACGAAGCGGCGATGAGCTGAAAGTGGGATGATTTGGAGTTAGAATTCGGACCCACCGGGTTCAACTGCTGGCGGACTTCTAGAACCCTTCATGATGAGCTCCTTTTTTAGGAATTTTTAGGAAAGCTGAACACCGCAAGTGGACCTGGCTAAGTCCCAATGGTGCAACAAAAAATAAGATTGACTTCATCATGTCGACGAGGAAGCAAATATTCAATGATGTCTCTGTGATCAACGCGTTCAAAACTGGCAGTGATCACCGGTTGGTAAGAGGCACATTGAACATCAATATGAAGCTGGAAAGACGTCGATGGATGAAGTCTACGCTCCGCCCTGCACCCATCCAAATCGAAAACCCCGAAAGCTTCTAGCTAGAACTACAAAATCGCTTCGAATGCCTGAATTTTTCAAAACCCACCGTACAAGAGGACCTAAAAAGCTCCCGGATCATACTCTCAATTTGATGGAAGAGCGGCGCGTGATGGTTCTGTGTTCTTCGGATGATTCGTCTTAGCTTCGGCGAATCAATAGACAGATCTCGAAGTCTCTGACTCGCGACACTCGCCGATTTAATACCGACCGTATTAAAGAGGTTATCGAGTCCTCTGGCTGATGATGAATGATCTCTTATGTGAAAGGAGGCAAACGAGCAAGCGGCTCACCTGAATGGAAAGTAATCTCTTAAAAGGATCTTTCAAAAAGGTAAAGGAATTGTGAGGGGGAGGGAAGAGGTGGGGGGAGAGGTAGGCCTCTGGTACTTTCACTCACCGGACGAAACACAAAGTAACGAGTGCCATTGCTTAAAGCCGATATTCTGTGCGAAGGTGGTATTACGCCGGGCGAGCCGGCCCAATTCGCTCTGCAACTCAGCATGGCTCAGACAGTGTCACTCATTTAGCACCACCCAGGGGTCACGTGTAGAGACCCTTCTCTCAAAATGGTTTTTAAAGATGGCAGACATGCCGCTTGATGAGCCATGATCTTTTTTGATTTTTATTTTAATTTACCGTACAAACTCAAAATTCCTAAGCGGAACACTGGATATTGGCGAAATCTATAAGGAAACGCCACAAAACAAAGAAGAAGAAGAGACCCTTCTCAAGGGTAAATTTACGGACGCAAGTGTCTTCAACCCCCGAAGTTAATTAATCATTGTTGTGTTACATACATACATAATTATAATCACGACTATTATCCCCGAAGGGTTAGTCAGAGACTAGGCAATGAGGACTGCGATGATGATGCAACTACACATGTGCTCAGCGTGACAGGTGGTGAGCCTATCGCCGTTCTATGCTGTTGGATTTATGTGCAGTCTTTAGTCCGTTAGTCGCCTTTTACGACACCTTAGTGAAGAGAGGTGGCAGTATTCTTTCTCCGCTACGCGACATGGTATTATTAATGTCAACGTATTGTCGCCAGACCGCGTACGCCGCCACCATCGGGCCCCGCGTGCTGTCCCACTTCGAGCAGTACTTTAATGTGTCTTTCCCGCTGCCCAAACAAGACATGTTTGCCATCCCGGACTTTGCTGCGGGTGCGATGGAGAACTGGGGTCTCATCACGTATCGGGAGACGGCGCTGCTGTACGATAAGCAGCAGTCATCGTTCCTTAATAAGGAGAGGGTCGCTGAGGTGAGGTTTTTTTTTTATTATACAACGGGCAAGCGCTTGGCCTTCATCTCACGTGATGGTAAGTGACGATAAGGCCGAAGGTGGAAGCGCACGAACCCTGAATCCTCAATTGAAGAACTATCTATCTTGCTATCTCCCCCCCCCCCCCCCCCCCGCGCCTGGAAATCGAACCCGGGACCTCTGGGTCTAAGACCGGTGGCTCAGACACTAGACCACAGAGGCGGTGATAATCTGAGGCGGTTTTATCTACATCTTATCTTATATTAGTAGGGCCTGCATGGTCTTCTTCACACATTAGCACGTCTCGATTCATTGGGATCGTGTGTGCAACCGCGTCCTAACACTCTGCCTTCTCAGTGAAAATTATTGCCGTAAGCTGTCTACATCTAACCACCTCTGTAGTATAGGTACAGATTCGAATAACGGGGGTATCTGATCTGGGCCGGTTAGGTCTGAGGACCTAAAAATTTCGGGTTCGTATCCTAGCGGAGGACCAGAGGATTAGTCACGATTTTTTAAATTATTAAATTTACCGTCGTTCGTTTTTTCCTGAGAAAATGTTTTCCTTCTATTACCAAGACCAGTGCTTACCAGTAGACTTTCTGCAAGATCACGATAACATATCCTAAGGCTATAAACCTCTATAAAATTGGGTGTTTTTGTTGTTATTGTCGCCAGCGCACATTTTTATTTAAATTAAAAATATAAGCATCCGCAAAAAACCAGTGTCATGACATTTCCTATCACGGCTTTTGTTTTAAATAAACATTGTTCTATTTCTATTTCAATCTCTGTTCAGGTGATCGCCCACGAGTTGGCTCACCAATGGTTCGGCAACTTGGTGACCATGAAGTGGTGGTCGGACCTCTGGCTGAACGAAGGGTTCGCGACCTTCGTGGCGTCGGTGGGGATGGCAGCGGTGGAGCCGACATGGAAGGCTGACAGGAACCATGCGGTGGACCATATCATGTCTGTTCTCAACTTGGACTCGCTGGAGTCTTCGCACCCTGTGAGTATTATTAGTACACATATATAAACATCACTCCCTCTTCCCGGAGGGGTCAGCGAAGACTACAGCTTTCCATTCAAGAATCGAGAATCAAGAATCAGTATAATTTATTCAGTTTAGGCTACAGCACTCGTGAATGCCATTATGCCATCGGTTCGTGAGTCTATAGGGCTGAGAAGAACCGACAACAAACTCAGGAAGGCCATTTCTTTTCTCCCTTTCTTCTACATCGTCAAACAATTTTTTTTATTTTCAATGACGCTTTCCATTACAAAAATTAAAACATAAAACACAAAGACAACAACATAGAATAAAAAATGGGTTAAATGTAAGTGCAGTCTTTAGACCGTTAGTCGCCTTTTACGACACCCAAGTACCGACGCTTAATCAGCCGTATTAGTGCATTGCACTGCTTATTAGCCTACATGACAAAATTATGTTTGTTTATAAATAGTATGACTAACACCAATATTTGTGTCACCATTTATGTGTCTTACTAACTCGACTACTGTAAACTACTACTACATAAAGTGAAAATCTTATACCGTGGGTTTTCTTCTCGACACTTCGCAATAACTCTGAGATACTTACTCAAAACTATTACATCAACGTCATCTGACAAATTTATGGTGAACTGAGGCAGCGTGGTCAACTAAGCGCTGCCATTGAGGTAAAACAAACTAGAGAAGACACCGCGAAGCAAGTTGAGGAGGTTCTTTTCAAAACTTGACTATTCCACTTTTGACAATATATGTTTTTTTTTGGGTTGGTAACATTGAAATCTACACGATGCGAAAACAAGAATTTAGCTAAACGCGATAGATCCGCTAAAAAAAAATAACAAAACACACGATTTGGTTAAAAGTTGATAAATCCACTTCGAAATAACATTACCCATTTACATTTTTCTCAAATTCTGAAAAAAATAGAAAAGTGGAATAGTCAAGTTTTGAAAAGAACCTCCTCGTTTGTGCGCACTAAGGTGGCTGCAAACGCCTCAGTGATTGCGCGTTATTCAAGCGATTGTGGACCTTGCGGCTGCACTTTAGTTGCGCACAAACTTGCTTCGCGGTATCTTCTCTAGTTTATTGTAGGTACCTCAATGAGCGCTGCACTGTACAGTAGTAGTATTTCCTTTAGTGAGTCTCTACACACACTGGGTAGTCCAACTGTAAATAACAACAACAACTATTGCAGGTGTCCGTCACGATCGACGACCCGAAGCGCATCAGCGAGATCTTCGACCAGATCTCCTACCGCAAGGGGTCGACGCTCATCCGCATGATGACTATGTACCTGGGCGAAGACGTCTTCAGGAAGGCCATACACAAGTCAGTATTTACACTTACTTTAGAAGATCGTCCAGTTCTGAATCTGAACATTGAATTTATAGAAGAACTATTTTTGACGACCTCCTTGGTCGAGTTTTCAAGGTGTCGCCATCTCTGAGGTCCCGGGTTCGATCCCCGGACGGGTCAGCTTAGAAATTATTGTTTTTCTAAATTGTCTCGGGTCTGGGTGTTTTCTATGTATAATAAGTATGTATTTAAGTATTTAAGTATGTTTATCCGTTGTCTAGTAACCATTTAACGAGTTTCTTCGAAGCTTCTCTTGGGCTAGAAAATTGGTGTGAGTGTAGGAAAGTTTTATTTATTTAATTTATTTATCTTTCAAACATACAACGTACTTACATATATTCATCACGCTTGTTTTGCTTTGCTTGTTTTCCATTTGTTACTATCCTAACACTTCTTTGGCTTCATTTACTCGTATTTTTCGCTCATAACATGCTCGTCGGCCTAGAGTACTCTTGACTTGAGCTGACAGTTTACGATAATGTCTCCTATCTGGTCAGGCGATGTTTGCTGACGTTTTACACGTTTAACTGTCCCCTTCATTTTATCTTATCTTAATGGGGCCTGCAGAGGTCTCCCTTAGCGGCACGTCGACCCATTGGGATCTTTTGTGCAACTGCGTCTTATCACTCTGTCTCCTCAGTCCTCTCCTCCAATTTTTTTCAGTTACGATCAGAAAGCCTAACTTTCAAAACATCTTTAAAGCAAAATGTCTAAAATCAATGTCTAAGTTAGCATTACGTCTACTATGTCTAAGAAGCAAAATGTCTAAAACGTTAATTGCCTTAGCAGCATAACGTCTATTACCTTACCCATAGAGCAACGCGGCTTCCGTGCCGGAAGGGGTAGCCTAGAGCCTAAATAAAATCTTCTGGTTTCATACACATCGTGCTCTAATTTTTTCTGTATTACAGTCGACTTTAAACTCGACAGTGGCCGAGTGGTCCAGCGCTCGGCTCAATATCCGGAGGTCCCAGGTTCAATTCCCAGGTCGGATAATGTCGCGTTTTCGCATTTTTCGATGCATAGTCCGGGTTTGAGGTCACCAGCCCGCATTTGGCAAGCGTGGTGATTAACCCACTATTATACCCACAATACGCTAAAAATGTGTCTCGGTAAATAAGAGCGCACTTGAGAAGATAGGCTCTTATTTTCTCGCAAGGCATAATAAGAAAAAGTACTATATTTGTTGCACCTTAAGGTTGATTTCACCACTAAATGTTATTGACGTCTTTTCATTTTTAAGTGACAGGAGAAATTTATTGCTTTGAAAAAGTATTCATTCACGTGGACAGAATTTACGCGTTAACTAGTTGGTATCGTTGATCGAAGGATGGAGGCCTTTACCCTACTGTGGGACAGATACAGGCTGTACTTTTTTTACTTGACTTTGATGTTTCTCCCTTTAACAGTTACCTGATCAAGTACTCGTACAAGAACGCGGCCCAAGACGACCTGTGGCGCGAGTTAACCGCGGCCAGCCGGCGGCGCGGCGCGCTCGCCAACGTCACCGTGAAGCAGGTCATGGACACCTGGACCACGCAGACCGGCTACCCCATACTCACCGTCACCAGGGACTATGGGGACGGATCGCTGACTATCACGCAGGTAGGATTTTTTTATTATTTTGTAGTAAAAAGTTTCACGGTTTCTCTTTTAGAAAGTTGTTCATGTATTACTGCTGTGCTGGTAGCGGCTCATTGATAGAATACTACCGCCCCATCTCTACCCTTGGGTATCGTAAAAGGCGACTAACGGACTAAAGACTGCATGCAAATAACAGAAATTCAATTCGCAACCTCTAGGAGTCTTCGTGTAAAAGTGTCAATGAGGTTCTGCGTTCCTAAAATTTGATTATCATCACCATCATCAGAAGCCGATAAACAGGCAACATGTAACAGCATGTGGGGAAATTGGGCCATAACCCACCACGCTGGCCCAATGCGGGTTAGTGGGTTTTGACGACTGGCATCTTACGACAGCAACCGGGACCTTCGGCTTTACGTGTCTTCCGAAGCACAATAAAATTTTATGATCCCTCAGAAACGCTACCTGTCTCTTGGCGCGCGCACCACCACCTCTTCGTCATGGTGGGTGCCCCTACGCGTGCTGTGTGAGGGTGAGGACGCCGGTGATAGTCACGGCGATGCGCTGCAGTGGCTGGCGAATAACGAGGGGGTGACCGAAGCGCATCGGTTTGAACATGCCGCCGGGCCTAACCAGTGGGTGCTGTTCAATCACGACATGATCGGTGAGTTGACTATACTGTTTTTCAGTAGAATTATCATACATAAAGGAAGCAGCCTGATCTCTGGCTGTAATTGCCTGCCGTGCGATTCTCTAAGCTAAAGCCTTGATAGCTGCGGCTGCCGCAGCGCTGCGAATTGACTCTGTCTCTTTCATATTCATAGAATTGGAAAGAGACACCAGATCACAGCCATGCGCGCAGCGTCTATGTGTCGCTTAGAGAATCGCATAGCTGGTCTAATGGCAGCTTTTAACTGGCGATGTAACCTTTCCACGAGACCGTTGGCTGCAGGCTTGTATGATGTAGTAGGATGGTGAGTGGCGCCGATCAGCGCAGCGAGAGCAAGTGTGCGACATAAACTGTCGCCCGCGGTCTGTAGTAATGTGCTCGGGGCAGCCGAACCTTGCTATCCATCCAGATGTGAGGGCAGCAGCGCAGGTCTCGGCAGTGATGTCCTGTAGAGGATACGCCTCAGGCCAACTCGTAGCGCGGTCAACGATCGTGAGGCAGTACCTGTTTCCAGAGGATAAAGGTAAGTGACCTATAATATCTAAATTGATGTGCCTCACTCTAGCTGATGGTGTTTGAAACGCTGATAACGGAGCCTCCGTATGCCTATATATCTTACTGCGTTTACAGTGCTGACATTCTTTGGCCCATTGTCGACAGTCCTTTCTAACTCGCGGCCAAACAAACCTTTCAGTAACCAAGTGAACTGTAGCTTTTACACCTGGATGGCTTAAATTGTGAAGTGATTCAAATACCTGTTTGCGAAAAGACTTTGTGATAAACGGTCGTGTCGTTATTGTGACATCACAGTTTATTTTATGATGAACCGTGCTGTGCTTAGGAGTACCTGGTTTACCAGCGGGTCGTGTAATCTCCGGGAACTTCTTCAGTATCCTATGGAAGTCTGTATCATCAATAATAGTGCGAACTGATAAAATTGCCTTGGTGCCGAAAGTGTGAGCGTTGTGATGCCGTCGACTAATAGCTTATTACGGCAGTCAATAAGTAAGTTGTAGTAACCGAGAAAGTCAACGCCGATTATAGGTTTCAAGACGTCAGCGACGATGAATCGCCATAAAAATGCGCGACGGAGACCCAGGTCTAAGGTGAGTGGCAAATAACCATAAGAGGCTATGAAAGTCCCGTTCGCTGCGAATAACTCGTATTTAGTTTTGATGCGTGGCTCCCGTATAGCGGATCGTGAGAAAACACACAGGTCTGAACCTGTATCAACGAGGTATTGAACCTTCGTCTTCCGATCCGTGACGAACAGACGGCTGGATTTAGATAGGCAGTCGTTTGCCGCCACTACTGGCTGCCTTGGTAGTTTACCGATTTCTTGTTGGAATAACTGCAGAGTTGTATGCATTTCTTAGCTCGGTCTCCAAATCGGTAATGATACCAGCAGTGCGGATATCCTTCAGGGCGGGGCGTGAACGGGAATGGTATTTCTGCGACCTCTGGCTATCAGAACTCGGCCGTCTGCGTAGCTCTATACTCATCGCTTCCAGCTTTCTACTCAGCTCGGCTACCTTCTCGGTCAATACCTCGACAGTGGTACTTTGTGGTGCAGGTGACGTCAAAGCACTTGTACTAGCTACTTGCCCTGTTACTGGAATTATGTCGTTTATCCGGTCTGCCAGTTCATCCAACTCCACAAGATTCATATTTAGCTGCGACGCCACTATGCTTTGCAAGTTCGTAGGGAGTCTGCTAGACCAAATTGTACGAATAAATTCATCGGGTACAGTAGATCCGGCTAACTGTTGTAGGTGGCGAAGGAACTGAGATGGCTTTCTATCGCCGAGCTCCTCATGCATTAAAAGCTGCTTGGTTTTCCGCTCCTGAGACGCCGAGAGCCGCTTGATGAGTTCAGCCTTTAATTTATCATACTTCCCAGAGTACCCAGTTGTTGGCAGGGATACTATTAGGTCTCTAATCTCTGCTGTATGCTGCGGTTCCAGTTGCGCCAACACATAGTAGAACTTGGTGGTGTCCGCTGAGATGTTAGAAAGAATGAACTGACTTTCTAGCTGCGCAGACCATAGTAGGGGGTCGTCGGGGTTGAAGATGGGTGTCCTTATACCAACTCGGCATGATTCTTTCACTTCCGTGTCAGCCTTCATTTTTCGACTATCTGGGTCACCAGTGTAGTGGTACTATACTTCTTTCTAAACCACTTGCAATAAATAGAATAAGCAAGGATGTATACTGATGGCTACTATAGTCTGACCGCTACCGCTGGTGTACAGGTATGCGCGGGGAGTTGGGAAGTGGGAAGTAAAGAGCATAAACTCACATGAGATTCGTAGTGTCAGACAGATCTTACGATATCGAAGCACAGTTTATTGAAGCTTTATATTTACGAGTATAATTACATCCAATCCGGTTTTGTCCAATATGATTTTTAGATAAGTACAATTAAAGAACTAATATAAATGAAATAAATCTTTAATTCTTGGAAATATAAAATCTTTGTAGCCATTTGTTACATGAAAAAAAGAAAAGAAAAAGTGACTGACATTAAAACCAAAAAATTAAAAACTATTTATTAGGTAAATAAATTACACTGACTATTCTGACATAGATTCTGTTTCAACTTCACTTTCCATTTGAATATCGGAGCTTGAATCAGAGTAATTCTGCAGATTTATTATTATTGGCTCAATA
Source organism: Scoparia ambigualis (assembly GCA_963921215.1). Classification (NCBI taxonomy): domain Eukaryota; kingdom Metazoa; phylum Arthropoda; class Insecta; order Lepidoptera; family Crambidae; genus Scoparia; species Scoparia ambigualis. Next base: position 25,065,785 of record OY992524.1, read on the forward strand.
ATATCATCGAACCTATCGTCGCGATCCCAGTTCATTTTTCATTTTTTTGGACATGGTCATCACATTTCTGCCATTTTTCTGCCGTGAACTCCGAAAACAATAAATTCAGTACGTTTATCTTTTCGTCTAGAGAAGAATTAATATGGTTTTGCGCTATATTGTTTTTGACATCAGCCCAGACCAACTCGATGGGGTTCAGATCTGGATGGTACGGCGGTAAATGCAATACTGTGTGCCTATCGAATCGTTCGTTTTCGATCGTTTCGATCGTTCATCAATAAACGGGCTCTTTTCGTGTATTATTGATAAGAATTTGCAGTTGAGGTTTTTTTAAAGTTACGGGAAATTCAACATTGTGGCGCCGTAACCGAACTGGTTACGGCGCATTTCACTTTTGAGGCTTGTAATGTTCGGTTTCTTCTCAATTTGAACGCTGTGGTAAAATGCGTTGTCCATGACTTTTAACTTTTCATCCACTCACTTATAAAAAGTAGGCCCGTTCATGTCTCTATGGTAGTCGCCGGTCTTAGCATCTGATTTAAATATAGTCAATGCACCTTGAACCAAGCCATTTTGACACCCAGCGTAAAGAATTACCACACGTCATCCTTTTCCGATGTCAGTGTGAATTCCAGGTTCTAACACTGATTGCCAATAATTACTTACATTATGTGACTGGCATTAATATATGTCCTAACTAGGAAATATATGTTGCGGTTTTCACTTCTGTATTTCCTGATTTTAGTCAAGTATTTTATCCGCCACTGTGTAATATTAGGTTGCTCTATGAGAGGATGTCTTTTCGATCTACATTTTTTGAAACGGTAACCAATTGTGTGTATAAGTAATCTCAGATATTCTCGTCCACAATTCAATATTGCATCATGTTTTTTCGATCTCATAAAACTGATGAATTTTTCTTCTGATCACTCCCAAATCAAAATCATCAATAACATGTTTTTTCTTAATAACTTTCTGTTTTTTTGGTGAACTAAATTTTAGTCGGCCCAAATTAGTTGATGAATTTTCCGCAGTTGTTACATTTCTTAAAGTTTTTTCCGCAGTATCCTGTAGCCTCTGCAACGATTTTGGCGATATTTGCACCACTTTCATATTCAAAACTTTCTTTGTTTGCTTTTCTTTTCTTAAAATATTCGGCCACTTCGAAAATGACAGTCTTGATATCTCGAGATAATGCACGAACCATTTTTAGATATTTTATCTCATGTGCGTCTGACACAGACAGTCAACAGCAACTGTTTCGCCCCCCGCCTCGCCGCTCGCATACCCAAGGCGCGGTACAGCGGTAGCGGTCAGACTATAATTAAAAGGCCAAGCAAAGCGTTAAAGGCAATTACTTTTAATGTAAATCTTGTACCTACAAGCAAAATGTACCTAGTTCACAAAGCGGAATGAATTTACAATTATTTTATTTTGAGGTTGAATGCTGTCAGTTGCAGATGACCTTTACAGCTTTACCGGGCTTGTTTGGGGGCGGCGAGAAATTTAAAGGTTCCTCAAGCCGTGATGGTCGAAATTCCCCAGAGGGTTTCCGGTGGGGGATGGCATCTCGCCGCAAGCGAGTCTCCGATCCCCCCCCCAGAACCTCTGGGGGTTCGAGCCGGTAGGGAGCGGAATACCCGAGGGCGCCTCTAAGAGGCACGGTACCTCGGCTCGGGTTTACCGTGTCGTGGGGGGTACGTGAGAATCAGGTACATTACGAATGTAACCTATTACTACGTACGGGTCTACGCACTCTTGTTCTACGAGTGCGGTGTCTTGGTCCTAAACTAGTGTGCAAGTTTAGTGTGTCTGGGTGAGTAGTGTCGGGCTTGGGCGCGTTTGCAATCGTTATTGCATCATCGGGGTCATCTAGAACGTGAAGCGGAAACCGGCGGCGCGGTCCTCTAGGGGGGCGAAAGCTGCCAACATCGTAGTTGGCAGCTCCCGCCACCAGAGGATTCGGATGACTAAGCGCTTTGTCGAAGTATGCCTGAGAGGCGTCCTTCATAAGGGAACGAACGGTCGGCAGATCGAGATCGCGATGGAGATCTACATTGCGTAGGTTCCAACCACGCTTGTGTGGATCGAGCCTTATGACCCAGTGCTGAGTCTTGCTGAAAGGACCATTCTTGGTTATACAACATGGTGTTGTTAAGAGGCTTAACCACTTTCTCAAGAATCGTATCTTGAATAATCTTGATACACCTGTGCCGATGTTTTAACACCTTTTTCACAAAAATATGGCTGTTACTCCTTGATAGCTAACACCCTACCAAACCATCACTGAAGAAGATAATACCTATGATGTACTCTGCTGACTAATTAAGAAGCTTCTCTAGAGCTTTGAGCATAAACTCAGTAATTCTGCTTGTTAAAATGCTGCTAAAAATTTTCTCTTCAGTAGATAAAAATTTTCTGTGACCGCGCTTTGCGTACCGCTTAAGAAGTTGTTTTGACCACCCTATCGATTTTTAAATTATCGGTCAAATAATGACCAGTGCGTCTCTCATATGCAGCATGCAAGTCCTAAGTTATCTTTTGAAATACGCGACGTGGTTCTAGGTGCTATATTCATTTCCCGAGACAAAATCTTTTGCTTTCGGACAGGATTTCTTTGAATTCTTTCATTTACTGGTCTGATCACCTTTTTAGTACGAATAATAAGTTGACGGCCAGATCTTTTTCTGTCACAAACAGAGGACGTTTCATTGTACCAATAGGTAGGGTATTAATAAATAGCCCGGTATACAAACATTAGACTAATACCAAGCCGAGGAAGAGTTTCAAAAATTGGATTTGGCTCCATACAAACTTTGTGTAATGCTATCACAGCAGTTCGGTCTCTTTATCACCCCCCTCCATTTTAATATCACAAAAATATTTAACACCGACTGTCGCGAAAATGAGAAAACACAATGAATATTTATTTATGATTTATTCTTATTATTCAAATGTAATATTAGTGTTTTTCTTAATTGTAACAGTATTTATGGCCAATCTCAGTATTTATACGTTAATGATGAAAACCGTATTCCTGCCCTCCCCAGCGCCGTACCGCGTGAACTACGACTCCCGCAACTGGCAGCTGCTGTCGGACGCGCTCAACAGCTCTGGCTACGCGCGCGTGCCGGTGCTGGCGCGCGTGCAATTGCTCTCAGATGCTCTGGAACTCGCGTGGTCATCACGGCTGCCCTACGCCACGGCGCTGCGGTAAGCAAGGGACATATACACACACGTACACAATGCGTTGCTCTATGCCACGGCCAAGACACACACTTAAACCCACGATAAATACATAAAAAATAAATAAAAGTAAATAAATAAAAATATAAAAAAATATTATTACTCCCGGGGTCGCGGGGATGGTTATGTGGAAAGGAGAATGACCAAACCAGCCTATTCAATATCTATTGCGTCTTAATCGTTCACATATCAAAAATGTTCTTTTAAATTATAATGATTACTGCAAGATTATAACCAACCGATGTAAGATAGCTCATTAATTATTGGTTTACTGTTTTTTATTTTTTTACTTTAAGTGTAACAGTTACGATGGGGCTGACATGTGATTATTATACAAAAGCCCTTAAAAAAAAAAAGAAAAAAAAATGATTACTGTTAAAAAAGAATGCTGAACTAAACTGATAGTCAACATACGATAATAGACTAAAGTCTATTCTATGATCTAAAGGTGCGCGTCCATTAGAGCGGGATCGGTGTGGCAAAAATGTTCTCTTAAATAAAAATGATTACCTACTGTTAAAAAATATAGAACGCCGCGTTATGTAGTTAAGTGATAAATAAATGCTGAACTAAACTGATAGTCAACATACGATAATAGACTAAAGTCTTTTCTATGATCTAAAGGTGCGCGTCCATTAGAGTGGGATCGGTGCGGCGGTAGGCGCGGCATATGACATTTGGTGTCATTCAAAATCCCGTGTAATTTAACGACTACATGTATCTGTATTTCTGATTAAGTACTCAATACAATACGTTTGTTTGTTACTCTTGACGGTATTGAAGGAATTCAATGAATCAAATAGATACCTTCCTTTATCGCGAAACTACGTACCATAGACAAACAACCAAAATAAATGCCAATGACTGACAAATGTCATTAAAAATTAAAACACTAACTTCTTGGCAGGAAAGTGAAGCGTAATGTCTGCAGTTTTGTGTTCAGTTATGTACCTATTTAAATAAATTCATAAAAAATGCTTACTACTTACATCCATTTTAAATAATTAATACGAAACAAAACTTGTTTTATTCTAAGTATATACCTTTTTCTTAAAGTAGGATCAGTAAATAAATAGGTAGATACTTATGCATTTTAATTATTTTATATAAAAAAACTGTTGATTTTATTACCTACATCCAATGATATAATATTAATAAGATTTTTATTCTAACATCATTGCCTACATCCATTTTAAATAAATAATTCTGAGCATTTTAGTACAGTTGTCACAATAACCTCAAAATACCAAATAAAACGTCTTAAGCTAAAAATGAAGATAGCTTCAAACTTCAGCATTATATTTTATTGTAATTTTTTCTTCATAATTCAGAGCAATTGCTGCTATTGATTACTACTTATTTCATCAAAGCGCTATGTTACGCAGAACTAGCCTAACTCCCATAGTAAAATGGTCATTCTCCTTTCATACAGTTCTACTACTTAGTAGAATCCCCTACTTAGGGGAGGCGGGTTAAGTACACTCGCATGCAGATCAACCCTATCCAAAACTGTCAAATTTCTCTAATCAATATTGATTCTTATTTCTTATGCTCCAGTAGTATAGTTTTATAATGTTGAAGCGTCAGTGCATGCTCAAAACCTGCACAAAAGAAACCCCAGTACATATTCACCCACTTATCGCTAGGTGTGGCAATCACCTTTATTTACACCAAAAACAGAGTTGCCGACCCTGTAAAAAAGCATTCACGCTTCACCAACTAACTTCCACAGGCTGACAAGTTACCTGAAGCGCGAAACAGACGAGCTGCCCCTATCCACCGCCCTCGGCGCGCTGGCCAAGATCGAGAACGTTCTAGAACGGACGCCCGACTACGGCGCCTTCCAGAAGTACGTGCGCCGGCTCATTGCGGATACTTACCAGCGCGCGGGGGGACTCGCGGCTAAGAAGATCATCGATGGGGACAACCTGAACAGCGTCAAGCTGCAGGTACGCACACACATACATAGGTATATAAATAAATACATAGATTCACGGCTATTTTCCCCAAAGGGTTAGTCAGAGACTAGGCAATGACGACCGCAGAAGCAGTCCACTGCCATAGTCCACGTTTCACCAATTTACAACTGCACTGGTGCTCAGCGTGACAGGTGGTGAGCCCATCACCGCTCTATGGTGTTGGATGTGTGCGTCATTATTTATTAAAATACTAATATTCCGTTAGTCGCCTTTTACGACATCCAAGAGAAGAAAAGGATTCATTGGTAGGTATAATGAGCCGCTACACAATCGGCTCCACAGACAAACACTCACGACTATTTGGGGATGCTAATGGTTAGGCAGAGTCTATAATAGGCAGAAGCATAGCACAACGCACTCAAGTCACTGACATTCTTTTTATAAACAATGGCCATTAAATCCATCTCCGCATCCTATCCCAGAGCCTCTACAATTTTGTCACAGGACCATCATTAACGTGTTTGTTTTAATTATTAGGTTCCGTCTCAACTCCTTACCGCATTATTCCCCAGGTGCTGACGTCCCGCTGGGCGTGCCGCATGCAGGTGCCGGGTTGCGAGGAGAACGCCATCGAGCTGTTCCAGGCCTGGATGGACACCAGCGACCCCGACCAGCACAACCCGTGAGTACAGTCGAGGAAGTTCCCGGTCAACCACGTTTCAACGATATGTGTTGCGATATTTCACGCTGATATTCCGTGCTCGGATGATATTACGCCGGGCAAGCCGGCCCAATGTGGTTCTACCATTCAGACTGTCACTCATTTAGCACCACCCAGAGGCCACGTGTAGGGTCTTAAGGGTACTTACAGAAAAGGTACTTATAGCTCAGAATTCCAGATGCTCAAAAGCATCCTAAAAAATCTAAGAAATAAAAAAATTATGAAGATATTATTTTTTTAGCTTATTCTAATTTTATGAACTAACACTTACTGCAAGTGTTCCGTCAGCAGTCCCAGGAGAGCAGAAAAGAGAGAACGTTCTCTCTATACGAAGCCACGCCGCGCCGCTTATAGCCCAACTCTGAGCTTAGCTGTTCACGTTTCAAAACACTTGCACACCATAACAGACACAATAAAAAGCAAGGGGGCCTACTTTTTATTTTATGGCTGATCCCGCTTTTTTGGCAGGTTTTTATTTTCAGTTTTTGCATTTTCTCTTTTTCTATCTTTTTCTTGGGATTTCATGGACTTGAGCTTTAAGAGCTCTACTCTCTTTCTTTGTTTTATTTCTTTCTTTTATCTAGGGGGCCTACTTAGACCACCAAACCCACCTGGATTATACCTTAAAAGACTAATTAATCTCCCGTTTGTTAATAATAAAATTATTAACAAACGGGAGCGCGACCTCTGTGCATAATGGCAAACGCCAACCGTTATTAGCGATCGCTAGCGCATGACTGGGGAACAGGAGTGCTTCACCTCACTGACAAGATAACCGCCCAACGTCGTGCGTGCGAGCGACTACCGGGGCGCTGCTGCGCCCTTGGTTAATAACATCCCCCCGACCCGGACCGTCACAAACGGTACGGTACGTTAGTCTACGGGTAAACGGGAGAGAGTGGTAACCGCCCTATAGCCGTAACTTCAGTGTTGTGTAAGATCCTAGAACGAATATTGAACAAACAGCTTATTCGATACCTAGAAGATCACTCCCTTATTCACGATCGTCAATATGGGTTTCGGCCAAAACGGTCAACTGGTGATCTTCTAGCGTACGTCACACATCTCTGGGGTGAGGCTATTGACTAGCGTGGCGAGTCACTGGCAGTTAGCCTTGACATAGCCAAGGCTTTTGATCGGGTCTGGCACAAAGCTCTTCTCTCCAAGCTCCCGGCATACGGTTTGCCCGCTCAGTTCTGTACCTGGATAGGTAGCTTCCTGCATGAGCGTAGAATCCGTGTCCTTTCGGATGGATGCGCTTCGCGGTTCATGTCAGTAAACGCTGGTGTTCCTCAAGGCTCCGTTCTATCCCCCACGCTGTTCCTTCTGCATATCAATGACATGCTTCCTCTTGGAAGCATTCATTGCTATGCAGATGATAGCACAGTGCATGGGGGATATAACGGGCACCCAACGGCTGGGCGGGTAGACACCGAAATGAAGCGAGCAAATCTTGTCATTGAGCTCGATCGGGTGTTGGACCTTATTTCTAAATGGGGCTCCGATAATCTGGTGGAGTTCAATGCCAAGAAAACACAGGTGTGCGCGTTCACAGCGAAAAAGTCGCCATTCCTTCCCCTTCCCTCTCTTTAGGGTACATCTCTAGGCCTGCAGAGCAGTATTAACATGCTCGGTATGGATATCCGCTGCGATCTGAACCAAAAGGACTACATCGAAACCGTGATTAAAAATGCCTCACGTAAACTCGGTGTCCTGAACAAGGTGCGGCGATTCTTCACGCCTGATCAGTTGTGTCTATTATACAAGACACAGGTGCGGTCTTGCGTGGAGTATTGCTCTCACCTTTGGGACGGCTCCGCAAAGTACCTTCTCGATGCCTTGGACAGATTGCAGCGCCGCGCTGTGCGCATTATCGGCAATGCAGAGGTCACTAAAACTCTCGAGCCTTTGCAATTGCGTAGAGATAATGCGTCACTCAGCGTCTTTTACCGTTTATACCATGGCGAGTGCTCTGAAGAACTCTTTGACCTCATCCCTCCTTCTCCCTTCCTCCATAGGAGTACGCGTGCTGCTCTCCGGAGTCACCAATTTACAGTCTCTAACATTCCATCACGCACAAAGAAATTTGGTGACTCGTTTCTTTGCCGCACTTCCAAAAGATGGAATAGTCTACCAGCACACGTATTCCCTCCTACCTATGACATAGGGTCCTTCAAACGAGGCGTGAAGAAGCACTTTGTGGGCCGGCAGAGTGAGGATGACTGATGCTACGTCTCTTACGCTGCACCAGTTGTCCTCGCGCCTGGACCTCATTTCCACTTAACATCAGGTGGAGTGGGGTCATTTGCCGGGCTTAGTATAAAAAAAAAATATAAAAAAAACCGCTCACTCTTATAAAACACCAGATCAAGTTCCTCAAACGTAAGGAAAACGTAAGGAAGGAATGCGTGCGACTACCGGGGCGCTACTGCGCCCTTGGTTAATAACATCCCCCCGACCCGGACCGTCACAAACGGTACGGTACGTTAGTCTACGGGTAAACAGGAGAGAGTGGTAACCGCTCACTCTTATAAAACACCAGATCAAGTTCTTAAAACGTAAGGACGGTGTCTCCTATCACGTGACGAAGGTGGGTCTTGGCAGCCTTTACATTACACATGCTGTGTTTAAAATTGTGTCCCGCTAACACAAAATTGGACGTCAATGTCAAAATAGTTGGGTCTAATTCTATGAACGGTTGCCTACCAACTACTGTGTCCAAAACAATCGCCGAGGTTGATATACTCGGGTTGGACGACAAAACGGGGGTAAAAGTAAACGTTACCTCCCCTACCAATCGAGGTACATTCACACCACCAATACCCCGTACACCTTCCTGGTGAGGACTAATTTAAAGGCCCAACTTGCCAACCAACCATGATGAAAGTACACATCCCTGAGCACCGGAATCCAAAAGAGCTCGTACTTTCATCAGGTTACCTTTCAGTCCCCTAACCAACACAGAGGCCGTAGGGAGTAGAACGGTCTCTGGGGGGGCTGCTGTTGGCGATTGGGTCGACGTTAATTGCTAATGGGTGGGGATGCAAACCGCTTCTCCTGAGGGAGGGGGTTGCTGATAATTAGCAAGGGGGTCCCACTCTGGCGTATAGCGTCGACGACGACGCTCTAAGCGCGGACGTTCCACCACTGGTGACGCGGACCTAACACAAGGATTTTTGATAGTGGCACCGTAACTATCAACCGGCTTCAACTTGTCTCGCGGTTGAGAATTCCTAGGGCCGTACGGGGTGCATGCCGTCCCTAAGAACGTCCATATTTTATTGAACCACCTGCTGACTGTGTGGTAGCTATAACGGCCAGAGCCCCCGCCCGTATGGGGTATTTCCGGGGCTCATGAGCGCGCGCAATCACTAACCCTTAACACTCCCATGGGTCGGCTACCTACGTTATTCCGGTTCATACTTAAAGATGGATGGTGATTGCTTCCACAATATCCACACGGGTGGTGTCGGGGACATTCTCGCTGTAGGTGCGAACCCAAACTAAAAACATGCTATAAAACTAGCTATAAACGACCCTGTAGGTGTTGCTCCAAGAATTTCCTACAACGGGGCGTCTGATGCCATGGGTCGCTGCAATATTCACAGCGCGCGGTCTCTTGGACCGCGGAATATCGCTTATATGGTCGGGGTTGCTCCTGTCGTCCTGATCTAAAGGGTCTCCCACCCGAAGTTGTCTGGGAATCACAAACCCTTACTCAAGATGGGTTAACTACATCGGAGTTGTCCGCTAATCGACACTCATCCTCCATAAACTTCAAGAGGTCCTTGCAGGTATGTGGAGCTATTTCCACCATACTGTTGCTCAAAGCGCACCTTCAAGTTGTCGGGCAATTTCGCAAGCAAGATGTGTAGGACCACTCTTCAACCGGCAGGTTTAAACTGTGAAGAGCGTTAACGGCGACCAAGAGCGGGTTTAAAATCTCAACTCGCATGCGCATAATATTCGTGACTCGGGGAGGGCCAAAATCGTTGCGACATGAGCGTCAGCGAGCCTCCTCACGTTCTGGTATCGCCGAGTCACGATATCCATGGCTACCTTGTAGTTCTCATCCGTGGGGGCCAAATGCTGCACCTTTTCGCGGGCTTCCCCTTCTAATACGGTGAGAAGATAGGCAAGCTTTTGACCCGAAGTCAAGTCCTCCCTTGCATTGACGAGACTATTAAATAAATTAGAAAAGCCCTCCCATTTGTCGAGCCTCCCAGAAAAACGACGAAGGTCAAGGGGAGGATGGTGAGACCATAAATCGGGCATGGACTTGCTCGGAGGTTTTGGGTGATCAGATTCCATCTCCCTGCCCTGGTGGAGTGGGTGGGCGACCTCGGCAATACGATCCGACAGTTCGTAACATTGGTCAACATCGTTTTCCACCTCCCTAATAAGAACGTCCTGATCGCGATCACCACACTTTTCCAAGAACAAAGCGTACTGTTCGTCTACCACCGCCATGCGAATCGGTAAGTCCACAAACCTATTCAGCAACGCTTCCTGCCTATCTGGTCTGTTTGCCAAGGCTACGGCCGTCGCTAGCCAACGTAATTCGGCCCTAATCTTAGCCTTGCAGGAGAGTACCAACATTATGACAAATTATATTTATACGTCTAAGTCCTATACCTACATACCTAACTTAGTAATTACAACTTACAATTAATATAGGAGACGTAATTTATCAATATAAAAAGCTACCTATGAAAAACTATACAAAAGTGACTTATACGAGTACAATACATAACAACTATTGAGTTAACACTAAGTTACTGTAACCCACTACTACTATAACATAAAGGGACTTATTATTTAATCTAAAATAACCCTTTAAATCCAAACAAACATTTAACCGATATCAGTGCAAAAACTTAACGATTAAAGCTACCAAGTAAAATAACAAATATTTTTTCTAAGCATTTATTACAAAATGAACCGTATTCACATTGGCATACGGTTCCACCGTATGCTTACCCTACCGGGGCGCTGCTGCGCCCTTGGTTCATAACAAAGTGCTTAAATTCTTTGATTTTGACTTTATCTGGTCGTGCCTTAGCATCCCGCTGAAAGTTTTTGAGGTCAATAAGCCTTTTTATGCTGGATATATTATTTGACTTTGACTTTATCCGCTCGTGTGCCGTAGCATCCCCCTGGACCTGCGGCGCACGGTGTACTGCGTGGCGCTGCGGCGCGGCGGCGTGGCGGCGTGGCGCTTCGCCCTCGCGCGGCTGCAGCGCGCCAACGTGGCCGCGGCTCGAGATCAGCTGCTCGTCGCGCTGGCGTGCACGCGCGAGCTGTGGATACTCGCGCAGTATGTATATACTTAGAAATCGTCTTATCTAAAACTGAACGCCCCTCTAATATGTATACGCTCTTATGCAAAGTAGGTACCTACCTATAGGGTCAGTCAAAGTGCACAGCAAAATCGCCGTACGCACACATGTAAAGTTTAGCAATAAATATTTCCTCTCGCATCTTGAAACAGTTACGTTTTGTGGAGGGGCGTTCAGTTTTATAACTTTTATAGATTAGTCTCTACTTACTTACTATACACTCACTACTTTTATCCCCAGAGGGATTATACAAAGAAACTAGGCAATACGAACTGCGAAAGCAGTGCACTGCCACAGTCCACGGCACACGAAATAACAACTACTTACACGTTTGCTCAGCGTGACAGGACTATACCCATCGCCGCTGTTGATGTATGTGCAGTCTTTAATCCGTTCAAACTTTTTACGACACGCAAGGGAAGAGATAGGTTGTACAGCTCTATATTATAATGTAGACGCCAGCATTTCAACCTACCACAAAAAGAAAAAAATCTTTAAAACATTTTGAACTTTGCAACTACGGTATATGGATCAATGTCGATTGGAGAAATTTGACATTTTGTGGTGGGGTAACCTGCAGGCGAGTGTACTTCTACATGAAAGGTAATTGCAAGTTCCCTCTCATTCCTGATTGATTATTACGCTTTCAGTGTGAAAAGGGGGACAGATGGAGTCTCATAACCTTGCATCCCTTTTTTCTATAAGGCGGATTCACTGGGAAAACATAAATAAGGTGTTGAAAGTTAGCCAGTAAGCTGCAGCCGTCACCCTCAGGTACCTGGAGTGGGCCGTGACGGAGGGCTCGGTGGTGCGGCGGCAGGACGCGGCCGCGGTGCTAACGGCGGTGGCGCGCTCGCCCGCCGGCTACTACCTCGCCAAGGAGTTCGTGTACACGCGCATCGCCGACATACACAAAGCGTGAGTACATACATATAGATTCACAACTAATATACGCTAAGGGCCCTATAGTTCATTAGGACTAGCTGTATGGAGGGTATCTCACCCGATGATCGTTTTTTGCGCTACCAGCAATGACCGCAGTACTACCTCGCCCAGGAGTTTGTGTACTATCGGGGACTCCGTCGCTTCACCAGTCTAAAGGCCAAATCCCTTGCACAACGTGTCGTCTATTTCCTACGGGCACGTACCCGGGCGGGCGGTGCGCTTCATACGAAAATTTCTGCAAACTGGTAAAACGACGGTGACCCCGATAGTACATGCGCATCACAGACACACACAAAAAGAGTGCTACTCGTATATTTTTTTAAATTTTATAGACACAGTATCATTTATAAAAATATTTGAGAACCGGACCAAGGTAAGAACCCTGAGGAACGCCTGATGTAGACATAAATGGTTTGGAAGTAAAACCGTTAACCACCACTCTCGACTTTCTCTGATTAAGGTATGAAGAGAACCAAGTAGGAAGATTACCGTTGACACCGAAAGATGAAAGTTTCTGAAGTAGGATGTTGTGGTCTACGGTGTCAAAAGCCTTACTGATGTCTGTGTAAATAGTATCTAACGGGAGTCAAGCGATTCAGATATATATGTCACAAATGAGATAAGATTGGTAGCTGCAGATGTGCCAAGTCAAGACGGGACACACAAGGGATTCAAAAACCTTACCGAAGACACACAGGATAGATAGTGGTCTGTAGTTATGAACAGAACTGGCATCACTTGATTTAAGTTTATGGACAATACGTGCCTCCTATTTTTATTTTCAATGTTTTCAGATTCAACGGACAAACGAGTCGCATCGGCTCCATCATCAAGGCACTGGTAGACCAGTTCAAGACGCAGCGGGAACTTGACGAGGTGAGGAACTCCCATAGTCTGAAACCTAGTTTGCATGCGCGCGACGGGGGAGGGGAGACATCGGCCGCCCGCGCTCTTCATTGGGCCAGCGCGGTGGGTGTTTACCCAACCTCCCCATCTGTTGTTGTCTATGTGGGAAGGCCTATGCCCAGCAGTGGGACGTTTATAGGCTGATGAATTGATTTGATCCTACTAATATTATAAACGCGAAAGTTTGTAAGTATGGATGGATGTTTGTTACTCTTTCATGTAAAAACTACTGAATGGATTTGGATGAAATTCAGCATACAGATAGTTTATAACTTGGATTAACACATAGGATACTTTTATCCCGATATTCCCACGGGAACGAGAACCACGCGGGTGAGACCGCGAGCGGCCGCTAGTTTAAAATAAACTGTTCCCCCCAGTTTGAATCGTGGCGCGAGCTCAACGCCAAGTACTTGGACGACATCAAGCTAGCCGTGCGCCAGGCGGTGGAGCGCGCCGCCGTCAACGTGGCGTGGGTGCAGCGCAACAAGGAACACGTGGTCGCCACGCTCAGGGAGTTCGCCGCGTAAGTGACGGTGACAGTGACAGGCGGCCACTTTGGGTAGCTTGACGTCTAGGGTTGCCATGTCTTAGTATCTCTTTGTTGCGTCTGCCATCATCTTAGTTTGCCGTTAAATTATTTTACATAAATGTGACAAATGAGATATATTATGCCCAATTACCACTAACACACTGTTAAATTACATTTTACATTTCCTATTGAAATATAGTATCATAAAAAAAAAATAACTAAGTACCTAGATTGTTCGCAATAAAGCTTAAAAAAGTACCGTATCGTTTTTATTAATAATAGCTAAATTGAACTCTCCGGCCATAGATATAAACAATAGTGGAAGATACGGTATGAATCAAAAAATAGTTCTACTCAACTACATCTCTTTGTAGTGTGACAGCTAATGTCAATCAAGCGAGCGAGACAGAGCTACCTACGCTAAGTGAGTGGGTCAGCAAGCACCCCGAAGTTCCACGACGACGACGACGCACGATAAAATGAAACTCGCTCATGACAATCAATGTCATAATAAATATTTTCTACAATGAAAGTATTATTGTTTTGGTGTAACTATGTAGGTACCTACTTTACACATAAAAAGTTTTTGTTGCTTGAGTGGGTTTTGCACCGTATAAATGCACAGCTAGGTATTTTTAACGATCGTTCTTACTTAAAAACAACTAAACGTCATTACGTCACTGATACGAACGAGTACCTACGAGTTGCTGCTGAATTGACGACTGTCGCGGTATTCGGTGCTATGCTACTACGACTTTTTGTCATAAAGTAGTATGCAAGAAGCGCGCGCGGTACGCCAGTAACGTATCTTCCTCTATTGTTTCTGTCTCCGGCTGTTTATTTTATTATTCATAGATAACGAGATAGTAAACTTGCTATCCATAAATTGTAGCATTAGAATCGATAATGTACTTAATAAAATGTCACTTAGCGGTGTTTTAGTGATAAAAGACTGAAGTACCTGATAGCGAACTTTCACAAAATATAACTAGTAAGGGCACGGCCATCTTGAATTTTAGAATAGTACCCACGCAGCACATCCCTACTTGAAACTGTCAAATTTCTCTAATCAATATTGATTCATAAGAGGCCTATTATTACATCTCGACTGTAATTTTTGCGTAAAATGGCCAATTATGGCGTTCTTGATCTCAGAAACAAAAATACATTAACAATTTTGACTTACTGAATAGTGTAATTGAATAGTGCGTAGCGGCCTGGCTTTATGTAAATTTTGCTTAACTTTTTAATTAAACCCAAAATTGCAGACAAAGATTTTCATAAAATGCGCGAAGGCACTTTTTTGAGCTCCTAGATTGAACTACTTTTCTAAGCAAATGAAATAAAAAAAATAGATTGTTATCTCTTAAATAGCTATTAGTCGTATAGTGCACAGCGGCAATTTCAAGATATAATTGATTTTATATAAAAAAAATATTCTAAACCAAAAAACTTCGTAAATCTCGTTATGTTGACTGTGAATTTCTCCTGTCTACTTACGATATTATTGAGCAAAATTTATACCAGAACAATCTAACGATTGAGACGAGCTAACATGAAGTAACCTTCATGATGAATAAAGATTCTATAATGAATTTATTATCCTATTTCCTTCGATCAACAATACAACTAGATGTCAGTCAGGTCGGCGCTAAAAATGAGCGGCGAGCGCACTTGAGAAGTGTGCTCTTTTTTTCTCGCAAGGCAATAACAGGAAAAAGTACTTTATTAGTTGCGGGTTAAGGTTGATTTCACCACTAAATGTTATTGACGTCTTTTCATTTTGTGACAGGAGTAATTTTATTGTTTTGAAAAAGTATTTATTCACGTCGACAGAATTTAGCTTTGATTTTGTATGTGACGCGTTATCTAGTTGGTTTTGTTGATCGAAACCTATTTCGATAAAAACAATACATAGGTACAACTGCAAAATACTTCAAAATGCAATGCGCCAGCCGTCCGAAGTTAGCTTATTCTCACAGAGTGGAGATTTGTAATATTAAGCATGAATTTGTCATCCTATTTCGATATAAACGATAAATAAATAAATAATACAACTGCAAAATTACATCAAAATGTGAAAATGGGCATTTTACACAAAAATCACAGTCGAGATGTAGGTAATAGCGGTAGGCCTCTTAAGTAGAAATAGGTAAAGTTTAACATTTATTGAAGAGATTTGACATTTTGAGGTAGTTTGAACAGGCGTTATTTAAATCGTCACAAAACTACAATCGCTATGTCGGACGTCGTCTTGTAGGTGGAGAAATATGAGTATTGATCAGCCCACTATTGAGAAGTGGGCTGTCCTTTCCTAGCCTTAAAGTTAAATTAAGTAGCGGGCATACTTTGACAAAACATGTCAGCATAAAAGGCTTAGGTAGTAAAATTAAACTTGTGGGTAGTAGGTGAAAATTTATTTAAAAAATAAAAATGGTGCATGGTTTTGATGGAGTGCTGAAATGTGTCTCGGTAAAAGTGATTTAGTATCACTGTCTGCACAACCATTTGAAACTGCTTTGCCATTGCATAGATTTTATCATGTAGATGTAATACTTATAATTTGTAAAGTAACGGCTGAATGCTCGAAATCATTGGACACGGCGTGTTGCTATTATTAATTAATTTTCGACTATAAGTTAAGGAGATAGTGTAATGTCCAATAATATTGACTGCCTTTAAAGGGTTAACCTATAGATAATAACTTGG
Source organism: Scoparia ambigualis (assembly GCA_963921215.1). NCBI lineage: Eukaryota > Metazoa > Arthropoda > Insecta > Lepidoptera > Crambidae > Scoparia > Scoparia ambigualis. Next base: position 25,082,102 of record OY992524.1, read on the forward strand.
CTCAAATTGTAACTTGCACTCAGTTGCTGGATAATTACGAGCATTTGGCCGCACGTATTGTATTAGCTAAGCTTATTTACATTATATCACTGTGAAAACAGAATCAATTTGATAGTAGTAAAATGTTCAAAAATGTCATAAGCATTTGCCAATGTTGCCAATGAATATATTCACATATACCTACCTAATTGTGTTGAATATGTGTGATTTACTTATTTTATTTTGTTATCTGTTTTGAAATTAAATTATAAATTCAAATTGAATACGTATTTAAAACACCACTTACCTACCTCAGGTGGATCTCCTCGATAATAATATTTTTGACAATCACTTTGCAAACATTTTGGTCAGGCAAAAATATACCTATGTGATAAGACTTGTTTTAGTTAAATGTGAAAACGTTTTTGAACATTTAGCAACTTTGTTTGTAACATTGGAAAGATCATTTAAGATTTTATTTAATAGCTGCGTAGGTATTTACTAGAAACCTAATTGATTGCACGCGTTAAATTGTATTCGCTTAAAGCCTGTAGTTGCTCGGCTTTTAAAATTAGAGTTCACATTTTTTGGTGGTTAGTTTTTGAAAACGCCGTTTATTCATTTTTAATTGATGTTTAAACCTTTTTGGACGCCTTCATATTTTTCTTTTGGGCCACAGAGAAGGTGAGACGGCGCCTGTGTCGCGGTGGGAAGCGCAGCCTAACTTTATGCTATCGATTTTCGCTATACACAACATTTCAAGCGTCGGAATGAGTCCATTCGACAATATCAGCCAATTAGGATAATTTAAAATATACCTACTGTCTACGCGATAAGATTCAAAATGATCTTGGCAATGATGAGGCATGAACTGGCGATACTTTAGGGATTTGGTAAATTTTAATGGTCAAAAGAAACCTCTGTAGAGATTTATGCTTTTTTTGTTATTAAACCTGTGTGCAGATTTAGTTCACAGCTCGAACGGGTAAAGGGAACTTTAATTTTGTATGGGATACTTAGAAGCAATGACATCTAGTGACAAGACAAATAGTGCAACATGTAACTGCTTCGATATCATACAAATTGTTAAGCTAACTCGGTCAAATAGCAGAGATTATGACTCAAGTGTAAAAACAAAAAATCCTAAAGTTTCGACATTTTATGATAAAACATATTTTTATTTAAATTAATTTTGTGATCATGAACAAGATGCGAATGCTATGACAATCCAGTCTACGTGACAAGTTTTTTTTAATGTATAAATTATGTACAAATAAATGTCTGTTGTGATTTTTTTTAATGCGTAACTTTGAATATTGTAGTGTTACCTTTTGATGCTATTTATTTATTTCATAGATTTTACTTTTATGTAGTTAATTGTGTTTTAATAAGGCAATACCGTCCAATCTTTTTCAGTAATTATTTTTTGTAATTTAACGACACATTCAAAATGATAATCAAATTATTTGAAATCCTTATTAGATATATTTTTATGAATAAATTTATTTCTCAACGCGTGTTTATTTTTCTTTGTGTAAGTATTTCAATAATCGGACGTTGTCTCTATAGGGCCTGTGCAGAGAAATATTGTATGAAATACCAAAGTTTGTAAAACCTACGACCGAAATTAATAATCAAGATATCTTTTGTTTTTCTAACTAGTTCAACTACTACTACAACAAGTTAAATTTTGAACTCTAGTAGGCGAAATAACAGATGGATTGATTATTAATTTCGCTCGTTAACGAGGCCTCCGCTTTTAATTCTAGTGACGAAGAGGATTTGATTCCGAGAAGCGCAAGATTACGTAACAGTCACAGCCGCGCGCGCGCCGCGGCCCTAGCGATATGTCTAACCAGCTCTATTATACGTATTTTATGATTATGGAGGTTTCATTTCAAACGCAAGGACTGTATGAAGCAAAGAAACAAATGCTACACCACAGAATCCTTTAAGGGTTGACGTCTGGTTGCTATTATGACCAATTCCCAAAATGTTAGCCTTTTCAAACTGGCTACTTCCCAAAATGTTAACTTTTTCAAACTGGCTACTTCGCAAAAGGACAGCTTTTCAAACAGGCCACTTCCTAAAATACAAGTTTTCTACTTTACCACTTCCTGGAATTACTGCTTCTCAAAATGATAACTACGAGTAAGTATAATAAGATAATTATATCAATGTGATCCTTAACCTTATCTTACACTGGCCACTTTAGATACAGGCTTCTTTGGGAGATTGACCTCTTGGGAAGTGAACAGAATAGGAAATACAAATTTGATAAATGGAGGTTTTGAGAAGTGTGCATAATGGGAAATACTTAGACATTATGATAAATGAAGATATTGAGGTGTGCATAATGGGAAAAGGCCCCTTTAGGAAGTGTACATAATGGAAAATAGGCATTTTGGTAAATGGAGGTTTTAAAAAGTGTGCATAATGGGAAAAGGCCATGGTAGCAGTACACATTTTGGGAATTAGTCATAACAGCAACCAGACGTCAAACCTTAGGGGGTTGACGGTTTGAAGGCACAGAATAACTAATAGTAGGTACTACCGCTACACTTCATACGAACTTCATCAATCTATGAATGTGTCACTGCTGAGCTCAAGTCTCCCCATATTCACAGCACGCACGCAGAATAGGTCATAGCTATGTTACGACAACAACTGGGACCAACGGCTTTACGTGCTTTCCGAAGCACTCGCGTTCATTATTAATATTTATTTTTATAGTACGCATTTAGCAATACATTATTTACTTACATATAAAAATTACATAGACAAAACATTCACGACACTTTTGGAAAACGAAGAACAGCAGCACCGAGCCCTGCCCTGCTATGAAGAAAAGGCATAAGTCACAATTTCTGTGTAGAAATAAAAATATCATTTATTTGCGTAAGAATATAGACGGGTCTCCTGCGACACTGTTTTGTGTTTTCTAAAACCTAACATCAAACATCTAACAAATTTGGGCGTGGCTTACGTACATATTTTGACATATTTTGTTACATGTTTGGAAAACACAAAACAGTGTCGCAGGCAGGAGACCCGCCTTAACGAACACAGTAGATGGATGTAACGAAAGATATAAAATCTGCCTATTCTGCCATTAACAAACAGCATGCAAATATCTTTAAATAAACATTAAAATTAAAATCAAATTAATGTGAGAATATTAAAATTGTATTATTGAGTTTAATTTAAACTATATGTTATTATTATACATTACTAATTATTAAATGTCAAGTTTTATAAAAAAATCAATCGTCGTATAAAAAGCATGTTCCATAAGCCAATTTTATAAGGCCTAGTAAATGGCAATTCTTTTACGGATTCAGGTATTTTATTAAATATTGTCGTACTCATCCTATAACAGGTTTTTTTTTAAACGAGTGGGTACTTTTGGGAATTATAGCAGAGACAACCTATTGCAATTTCGTGTGCATCGTGGATAAACTTCTTTAACCTGTTTAAAATAATTTAAATTCTTTTTTAAGAATTTAGCAGCCTCAAATATGTAGATATGGAAGTGGTAGTATGTCTTTTAAAGAGCGGTCTGCATGGTTCATCAGGCCCAGTACCACATATGGCCCTTATACACTTTTTTTGAACTATGAACGCCCTGTTTATGTCAGTGCTATTACCCCATATAAGTCCGTATCGCAGAACACTCAACATAAGCGAAGTACGCAGTAAGGACTGTATTTCTAGTTGCTGTTTTGTTAGTTTTTATAGGGCGTACGAAAATCTATTAATTTTATTGCATAATTTTCAACATACTCTTTCCAATATAATTTTTTATCAATTTCTATACCTTAGAATTTTGTTACATTTGAAGTATTTAGAATTTGTCCCTTGTAACTTATATTTTATGTGTTTAATGATTATTTAAAATTTATAAAGCAGGTTTTATTAATATTTATTTTTAGATTATTATTAAGCCAATTTATTATTAATTTCATTGTTTTATTTATGTCATTGACATGATCATTTAATGTTAATTTATTGTTTGTTGTCACTATCACTTACATATCGTGAAAGAGGATGCTGCGATGGACAGAGTGACCTCTGGAAGATTATTTATATAAACTAGAAACAATAATGGTCCCAACACCACACTTTCTTGTGGCACTCAGAACCTATTTTCTTTGAACTCTGATCTAAATTTTTGTGCTACGTTGTTTGAATCAAGTTTTGTGACTTCAACAGATTGCATTCTGTTCCGCAAATAGGTCTTAATCCAAATCAAAGTATTTCCTCTAATACCCACAACCACAGGATTCCTGTTTTGATAAAAGTTGTTAATGTGAAACGAATTCAAATGCTTTTGACATATCGAAGAAAAGTGCCGTCGTGTAAATCTTATCGTTTAGGCTTAAAAGAGTTTCATTTACGAGGTCATAGACTGCGTGTGTAGATGATTTATTTTTTTGAAACCCGTATTGTTTTTGTTTTAATACACTACACTTATTAAAATGTACACAATCCGTGTATTGTTTCATTTCAACAAGTTTCTTAAAATTTTAAAATAACTTTTGTTTTAATAGGTTAGGATGTAACATTAAAATAAATAAAAGCTAATAGTCTGTCTCTGTTATATGAATGGTGCAATAAAAACGCATACTTCAAATAACTATTTATTCTCGTAATAAAAACTAAGCTTACAACCTAAATAATACTTTACACAAAATGCGTCCAACTCGGTGCAGGCAATGGCACCAAACGGTAACTACGAACAAGGAAATGTCAACAACACACGCTAAAGGCTCTCGCACACCACCGGCGGGGCAAACGCCGCGACACACACGACACACTGCACTTTCAAAGCGGAGGAAAAACCAACTCAATGCGCTGGCTATACAACTGAATCTGTTCTCCGGATCTATTGCGTTGAACGCTAATGTTTTAGGGTTGTCAATCGTAAATTGGTAGAAAAGTTTACCACACTTGGATTCGATCGCTACCATAGAATTTATTATAATTCGCTTAGAATTACCGAATCATGATTAAGAATTAGCTCATTTTATCGCAAATGACCATATTATAGACCGCGATATTTGTCGTGTCTTGGTTAACAACGTTACTTTTATTGCTTTTGGTGTGTGAGAGTCTTTATTACAATATCCTGATTTCCTAACGCCTAATGGATTTAATACGCTTAAATTTATCGTATACTATACAATAACAATTGAATTTTGTATAAATTCTAACATTTATAAAGTATTCAGATCGAGTCGTTTTCTCTTAAAAAATTAAGTCACAGAAGCGGCCACTAATTTTAATTAAAAAAGCATTTAACGACGGTGAAGTGCCAATACAGTTCATATATTAAGGTTTTAATTATTGGTCATTGGAATTAATGGTCATTTTTGCATGTCCTAGTAAAACATCCATTATCCTCGTAACAAACAGTATTCAAGAGAAGGTGCAGAAAACTAAATTTAGGAATACATCCCGATTAAACTGGATAATTAAATTTACTAAATAATATCAAAAGATACAGAGGATTTTTCGTACAATTCTCGATATAGTCTGACCGCTACCGCTGTACCGCGCCTTGGGTATGCGAGCGGCGAGGCGGGGGGCGAAACAGTTGCTCCATTGTGTCATTCTGCCGTCATCGCTCACGGCGGCAACTAGTGTGTCAGACGCACATGAGATGAAATATCTAAAAATGGGTCGTGCATTATCTCGAGATAATCAAGACTGTCATTTTTAAAGTAGCCGAATATTTTAAGAAAAGAAAAGCAAACAAAGAAAGTTTATATTATATATTTCCAAGAATTAAAGATTTATTTCATTTATATTGGTTCTTTAATTGTACTTATCTAAAAATCATAATGGACAAAAACGGATTGGATGTAATTATACTCGTAAATATAAAGCTTCAATAAACTGTGCTTCGATATCGTAAGATCTGTCTGACACTACGAATCTCATGTGAGTTCATGCTCTTTACTTCCCACTCCCCCCACCACCCGCGCATACCTAAGGCGCGGTACAGCGGTTGCGGTCAGGCTATAAAATATATTAGCACTTCGTCATCAATGTGTGATGCCGGCTCAATATACAAAATTTATATATATTTTGTATTAATATATAATTATCTCTCACTTTTAATAGTGCCGGCTTATCACTTGTGACTAATTAATTTACAACATCCAAAATTAAATATTTCTGATATGTTTTAAACTATTTATAATTTACATATTATAACGTCCTCGCACACAACAAGCTAATAGTAAAAATTGCACATTTGTAATAAATATATTTTTTAATATGGCCGCATTTTTACAATACGTAAAAATAATATTTTTTTATTGGCAATATTTTTGAGAACTTTAATACCACCTTTAAAAATATATATTTATATAAATTTGTTTTATATTCTATTAAGTATATTTTTATAATGATTTTAAATACGAATTAATTTTAATTTAATAGCATAAAAAGCTATATAAACAGCAATGAACTTCCACATAATATCTTTAAATATCAATAATACATGGCAGCAATGTATTGGCACATTAAATTGTGATTGTACTTTGTGTTATAATTGACAACAGTTTTGTTTGTGCTTACAATTTGATAGTTATAATACATAACAACATGTAAAATACAATATGAATGGCTATTACTTGATTTTGTACATTATTTTTTAGTAAATTTCACAACTGTCACACTAATCATTCAGCCCCAAACTAAGCATAGGCCGAACTATTTTTAAGCTGATTTTATTACATAAATAGACGATGTACAGTATATAAGATGTCATGTTAATCTCATAGCTTAGTTTCTCATATATGGAATACAAGCTTTGTGTCTTTTAGTTAAAGTCCATTTTCCTTTCAGCCTCTTAAAGTCAGTCCACAATTCATTTCAAATCTGGATATTTCCACGATTGTTTGTCTTTAATGATACATTTTTTATTATAATAGGAAAACTAGTACTAAAGTTAATATCCTTAGACAGGCGTTTGTATCATAACAGCTTCAAAAATAAACTTCTTAAATATATTTCGTAAATTTAATAAAAAGTCATCTTACAACATATCAATCATTAATAATGCTTATTACAATAAGCTGTTCATTTATTTATAGCGAGGGTGCAAATCAACCATTTTTAGCTAACAGCTGTATCACACGAATTCGATAGTTTTAGGCCTATAGTAGAGAAAAAGTTATTTTAAATATAGGAAAATACTCTGTAACATTTAATTCGCATTGATGTGATATGTCTACTTTTTGATGTTAATAATAACGAACGGCCCAAGCATCTTCACAAAACCGAAAATAAACATTGCGATTTCTAAAGAACCGAAGAAAATGCAACCATTTTAAATGAAAAGGGATTTAAACTCGGTTTGAAAACCTTGTTTCTGAATTACTATAATTTTTTTGTCATTTTAGGTCAAAATATCTTTGGGCCGCACAAGGATAAAAATGTAAAGACTATCAACAAGTCGCAGTTATAGTCTACTATTAGTATAGTAATTACTAGTATCTAGTGATACTAGTAATTACTAGTGACGATTCACTATCTAGATTCCCTGCGGCGTCGTTCCTTGTGCGCTGTCTGCAAAGAAATAATGTTCTAAATTATTATTTGTTACTTACCATCACTGCTTCGAACATTTAACATTTAGGCTGTAACAAAAATGTCAGAATAAGATTGCTAAGAAACGATTAAAGAAGTAAAACAACATCCTTGTACGGATGCCTCAAAAGTAGCTATTTTATTTACAGCGTCGGGATTGTTGTGAGTATGATATTGTGTGAGTGTGAGTGAGCGAGTGAGAGAGTGAGATTAAATGAGAGTTAGTAAGTGAGCGATCTAGTGATAAATAGTGAATGTGAGTGAGTGAGAATGTGTGAGGGAGCGAGTGAGTGAGCTAGTGAATGTGCAAGTGAGTGCGAGTGAGTGTGTGAGGAGTGAGTGGGAGTGAGTGGTAGTATGTGTATTATAAAATGAAAACAAACTCACCAATCAGAAGTCCGTTTCCCCCGGAACCAGATCAGCGCCTTTAACGCTCCGCCTCTTTCTAAGCGTGCCGAGTATGGCGAGCATTTCCTTGACAGCTTCTGGCTGGTTGTCTTTGGGCCTCCGCTCCATGAAGTTCTGATCGGTGGACTTGAGGTGGAACTTGCCGCCCTTTATCTGGTCCACTATCGCGTCTATGGCGCCGCCTAAAGGATATAATTTATTGTTTTCTAAGGTTTTACGAGCACTACACATTGAAATGAAACACTTTTTACGGATCATACCTCGCGTTTAATTTACTACATTACATAGTTTTTGAATTTTTTTTCATACACAAACGTTAAAATCAAATTGGTGAGCGGACAATAATAATTGTGAACTTATCAAAACAAACACTAGACAAACCCACTTAGGTACTAAGAAAGGGGCTAAACTTTGCCGTAGCCCCTCGCAGGATACCGTATGAAAGCATCATTAGTAATGTAGAGGATTGCTTAGTTAAAAATAACATTAGGAAGGCTGATGCTGAAGCACTACGTCAACACATCGTGTCTTGCGACGGAGCGTGCCAAAGTCCAACCTTCCTCGCGATCAATATTTCGACCTAAAGAACCTTCGAACTAAGCCAGAATTAACCATCCTTCGTGCTGATAAGGGTAATGCTACGGTAGTTATGGATATGTCAGATTATAACGAAAAATAACTTGACTTTTATCGGATGACAAGACCTACAAACGCGTTAAATGCGATCAAACCTACTAAATATAAAAGAAAACTAGTGATATTGTCAAACAACAAATACAAACAACGTTAAATCTAGACACTAATTATTTAATACCTTTCTGCCTTAAACCACTCAAACTGTATGGATTACCGAAAATCCACAAACCTTAACTTACCGATTGGCCCGGCATGTAGCAAAAGTACTTTTCCCACTAAGAGGTAAGAGTTTGTCAGTGATATTAAAGACCTACATTTTGCTGACAATAAAACCATGGTTAGTTTTGATGTCCAGTCCCTATTTACATGTTTTGTGGAATGAAGTTCACTACTTGCAAATAGAGGGTGTTGCTGAGGGGGGGGGACCCCTTAGTTGTTGATATTTTCATGGAAGACTTCGAGGAGCGGGCCCTGAGAACAGCACCCGTAACCCTAAGGTTTTATAAGCGGTACGTAGATGACACTTTGACTATCTTACCAACTGATAAAATATCTGCTATTCTAAGTCATCGTAACTCCATACATCCTAAAATACAGTTCACAATGGAGTTGGAGGCAGACAATAAGTTAGCTTTCTTGGACACTTTAATCATCAGGAATCCTGACCATAGTTTTGGCCATATTGTGTTTCGTAAAGTAACCCATACAGATAGGTACCTCAATGGTGATTCTCACCACCATCCTAGACAGTTGGCTACTGTAGGGAAATCTTTGTTTTTTTTTATAAAAAAGTAGGCAAACGAGCAGGCGGGTCACCTGATGAAGAGTAATCACCGCCGCCCATGGACACCCGCAAAACCAGAGGAATCGCAGGCGCGTTGCCGTCCTTTAAGGAAGGAGTAGAGTTAAGGAAGGAATAGGAATTGTGAGAAGGTAGGGGGAGGGGGGGATGGGCCTCCGGAACCCTCACTGGCTGGACGAAACACAACAGCACCAAGTGCCATTACTTCACGCCGGATATTAGTGAGCGGGTGGGTATTACGCCGGGCGGTCACGTGTAGGGTCTCAAGGGTAAACCTACGGACGCGCGTAACTTTAACCCCCCGAGAGCACGCGGCATCTGTGACGCCCAACACTTGGCTGCTGAACTTCAGCATGTCAAGCATGCACTGCAGGATAACAAACTGCAAGTACCGCGACTTCGTCACAGAAAACGGTAAAAACCAACCACAGGCGAGCGCCAACCTGCAGTACTTTCATATATGAAAGGCGTCACTGACAAGATTGGTCACATCTTGAAGCGAGCTTCAACCAATACTTACTTAAAGCCGCAAAAGAAGATCAACCAGTTCCTACGACCTGTCAAGTGCAACACACCCCTTCAAGATGCAGGCGTGCTCTCTTACATCGGGCAAACAAAGAGAAGTGTAGGACCCGCGTAAAAGAACATATAGCCGACGTCAAGCATAGGCGCGAAAATAGTCTGCAGTGTGTGAACATGCCCTCGAGGGACCCAACAATTGCATCAGATTTGACAAACCTCAAATACTCACCACAGTACAACGATTCATGCCCAGTGGCGTGCCTAGGGCTTGAGATTAAGTCAAGCCCAGAAACCCGAATCTTCATGTCTTGACTTGGCGAGCTTAATAAAAGCACACTGAGGCCATGCTCACTACTAGACGGGATTTTAGAAACACGTCAGCGTACAGCAAACGTGAAAAAAATTTCGTTTATGATCCACCATAATTATAGTGATTTGTTTTCTATATAAATAAGTCAATATTTATAATTGTAGGTTATATTTTTTTCTACACTTAGTATTCGAACAACTTGTCAAATAAAAAACTAATGACTAGGCAGTATGGTCTCTGACCTTAGCCTGTTCTTTCAAATTAAAAATTCAACTGCACCGCTGCTGTGTCTAACTAACTTCATTGTCGAGCAAGCCAGCTTCGTGGGATGCTCATACAATATATATGTATAACCTTACTTAGTATTATGTTTGTAAAGCACCACTTTGTTGATGTTAGAAGAGAGCGGATATAGAAATTGACGAAGCCCGGTTGCAAGCCAGGTAGTGTGAGAGAGACGTAAATATGATTGTAAAGCATCGTACGATTTAAACGCAGTTTGGCGATTTGCTTTACGAATTGTTCATTTAAAATTGATAATGTGAATGTTAAAAGTGATTTATTTCTATTTTTTTTTTTAATGTGGAACGTCATAGTGACTACATCCTGCCTGATGGTAAGCAGCCGATGTGTTCCAAAATAATGAGAGCGCTCCCCACCGTGGAACAAGCACGATAACAAGCGCACCCATTCATGACGGCCTGCATAAATGCCGTTTCACGCCCCGTTTAAAAGACCCGGTATTATAGGAACTGGGAAACACATGCGCCGGCAGAGAATTCCAAAGCCGAATGGTCTTACAGAGGAACAACTGGCCAAATTTTTTGGTACGAGTGCTGATATTCTGCACAGTATGATGGTGGTTCCTAAGACCAGCAGGTGGAGTCCGGGACAGGAAAGGAGAGGGCGGGATTAGATCATAAAGTTCTTCAGAACACTCTCCGTAGTAATTTCGGTAGAAGATACTGAGAGAAGCAATGTCTCTACGCAGCTGGAGGTCCTCAAGAGAGGCTGTAACCTCAGCATCTCCAATAATGCGTACCGCTCGCCTTTGCAGTCTATCAAGTGCATCGAGGAGGTATTTAGCGGAGCCGTCCCATAGATGGGAACAATACTCCATACTCGATCGCACCTGAGTCTTGTACAGCAAACAGCGCTGCTCGGGAGTGAAAAACCGCCTCACCTTATTAAGATACCCAACTTACGGGAGGCAGTTAAAATAACACTCTCGATGTAGCATTTTAGATACAGTTCCTGGCCGATGTCCATGCCAAGAATGCTGAGGTCCACTGAAATGGGTAAAGGATAGCTCTGAAGAGAGGGAGGAGTAAGGAAGGGAGTTATCTTGGACGAGAATGCACAAACCTGGGTTTTTCTGGCATTAAACACGACCAGATTTTCAGATCCCAACTTGGAGACACGATTGAGAGTCAGGTTCAGTTTGGCAACCAGTTCTTGCTTTTTCACCACGATATCAGCTTGCTTTGCCGCAGGATGTCCTATGTACCGCCCATGCACCGTACTGTTATCCGCATAACAATGAATATTGCCCAAGGACAACATGTCATTGATATGCAGAAGAAATAGAGTAGGTGAGAGCACAGAACCCTGCGGCACTCCGGCATTGACTTTATAGAATACGGAGGAACTACCCTCACAAAGGACACGAATCCTCCGCTCTTCTAAAAAGTCTGCAACCCAGGCGCACACGGCGCGGCACACCGAAGGCCGGCAAACTTGGAAAGAAGGGAGCGATGCCATACTCTATCGAAAGCTTTGGCGACATCAAGGCTAACTGCCAGAGATTCGCCATGCTTGTCCATCGCTTCACCCCATGCGTGAGTAACGTACGCTAGAAGATCACCCGTTGATTGCTTGGGTCTGAACCCATACTGGCGAACATGGAGCAGCGAGTGTTCCTCTAGGTAGTGAATGAGCTGGGAGTTAATTATCCGCTCAAACACCTTGCACAGCACAGAAGTTACAGCGATGGGTCGATAGTTGGCTGGCCCCGAGCGATTCCCTTTTTTTGGGATGGGTTGTATGTTCGCTTCCTTCCAAGACACCGGCATAAAACCGGTATCGTAAGACATCCTAAACAATCGTGTCAACACAGGAGACAACTCAGCCGCGCATCTGAGCAGCACAAACGCCGGAACACCATCCGGCCCGCTAGCCTTCCGCACGTCGAGCGATCGCAGCACGGCACGTACATCACACTGCCTGATACTAATATCAGGCATGGTGGCCCCACAATGTGCTATGATAGGTGGAGCGGCGCCACAATCGTCGATGCGCGAATTAGCCGCGAAAAGGTCAGCCAACAAGTTCGCCTTCTCAAGCGGCTGGCAGGCCAACGAGCCATCTGGATGTTTCAACGGAGGCAACGAGGGAGAGCAGAAGTTGGCCTGCACGGCCTTAGCGAGCCGCCAATAGCTACGGCTACCCGTAGGGTGCGAGATCAACTCCTGCCCTACCCGCGCGACTCTTTGTGCAGCCGCTGCGAGAGCCCCCTTATTAAACCTAGAGGCCTTGTTGTAAGCCGCCTTCAAGGAGCCGGTACTCGGGTTATTTAGTGCGCAAGCCCTCGTCCAAGCACGATACGCCGCCTGCTTGCATTCAGCAGCTTTGGCGCATTCGCGATTGAACCTAGGCCGTTTTCTACCAACGCTGGCAAGATCTGTGAACGGAATATAATATTCCATACCCAACAAGATCTCATCAGCGATGGCAGAAGCGAACTCCGATGGGCCCTTTCCAAGAAAGCAGCTCTGGCCCCATGAGACGGATGCAAAGTAATCACGCAATCCGTCCCATTCCGCCGACGAGTAGTGCCACAGACGACGCTTGGTCTCCACCGTTTTCGGTGGACCAACGCTGTGCGGTGCTGTGGCAATGACCAAACAGTGGTCTGACGAGTCTAGAGGTGCAAGCACCGATACTCTGTACCTCGTAGGGCGACTATTATATAAAATGTTTACTAGAAAAAAAATTAACCAGTCTCAGGAAGCTCGAGTGGGATTCGAACCCACGACCTTTGGATTGCCGGTCCACTGCTCTAACCGCTGAGCTACCGAGACCCCAGAAGACTCGTTGAATTTTTCCTAGTAGTTTGATTTACGCTGCAAGCCAGCGGTATTACGTCGCTGTGAAGTCTACCCCCACATTCGAAAGAGTTTTTTTTTTCTAGTAAACATTTTATCCTAAATCTATATAACATTGTGAATGCAAAATTTCAATAATAAAGATATTTATAAGCAATTACGTCTTTATCGATTGTTAAATACTTGCAATAGTATTTCTTTTAAATGTGAGGGTAGACTTCACAGTGACGTAATACCGCTGGCTTGCAGCGTAAATCAAACTACTAGAAAAAATTCAACGAGTCTTCTGGGGTCTCGGTAGCTCAGCGGTTAGAGCAGTGGACCGGCAATCCAAAGGTCGTGGGTTCGAATCCCACTCGAGCTTCCTCAGACTGGTTGATTTTTTTTCTAGTAAACATTTTATCCTAAATCTATATAATAGCATTGTGAATGCAAAATTTCAACAATAACGACTATTATATATCTAAGAAATTAAATTCGAAAAAATGCCATGTGATTATAATTAATTGCGATTCACTGGTAGTGGTATTGAGTTTTGGTCAGGGCAAGCCGGGCTTTTCGGCTTCTATCGAGTACCGCCACCGTATGCCTAGGATGATACGCGACGCTATTGAAATTAAAAAACATCGAAATTTCAATAGAGAGGATGGTTGGACTTTACCACCTGCCTGGGACCCCATCATACAGGTCATCGAATCCCAGCCCCAACAGCAACACATTGCCAGATCTAAAAATATCGTTAGCTCGTATTACTTATTGTGTAAACCTGAACGCACCCGGTTAAATATGAAAATGATTGACGGTAGGCAAATAACTTCTAACTATGAGACGACCAACACCTAAAAAGGATGTTATGTAGTAAATTAAACGAAAGTTTTGATCTATAAAAAGTGTTTCATTACAAGGTTGTCAAAAATCTCTGTGGTCTATGTATAAAAACTAATTGTAAACATCTGGTACAATACAGCGTCTATTTTAATTCGATTTTACGACATAATCCACACAGGCATAGTGGGTATATTCGCAAATTGTCAGATTCGCAAATTGTCAAGTCTTCAGAATTTCTAGTTCTTTAGTTTTAATAATAATTAAAGTCAACTAATTAGTTGGCATATTTTCTACCTATTAATTAGTTGGCATATTTTCTACCTATTAATTAGTTGGCATATTTTCTACCTGTTAATTAGTTGGTATATTTTCTACCTATTAATTAGTTGGCATATTTTCTACCTATTAATTAGTTGGCATATTTTCTACCTATTAATTAGTTGGCATATTTTCTACCTGTTAATTAGTTGGTATATTTTCTACCTATTAATTAGTTGGCATATTTTCTACCTATTAATTAGTTGGCATATTTTCTACCTATTAATTAGTTGGCATATTTTCTACCTATTAATTAGTTGACTTTAATTATTATTAAAACTAAAGAACTAGAAATTCTGAAGATTTGACAATTTGCGAATAAACCGGTTAGTCATAGACTAGACGATGGGGACCGCAGCAGCAATGCACAAACACACCACACGGCACACCAAATAACAACTGCACATGTGCTCAGCGTAATAGGCGGTGAGCCCAGCGCCGCTCCATACTGGTGGATGTATGTGCATGTGCAGTCTTCAGCCCGTTAGTCGCCTTTTACGACACCCAAGGGGAGATAAGGGCTAGTAGTATTGTTTCAACAACGAGCCGCCATCGCCCGACACAGCCTATTAGTTCGAGTAAATACTAAAAATCTACATGGTAACTTTTTAATAGGGCTTTTAAATAATCTCAAGTACAAAAAGAGGCTTTCTGGTCCTAGCACGAAGAAACATATTAATATCAATTCAGCTACATACCTCCATTTTGTTTCGTCTTCTTCAATGTGCCTTGTTTGCTAGCCAACATCTTGGCCATATCATCTTGTATGCCCAACTCGAACGCGACTGGAGGGGGCGGAGGAGGGGGAGGAGGAGGTGGAGGAGGAGGGGGACAGGAGGGGGGAGCAGCGGGCGGCAGCGGCGGAGGAGGAGGAGGGAGAGAAGGTAATGGCGGTGGAGGAAGGGGGGATGATTCGAGCTCTTCGATCGCTTCTGGTATGATTTCTGTGGGGAACAATTTGTAACGATTAAGTGTTACGTTCAAACAGATTTCGAAAAATATGGGTGCAGCGCGATCGCAAAAAATGACATAAGTCTCCTAATGAACTTCAAAGCAAAATCAATCATATTGATATTTAAAATTAGAACAATTCTGCTTTGAAGTTTCAGACCTAGTAATTTGATAAGAGCAATGTTTTTATTCTGAGAGAAGTGTACAAAACCATCACGCGCTTATGTTAAAAATTAAAATTTACTTTTTTAGGATGGGGGTGACCTGCGGAATATCAATACAAATATTTTCATGTAAGAATTATTGGTTCATGCGTAAAATTAAGAAAGTTGTCGAAAAAATTGTTTTAGGGGTCATTTTATTTATGTATTGTTTGTTATTGTTTAAAGAATTTGTTTCAAATTTCAACAAGGCCACGACCTTGTACAATGATCAGGCTAAGTTACGTAAGTTCTTTTGATGTATTTAACTAATTCAGCTCATAGTACAAGTAACTTAAGAATACGTTAATTTTCACAATTTCGTGCAGGATCCCCTTATGTTATGTATTGCATTAAGTAGGCGTTTTTCTGTTTGTGGCTGCGCTTTCTTCGTCTAAACCACGGAATGTGCTGCGATTTTTATACTTTTACTAACAGAATAAGCGATATCTGAGGATGGTTATTGTTTATAATAAGTAAGTACTTAAGTAAAAAGTTTATTTTACATTTGAAATATTTTAAACAAAATGATTAAAGTATAACGGTGTTTCCAAGTTAGTGTGGAAGAAGGCGCGTATTAAATAATCATAAACTCCTTAACAACGCACTCACCCGTCTTTGCCTCCTTCACTGGCGCAACCTCTACATCAGCCAGGGCACTGGGCTGGGCTGGGCTGTTCTCGCCCCCATTTTCGAAGTAGCTGATTCTGGACATGAGCCCAGTTTTCTTGAGCGGCCTAACGCTGTGTTCTGCTAGTTTCCGTTCCGCCTTCTCGGCTCGCTCTACGGCCTTCTGCGCGTCTTCTTCTGCCAGTCTGATCTTCTCTTCCCATAGAAGAATGTCGGTGTCCTCGTGCTTTTCGGCGAGTTTCAACTGGAAATAGAATGGAAATAAAACTTGAATTTAGTCTGGTATTTTAAATAGGACGCGAACCCACCATAACATTTGAAAGAAAATATTAGTCGATGGAACTTGAAACCAAGGCAAAACTTTTTCTATAATATGGTTATGTGTAATCGCCAATAGATGGTGTTACTCCGCAAACTGAATCGCGCTATTGAGATTTTTTCGTAGATATGTAGACACGATACAATCTTATCTTATCTTATCTTATCTTAGTGGAGCCTGCAGAGGTCTCTCTCTCGCAGCAGCACGTCGACCCATTGGGATCTTTTGTGCAACCCCGTCCTATCACTCTGTTTCCTCAGTGAAAACGACTGCCTTAAGTTTGGCAATGTCTCCGAGGGCGAAGAGCCTAAAATCTTCTGGTTTCGGGTAGGCCAATCCCAGGAGACTCATTCTTTTCCTAGCAAGGGAGTCACAGTCACACAGTAAGTGTTGCATGGACTCCGTTTTTCCCCACATGCCCTGCACAAGCTGTCTGTTGAGACACGATACAAGGCTCCCGCCCAATACTTCATAGTTAGGACTTACGAACCGATGGCATAGCGAGATTCATAAGTGCTCAATTATTGAATAAATTATTTTGAAATTTGAGATGGGTTTCTACTTGTCTGTGAAGGGGGGGGGGGACTGTACGGACATTGGCTGATAATGATGCATACCTGTAAGTCTTCGAGCTGGTCCCTATGCCTTTGAGCTTGTTCTTCCATGGCGGAGCGTAAGCTGTCGACTTCGTTGAGCAGCATGAGCAAGCGCTCCTCCGAGTCCATCTCGCCCATGAGCAATGAGCTCTGGTGGGTTAATAGCTTTACACGCTTCTTGGCGTCGCGCGCTTCGGTTTTGTAACTAAAATGTGGAAAAACAATATAACAGTCAATTAATTAGATCGGTAGCTTTCTTCTACGGTTCGAACGGTCTAACTGGACTTTTCTCGTGCATTCGACAGCTTAAGTTTTAAGGTTATGTTATGACACCTACTTCAGTGCACTGCTTTAAAATGGTTTTCTGATTATCCTAATGATCAGATCCAGCGAATTGAAGTTTGTAGCGAAACCGGTCAGATCATTATCGCAGGAACTTCCCGGTGAGTTGGGGTGTACCACAGGGATCCATATTAGGTCCTATTCTATTCATTGTACTCACGTCTCTGCCATGAGCCGGTCCTGATCGGCGTGTGTCCTTAGCGCCGCCACCTCATCGACGAGCAGCTTCGACACCCGGTTGTGGCGCTCCAGCTGCCCGCGCAGCTCGCTCAGCTCTTTCTCGGCGCTGGTGCATTTCTCGCGCTCCGTTTCCACTTCCTATAATGAAGATCGTGTGTGAAATGAAAATTAAATTATTAATATTAGAGTAGGTATATTTATTTATTTAAAGAACATACACAATCCTCCACATTACAGGCTAAAGCTAATGCGATGGTGTAGTTATTTACAATGTGGTTACTATACTAATAGCTAATTCAGTGACCTCACTCAGCGTACAAGAAAATACTTCGTGCGCGACCGTCCTGCGGGGTAAGACGTTAGCGGGGACGAGGTAGCACGTCACTCTAGAACACGACTACACACAGTTGCACGCGTTGCCCTTGCTCGCCACCGTCTGTCACCCCGCGGGACGGTCGCGCACGAATTTGCCGGACTACAACTAATCTACTCTACCTACCTAACTAAACTACCTACTTAACTAATCTACCACCTGTTCGGATTTCGAAACCCAGGAGGCCTGAGGGATGAGCACTTGTGCAGTTAAGTAAAATTTTAAACACTGAAAAAAGACGACAACCTCAGGCGGGAATCGAACCACGCACCTTCCGCATTCCGGGCGGCTGCCTTAACCACTTGGCTACCGAGGTCTGGTTTTCACCCGTCGAAATTTGCCAGTGCTTGATGCTTATGTTTTTAGATAACATTGCTTCATCAAATCTTAGAAGTTTTCACCTCTGAGATCCGAACGAAATATTTTTACAAATATTTGAACATTCGGTTAAGATGAAGCTGCGTGTTTTATTAACGCTTAAATATACTTAAGTAAAATTAACTTGTGCAGTTGTGATTTGGTGAAGCATGCACTGTGGCAGAGAACTGATTTTGCGGTCTTCATTGCCGAGTATCCGACAACCTTTGGGGATAATAGTGTTGACTGTGCCCTCACCTGTGCCAAAGCCACATTGAGCTCGTGCGCCTCGAACTCGGTGAGCTTGGCGTGGCCCAGCTCGGCCTGCAGCGCGCCGAGCCGCCGGCTCAGCTCCGCCACCGTCTGCTTCAGGAACTCCACCTCCTCGTTGCTGCTCGCGTCCGACGCTGGAAGAGAAACATTCAATATCACTACCAGAAGAAGAAGAAAAACAATTGATTCAGTAACACGACACACTAATGGGTAACTCGTTAAAGAAAAATGCTGAATAAGCAATTTTGTGTACATCTACACCCTCAGTAGTAAAAGTTATCATTTTGATGATCTCATCGTCAAAATGACAACTTTTTTCCCGTCGGACAAACTATCAAGCCAGGGCTCACAAAAAACACCCTTAAAAGATTGATTCAATTTAAGCCACGCTTGCGTCGCTGCACACGCGATACATTTGTGTTTGAAAAGAGGAGTGACACAGTCTCATTGTATCGGCCACCGTTAACCGAACAGGACTCGGTGAAGACCCATGATGATGATGATGTACGTATGTATGTGGAACCAGCTCTCAGCAACGGTATTTCCGCACCGTTACGACTTAGAAATTTCTTCTTTCAGGTCCGCAACGCATCTGCGATCCTTCTGCAGTCTATGCGTGGCGGTGATTGCTTTCCATCAGATGACCCACCGGTTTGCCTTCTCCTAATAAAAATAAGAATGTACGGTGTAATGTAAAGTCAATGTCTACCAACTTTGCTGGCAGTGCCTGCAGCAGTGCGGTGCTGAGGCGCAGCAGCTGCTTGTGATTTGTATGTATATGGGCGTGATCTTTGGAGGGAAGCCATAGCCGATGGAGTTGTCGTTCAGGATAACATTTGGTTTAAGGAACTGTCCAAAAAGCGCGACAAACGTCACCAACGCGCTGCACTTCCTCCAACATCACCAGGTACTCATTTCGTCTGTCAACTATGCGGCTGATGCTGTCATAGATGTAAGAGGCATATGATGATGTGTGTCACCTGTGTCCGTGGAGTCGGTGAGGTCGATGTCCACCGCTTTTGCGGGCAGCGCTTGCAGCAGCGCGGTGCTGCGGCGCTTCAGCTGTTTGTTCTGCTTGTACCACTCGCCGGCCTGCTGCATAACCCTGGAACGGCATACACTTATAAGCAACATGGCATTCGGTTTGCGATCTTGCGAGTTAAGGGGGGTTAGGCGGTCAGCGAAAAACTGGATGTTGCGAGAGGCCTCGCGGGTGTTACGCGGGGCGGAGTCCGCGTTGATTCGTAAGCGCCATTCAAATCTTTATCAAAAAGTTAATAAAAATGTTTAGTTTTTTGAAAATCCAAATCAGTCAATAAATTGAAAAGGTAAAATACCTATGTGTCTATGATTTTATAGAAATTACAATTGTAAAACACGGACGTAATGTGCATTTATATGAATTTTAGAGGTAACTTTAGGATGTTTTTCTATCGAGCCAAATGTTTACAATCGTGTTTTGGCTTCGTTCATCCCCTCACACATACGCTCTGTAATACACATTGAAAATTTCAGTGCGAAATATCTAATATAATTTTTTTACAAATATTATTTTGAATAACAGCTAATAGAAAACAGTCAATTTTTCCGTGTTCACCGCCTAAGGCTCCTTAACCGCTTGTCTGTCACGAAGACTCCTAATGTCTATTGTGTCCAGGCACAATGATACCAGTATCATGACAGCTGAGCTCTCTTAAGCGACTTTCGCAATGTCGGGTCACTGAACGGGTGAACAAATTAAAAACATCTCGAGCTCTTCCATGTTTCGGAAGGCATATTAAGCTTTTGGCCCCGGTAGTAATGTTGTCAGTAGATGGCTGTCGTGAAACGTCGTTACGTCACGAGGGAACTCAAGATATTTTATTTTATTTTATTTATTTATTTAATGGACAGTCAAAAAACCATGTACCAACAAAAAGCAACAAGTATATTTTAATTCAAGCCTATTTTCTAAGACATTCATCAAATACATGTATCACTTAATTTACCCACTTCGCATTTCGTTTACATAGACTTGAGTGTAGCAATTATGATTTTTATTCTAAAATTGAGAATAATTCTGCAGCAAAACTATTAGGTAATCAAAGCCTAGTTCTATAATTAGCAGAACTCTAACAAGAGTTTAACAAACCAAATTGATTGAGAGTCTTATCTTCCATTTTAATTGCGTCACCACACATCTGTGGGTTTTTAACATACATAATAATATCACTCACAAATGTATTTAGTCGTCCGAATATGTAAAGTCTGTGGTTTTTTTCTTAACTTCGCCTATACTAAACCTATAAGAACAGCTGAGCAATTGATTGAACTAGAACAGCTGTTCGTTAATTATTCTGTGATGCTGTAAAGCCTATCTGCAGCCGGTAGCAAATAATATTCTAAGCCATTTATAAATGAAATAAGCCAACATTCCATGACCTTTTAGTCATATTAATACTAAACAAAAGGAGGCAAAATAATAACTAAAGCAAACATTTATTAGGTATATTATAAGTATTTTAAATGTTTTTTATATTCTCAATTTCTAAGGTATCGTCGTAGCCCTAAAAGTAAAATGAAAAAACTGTAGATACCGCATTTGCCATCTGAACATAGATATATATATGATTCTAGGTAAAGTGCAGTTTTCAATATTCGACCTTATTACATTCACCGATTGCTGTAAATGGTGTAGCTCTTGAAGTTGTTTCGGAGTACGTCTACCTAGGGCAAACACTCCAACTAGGTAAAAATAACTTCGAGAATAAAACCAATTAAAAGAATACAATAAAAGAATACGGCTGGCCTGGACAGCGTTTCGTAAACTTCGTCGGGTCTTTTGGTCGCGATTACCACAGAGCCCAAAGACGAAAGTCTACAATCAGTGTGTTCTACCTATATTAACATACGGAGACGAGACGTGGACACTCACGGTGCGACTGGTCCACAAATAAAAATCATTCAGCGAGCTATGGAGAGATCTATACTCGGTATTACTCTAAGGGTTCGAATCCGGAACGAAATCATTCGCCAAAGAACCAAAGTGACCGACATAGCTCAAAGAATTAGCAAGCTGAAGTGGCAATGGGCTGGTCATATTATCCGCAGGACCGACAACCGCTGGGGTAGACATGTTCCAGAGTGGATACCGCGACTCGGCAAACGTAGTGTAGGGCGCCCACCGGATATACAGGGTCTAACAAAATCAATAAGCGAACGTTTAAGAGCGGTATCTATACATCATTCAGAATACAATGACAAAATATGGGCTCCAGTTTTATAGTGATTTTTCAAAGTTATGTTTTCTAACAAACTAAATAAATTAAAATAATGCACATCGTGAAACATGCTGTATCTTTACTAACACGCACGCAAGCGTCAATAAAACGTTCAGTGTGCTCCGAGTTTAGTGTGCATGTTCGGCCATCTTTGTGTGCGTGTAGTTACAGTTGTACGGGTTTAGAAAGGGTGTATTTTTTGGTGAATTATGATAACGTTTTGTTGATTATCTCGGTCACGAGCCTGTAGTTTTGGACCAAATTTTGGTGAGCATACTCAGTGTGATGTATAGATGCTTCCCTTAAACGTTCGCTTATTGATATTGTTAGCCCCTATATAGGTGGCGCGACGACATAGTGACTGGCAGCAGTTGGATTAGAAGAGCCGAAGATCGGGCTCAGTGGCTTGCATTGGCCTATGTGCAGCAGTGGACTAACACGGCCTGATTATGAATGACCTTATAACATACATACATACATACATACATACATACCTAGTTACACATCACGCCTGTTTCCTGAGGGGTAGGCAGACAGCTTTGCATTTACTACGATTAGCGCATCTTACGATCATGACACACTAATCAATTGCTTCACTAAGGGTGGATTCGACCAAACTGGAATAAGACTACTCCGAGATTAGTCTATACAAAATCGGCGTTTTAATCTAGATTATACCTAGGTATAAGCACTTATTCCAGTTTGGTCGAATCCACCCTTACTCTCCTAACGTTCTTCATACATGCTCGTGGTATAGAGGCCTTATTATCCTACTGATATTATAAACGCGAAAGTTTGTAAGTATGGATGGATGTTTGTTACTCTTTCACGTAAAAACTACTCAATGGATTTGGATGAAATTCCGCATACAGATAGTTTATACATAGGATACTTTTATCCCGATATTCCCACGGGAACGGGAACCACGCAGGTGAAACCGCGAGCGGCCGCTAGTAGATTAATAAATAAACTCTTGACAGTTGATATGCAAGTAGCCTTAAAACTTATAAAACAGTTTAACCTAATCGCTGGGGGTATTAAATGTTTCTGTCTAAAGATGAAACATGGTAGGCTTATAAATAAACTAAAATGACAAGAAAAATAAGGATAAACAATATTTGAAGTAAGGTTATGCAGTGAAGACGAAAAACAGGTAAGATCAGAATAAATAAGTATAGGGGGTATTTATCAACCAAGAGATGAAATACCAAAAACTTGTTCTTAAACATCTAAGTACATTAAATACTTACATTTTGAAATTAACTAAATTAATCACCACACAACGACACACAAGTACCTACAGACCACAAGAACGAAATAATTACATAATATAATTATAATAGAAACAACCCTTGTAAGATCTAAAAGTTAACCAAATAAGTCACACAGCCTCAAAAGATGCGCAAACACTGGTGGAAAAGAAACCAAATTGGCGAGAGAAAATCATTGATTTCAAATCATAATTTTTGCATATTACAACGCGTTCGGGGGAACGCTTGCGTTTTTGAAACTTTCTAAATGTCGACATATTACGCTAATATACGGCGGATTATGCGGCCATAATTGTAATCAATACGAATTTTATGCAAAATCGCTGTTGCTTTTAGCTATTTAATGCGCTGTTATGACTCGGGGTTAAGCCGACGCATCATTTATTGGCCAAAAGTGTTTACATAACCGTAAAATTGAAACATACATGATTGGCCCGATTGACCTCACATTACTCAATTATTAAGTGTATTGCTGACAACATGCAAGCCATGTTTGTTTACGGCCGAAATTAACATTCAATTTATCTAGAGTTAGAAATTTGACATAGTTTGTATGGAGCTTAAGTCATTATGACTTAAGCCCAACAAATTATGCCTTTTGGTATTCATGCTTAATTACTATTATGCATACATATATAATCACGACTATTATCCTAGAAGGGTTAGTGAGAGACTAGGCAATGAGGACCGCAATCCTCTACTACTTATAGTCCACTTTTAACCAAAAAGCATTTGCACATGTGCTCAGCGTGACAGGTGGTGAGCCCATCGCCGCTCTATGCTGTTGGATGTATGTGCAGCCTTTAGGCCATTAAGTCGCCTTTTACGACCCCCAAGGAAAGAGAGGGAGTGGTAGTATTCTTTCACCGCTACACGACACGGTAATACTACTATTTATTATACGAATAACTTTATGCCAAACATAATTAGAGTAACAAAAAAGAGCCTAAATGTTAGTTATGCCTAAAGAAATAGTATGCTAAAAACAATTATATGTCAAAGTACTTACCTATAATTAAGCCAAAAAAATATGTCAACGTTGCTATGTCAAATTAAATTAGATAAAAAAATAGTCGAAACAAGGGGATCCCTTTTGCGGACCTCATTGGTCAGTCTCCGACTGACCCTTTAAGGGTGGATTCGACCAAACTGGAATAAGGTCTTATACCTAGATTAAGCGCCGAATTTGTATAGACTAATCTCGGAGTAAGTCTTATTCCAGTTTGGTCGAATCCACCCTAAGAATAATAGTTGAGTGTGTGTTGTTGATGTTTCAGCAGTTGGGTATTGGGTATCGAGAACGGAATGTGGCGTCATCGCCATTACACACTAAAGAAGTTCTATTAATTCAGCACTGATCAGTGCGCGGCCGCAGTTAAAAGGTTAAAAAATATATCATTTCGTTACATAATTGGACAGACAAAAATGTAATTATGCTGTGGTCTCTCGTGTTTGTGGACTTAGGTTTTCGATTGTCCAATTACATTTAAAGCTGAGTAGAGATAAGACAAGATAGATATGTGGGGCACATTACAAAGCATTTCCACTAATGCGACTGATAAGATAATATTGGGAATACAATAGCCGACCGGCTATGTAGTCATTGGCTTTAGATAAGGAGTTTTTTTTATGAATGAAAGACAGTGTGACATTGAAACTGTGGCATAGTAGCTCACTTAAAGAATACTCCCAACCCATCCCTTCCCTTTGGTGTCGTAAAAGGCGACTAACGGACTAAACAGCATAGAGCTGCGAGCGACGGGCTGCTACAGTCCACATTTCACTAAACTACAACTGTACATGTGCTCATCGTGATAGGTGGTGAGCCCATCGCCGCTCTATGCTATTGGATGTATCTGCAGTCTTTAGTCCTTTAGTCGCCTTTTAAGACACCCAAGGGAGGACATACGGGGCGGACGTATTCTATTAAGGAGCCGCAACCAGCACCGCTATCCCAAACAAAAAATGTGCATAGCTAGATGGCAGCAGACAACGCGTGCGGCGTTGGGGCGTGGCTTTGCTCTTGTTTCGCGTTGTCGTCTCTAGTTTTATTATCACAAAGATTGCACTAATTCTGTGGTTAGACGCCAGTAGATCAACCTACAACAAAATGTCAAATATCTTCAAAACATTTTGAACTGTATCCCATGGGCATAAGGATCAATATCAATTAGAGAAACTTGACAGTTTTGGGTGTGCCCTGTTGGCGTGTGTACTAAGCAAGGAACTTATACCTAATCTGGAATGAGCACGGGTAATTTGACATCGTATAAAAATAAATCTTATTATTATTATGAGCCTTAAGTTCTATAGCTTAGGAG
The DNA here is from genome assembly GCA_963921215.1 of Scoparia ambigualis. Lineage (NCBI taxonomy): Eukaryota > Metazoa > Arthropoda > Insecta > Lepidoptera > Crambidae > Scoparia > Scoparia ambigualis. The sequence goes on from OY992524.1 coordinate 25,107,681, forward strand.
AGAAACGCGGTCCTAGTGAGATACCACTTGCGAGAGCCGTGAGTCCCTTTCTATATAAGTCATGTAACGGTGCGTGTCATCACATCATCCAACCTCATTACTTTCATTCAATATTCAATTATTATATTTTTTTATTAAATAATCTTGTTTTCCCATTGACAATGTCACTCATTCCTTTGCTTTTCCTGTCTCTATCAATCCGTTTTGTACTTTATTGCTTGTTTTTATTTATCAATTTCTGCCTGTATTTATTTAAAATAAACTAGTTGGTGAATCACATTGTTATTATTATTCCGAGTCACACCCGCATCGGACCTCTAATACAAACCCGGAGGTGCACCTATCAGAGGTGCCACACAGCCGATCTACGTGACAGTCACACAGTGGCAGGCTCTCTGTCATTGGTCATGTTGATTTGTCAGCGTCTATCTGTCTACGCATGTCAGACTGATGAAAGAGACACAGGACACTCGCGAAGCTATCTCACTCGGACCGTGAATCGGCAGCTCGTTCACATTCCAGTTTAGGAATAAGTTCCTCGGTACCAAGCTACTCACTTATGCATGACGCCCGCGTCCACCTCGTGCTGGTTCTTCAGCTGCTGGTACTCCAGGAACAGCTTTTCCGAGACTGTCTTCAGCCGGGTGAGCTCGCGCTCGCGCTCTCGCAACTCCGCAGCCAAGTGGCTCCTCTCCTCGTGCAGTATGTTGTGGCGACGTTGGAGGTCGTCATACTCGCGTCTGGCTGTAAGGGATAATGGTTTATGGGTCAGAAATAGGTTATAAATTTAAAAAAATAAATAACAGGATTTTTGGGAGATCGCTTTTTTTACAGCATTTTCCAAAATTTGCGTTGTTACATTACAGCGGACCACCCGCGACTTCGCCTTCGATTTCGACTTCGACTTCGTCCGCGTAAACACACCGTAGGTATCCCGTGACGAATTCCAAAAATGTTTCTTCGTACAATATTTTTTATGCCCGTTATAATCACAACTAAAAAGAATCAGTCAAATCGGTACAGCTTTTCTCGACTTTTGCGCTTAGCAACACATTTGGCGATCTATTTTTATTTATTTAGGGACTTAGATTAATAAATAATAGGAGTTTCACCAGAGTTATTTTAGTAACAACACGTGTTGTTAGATTGCATTTTTAACTAACACTACCGTAGTTACAATGCGTAACCGCGTAACCATTTATGATAAAATAATAATAAATGTCAAATTACAATAGGGAAATAGACGACATCAACATGAACATGTTCCAAACTTCAATCACATCGAAGATTTTAAACAAGAACGAAAAAAAAGAAGGACTCCGCGTCATGTACTTATACAGAGACGCGTATAAAGTAAGCCTATATTATTGTAATTGTACAGCACACCCTTACACAAAGGTAAGCCGATCGGCCGTCATTGTGATGACAAGCGTCCCCGTGACAGCACACACACCAGCTTAAAGGTTGCTTCACTTGTTGGTATCGCGGCGCCGAGTCCTTCTTCTTTTACTAGTCCATGGTTATAAATCATTAAAGTATAAATAACAATATGTAACAGTTCTCCAGAAGATTAACCATGTTTTGATCTCACCCCATCACGAATTTCTAAAACCATAGTGACGTCATAATTTTCCATGGCCATACAACTTAAAAAAATATCATTTTGACAGATAGATGGTAAAAGTTTCACTATTGATAACCAGTCAACTAATTTATTCGGAAAAAGACAAATGTTGAAAAAAAACACAAGCAGAATTCGAACCTGCATCCTTGGACAATTATGCCATCGTGGCTCTGTTCAGCCCGTGCAAATTCATAAGTTTTTACTCAAAGTCAAAGTGAAATTTAATAATGAATTCAAATGTTGAAGGGTAGCCATCAAATGATTAAGAGCTGTCAAGAAACTTAGCAGGCTTTTTTTTCTATTTCAAATTATTTTAATAGTTAAGTATATTAATTGGTGAGATTAAGATTGAGTGGTGGCAGCTTATTATTAAAAAAATACTTCCAATCATCACTTTCCTTAGGTGTCGTAAAAGGCGACTAACGGACTAAATAGGTACAGCACATACTATCATCATCATCATTATCCACAGCCTGACTTTACCCACTGCTGGGTTTAGGCACTGTATTATATATATTTTATATTTATACTGTGGTATAGGCCTCTCTTTGTATGTGCCAGTGTTGACGGTCAACATTGGCACATACTATAATGTACCTAAATTAAATGAAATTCAAAATATTATTATTTTTATATGTAAGGAGGCAAACGAGCAGGCGGGTCACCTGATGTAGAGCAATCACCGCCGCCCATGGACACCCCGCAAAACCAGAGGAGTAGTCGCAGATGCGTTGCCGACCTTTAAGAAAGGAATAGGGTTAAGGAGGAATAGGAATTGTGAGGGGGGAAGAGGCCTCCGGTGAGAGAGTGGTATTACCCCGGGCGAGCCGGCCCAATGCGTGCTGCAACGCAGCGTGGCTCTACCACTCATTATCCATTCATTTGTGTTAATAATTGAAACTTAACCTAAGTAATGTTACGTAGGTAGTGTTATGTAGTGAAAATGATTGCTAATTCGACGACCTCTGTGGTCGAGTGGTTAGCACCTCGGGTCTGGCGTCGCGCCATCTCTGAGGTCCCGGGTTCAATTCCCGGTCGGGTCAATTTAGAGAAAAACTGTATTTTTAAATTGATTTCGGGTTTGGGTGTTTTTTCTATGTTTATGTATATTTATCCGTTATCTTAACATATTAAGTTAAAAAAAATACTTTAGTGTGAGTGTAAACAAGTTTAACTTAATTTAATTTAATTAGACTGGACACAAGCCTTCCTACATGGACTACAGCACATGAGGAGGTTGGGGCCATAATCCACCACTGGGCGGGTTTTAACAACTGCTATCATCCCAAGAACTGACACTAGTAGAGTCGAGTCCATAGATATATATTTCTGTGGTCGAGTCAGTAGTGTCAATTTATTTTATAAATACTCGCGGCATATTTTAATACCAAATCCTATTAATATTATAAAAGCGAAAGTTTGTAAGTATGGATGGATGTTTGTTACTCTTTCACGCAAAAACTACTGAATGGATTTGGATGAAATTCGGCATACAGATAGTTTATAACCTGGATTAACACATAGGATATAATATATTTTTATCCCGATATTCCCACGGGACCGGGAACCACGCGGGGGATACCGTGAGCGACCGCAAGTATTTAATAAATTAGTTTATACAGTGTGGAATTTTGTAATGCCACCTGAAGGGAAAGTGCTATTAGTACTGTAGATAGAAAATTTTACTCAAAGAAAACATTTCGTTATTTAAAAAAAAAACTGCATTCAAAGGTTTTTGAAAATTTGCTTGCCACACCCGTGAACCGAACTGACTAAAATCTGTAAAAATTATACCCTGTACTTTTGTGCATCGATCGTTAGGGTCAATTCAAAGGAAGATCTCTCTAACAAACATGATAAATTAAATAAAATAAAACCATGAAATGTTAAATAAATATTTTAATTATCTTCAAAAATTGATTAAATAACTAATTAGTAATTCGAAATGAGCTCTATTTTCTTGGTAACCCAAGTTAATTCTTCTAAATAATTAATTTTTACTAACCTTTAATAACGTGTTGTGGTGAATATTATAAATCGTATTCTGAACTTCAACTCTCAACTCGTTTCCATTCGCATAAGATTTAGTGTAAATTAGATTTTTACATATCCCCACAAAAAAAAACTAAAGGGGTGATCTCACAGGCAATTAGATGCCCATTTTAATACCTGAATTGGTACAAACGCGTTTGTACCAATCCAGGTAAAATGGTTCAAATCAATGCAATAAAAGTACAGTGTGTAATTTTTACAGATTTTAGTTGGTTCAACTCCGAGTGTAGCAAGCGAATCTTCGAAATTCTTTGAATGCAGTTTTCTTTCTTTTCAGTAAAACTTTCTTTCAGAACTTTTCACAGTTTCTTTGAGTAAAATTTTCTATTTACAGTATTAAGAGTAGGTACTTTCCCTTCAGGTGGCATTACAAAATTCCACCCTGTATAATCAATCAACCACTACAAACAGTATTATCCGTACATACATAGGTACATAATTATATTATTATCATGCCTGTTTCCCTAAGGGGAAGGCAGAGACCTAATTATAATTTGTCATTAAGTATTTTACTATTTATTTCCTGTAAGTATCAAATGATTTTGAGTTTAATGAACTTTGCTGTATTAGAGTGAGTGACATTTGTGTAGGTACATCATACTGTACAACAAAGGTACAGTATGATATACCTAAAATTAATAACTAATTAAACTACATAGATAAATACTTAAGGACAGATAGTGCTGATAAACAAACTATGCCTACTCATTACTTTACTAGTGAACTAAAGGCTAATATTAAAATATTACTATCAATATTTACCGATTAGTAATACCACTATCTGCAGATACTCAACTATTTTATGATTTCATATTATTATAAGGAAATACAAAAAACTATTATCTTAGCGTCAGTTCCACACATTTTGTGTCACTCGGGGTACTCCAGTTTGGTGGCAGAGTGGCAAAGTTAGAGGTCTTGGGTTCAAATCCTAGGTTGGGCAGTGTGTTCTACTGTGTATATTTCAGAATTGGCAAAATTAGAAACACTTTGGCCAACCTGGGAATTGAACCCTGGACCTCCAGTTAGGTATTGGGCCGAGTGCTTAGCCACTCCAAGGTGTTCACTGTACAGATGACTTTATTGTAATATTAGAGGCTTTGGTCCAGCAGTGGGTCTTTGTATATAAGCTCTAATATTAACCTATTTACAATGACATAAGTTCTACATATAAGGCACATATTAAGATTATTAACTCAATAAACATAAAGTACCTAACTAACATGTGAATGGTTAAGTCCAGTTTGTACAAAGCAATATTGAAATGATGAAATCTTATTAAGAGGGTTTACGCATTTCGGTTTCCCATACAAATTTCCAAGTCGACATTTTTAAAAACCAATTTTGATGAAACTTTGCATGCTGAAGTAAAACACAGGGATCTAAATAGAAAAAACGTTTATTTAGCTGAGTTATTGTGATTTAAAGTCCACTATAGAAAGTTTAAAATTGCAATAACTCAGTTAAATAAACGTTTTTTCTATTTAGATCTCTGTGTTTTACTTTAGCATGCAAAGTTTCATCAAAATTGGCTTATTAGTTTTTATAAAGTTTCGACTTGGAAGTTTGTATGGAAAACCGAATTGCGTAAACCCTCTTAAAGTTTTACAAGAAATATTTACTTTAATATGATTCCTGCAAATGTTTACTCATATCAGTGATACAGGAAAATGGACTACCTACATGAAATTCGTATTTAGGTAACATGAAATATGTCATGCATAATCAACAGTTACTTATGGTCATAGAATTCTAATAATTATATAAAAACTATCATAGTTTAAGTGCTCAAAAAATGTACTTACCTATTCCTTTTAAAATGTAATATCATTGACTAGAACTGTAGCAAACCGTATGTATTTGTTACTGAGTAACGGGTACACAGCCTGATTCAAAGTAAGTACCGAATGGGTACTCTTGATTAGATTTCGTTACTCGCATCATTCACATCTGTAATCGACTTATCGTACACTATTCCTTCACAGATGATAAAACTGTATGAATATGAACCAAAGGTTTATTTCTTTTAATTTTAATTAGTTGTGTAATGTGTTTGTTTTGTTATTATGTTTATTCTTTAGTATTGAAGAGTTTTTTTTTCGTTTTCGTAATCTTATTCAATTAAATATGATTAATTTCAAACATATACCCGCAATTCTTTATGTCAATCATTATTAAAACCCTGCTTAATATGATGAAAGGCCCTGCCAGAATACCAGCCTTGTTGCGATATGTTCTGTTCACAAAGACACAAACTGAGGCGGGGTCTTGATTGACAATTGTCTTTTTGTATGTATGATTTTTTATTTATATTTATTATGTTTGTCAATAAATGTTTCTCTTCTCTACTTCTTCATGTACAGTAATGAAACTACAATAGGTAAAGTAGGCACCAGACTGGTTCGTGTACGAAGAGTACGAAGAGAAAACACGCATTTCAACACGATAGTTGGTTGTCGGAAGTAACGAGTAACAATATGATTGTAACAAGTACAATTTTGTCCAGTAACAAGTACACAGGGGTAAGGATTTATTCGTTACTTTCACAGCTCCATCATTGACTTATGTAAGTACTTACCTACCTCCTTTCTCAGACCAAATAAAAAGCCTACTTTAAATTAAATCTGTTCTAATTACAAACAAAAACTTTAAAAAACTTTTAACTATTTAAACTCAGGTTATTAGCCAACAATTAAATTATGTTGAGGTTTGGATAAAGGGAAATTACTTACCTAAATAATTGTAACTGTTTGGCAGACAAACAACAGACTGCGAAAGTATGTAAGTAAGTAAGTATCTACATTACTTAGGTAGGTACATAATACTTACATAATTTATCTCGCTATTCAATAAAAAATCCTCTGCTATTTATTGCACACAAAAATCAGCAATCAGCAACGAATACAATTCTGTTTACTATAATGTTTAATGTTTACAAACAAAAACCCACGTTCAGAATTTCAATTTTCATTTCAACGTTGACATGACAATTTTGACGTTTGATATTTTTTTACATAGGGTCAAAATTAGTGATGTGCGCAACTCAAAAAATAGCAGCGTTTGTAATTTTCCAAATAAAAATAACGTTAAATAGTTATTTCCATTATTGTGATTGTGTGTCATTAGTTGTCAAGTATTGCGCAGTTCAATAACTGGTTTTGTCAGCCGTTCTAAGCAATGGAATCCACAAGTTAGCTGAGTTTCCTTAAAATCATGCACAAAAAACTAGTCCGTTGCAAAACCAATAGGAGTTAGGGAATAAAATTAATGTGAGAGCAACAGGTCTTAACGTCTGTCATAATCCGACAAATACGCGAATAGAATTTCCATCCGTGTTTTCATTTGCATACGATGGAAGGAGGGGGTTGAGAACTTGAGACATGCGCAAATACTACCACGAGAAAATAAAACAAGATTTTCCTTACAAAATACTATGAACACTGACCTTTTTCCGATTTGAGGAGGTATGTTTTGTGTTTTCTTTCGGATTCTTCATATCTGTTTTTCCATTTTTCTACGTAGGTGGAGAGCGCAATGTTCGCCTCCTTGGTGTTTTGGTGCGCGTCGGGCGGCGTCATCCTGGCGGCAGTGGCGCGCGGGATCCGCGTGGCGGGGCCGGGCGCGAGCGAGACGGCACTCCGCGCGCCTTGACACTGATTGTTGCTCGACGCGATCGCAAACACATTATCACCGTTCCTTTTAATCATTTTTGCATTCGATTTTTATCACACGCGCGCGTCGAACGCTCGCATCGTCTCGTTTTCACGTATGTTCTGGACACGTGTCTCGATCAACAGGCTGGTGCGTCGGATAGTGCTAAAGAAATTTGCAAATAAAAGTCTTTGTTCTCAACTTAAATGATTGTACGTCTGATTTTACGTTCGCGACACATTAAAGTATGTCAACCGCATTCACTCAATAAATCGGCCTTGGTAGCTTACTGAATAAAAAACCAACGAAAACGTTAAAACTATCGCGGAATAAAGAACACGCGATATGCTGTCGAGTGCTAGATTGGAACTAACATTAGTAAAGTATGCGTGTTGCTGTGATATGATAATGAAAACTTCGTCATTGTGAGTCATTGGAATCGGTGTTTACGCTTTCTGTTTACGTTAGATGCTGCCTCAGCCTTCCATGCCGTCATATACATTTTCTTCGAACTACATTAATGTTTAGATTGAATTGTTGTTGCATGTTATGTACTCTTGTATACTAGATAAATCTTCGTCGATGTGATAACACGTAGATAACAAAACAATTTACTTGTTTTACTTTATTATCTTATCTTCTTTCATTCACTTCATAGTAAATATTTTTACTTCAATCCATATTTTCCCTTATTACAGATTAATCACCTAACCTCATTTTGGTTCTTGACTTTTTAATATTACATTACTCAATAATATCACTAGTCATAAATAAGTGGTATTCATTTGTTATTAAAGCATTGTTAACAAATCATCATAGTTTATATTTAAGTAACTTGTTACTTCACAAATTGTGAAAAGGTCCAATACCAGTAGGTAATAATTTCCGCTTTTCAAACAATTTTCCCGGAACTGCAAAACGGCGCCTAATTTGATTAGGTATAGCTAGATATTTCTGATAATGGATAGGTACAGGTAGTTTGTAGCTTATTTGTTATGTTTTAGACAGTAGAATAATAGGTGATATTATTTAAATCTTACATTGAAGGTAACATCAACATCACACATTTTTTTTTGTGTGTAGTGTAAGTGCTTTTATTCAAACATTAATTAGATAGATTTAGTAAACTTTTGGTATACTTATAACATTTTTTTTTGGGTTTAATTTTCTCTAGAACTTCAGTATTTAAGTATTGGATACTCAATCTGAATGCATTCGAGAACAATTTACGCCACACCAAACCTCTTCTCATCTTTACACATAAGTAGAGGTGTCTTGTACAGAAATAAATAAATTGCGACAAGAAAGCTTCATGAATGACAAACAAAATTAGCAACCGCTTAAATGAGACTCACACTACTTAACTGTCACATAATAAATCACAAAAATAAAACAACTTAGTCACTGGCACACTTGAAATGACACAAAATAAAAACCTATTTCGTTCACTGCGAGCTCGAGCTCAATCCCAGCCAGGGAACGCACTGAACGCATTATACCCAAGTTGGGACGAGCGGAAATTCTAATTTTAAACCGTTTCCAAAGAAACGTCTTACCAAACTGCGCCTTGTCTATAGAATAAGCGACCACGACAAGCCCAAAGAGAAATTATCACAGGCAAGCCGTGTGGGCGAGCTCGAATGGTACGACTTGTAAAGTGATTTAATTGTCGACACAGCTATATGGCGCGCTTTATTCTGGCTCGCAACGTCTGATTAGACGCGTCTGTCTAAGTATATACGATTGTTTCAAATATTCAAGATTGTTTTTTTTATTCAATATGTGTGATGGAAATTATATAGAAATTGTGTGTTAACAAACAATTGGATATTGTCGCCCAATCACTTTTTATTCTGCATCAAAATATTTCATAACTACTTACTATCTACATCTTTCCATGATTATTTAGGAAAAGGTCACTCATGCTGTTTGGATCTACCTATATAGTAGTAAAAACAAATTGTATGAACCACCAACTTTTTTTACCTAGAATCTTCCTGCCACCTGCGACTTCACGAATACTTTTCAAGCTCATTAAAAATAGTTTTAATCAAAATTCTTTCACATTTCAAGTTTATATTTTGAAAAGTTTCAATGGTTTCTAAGCAAGAAGCTAAATGGGTCAAGACAACACGAAATTAAACTAAGTTTAATGTCAAGGCTTGGAAAATTGTGAGATTACGAAATGATTACTTACGCGTTATCTTAATTGTGGCTTGAACGATTATCTTAACTCGTTGGAAGTGGATTGCCTTATAAAACTTCTCCATAATAGGAAAAGGAGGTCACACCAGTGCTGACCAGATGTCCATAGCAAGCCGACGGATGGCACTCACAAGGCAAGCCGCAAGCAACTTGGGGTTAAATATATTCATTAACTGTTCAATAGAAACTACTTTAGGCTTTCGTACTATCTCTTAATAAAGAAATACTCATGAATCAAGAAGAAGAACTAAGAATCAATATAATTTATTCAGGTTAGGCCATGTAGCCATAAGTACTAGTCAGAATTAAGTAGTACAATTGATCATTGTCAATAAAAAAATAATTATGTAGGAAATACGAGGCTATGGCACACAACAGCAGCACATCTCTACTTGACGAAGATTTAAGAATCTTGAGCATGCAAAAAGAGTGCAGGCATTTGTAAAAAACGTTGAGAAAAGTGAACGAACCCAAAATTTTCAAGGAATTAATTGCTTCCGACTTCATCTGACTCACATGTTTGTGTTACTTCACTTTATTTATGAATATAATGTAAAATGGAGAGTGTTCACCTCGGGAATTCATAAGACCGAGAGTAAAATTAAGGTTCACTCATCTCGGTAGGTAACAGTTTCTTTTAACCCTTTTTACAGTTACCTATACACCAAACACAAATATACACTATATTTATTGAACATCAAAATTTGTTAAGTTCAGTTATTATTATTAAGTTAGTTATTATTAGTTAGTAAGTTATTATTATTTCTATATAGAAAAATGTCAACCAGCAAACTATAACCTATTGAAGTTCTATTGTTTTTGTGTAAATCCTTGTTTGTACTAATAGTAGTGTGCTACTAATACTAACTTTTTACTGTATGTACTGACATTTTGCAAATAACGTTAGATATTATATAAATAGGTAGAACCTCTTGTGACCCAAATCATCAACGGTTTATGGCAATGAACTATAATTATTTAATCCGGCCAATTTTTGCTCGTTCTCAATTAAAAGTTAGCTGTTAGCGTCCAGCCAGACTGACATTCCGTGCACCCACATTAAATATGTCACTCGCCTACTACGTGTAGCCTGAGTGGGCGCCGGGATTGTCTACAAGTTTATTGCAAAAGTTACACCGCGCCGGCATGAGCTTTGCTAGATGAGTAACGTTGTTTGGTTAAGTTTGTCTTATGTCGTCATTATTGATGAAAATAAAAGCCTTTAGAGTTACCAATTTGTTTTTTCTTTGTATCATACATAACACTGCATGCAAACAGGTAATAAATATCACACTCAAAACCAAATTTATGACACTTAAATTAAATTGAAGCTAATTTAAATTGTGAATCATGAATAATTACTTACGTTCATAAGTAAACGCTTACCATAGAACGAACGATTTGTCATGTTAAAGTTCTATTTCTATTTGAACACTGTTCATTGAATTGAATACTAATTTGATCATAGCTGTTTATTTAACGGTACATTCGAATGATAATAACACGTTAAGTGATAAGGTGTCATTAGTCGCCCGTTATAAGTTAATGCGATTTTTAACATTCGTTCATTTGTTATAGCGATTAAAACGTTTTTAGCTTCTAACGGCCACCACAGATTTACTTTTTTTTGTAAAGTTAATTGTATTACTTACTTACTCCGCTGTCTCAGCTACCGGAAGTTTAAGAAGGCCAGGCCTTCGAAAACGACATAAATATTATATTAGCATTTTTATTTTTCTGGAGTGTCTTTTGCGTAGAATAGTAGCAGTAGTAGTAAAACTTTAATGTATTTTTTTTAACAAAAAGAAGCGCCAATCCTCTTTCCGTTCTCGCTGAAACTTGTAAGAATCAAAAAATATGTCAATGGTTACAATATACTTAATAGATATTATTTCAAAGCATAATACGCTGATAGAAAATAGCATACTTTGAAAAAAATTAAACCATGTTTTATCGTGTTTATTTTATAGATGTACCTACCTACGATGTAGATGTACCTTCAAAAAAGGAGGAGGTTCTCAATTCGTCCGGAGCTTTTTTTATAGTTCTTAATATAATAGCTAACTTCGTAAACGTTTTTTGTTTTCATTTATGAATAAGTATATTAAACTTTCTGAGTAGGTACTTTAAATGAATCACAAGTCAATACTTACTTATTTATGTGGCGAATATTTTTCAATACACAATGGCCGCATTTACCCGACCAAGATGAGTCAAAGCCATAAGGACTTAACTAAGTCCTATGAACTTAAATAAGGTTTTCAGGGCACAATGTTCGGCTAAATATGAATCTGTGTCCGGCTTTTCTCATTTTGGACCTGGCAACCCTACCTACTACTCACTAGGTACACACGCCAGCAGGTCAAATTAAACAAAACTGTCCAATTTTTCAAATCGATATTGATCCCCAACCATAAAGTTTATATTTTACGAACGAATGTAAACTTTAAACATAGCTACTTAGAGTTGACATTGACTTGTACTAATTTTCGCTGTTCTTTTTTTCCCACGTAAGTTCCAGGAACTTACAATTTTTGCAGCTTTATCTTTGAAAGGATTGCAGTTCAACATCTGGTATGATAACAAAAGAGACTCGATAACACCTTTTGTTTTTTATTATGCGAAATAGTTGGAGGTTTTAAGTAATAGCTATCACACTAATATTATAAAGGCAAAAGTTTGTGAGTGTGTATGTTTGTTACTCTTTCACGTAAAAACTACTGAATGGATTTGGATGAAATTCGGCATACAGATAGTTTATAACCTGGATTAACACATAGGATACTTTTTATTCCGATATTCTCACGAGTTCCACCCGCGTGGTTCCACGCGGGTGGAACCGCGAACAAAATATGTAAATTATTTCAACTTTACGAGCTCTAGGGGTCGTAGCTTCAGCCATAAATATTGAGCGAGTAAAATATGGGAACTGAATAGCGTTGTCTCCGTATTAACCCGCTCACATTAGCCAGCCCACTTGCTTTTGCGAGTTGCTAAACGTCAACAGAATGGATCGACAACATTATGGTTCTGTGTGAAGGTGCGTGAGGTTGCGTGAGGTTGCGGCCCCCGTTCCTAACAAAGCTACCAGTGTTTAAGCATTTCTAAAATTAGATATGAATGAGCCAATTCCCTTTGAGCGTATTTACACTAGGATTTCCTAGGAACACTTATGTAGGTACTTGTAAGATTATGAAATAGGAAACGTTCAAGCTTAGTTTGTATTTTATAAAAAATATAAGTAGATGGTTTCGTATAATTATAAAACTTTTAGATTTTTTTCGTATTTTAGATGAAAGAAAAACTGCTCATTATAAATCAAAATGCACGAAATTATTCAAAGATTAGTAGTCATTTCATTATAGTTCTAATACATTTTAAATTAATACTAACAAATAAGCAACACATATTATCACTTGCACGTTTTAGCTACTTTCATACTTTAGGGCCATTTAAAACTTTATTTATTAAATATTAAACTAAAAATATGTAGGTAACAAAAAATAATTTTATGTAGTCGTCTTAAACTAAAGATTGTCTGATTCAAACCTTCTTCATTTTATTCAGACTATAAAATAAATATAAATTGACTGCTTGCTAGATGTTCATGAATATTTAAATCTGAAATTCCGACTCGAAGCACAGCTGCTTTTTCGACAATCGTCTGGTTTGGCATTCAACTTTATTGTAAAAGTTTGTATCTCGATTGAAAAATCGATCTTTCCGCGAATTTTAATAATCATAAGTCTGTAACAACCTACTGTCCCGCTAGTCCTCCCACACAATAAAGTAAAAAAATCGTAAACAATATACCAAAATTTCAATGCATATAATGCTCTACATGTTCATCTTTTCTTCTAGTTAACATGGTAGGTACTAAAGAATGTTTTTCCTATTTTATGACAAAACTTGTATTAAAGATTGTGTCCTCGATGATTCACGACCGATGACCCTACAACAAAGGTCTGCAGTGATATCGTCACGTGCGTTCATTGTTTAATCATTACACACTATACCTACTGGTTGCAAATTAAATGGGCAGGTTTTTAGTTTTCCTTATACAAATGCATCAAAAAAAGTAAACCTGTTGTTGTTTTCGCCAGACATTCACGGTTAGCATATTTATTTTTTACAAGCGGGCCTTCGACTTTGTCAGTCAGAGACTAGGCAATGAGGACTGCAGAAGTAGTCCACTGCCATAGTCCACGTTTCACCAAATTACAACTGCACATGTGCTAAGCGTGATCGGTGGTGAGCCCATCGCCGCTCTATGCTGTTGGACCTATGTGCAATCTTTAGTCCGTTAGTCGCCTTTTACGACACCGAAGGAACGACAGAGTTTAGTACCTAGTTTTTTTTTAGTGAGCCGCTATGTCACACGGCTCTGCTCCTCCTTAAATATTGGTGAAAAATCTATCCAAATCGGATGAGTAGTTTAGGAGATTAACTACGGTACCTACGTCTGGCATGCAAACTTACAAACATTTAACAATATAAAATATTAGTGTTGATTGTGTTAATGATAATTAGTGTTAGTTTTATTTGTTCCAAATTACTTTAGTGTAATGAGTTGGACCCATTAAAAATGATATGTCAGCAGCACACATAATAACTAAACGTTCACTTAGGCGCGCTCTCCCCTGATCCTGCGCGCCAGCTGATAATGTCCTATTGGGCATGATGGTGACGCGCTTCGCGTGAATGGCGCACAGGTTGGTGTCTTCGAACAGACCGACCAAATACGCCTCGCTGGCCTCTTGGAGGAACAAAGGCTATTAAATATGTAACCATACAATCGAATACCTTTTGCAGAGTTTCTTGCGACTTCTTCTTGGTACAGGACCTCTATCGTAAGGTTTGCAATGTATACATTGCAAACCTTACGATAGCTTAAAAAAAATTATTTCATGTTTATTTTAATAAAATATGTACTTCTATTTATTAACACTGCTACTGAATACAATTTGAAGCAACATGTGATTACAAGTTCATAAATCTACATCAAACATAAAAAGTCCATTTCGGTAATAATAAACAAGTAGTACCTACAATGTGTAACCACAAAATATTTTAGGTATAATTTTATGTTATCGTTAACAGTTAAATAATGTTACAAATTATATCGTTATTTCGTATAGCTCTTTGACGTCACTAGTTAGTAATAAACATTGCATGACTCCTACCGACATCTATCGGTCATACAAGCCACTAGTGCGTAGGTACTTCCCCGGTAGCACGGACTCTACCGTGACGTGATACCGAATAGATTTCGATACGCATCAATAGATGGCTCTATCATCCTCGCACAAACTTACGGAAACACGCTAGGAAAAACTTATTTCACGCAAGTTTTTTGGGATTTTCTGTCTACGATTTTATCAGACAAATGCGTGTTGCGTCCGTAGTTGGTGATGATGACAGAATGTGAAATTGCGATTTGAATCGGTTACCGTTGTTGTTGTAATCTTTCTTTCCTTACTTAATTGGTAATTGGTAATCATGGTATAATTTTGTAAGTAAGTACATATCTACTTACTGCTTGACGTTTCGGCCGCAGCATCGCGGTGGTCTCAAGCGTGGTCAAGCAGTATTAGCAAATTAATCGTGTTAGGTCTCGTTAAAACAGTTTTAATGCAATGCAACGCGATAGTTTATAAGTCTTATCATGATATAATGTTTTTTATTAATCTTTTTATAAAATCTATGAAAACATGGGTGATAGTTTGCTCATAGCAAACATTTGCTCCGTCTGGCTAACAAATTTTCTTACCGACGCGACGTCGTAACGTAGTAACAACTAGCATACCTACCTACCTACTGTAAAGGACTCTATTATTGAAATCAATTCATCACAACAATTTGATGGCTATTGGCTTAATTGTTACGCTTTCCAAATACGGGTTGGATACGCATCGGAAAATTTGAAACACACTTTACCCGACCTGGGATTGGAACCCGCGACCTTCAGGATATCGGGCTGAGCTTGACCACTCCGCTATCGAGGCTTGCAACAGATGTCAACGAATTAAATCACTTTTAATGTAAGCAAGCATTTTTGAAAGACCAAATTTCGAAATTTAAATTAATAATTAAATCCTACTAATATTATAAACGCGAAAGTTACTTAAAATAAGTATTTTGAATCGTCTAAATTTTTTTGGATGGATGGGCACCCGCCCACCCACCCCACCCATTCAGGAAGTCTTTTAGCTGTGAAGAAGAACGGGCACAAGAAACTCCACAGCTTTAAAATTATATAGAAGTAACGACATTTACAAAACAACATATCGTTACCAAATTATACAATCAGTTATAAAGATAATGGATTAAGAAAAAATAATGTAAATATATTATTATAACCAGGCTGTTTTGTCTTCTAAATATTCCTTGACTGTGTAATAACCTTTCCTAAGTAAACAAGATTTTACATGATTCTTAAACTTATCTAAAGGTAAATCTAGTATAGTACTTGGTATTTTATTATAATAGTGTGGTTAGGTGAAGCTAGTCCATGGTTTGCACGCAGTGTCCACATCTCAAACTCTTGCGTCTCGTCATATTATCTTCCATTGGGTATCGTAAAAGGCGAGTAACGGACTAAAGACCGCACATCATCCAACTGCACATAAGAGCGGCGATGGGCTCACCACCTATCACGCTGAGCACTGAACACATGTGCAGTTGTAATTTGGTAAATCGTGGACTATGGCAATAGACTGATGCCTAGTCTCTGACTAATGGTCTGATAGTCGTGAATCAATTTAGGATACTTTTAACTACCAACACCATATCCAATTTATCCACACTAAGCAGTTAGCGTTAAACCTCCTTTAACATTTTATTTAAAGTGGGAGTACTGTTTTTCCGACCCTCAAACGTATCCCCAATTCCCACAGAAAACAATTTGAGCCGAAACTCTGTCTAGGTTGTAGAGCGTTGAGGTATTATAACTAGAGAAGACACGGTGAACTATGTTTTCGCGCACTAAGTTGCGGCCCATGGGCTGCAAACGTTGTCATGTTGTGTTTGGCTACAACAATAAAATTGTTGTTGCAACCGTGTCGCGTAGCGGTGAAAGAATACTACCACCCCCTCTCTTCCCTCGGATGTCGTAAAAGGCGACTAACGGACTAAAGACTGCACATACTACTAACAGCATAGAGCGGCGATGGGCTCACCACCAGTCACGCTGAGCACATGTGCAGTCCGTATTTAGTGAAAAGTGGGCTATGGTAGAGGACTGCAGTCCTCATAGCCTAGTCTCTGACCAACCCTTCGGGGATAATAGTCGTGATTATATGTATGTATGTTGTTGCATTATTACTATTATTATTCACATTATCATTTTGAATATGTATGCTGTAATTTAACAATTATGATGGATATTAAAACTAATCTATATTATTAAAAATCAATTGCCAAAATTATACGTGCATCACTTAACAACGGCTGCATCTAATTGGTTAATTCTTTTTTAGTTATGTTTGTAACAGTCAGGACAAGCTTTGAATGAAATATTTTTTTTTGGAAATTCGTCACGGTGTATGGAATGCAATACTTAATTTATTTAAGGAAGTCCTGTCCTACCGACCTACCAACACAACAAACGCCATGTCATGTTTATAAAATACAATTTATAAGTTACAATTTGAAACGCTGTCAAGGGTATAAGGTAATTATAGTTATTTGTTATATCGGGGAAACCTTTAAATACCTATTACAGCGTATCAAAATGTAACTTAAAAAACAAAATCAAAATGCGCTTTATTTTACGAATTTAAGTACTTTTTATTTATTTTACGAATTCAATAAACGTATTAAAACTATGATTTCGATATAAATACATTCGTATTAAAACTGATTTTCTTCTGATTTTGATACAAATACTTACGTCTTACAAACATTGATTTAAACTTACGTGTTAAACAAGAAATGTTAAATAAATAAATAAACTTTCCTACACTCACACCAATTATCTAGCCCAAGAGAAGCTTTGTTTTGAAACTCGTTAAATGGTTACTAGACAACGGATAAACATACTTAAAATACTTAAATACATACTTATTATACATAGAAAACACCCAGACCCGAGACAATTTAGAAAAACAATAATTTCTAAATTGACCCGACCAGGGATCGAACCCGGGACCCAGAGATGGCGACACCTTGAAAACCGGTATACAAACCACTCGACCAAGGAGGTCGTCGTCGAAACTGAAGCTGTGGCCAGAGCGTGACAAGCACGACTACATTGTTGTTACATTTTGTTTATAGCGGAGAAATGTCTAAGATTTGGTCTTTCACATAGCTGCTCTAGTTATTATACCTCAGTGGTGCAGGACCCCTCGACAAATTCCCGCTTGTTTTACCGACCCCGGCCACTTACGGGATTATTTCAGGTCATAAAGCTGCATGCTCATTGCTCATTGCGAATCTTTGCTGCAATTGCACTATTTGGGTTACAGTTATAAAAAAAAATAGGTAAGTAGCACAGACATATAATAAGTAGGTACTTACTTATTATTTAATTATTATTTGTAGTCCGCCCGCGATCACACCCCGTATCCCGTGATAAATTTCCTAAAAAAATGCTTTTTAAGAACCCTTCGCTTCAGCTTCGGTTAAGGCGGAGCCGTTTAGCCACTCAGTCATAAACCAAAGCATTGCACCATTTCAATACAGGATAAAATAATTACACCAATTCCATACTTCGAAACGGCCGGGTGGTCGAGTGGTCAGCGACGCTGACTGCGAAACCCACGGTCCCGGGTTCGAATCCCGGGAGGCCCAAATATTGGTGTGGTGAGCACGACCGTTTGTAACCGATTTATGGATGTTTATTAGTATTTATATAAAGTTACTCGCGTCCGTAGGTTTACCCATGTTGAGACCCAACACGTGACCCCTGGGTGGTGCTAAATGAGTGACACTGACTGAGTGGTAGAGCCACGCTGCGTTGCAGCACGCATTGGGCCGGCTCGCCCGGCGTAATACCACCGCCCCCCGCCCCTTACAATTCCTATTCCTTCCTTAAGCCTATTCCTTTCTTAAAGGTCGGCAACGTATCTGCGACTCCTCTGGTTTTGCGAGTGTCCATGGGCGGCGGTGATTGCTCTCCATCAGGTGACCCGCCTGCTCGTATGCCTCCTTCAAAAAAAAAATTATGTATGTTTAGGTATCTGTTATTCAGTCACCATAATTCAGGCTATGCCTTGTTTGAGTCTGAATGATTGGTGTAATAGTTGTGAAAATTTATTTATTTAATAAGTATAAGTATTTTAATTCTTGGTGCCGAATGTTCAAGAGCCCGGCTTGATAACCGGAGGATGGTTCAATTCACGGGTTCAATTCCCTGTTCGGGCAAAGTGCGCTTTCGGTTTTTTTGACGCATAGACCGGGTTTGTGATTACCATTTTCGCGTTGTGATTTAGCCCATATTCACCAATTGAAGCGATGACTTAATTTCAATGATGGAGCCCTTTGCCTGCAGTGCGACATTATACAAGCCGTAACTGTCATGTTTCTCGATCACAGAAAGCTAAACATATTCAGTAAAATATTTTTTTTGCTGATTGTACTTTCCGAAGCATCTACACAACATCGTCAGTAATAAAAACTCATAAATTACCAAAAAACATCGCACGACAACCTCGTCTGATGACCTATTAAAAACTAAAATAAGCAAAATATTCAAGGTTAGGTCTAAATTAAAAATTCTATAATAAAACTTTGTGCTAACATTATTAAAAACTGATTAAATCAGTTCATTCGTATTACGTAAGTAACTGAATAACATCTTTGTGTACTAGTGGGGGCAGGGCTTGTTAAGTCTGCTTGGCTAACTGCCACTATCTCATCTAAAGTCTGTCGCTATGTCTAACAACAATGTTAAAACAGCATTGTTGTGTTCCGTCAGTTTAGAGATAAGATAGTTCCTCAGAGGTTCGCGGATTCGCAGCCTTATCGTCACTATTACCATCAGGTGAGATGAAGAAGAGCTTGCTTGTGGAAAAAAAAACAAAGAAACATAGCGAAGTTTCGGATTACTAATGTATGGCCAAAAAACGTTTCCCAAAGTATCACATCCCACACAATTATACCCAAATTTTCGTTTGAAAAAAAAACGGTTAAGTACCTAATGAAACGCATAAGGTTTTTCGCCATAAACTGACAATGCATCATGTTAATGGCCATAATCGTCACTTGCTATAAGTCTTTAAAGCATAACTTCGATATGCATAAGTAACAAAAGTCATATTTTTTATTTGCTTAATAAGGCAAATAAGAACAATAGTTCAGAAGACATAATATTAAAAAAGCATACATGCAATAAAAATAACTGACCAAATCCCTAAACTCTTACAGGATAACTCTTATTTTATTTACTATAATTTCAAAAATTTGTTATCTACATTTCATTTAATATACTTACATTTGATCATTATAATAACCTAATGATATAAAACTTATAGATATAATGAGCAAACAAGCGTGCAGCAATCAGGCAAACATTCAGCATGCAAGCAAGCATGCAGCAGACATGTTTTCTGTCACGGCTCCGGCGCTGCGAGGCTCCGGCGGTCCCACGCGAGCTTATCGTCGAAGATGGTTTTCACTCACCACCGCGGCGTCGGCTTTCGGCTTCGGCCTATGCTTTTGCTACGGAATTATGCTTTGTAAGAGTACGTCTAACAAAATTAAGAATAAAATAATTATGCGTTTTAAAGTATGCTTCATAAAGTTATGATAAACGCCTCTCGTGTGTGTTAGAGCCGGTCTTGCCGCGGCCCCTAGTCTGTGTGGCTCAATTGCCGCCACCTACACAGACAGGGGTCTTTTTAGCTACCGACCGCTAAAAACGTTGCTAAACGTTCGTTCGTTTCATAATTAAGCCTTAATATGATAACTAGTAACTCTGCATTAGTTCCTTAATCGATTAAAACCATTCCTAATACCTAAAATATTGTAAGAATAAAGATATAAATTTAAAAAAAAAACTTTTTTTTTTCCTAGTAAAATAAAAATAAAATATAGGGAAAACACATAGTTTATTGAAATAAAGCATAACATAAGCATCAAAAAACATGTTATAACATAAATCAGCTCATAATACTATCAACTCGATAATAAATCAATTATTCCGATTTCAATATACGCGCTAAAACAACCCTACGTTTCAAACGACAATATTTTATTTTTATCCCTCGGGACGCTACAAAAGAACTTTTGAATCATGGAGCCTAGTTCATGGTGATTCCAAATATGTACGGCATGTCACTAACAAATAAAAAACAAAGGAGCATAGAGCCGAAATATGACACCCATTTTCGCAGTCTGTGGAGTGGCTCAATTGAGCCAGTACACAGACGCGCGATAGAAAAATTGTGGCTCAATTGAGCCACTCCACAGACGAGAGGAAGTTTTTAATGATTATGTTTTTATTAATATGTCTTTCAACGATTATGCATATTAAAAAATTTGCTTCAAGCTATTATGATTTTTGAATTGTATGCCATATGAAGCATGTTAATTAAAATTATGGCAATAAACATTATGCGTTTCAATGTCTCACCAAAAAAACATTTGTCAAAACAACTTTTTTCAATTTTTTGGCAAGTTATTGTTTAACAAATAATTACCTACATATATGGCAACGTTTCACTTTAACACGTATTATTTAGTCAAAACTATGATTTGGCAAAACAAAATATTGCATATCATACGATTTACTTAAGAGTCCAAATTCACTGCATAAAAAAAAACTTGGCCAACTAGATCCTATTTCACAACTAATGATTTCTGTGACGGCTCCGGTGCTGCGGGGCTCCGGCGGCGGTTCCACGCGAGCTTACCGTCGCAGATGGCTTTCGCTCAACATCTCCGCCGCCTCGCCCCTCCGCGCCTACGCAGGCTTAAATTACATTCTAGCGTAGGGCAGACAAGACTACGTGGAGTCGGTTTTGTTGCAATCCTTTGTATATCTACTTCTGTATGGAACAAACATCTTTTAGGAATATAATTGGTATTTGACAAAAGAAAACGTTTGCTTAACGTATATTTGAGTTAGTTAAACTTGACCAAGTGAAACGTTGCCAAATGATTATTTAACCAAGTTAATAAAATGCAAAATGTAAATATGCTAAAGATTCAATTAAATTTGGGAAATGAATCCAGTGCGATAAGTTTTTGGAAAGTAAAATTTGATTAAAAATATGTTGCCAAACGGCGGGATACCCGAAGTTTCGGATACACTCTGAGATTGAGGCCACCTTTCCCGCCCTATAGACTTACACCGTTAAGGTAATTAATTATATTGTTAAAAAGCTCAATTATTGCATCAAATCTAAAACTGAATTAAACATTTTGCACTCGATATAGAACACAAACTACGGGGTAGTCCTTAGTTTGCCCATTTCACCCTCTCCGTTATATTATTATAATGGTGAGAAAAGTGAACTCTTTATCCCGCGGTCGTACAAAATGGTGCGTGGGAGCCCCCTCCTCCTTTAAAAATACTTCACAACACTTAATTTGCTTTAGGTTATTTTATTTATATAGTTAGATTGTTTCGTATTTTTCTTTTATATACTATGAATACGAGCCATTACTCCAAGCAAACGGTCCTTGTGATGGCGCGCGGTCACCGCGGCCTGTAGACGCGTGGCACCTAGGGCATGACGAGCGCAACGCACACAGAAGCTTCAGTTCTATATTATTATTATTATAGTTTAATTAATGGCTTCGAATTTAGCATTAAGCCAATTTCAAGTGGTAAGTAATATATTTTTAGTACATTTAGTATTGTACGGTAGATTGAATTAAAATGGAGTCTCACAACACGTGTTGTTGCGAAAAGAACACGGGAGCAACTCTGTTCAGTTCTTCAAAGTGAAACTTACTTATAATGTATTTATGAAAAAAACTTAATTTAAAGCACTTTGAATCGTGCAATACATCTTTTTTAACCTATCGAGAATGGCAAGAAAGCTTAATGAAGAAATAAGGGCATTTCCAAAACCCGTACAAAAATATGCCGTTACAAAACAAAATACTAAAAATCTCATCCCTCTGAGCCCCGTATTTTCACTGGATGGGGTACAGTTCTTTAAATGTGTACACTAGAAAATACTACTTATTACCTACCTATACAACACAGAATTTACAGCATATATTTTAATGGCTTTTTTTACCTTATCTCGACAAAAATATTTTTTTTGTGTTTCTTTTTTGTCTACTATTCTATCTTCGACTATCTATCAGTTGACGTTTAACATTCACAATTGCCCGAATTCGTTAACATCGAATTACATGTTAGTAGTAAGCTGTAGTAGGTAAGCTAGTTGGGGCAGGCACCGTCAATGTCGCCTGTTCGTCTGCGTACGTACATTCTGTTATTTGTGTGTATGTGTGTAGCACCGTAGCCGGCTACGGCGTAGCGGGCGGAGCTACGCCGTAACGGGGGTGGGAGTGTTGTCTACGAGGTGAACTTACGTTTCCCGGGAACAGATTGATAACTTTTTTTAAATTTTACGCGTTACATTAGATTCTCGAACAGGAAATCGAGAAACGCCTCGGTGGCTGAGTGGTCAAGGGCTCGGTTCGATATCCGGAGGTCCCAGGTCCAATTCCCAGGACGGGCAAAGTTTGTTTCGTTTTTTTCCGCATTTGGCAAGGGTAAACCAATACTCTATGCCTTTGCGCTGCATGTATTTTACTTTACTGTACTTTTACATTATATTACCATTTATCAACTGTCCCAATCTCAAGCCCTGTGCCCAGCAGTGGGACGTTTTTAGGCTGTTGATGATGACATTATATACACGATGTTGATAGGAAACTGCCTAGAATCCAAATATTATAATGTTGCATGCAGGCTGGCGGCCTGTCCGGTGTAAGATTCATGACTCGACTGAAGCTAGCCTAGTCGCCTTTGTAGTGCTATTTTCTTACATACAATTACGACTATTATCCCCGAAGGGTTAGTCAGAGACTAGCCAATGAGAACCGCAAAAGCAGTCCACTGCCACAGTACATATTTTATTTTTTATTTTATTTCATAGGAAAACTTACAGCTATTACAAACATTTGCTCTAATCAAACTTAAAATAACTATTAGCTACTAACAAGTTTTCACATATATGAAGAAGTTTTCACATATATATATATATATGACATATATACCTTTGATCAAATAACAAAAGCACATGTGCTCAGCATGAAAGGTGGTGAGTCCATCGCCACTCTATGCTACAGGATGTATGTGGAGATAAATAACAAAGCTTTATTAGGTTAGTTCATTAAAATATTGATATTTTTTATGAACCACTTGAATCACTTGTAAGCACAAGTGGTTCAAAATAAATGACCTAATAAAGCAAACTAGACCTAAAACCTGACTAAAGCAGGCGTTCAAAGAAAACCTTTGGTTTTTTATAACCTTCATTTAAAAGACCCGGGATTATAGGAGCTGGGAAACACGTGTGCCAGCAGAGAATTCCAAAACCGAATGGTCTTACAGAGGAACGACTTGCGAAATTTTTTGGTACGAGTGCTGATATTCTGTACAGTATGATGGTGGTTCCTAAGACCAGCACGTATAGTCCAGGACAGGAAAGGAGAGGGCGGGATTAGATCAAAAAGTTCTTCAGAACACTCTCCGTAGTAATTTCGGTAGAAGACACTGAGAGAAGCAATATCTCTACGCAGCTGGAGGTCCTCAAGAGAGGCTGTAACCTCAGCATCTCTAATAATGCGTACCGCTCGCTTTGCAGCCTATCAAGTGCATCGAGGAGGTATTTAGCGGAGCCGTCTCATAGATGGGAACAATACTCCATACTCGATCGCACCTGAGTCTTGTACAGCAAACAGCTCGATAGTGAAAAACCGCCTCACCTTATTGAGTATACCCAACTTACGGGAGGCTCCTTAAAAGTTTAAGTAAGTTCAATATATTTTAATTAATAAATAAATATCCTTAATAAAACATTTCATTTAGATACTTATGCGAATCATAAATTGAAGCTCTCTCTCTCTCGCTTAGCATACAAGGACCGATACAATAACAAGACATTGATTACTCTAACCATCTCTAACCGAACTACATTTTAATAACAGACTATAGGGTGCAATTCCGTCTGTCACCAAAGTCTTTATTGCGCCCTTGGGAATAGACAGTTTGCCAGTCAGCGTGATAAAAATTACATATGTCTCTAGGGTCGATCAAATAACTCTGTAAAAAAACATCAAAACGTTAGAAGTTAAAACAAAAAGAATTTCGCTTTTTATACCAGTAAGATACACATGAAACTAAGCTGAAATTTAAACCAATTCATTTTCTCTATAACGTAGGATCACCGTAAAAAATTACCTTACCCCTTCTTAACCGTCAATAGATTGAAAGATTACAATTATAGCAAGCAACCTTTTAACAGATTAAAGTATTTCCCTCGGTGCCGGGGAGAATTTCCCCCAAACAGCGATCTCCCCTAAATCGGGCAGTTTAAGCCCTGCCGCGTCGCGGCACGCGCGTCCCGCGCGAATCGTCACGCTCGCCACACCAAAAAAACACAAAGTAATTATAACTGAACCTCCATTTTTAAACACTAAAACCTCTTTCGAATAACGTTTTTAAGCAGCAATTTTGTATTTTTCTGCTTCGTTTTTCCGCCAACCGATCGCTGGCTAATACAAAAATCGACATCGTTTGGGATTGATTTTTTTCTCAGCACGATTTGGGTTATGTGAATTTGCGGTTTTGGGACGCCCCAAGGCCCGCTTGTTGTGTTCAAAGTAGTTATAGTTGGTGACGTCGGAATGGATGTCTCCAATTGTGTTAGATTCAACATAAATCGTAGAATTAAATTTTAAAATAATTTTGATACTTTTTAATCCTGATTTTTGTTTAGGTATATTTAGAGATAATTTTGCTTTAAAATTAAAATAATTTGAACATTATTGAGCAAGACATCTCATAATCTGATATTCCTAATAAAGAAATCACTAACCGATAAATAAGAAAGAATATCTGAACAACATTTTTTTTACTAAAACAAATCACAATACGATCTAATCTCAATATAAACAGTATTAACTACCAAGAAAGCTTGTACATTAAAATTAATGGTCCACTTAATTTATTATTATATTGAAAATCACAATTATTTGTTGGTGAAACCATAAACACATACCTACATCCGCACTATAATATTATTAACTATTTTTAAATGCAAGTAAATGTGGTAAATAGGAGTGGAGACAATCCAAATTATCTAAAAAGCATTCGCGATATTCCCAAAATGGCGGATGTGGCAACAGTTCCTTAGTTCCTGATTACATGAGCTTTTGAAGCCTTTCGGAAACCGACGGCGAAGATCAGTATTGTTCCCTATAAATACCAGATTAATTGTGTTATAAGTGAATGAATCTATTATATTATAACAAGTGTCATTTTTTTATATTCTAAGCAAATACGTTGATTTTATATTATTTATTAGCCTGACATTTCGAATCCATTGTAAACATGCAATCCGTGTTAACAATAACTGAATTGTACCCCCGCGGTAGAATGTTAATTATTGATAAAAAACTTCAGATTTACGTACTTACATTTTATTAGCAAGTGCTATAAGTACATACTATACTTATTATATTACATAAAATCATCAGAAAAAGCTTAATTTAATAGATTGAAATCAAAATATAAACACCAAAAAAAAACGGACAACGATTAACTTCTATTCTTACATTAACGTTAATGAAATAAATAAAAAAAGAAATTTTATCTACAGTCTTAAAAAAAGAAATCCTATCAAGAAATCTTGTCTCGCTAAAACTCGAGAATGACTGGACATCGGTCCAGTAGCTAGTTATAATCTTGAAATATTTGTGGAAATTCAGGGAAGATTTAAACGAGGAAAAAATGGTAAAAATTCTTAAAAATAAAAAGACGTCCTGCAATATAGACGTATTAATTGGTTGCTAAAAACTTTTGGCTATTTTCTTACTTCTCTTTTGCGACATTTATCTTTTTCCTGTAAGTTGAGTTGTCATTGTGATTTGGACAGGACAACGTCTAGTCTGTCGGGTCTACTAGTAAGTACATTAATACTAGCGGCCGCTCGCGGTTTCACTAGCGTGGTTCACGTTCCCGTGGGAATATCGAGATAAAAAGTATTCTATGTGATACTTCAGGTTATAAACTATCTGTATGCCAAATTTCATCCAAATCCATTCAGTAGTTTTTACGTGAAAGAGTAACAAAAATCCATCCATACTTACAAACTTTCGCGTTTATAATATTAGTAGGATAGGAAGTAGGATAAATCAATTGCCGAATTGTTAGTACGTGCATCACTTCAGAACGGCTGCACCTATTTGACTAATTCTTATTTTGTTGTGTTCGTAATTGTAAGGACAAAGTTTGTGTGAAAGAAAATGTTTGGAAATTCGTCTCGGGACAGGCTGTTTGCGCGGACGAAGTCGCGGGCGCGCCGCTAGTATAGTCTTGTAACGAAAGTTGAACCTCGTAGTTATTTGATTGGCAACACATTGTCTCCATGTGTGTCTATCTGAGGTGTCATGTCGTATGTCAAATAGAATATTATATCTTAGAAAATTGCAGCTGTGTGAGTGACCTGTGTTACCCTGTCATGTTTTAATGAAATTGACGCGTTTTTCCTGGTTCAGCTTTTGTTGGCCAGACTATAGTTAAGGATACGAAACAGTTTGTAACCTTCTTCGAACACCATTAGAAAAATACATAGCAACATTGAGAATATTTATCTAACGCATTCCGTTCTAATAAGATAGGATACTAGTGTTTAAATAGTTTTTTATAAAACCAATTAATATGCTTTATTGTACACCACAGAAACATATAAAAGGACAAACACATAGTACATAGGCGGCCTTATCGCTATGAAGCAATTTCTTCCAGGAACCATGTTGGACAGGATAGAAGAAATAGTTAAAATTGATAGGGCATTCATGGTACCAGTATTATATTATATATACCTATGTATAAACTTATACACCAATTATACATAGACGTACTTACTTATATAAATACAATGTTTTCTCTAAGGTAAAAAAATAAAATTTAAAAACAGTAAGTACTTATGTAAATAAATAAATAATTAAATTATAGAGACATCAACGGTGACAGGTAGTACTCTCTAACATGTCGTTTAAAGCTGTCCAAGGATTGTGCATGCTTTATTTCTGTCGGCAATGCATTCCACAGACGGGCAGCTATAACCTTTAACCAAGTATTCAAGCAAGAAATGTAATGAATGTAATGACTTTGAAAATATTATTTTTTCAGATTGTATGTTACTATGCAACTTAGGGTGGATTCGACCAAACTGGAATAAGGTCTTATACTTAGATTAAACGCCGAATTTGTATAGACTAATCTCAGAGTAAGTCTTATTCTAGTTTGGTCGAATCCACCCTTAGTACTTTAAAACTTTCTCTATCTCTTCCTCTTTATGCCTGACCGATAAACATTTCACAGAAATATATTTTTGATGGTTACATTCATACATAGGATATAATCACGACTATTATCCCCGAAGGGTTAGTCAGAGACTACGCAATAAGGACCGCAAAAGTAGTCCTCTTACCGTGCCTCTACCATAGTCCACTTATGCACCGAATAGCGACTGCACATGAACTCACCGGGGCAGGTGGTGAACCAATCGCTGCTCTATGATGTTGGATGTATGTGCAGTCGTTAGTCTGTTAGTCGCCTTTTACGACACCCAAGGGAAGAGAAGGGGTGTTAGTATTCTTTCACCGCTAAACGACACGGTTATTTTTGATGGTTAATCAAAAACAAAATAATCACAAAGTTTTTCGAAAACCCACACAAGATTACCACCCCTCTATTAAACGGACGTATCGATTTTGATGTTCCTTGTTTGCTGAACCCTGAACGCGTACAAGCGTGGGGTGCAAATGGAACTGTATTCAGTTAAGGTTAAAGTTCATAATGCTTTGTCAAACTCCAAATGTCAGAGCGGCCCTCCCACGGCACGTTATTCCAGAAGCAAAAACTTAATTAATAAAAATAGAATTAGAAGAGCGCGTACTTAAAATTTTAATCACTGTAAAAGAGGAGTTCGATGACACAGCGGCAAGCGCATTCGGCTTGCGATCTTGCTCCCTAAGCCACTTTCGCAATGCCAGGTCGCTGGATGGGTGACCAAATTAAAAACATCTCGAGCTCCTCCGTGCTTTGGAAGGCAAGTTAAGCCATTGGTCCCGGGTTATTGTCGTAATATGACAGTCGTTAAAACCCACCAACCCGCATTGGGCCAGCGTGGTGGGTTACGGCCCAATATCCCCACGTGCTATTGTCCACGTGGAAGGCCTGTGCCCAGCAGTGGGACGTTAACAGGCTGATGATGATGATACTGTAAAAGAGCGACACACCTTGCTGGTTGAGTGGTTAAGCGCTGGGCTCGAAAACCGGAGTCCCAGGGTTTAATTCCCAGGTCAGGTAAAAGTGTGTTTCGGATTTTTCGATGCATAGTCCGGGTTCGTGATCACTGATTACTAGATTTTAATGATGGAGGCCTTTGCCTAGTATTTTTTAGGTTAGTTTTAAAGGTACGTTATTTATTATTTAGAAAATTGAATAATCTATAAGTGCTTGTGAAGATTTACATTGAATACGAGTAAAGTTTGACTTTAAAGGAGATCGGCGAAATTGGGCCTAACCATTACAGGAATCAGACTTTAACAAAAATCATAGTGTAATTTTTAATAACTTGTGGAATAAAAAACAAATAATAATTCAATGGGGAACAATTTTTTGTAATTAATTATAATAACCACACCAAGGACGCATATCACGTGGTAGTCGAAGGACAATGCTGCCAGTAGAAAAACTGCCTATTGTTTCGATTAGTACGAATTGATCATTGTATTTTTATTCAATTTAGGTAGTATTGAGATTGACTTATTCATTGATACTTCACATAATAAATAAATTAGTGATTTTGATTTCGCTACTTATTACGGACTTTGACGATAGCTGCCATTACGAACAACCCGCGCCTGCAAAACGGACATTGATCACTGCTTGTTTGACTTTCTAAGTACTACTACGTACTCTCTAAGTAAGTACTGTCTAAGTATTCTAGCAGTGGTGGAGACACCGACCATTGCTTCCGATTGTACTTCTTTTAAAGATAAACTTCATAAACTGTTGCGTTCGTTTTACTCGTAACAATGCTTTAGGTTCGCATTTGACACAAGACGAAGCAATACTGTCAGTTATTCAACAGAGAATACTCTTACGGTAAGTGCATATATGTAAACATTTCAGTTACATACCAAATACACAATATAAATAGTAAGTAAACAGCTACTTGTTTAATTTAGGTTAACTTACCTCACTTTAAGTTACTTAACTCCCAATATTTGTGTTATCCCGTAGAACAGATTTATAATTGTTATATGGTTGGAATCCGCTGGTTTTGATCTACAAAACCGCATATAAATCATCAGTGTAACGGTCAAGGCCCAAGGTCCTAAGGAATTCCGCCGGTCTCCTTTCCCTTGGAAGTGAAAGGTTTTTTTTCCTTTTTTTATTTTCATCTTACTTAGCGAAAACAAAAATATTACTTTATAAAATATAAATCCACGGTGCTATATTTATATCTAAAATGCAAATATCACTTCAAAAAATCTCAAGACCTCCGGATTTTAGGCAGAGCGTTTGAACACCGACCACCTAGATGTTACTGTGACATGGCATTAGATTGTTAAGCTTCCTCTGAGGCCGGCAGTACTCATAGTACTTATAAAATATATTCGTAATCACAAAGCTGTACAACTTTTTGCTTGCAGTCCCGTGTCACTGGGCTTACACGTGATTAAATCTCCCTCCTACCTTAATGAGGCTGAAACTATCTTCCACTTCTAATATTACTTTGCGTTACTCGGCAACTTGATATACTTGGAGATGGTTTTTGAAAGGACGGGTAGTATCAAAGAAATTTTAGTAGAAAACTAAGTTAAGAGTCTGGCAATCGACCCGATAAACGTCCTACAGTTTGGCACAGGCTTTCCACCTGGACAATATCGCACCACGCTATGGCCCAATGAGAGTTAGTGTAGTGGGTTTTAATGAAGGCCATTCATTTGTTCATTTTTTACAATCAAAATTTCAAATTATTTTTTTATTAATTTTGACACAAATTGCCATTCTCTATGGTTCGTGACATCAAGGACTACATCCTCTTCGGATCGTTGAACCTCAAAATGGGTTTGCTAGGTACACACACCACACTGCCTATGGAACCTAATTGTTAATATAAGCTCATGACTATTGTTAACCGAAACTACATTTGTAACACTCATTTCTCTTTGTTTTTAAAATCGGCTATAAGGCGTTTGACCTGCTAAACCTTTATTCACGATGACAATGGAATACATCTTTCAATTTTGTGGAAGGTGAAACTTTTCAGTTACTTACCAAAAACATTACAAAACCATTTTTGAACACCCACACAAAAAGAGTTGGTGCTAGTTATAAATTCGAAGCTTGTGTCTGTCTGTCTAATGTCAACAAGTTTGAAAGTTACCGATTTCATTAATAAATAATATAAGAGTATTTATTCTAATCTCGTTTAAAAATAAGTCAAAAAGCATATTAACAGACCACACTGTTGGAACAAGAATTTTATAAATATCACAACGCATAAATTTATTTATCATCATCAGACGATTCCGATTATTAATCTAAAAAAGTAAAATGAAATATTAAGTAATAAAGTAATCCGCAAAAAAAGCCAAGCGCATTCGAAACTCAAATGTTTGCATTCCATTAGTCTTACGCTTTGCTGTTTCATAAAACATGGAACGACAGCGACATCGCTTTAGATCACTAAAGTATAATCCGAATTATTGAAATAAATCGTTACTTTCATAATATCCGCATATTACTTTAAATTTATTGGATTTGGACTAATAAATACATTCACAACTATTATACCCAAAGAGGTAGCCAAAAACGTGGAACGCAAAAGCAGTGCACTCATTCACAGTCCACGTCACCAAATGACAACTGCACTTGT
The DNA here is from genome assembly GCA_963921215.1 of Scoparia ambigualis. NCBI lineage: Eukaryota > Metazoa > Arthropoda > Insecta > Lepidoptera > Crambidae > Scoparia > Scoparia ambigualis. The sequence continues at coordinate 25,139,298 of OY992524.1, forward strand.
GCTCAGCATGATAGGTGGTGAGCCCATCGCCGCTCTATGCTGTTGGGTGTATGTGCAGTCTCAAGTTCGTTAGTAGTAGTATAAGTTTATTCGTTTAACGTTAAAAGGTTAAGATAGAACTGAAGTGGCTTAGTTGCATCCCGATTTCTAGGAAGCCTTTTCCAGCATTATACTCGTAAAAGAATCTATTGCATTATTTTATTAGGAATTTCTTTATAAAATACGTCGTACATTAAATACTCGTATATACAACATGTCCGTTGAATGGAAGGGTAGGCAAAAACACAGCTTACTTAATTTTCTGTAGTTTTTTTTTATAATAATAAATATATTTATTTAAAAATTTTAACACGCCTGAGGTTATCGTCTCTTTTCAAGAGACGACAACCTCAGGCGGGAAACGAACCACGCACCTTCCGCATTCCGGGTGGCTGCCTTAAGCCGAAGTCTTTTATCTAAGTATATTTAAGCGTTAATAAAAAAAAAAAAAAAAAAAAAAATATATATTTTTATATTTATTAATATAAAAACATTAATAAATATATTTTCTTTTTAGAATGTCTCCATTACATGTATGGAATCTGATGCAAGTGTGGTTGCGAAATAAAGTCAGTTGTTTCTTACAATTAGGTCTAAAAAGTTGGAATTAGCAATAATTATATATGTTCTGGCAAATAAATACTATTTTATTTCATTTCAAAAAACAGTTATTTCTGAAATACAGAAACAACTGTTTTTTCTTGCTAATTTTTATTTTGAACTTTGAACAACTTTTTTTAATGAAATAGTTGTTTGGAAGTTGCACTTAATAGGCTCACGGGCTCACCACATATCACGCTGAGCACATGTGCAGTTGTAATGTGGTGAAACTTTGGAATATGGCAGAGGACTGCTTCTGCGGTTCTCATTGCCTGGTCTCCGGACTAACCCTTTAGGGATATACCCCTCATTTTTTATTCGTTTTAATGAAATTAAGGGTGAGTTCCATCCATGAAACTAAACAACTATCCTCAAGAAACTTATGTGCAAAAATGACAAAAAAATTTCGACCTCCAATACTATTGTCGTCGGCTGTTCGGACAGATTTATATGGGAGGTCGAAATATTTTTGTAATTTTTTCACACAGGTTTCTTGGGGAAAGTTGTTCAGTTTCATGGGTGGAACTCACCCTTAATATCATTAAAACGAGTAAAAATGAGGGTGTAGTTGTGAATCTATATAGATAATTATGAATAGAATAGATTGTTTCATTTATTCAAGTGACCTGGACTCAATATCATTGCGTTGTATAACTTATGCTATGTTAGTAACATGATAATACGCCCAAGTCGACTTTATGTCCCTAACTTACCACATTCAAGTACATTTGGGTAATTTATAACGTACTTACTTAGTTCTTGAGTCGGTACAAGCGGTGCAAGTTAAACTATTAAATTGGTTTTATTCCCGTGATTTAGAGCGCAGAGCATGTTCAGAGAGCTGAGTGTATGTTTGTAAATGTGCAAACGTTACTATCGCGTTTGAGTTAAGTTTTGACAGATAGATCTTAATACTAAGTATATAAGATCGAGAATAAAAACTCTTAACACAAACGCGATAGTAACGTTTGCACATTTACAAACTTACACTCAGCTCTCTGATGTCTAAGCGGTTGACTACGGACGAAACCAGCCCGCATTGGGCCAGCGTGGTGGGTTAAGGCCCAACCCCCCAATTATCAGGACAAGTAATATTGTCAGGACAAGGTTTTCATATAAGAAAATTTTTGGATATTCATCACGGACGATCAATGTGTTCACGCGGACGATGTCGCGGGCGGGTCGTAGCATTGAATAAAACATCTGAGAATAGAATACTAATCACGAAAAATTAAAGTCGTTGTAGTCTTTTGCGATAATGTGACGGATTCCCACAATAAAGACCCAATGTAAACATACATACGGGTTAATAAGGGTTAATCAGATTTTATTCAACGAAGACCGCATAATCAGTTCTCTGCCATAGTCCACTTTTCACCATTATACAACTGTACATGTGTTGAGCGTGATAGGTGGTGAGCCCGCTCTATGTTTGATGTGTCCTTTAGTCTTTAGTCCGTTAGTGAAGACTCAAGAGAGCCATCGATAACCAAACGTGCAACTTGACTAAATATAGGTTTTGTTATGTTGATATTGGGAAATAAAACTATTTTTATTTTATTTAATTTTTTTACTAAGACCCCTACCACAGTCGTTTTCATTTCGCGCTCGGTGTGCCCTGGGCCTATATTACTAATTCTGCGGCTGGCCTGTGGGCCCAGAAACTTCAGGCGCGTTGCATGATGCGCTATTTCCTGCCGCCTGGCTTCAATGCGCCAGGAAATTATACCGAGTTGCGTTTTGGTTACCACAATTTGTGTGTTGCGAGTTGTAGATATTTGTTTACTTTTTAATTTAACATTATACCTACAATAATATAAATTATTATTTCCTCTTAACGTCTTTGCAATATTATGTTTCTATCTTCTTTTCTCACACTCTCTTTTATTTATTTATTTATGTAAGTGTTATATTTTCTAATGTTTAAAAAGTAATGAACATGTAAAGTAAAGAACATTAGAATACAAAAATAAATGTACTTACTTATGACCTTTCAAAAAAGAAAAATGTAGAGTCGTCTTTATCTTTAGATTAAGACGACTCTACATACAGAAGGGTCATGCCTTCCCACATGAGGACATCAGGTTATTGCTCACCATGCGGATCCAATACAATTAACGGGAACAAAGGCTTAGCGTGTTTATGGGGTAGCCATTTTTATTTGGTCACCCATCCTAGGCCGGCATTGCGAAATTAGCTTAACTTGCTTGATTGTAGCACGCACAGACACGCTTGCCACTGCGCTATCGACACTCTCTTGTTTTGAAACGCTGTATATGTGTGTTTGTGTGTAGAGTCTTATGACTATTTATGACAAATGAATTTGTTATAGCAGATCTGTGTATTCGACAGCGTATTTATTAGTTAATAAAAATTCCGACGCACCAACTTTACGATAATGTTTTTATAAAGTGATAAGTTAAGTAAGCAAAATACTAAACACTGTTTTTCTTTATTACAGCCCATGACAATAATAAGAAGAATCAATTATAAATAAACAAACTAGACTGTTCATGTAACGGCGACAATAATATTTAGATATAAGGTCGATATATCAATATAACGCTGCAAGATGTGTATAGATCTCAGTGAAAGCTTATACTCGAATCGTGTGACGTAATGTAGTGCTAACGCAGTGAAAGTGAACCGGCGACCGGCAATAGTGAACCGAGCGCGGCCGCACGCAGCCGTATGCACGCGCCGCGAGCAAACTAACAAAAAAGTTAACAAAAAATAAATAAAAAAGAACCAAAAAAAAGTTTCCCGCGCTAAATAACCTAAAAGTTGTCACAGGACGCTCCGTCTCTGTGGTTAATTAAAAAAGAGGCGACAAAATTTGAAAAAGGAACGCCACCGGAATTAAAAAGGAAAACGTGTACGCAAAAGTCTCGCGATATAACCTAAACCTACGTGGTTGTTGTGAGATCCCGTTCGTTGTCAGGGTTAGAAGGTTGTATAATATAATAGCGTGAGCTCGCCGCCCATCGCCCAATGACGCGGCGGGAGACGCCCCCGCGCGCGCCCCCGCGTGCGCCCCCGCCCCCGCGCGCGCCCCCGCTCGCGCCCCCGGGGTTGTGTCTGGCGGTCGCGCTCCTGGCAATCAGCGTTGGTAAGTCCATTTTACTCAGGTCTTCCTTCGATCATCTAAACACTAGATACACACCCACACACAGATAAGTCGCCTCGAACTAATGCTCCAACCAACAGGAAGCATGAGGTTGCTGTCAGTTGTCATTTGACCGTCCAAAGGAGAACCGGCACATTCCATAGAAAAAATGCTAAATTTGTATACTATAGAATTTGGTCATAAAGTAAAGCTAATATTATTTGCTACCTAAACCAAGTTTTGTCTTATTTTTATCGAATCGCGGATAAGAGTTATTTAATTATTAATATTTTTTAATATGGAAACACTAAGTCTTCAAAAAATAGACATGTTACTTTAAAAATGTCTAACGTGGCTGCATAAACCATAAATCCTTTGCTTTTAAAAAAGAGAAATGTCAACAATGCCGTCACGTCATGTTTAATTTGACAGCTAGCGGCTGTCGTTTGTCAACAACTGTCATTTGTTCACAGATATTGCCAGTTAAATAATGAATAACAGATTAAAAAATTTAAAAAGTATACAACTTAAGCATAAAACGCCGGATCTCCTTTAATAACTATTGTGGTGATGATATTGTAGAGTATCACAATTAGTTGTGATTATTCGTAATCAAAATTGTGTTGAATAATTATATGGGATTCTGTGTAGTGTTTAGATGATCGTAGAGTTATAATGTTATTGTTTAATTTTAACGCAAATTTTGTTACGAAAAAATTGCAGGATTCGAACCCGCAACTGGCAATCCGGGCAAGGAGCTCTTTCCAGTTGAGCTATCGTGGAACTTATCCAGCCGGCCGAAATTAATCAACACCATCTAAAAGCCAAAGGCGCCCATTCAATGTCAACAAATTACGTTATCAACATCCGATCTTAATATTAGATAGAAGAGAGCGGGTTCGAATTCTGCTCGTGGAAAAAAAAACTGTCTTTTTCAATTTGTGATCGAAGAGTTTTTCCTTTCTTTATGCTGTACAGATAATGGCAAAAGTCGATGTTCAAAATGGGGTTCTGTGCTAACGAAACCAAAGGAACCACCGTGCCTAAAGTTGTATATATATATATATACACCTTTTATTTGAAATTTTGTTTGTGTATTATGTTTTGACTTTTAATATGGTGTTCTGGTTTTCATCATCCACTTTTGTAGTTGATTGTACTTTCAGCGAGAACATTGACGGCTGTGAAAAAGATCTACTTATAGTAGGTGTCAACGAACGATGGGCATCGATGCAGGAATAGGCCTTCCCACATGGCTTGCGCTTCGTTTTAACGATTCAGTCGCTGCATTCAGCTTCTAAAAAGCGTCTAAATCGCCGATCACCGCTGCTAAAAGTAGCATGTCTGTTCTGGCCCTTAAGTGGAACCATAGGGAGATTATCCTATAATCCACTAAGCGCATTGGGCCAGCGTGGTGAGTTATGGACCCATCTTCCCATGAAAGGCCTGTGCCCAGCAATGGGACGTTTAAACGCTGATGATGTTGAGCATCGATGTAATGTGTCTCGTCCTGTCTCGATCGAAAGTGAACCGGCATTATTGTACCGGTGTAAACGAGTTTTAATTTTGAAAGCGATGGTTTGGCTTCGCTCCGTGGTTCTGGCCTATACATAATTAACTTGTATGTTACTTTTGTATGAACATGTGTTTTAAAAAAACTGCGTTAGACCGAACACACATTCAAGTTTTGATGTACTTCTACCGTGTCGCGTAGCTTAGAAAGTATATTACCATCCCCTCTCTTCCCTTGGGTGTAGTAAAAGGCGACTAACGGCCTAAAGACTGCACATACATCCACCAACAAGAGGGGCGATCCACTTGTCACGCTGAGCAAATGTGCAGTCGCTATTTGGTGAAAAGTGGACTATGGTAGAGGACTGCCATTGCTGTCCTCATTGCCTAGTATCTGACTAACCCTTCGGGGATAATAGTCGTGTTATATGTAATAAGTATGTATGTCTACGGTTTAATGTTATGTTCCCTGCCAATTATTACCTCAATATTTCTATAATGTATGAACTATAATGTAATGTTTTACGATTCTGATTACATTTTTTTTATCAATTTATTAATGTATCAAGGTGTTGCTGCTTTACACCCTTAATTTTTATTCGTTTAACAGAAATTAAGGGTGAGTTCCACCCATGAAACTGAACAACTTTCCCCAAGAAAACTATGTGCAAAAAAGACAAAAAAAAATTTTGACCTCCCATACAAAACTGTCCGATCAGTTGCACATAAGTTTCTTGGGGAAAGTTGTTCAGTTTCATGGGTGGAACTTACCCTTAATTTCATTTAAACGAATAAAAATTAAGGGTTTATACAGCGTGGCGCATTTACAGTAGTCCAAAAATATTTTTAGATTCCGTACTATGAGGGCTATCCGGAATCCCATGTATGTTCCGCGATTTGGAGGCTTATTACATCAAAAGCAGGGCAGTTTTGTCTCAAGGTTAAAAATAAACTTCTGCTAATCGTACCATGAGCCAGAGTTAGATGAAAATTAAATGACGAGACTAAAATGAGTGAATATATAGAACACATTATTATTGTCTCTGCCATGTTTAGCTCAAAAGTCGTTGGCGCTTGAAAACGAAATACGATATCTATTAAATAACCTTCGATTATTTTCGATTTCAAACAAGGATTCCTATTCAATGTAATTAGACTTTAAGAGATGTGTGTCTACTAGATAAGAAAGTTTAAAATCGCACGAACTCACCTGAATGCACGTTATTCAAATAACTATTTATGACTCTTCCTTTTCCATGCAAAGTTTAATTAAAATTGACTTATTGGTTGTAACATTTTGAACTTGAAAGTTTGTATGGTATACTGAAAATGTGTGAAACCAAATTGTGAACTCACTAAACATGTATAAGTTAACCAAAAAGTTAAGAAGCAAGGTACCTCTTTATACTTTATAAGTTACACACAATATCCCCATATCGTCTGAGATCATGTCTCTGTTAAGACCTAGGTAATGTACTACGTCCAATGTTAATAAAACGATTTATTACTACTTGCTTGACCATGATATACAGGGTGTAAATAATTATGAAAAGCTTCAAGATTAGGTCAAATAGGTGTCGGATAATATTATGCTACGCTGTTAATTTTACATATTATTTAGACGCCTCAAAAGTGATAATCATTATTAATTACGTTTTGCAATATCGTTTATGTGTTGCCGACCGACCCTGTACAAACCTTCATACGTCGTTTTTGTAGTGTATCATAGCGTAGCTATTTTCATTTCGTGTTTTTTTATTTAGCATTTTTCTTATCCCACAGCTGAGCATACCCCAATCCCTTCCAAGCATCTCTAACCTTCGCGATTTCCCACCATTTCTGTATTAAATCAAATATTATGAAAATTGTTTATATTTGTGTGTTATATTTTAACTACGATTCAATTTACGCTGCAGCCTGTATCTAGAAGTAATAACTTATAAGTTCCCTTATATTATACTTAACACATATTGTAGGTCATGTCAGCAAGGATTTCTACACACGCCTGATCGTTAAACCTAGGACAACTGACTAGAATGAGATAATTCTTATTAATAAACTAGATACGCCTGAGGCTCAGTTACGAAGTTCTATGTATATTACACACATACATATCTCGCCCGTTTGAAGGAGGGGTAGACAGAGACCACATGCACTATGCCACTATGTGTGAACCTAATCAAATAGACATTTCATCAATGACATCATCAGCCTGTCCCACGGATGGACACAGGCTCTCCCTGCCAAATGGACACCAGCACGCGCAACACGAGATATGTCGCGGACGAGACACGACAAATGATTTTAAGTTGTCATTTTAAGGTTTGTAGACAAAAATACTACAGTTTATGCTAAAACTACTTTTTTTATATATTTGTTCCATGATGGAACAGGCTAAGGTCAGAGACCATACTGCCTAGTCATTAGTTTTTTTATTTCTTTTTCCCTTGATGCTAATGAGTGGTGATTAAGATGATGAATGATAAATGATGCTCTCCCAAACCCCTTGAGTCCTCAGTAAAGATGTGGGACTTTACTGAGGTCTAACGCGGACTTCTTGAGAGAATTTGAAAAGTGATGTTGCACTCTTTGCACTGTTTTGTTTCATTTGCCAACACTCATGCACGATCACAAACAATTAACGGTTAATAATCCACTATTATTTCACATTAATGTTCGAAAAAACACAAATTTTAGAAAATAAAACAAAACTGCAGACATGACGCTTCACTTTCCCGCCAAGAAGTCCTCTCTACTATTAGGTCTATTTTTGACATATTATGTAAAGTTCTAAGCGCATCCATGTGTCTTTGGTGTCGATAAACATTAGAGATATATGAATAAGACACGGGAAAACGGGTCGAGAAGAGTTCTCGTGTTGCGGCAGTACATGGGGATTGGGCCGTGGCCACCTGCCGGCTCATTGCTTGCTGTTGAGTTTTCTTCTTCTTCTTCAGCGTATCATCGTCCGCTGCTGGACGTACGCCTCTCCAGTCCTCCTCCAACCAGCCCGGCCGCCAGTGATCGGCCCTGCGACCGCCTTGATGCCGTCGGACCAACGAGCAGGGGGTGTTGGGTTTTAACGACTGCGATCATACATAATAATAGCGTTACGTATATTATTCTGTGGTTACGTGCCTTGCGAAGCACGGAGGTGCTCGAGATATTTGCAATTTGATTCACCCATCCAGAGACCCGGCATGATAAATGAGCAATCGCTAACTAGAATTAAATTAAAGGAGTCAAATCAAAGAAAAAAGTTTATATCTTACATACTGATAACCAAGTATCACGGTTCGTATTGAAACCAAGCGTGCCGACTTTTTAAGACCTACAATGACGTCACAGCCGACGTAACGTTCTTGTCTATGGGTGCGCTCGAAATTTTTGGGCTATTGCAGTTAATAATCACGCAACAAGGCATTTTTTTAGTTTAGTTTTATTTTATTTTAGTTTAACCGACGCGCGCGGACTAAAGTTAGCGTTGACCAACCCCGACGCTTGGTCGGGGTTTTCGGACACGCGAGAACATGCATTTGCGTCATCTATGTAAATGTTTATCTGTGGTTTATATACTCGTATATTAATTTAAAATGAATTGCCGAAATGTTTGTACGCTCATCACTTAAGAACGGCTCGACTGATTTGGCTGATTCTTTTTCGCTGAGTTCGTAACTGTTTCAGGACAAGATTTGTTTGCGTGAAAGATTTTTTTTGAAAATTTGTCACAGATTTGAAAATCTATCTGTAGACAGGGTGCTCATCCGGACGCAGTTGCGAGCAGGCCACTAGTTTATCCTATCCTAATATTATCACACTAATATTATAAAGGCGAAAGTTTGTAAGTATGGATGGATGTCTGTTATTCTTTCACGTAAAAACTATTGAATGGATTTGGATGAAATTCGACATACAGATAGTTTATAACCTGGATTAACACATAGGATATTTTTATCCCGATATTCCCACGGGAACGGGAACCACGCGGGTGAAACCGCGAGCGGCTGCTAGTAATACATATAAGCCTTCACAGGTACATAACGACATCAAAAAGTAATAAAGTAGCAGGTAACTAATATTTAGTTAAATCTTAACTACTGAATCTACCACCAGCTCGGATTTTGGGAGAGCTTTCGACTGAGAAAGAAGCTGGCATCAAACTTAAAATGCCTTTTTTTCTCATCTCGTAACAAAAGTCACCGTGTACTACATAAGTTTATGTGTGTTTGTGCGTCTGTATGTATAATGTGTGTTTAAGATATATGTTACGAGATAATCAACAAAAATGACTCACAACTCTTTGGCAGTGGCTCTTATTAGAATAAGAATAAGGCTGTTACTGTATCCAGTACTTTGGGAGTTTGTGACTCTTTTGCTATGGGAATAAGGTTTTTGGTAGGCCAACTGTACCCATTCCAACATCCTTACGAAGATCGCTGTATCAGATTCAAGGTGACTGCTTCCTTTATACTTTGTAGTCATAAAAACAGGAGCATCCGGTTGGTGGAATCTTTTCATTGTCATACTTTTTGCGGTGTCTGAGAATAAGCTTTTTTGTGGTAACGACTTTGTTAGAATTAACGTGTTGAGTGGGCGTTGTAACAAATTGTTTAGATTTATGGATCGCACGTGTGAAGGACGACGGAGCTCTGTGGCGACTCATCTAAAGAACTATTCTACCCTTAATCATCCTTCGCTTAGGTGTCGTAAAAGGCGACTAACGGACTAAAGACTGCATATACATCCAATAGCATAGCGCGGTGATGGGCTCACCACCTATCACGCTGAGCACATGTGCAATTGTTTTTTGCACATGTGTGTAATTGAGATTTCTTTTTACGGTCCACATTATGCGTAGTCTCTGAGTAACCCTATGGGGATAATAAACAGGGTGTCCAATCATTTGACAAAAAACAAATAACAAATTTTCATTTGAAAAATAACATTTTTCAAAATTATACTTGATAAATGTATCATTTTACAAACTATTGTTTAATAAACTACTCATTAGACAATATATTTACTAAAAAAATTAATTATGCTTAAACATTATTTCACAAATTGATTATTTTTTAAACATGTTAGTTGGCAAAACAATGTAAAGCATAAATAACATTTATCAAATAGTAGCTGCCCTACTCCTGTAGGTCACGTGATAGGTTACAATCGCAAAGCGCAGCGTAGCGATTGTCTTAAATTTCGAGGTTATTTTTTTATTAGACAACAGAAATACTAGCTGCACTACTTCTGTAGGTATTGAAAAATTGAAACTGCATACATCCTTGCTTATATAATATATCATACCTAATATACCATACTTTTTGTAAAATCACCAATTTGGCAAACGAATTATTTAGTCAGGTGAATATTATTAAAATAATATTTTAACAGTAGAAATATTTCCTAAGTAAAACATTAGCGAAACCTGTATTTTGTCAAATGATTATTTTTAAAGTAATATGTTTGCGAAAAGAAAGTTTGTCAAATGATTAGTTTTTCAAACGTTGTTTGTAAAATGATCTTTTGTCATACGTTTTTTGTTAAACAATAGTAATCCAATAAATAGTCGTGAATTTGTGTATGTATATGTGTACTATGTCACACCAACTCGCTTGGAACGATTGCGCCCGTGCAAACATTATGGTATAAAAGCAGTAGTTGGTATGACAAGGCACTAAAGTATTAAGCTTCTTCTGAGGCCGACCGTAGTTCTTCGTTTGTTACCAATAAACTACACAACTTCTGAAATTCGCAACTAACAATCTCATAGAGTTGACGTTTTCAAGAGCGCCAGATGTTGCGGAAAACGCCGCGAGAGGGCGCTCTGAGTCAACAGCAGGTCGCGGAGGTCAATGACACGCGTGGCTGATACGGACAGACCGGTGAACTGAGCCGAAAACTTATTTATTTTTTATTGAGTAAGTATTATAATTACAGCAAAATTACACAAATTACATTTTACTAATGAATAAAAATAGAAAAAATATGAGGAAAAAAACAAAGCATCAAGTTTATATGTCAGACCTTAATGGCGTTGAACGTGAGCATTTTCCAAAAGAGGTAAAACATTACACATTAACAATTACAATTTTAATATTATATTGCTGCACACATTAATTCCCGACTATTATATCCCCGACGGGTTAGTCAGAGACTAGGCAATGAGGACAGCAAAAACAGTCCTCTACCATAGTCCACTTTTCTCCAAACAGCGACTGCACATGTGCTCAGCGTGACAGACAGGTGGTGAGCCCATCGCCGCTCTATGCTGTTGGATGTATGTGCAGTCTTTAGTCCGTTAGTCGCCCTTTACGACACCCAAGGGAAGAGAGGGAGTAGTGGAAGTATTCTTTATAGGCTATCAATTATTAACAAGTTAAAAATACGCACACAAAAATATTTCAACTCGATCGGTTGTGAAATGAGAGAAAAGGTGGAGAGATGAATGATCGGGTTGAATGTGAGAAGTTGTGGTTCAATCCCCGTAATATAGAAATAGTTATTAAATATAGTTCTTAAATATAAGTACGGTTTTTCTTAGTAGAATGCTCCCGCCCCATAGTTAGACTTACGAACCTAACTTTCATAAGTGCTGTTACCTAAACATGGCCTAACCTGAATAAATGATATTGATTCTTTGATTCTATGATAGTATCAACAGCTTATTAATTAGCTAGCGGCCCGCCCGCGTCTTTGTCTGCGTAAACAACCCGTATCCGGTGACGATTTTCCTAAAATTTTGTTGCATCCAAACCTTGTCCTGGCAAACACAATTGTTAATTGTTGCGCTTACAAATTCATAGGGCGCGAAAGGGTTAAGTTTTTTATAGGCGCATGGTTTTCTTTTAAAAACGTTCGTTACGATTAGGAATCACAACCTCATATGAATTGCAAAGTATGAAATATTTTAACCGTTTCATTTGCCGATCATACCACTTGTGGTTTCGTCACGTCTGCCGTGGTGCTATCAAGAACTACTATCAGCATTCTGCGGTCGTTGTGAATTTTAACTATTGTTGTTAGAATGATGTTATACTACGGCACCTACCTACACCCGTGATCATGGCACATGCTATTTTTTTATTAGTTTGTAGGTACGCTAATTTTTTTCAACCGAATTTCAAACTTAAATTTCAACCGACAAAAACATTTTTAAAAAGGTTATTTTTCAATTCTTTTTCTTCGCGAGATTTAAGTAAGTAAGTACCTAATCGTATTTTCTTAGATTAAAAATATTAATAGTTAAAATCAATCACATCAAGTTATATGATTTACTTGTTTATTTACACATAGGTATATAGTTTATAGTAAATCTCGCGACAACCTTTTATATCATATAAATTGTGTAATGTGACGTTATGAGTTGATAGTAAAAGTTTTAAAGTAAAAGATAATTTTTTTCTTTTCGGCTCATTTAAATAAAGGCTGTTTTTTAAAAAGGTTTTTTACTTCTAATTTATTTTTTACTTTTAAGTTATCCCTGGACACGTTTTTCATCAGTTCATATCTCACTGAACATGTATATAAAATTTAATCAAGTCCACCACTCCATCATCTCCATCATCAGACCCTGGTTGCCGTTGAAAGACAAACTTCTCGTCAAGACGATTCAAACGAGTCCAAACTCGATGAGGTTGTGTTGTTTCATTGCGGTAGTTCCTATGGCCACCTTTCAGCTCCATCATTAGATCAGCACCATGTCATCATAATATCATAATATTGCATTAACATTTTAAACTTTCATGGTCACTACAATTATTTTTATGAAAATACGGGATTTTTACTATGTAACTGAGCAACTGATAGTAACTGTTACTCCGTGATCATGGTGCATGCAACTGCGCCGAAATATCGGGAACTCAAAACCAACAACTCAGACATGGTAAAAATCCCGTTTTTTCATAAAAAATAATATTGCATTGTCACGCGGTTTACACATGTATGCAAAACTTCAGCTTAATTGCTTGAAGATATCTGCTTCAAAATTAAGTTGAAAAAACAAAGAAAAGAATTACAAAAGTCGTCGTCTTTTAGTAATCGGTCAACATAGGCATAAAAAAGCTCCTGACAAATTCAAACCTCCTCTTTTTGAAGTCGGTTAAGAAGGTAACAGTTTTTAATTAAATAGAAATAGAAATAGAAATATCATTTATTTGCGTTAGAATAAGGTAAGTACACAGTAGATGTTCGTAGCAAAATATATAAAATCTGCCTATTCAGCCATTAACAAACAGCATGCAAATATTTTTAATTATATATTAAAATTAAAATCAAATAAATGTCAAAGTATGAAAATTTAATTATTGTATTTAATTTAAATTACATATTATTATTATTATACATAATTAATTATTAGATGTCAAATTTGTTCAATGTTTCTATAACTTGTGTTGGGAAAACAAATGCAATTCCAATAAATAAAATACTTGTAGCTATTTTAAATCTGAGACGCAATAAAAAAAATCATCAAAACTAGAAACTACTTTAATTAATAATTAATAACAACTTTAAAATAATTCTGTCTCATCAGTAAATCTTGTACAACAACCGGTAACAATAGGAAAGATACTTTTCGGTTTTTTGCACTTTTGACGCACTTTCTTAAAACACAATTTATATTGCAACAATGAAATCTGTGCCAGTATGACTTGTCGGAATATAAACACCAACTTTGCAATCGAATCTGCAGTAATCAAGTCTCGGACAGACAGATCATCTCATGGTCAGGACTTTCAAAGAGGAAATTAGTGAGTTTATAGGGTTTAAAAAAACTCAAACTCAAACTCAAAATTTCTTTATTCAATAAACTTAAAATAAGTATTTTGACTCGTCTAAATTTATTTAGATGGATGGGCACCCGCCCACCCACCCTACCCATTCAGGAAGTCTTTTAGCTGTGGAGAAGAACGGGCACAAGAAACTCCACAGCTTTAAAATAATATAGAAGTAACGACATTTACAAAACAACATGTCGTTACCAAATTAAGATAATGGATTTAGAAAAAAAAAATGTAAATATATTATTATAACCAGGCTGTTTTGTCTTCTAAATATTCCTTGACCGTGTAATAATAACCTTTCCTAAGTAAACAAAGATTTCACATGATTCTTAAACTTATCTAAAGGTAAATCTAGTATAGTGCTTGGTATTTTATTATAATAGTGTATACCTTGCCCCAAGAAAGAGCCGAGAACCTTTTGTAACCTAAACAGTGGCATTACTAGTTTTGACTTATTTCTAGTATTGAAATTGTGTACATCACCGTCACCGTCACCATCACAAAAACTATACAACTATAAATATACTGCGATGCAACAGTAAGAACATAAACTTCCTTAAAAATATTTCTCTAAGAAGTTCGCGATCCCAGTCTATAAATGGTTCTTATTGCTCGTTTCTGTAACCATTTAACCAGGTAACCGGGAAAAGTGGTTGACCGGTAACTTTTTTGGCTGTACGTCACGTAAATCGGGGGTCCTGCACGACATTGTGAAAATTTACGTATTTTTAAGTCACTTGTACTGTGCGCTGAATTAGTTAAATAAAGAAAAGTTAGTTAGCCTGATCATTGCACAAGGTCATGGCCTTTGTTGTTTGAAACAAATTCTTTATATAATAACAAACAGTATATAAATCTAATGACTCCTAAAAACATATTTTTTCGACAACTTTCTTAATTTTACTCATGAAACAATAATTCTTACATGAAAATATTTGTATTGATATTCCGCAGAGCACCCCCCTTCTTAAAAAAGTAAATTTTAATTTTTAATAACACAGCCGCGTGATGGTTTTGTTCATTTCGCAGAATAAAAACATCTAAATAAATTATTAGGTCTGAAATTTTAAAGCAGAATTGTTCTAATTATTTGAAATTACGAATATCAATATGATTGATTTTGCTTTGAAGTTCATTAAGAGACTTATGTCAGTTTTTCGCGGCACCCCCATAGCCTGCATCTATGTCTCCACTTGAGCAGCGCGACGTGAAGACTGCACATACATCCAACAACATAAGGCGATGTGCTCACCATCAATCACGCTGAGCACGTGTGCAGTTGTCATTTGGTGTGCAGGTGTGGCAGTGCACTGCTTTTGTAAATAAATTTCTTTTGTTAATACTCTATTTCTGTGAATAAATATATTTCAAATCATTTATTTGCCAGACAGCATAAACAGGTGACATGTTAATAAAGATAAAGTACCTACAAATGTTCGCCTTAAACTCAAAAGCATGCAAAAATATAAATGTCAGTTAAATGTCAATATCTATTCCAATTACATATCTAATCTATCCAATGTGAGAAGTCACTAGATCCATCGAGTACTTTCAAATTCTCGCAAGAAATAAAAATATTTTCCGATTAAGAGGCCTATTACATCTCGAATGTGATTTTTGCGTAAAAAGCCCATTTTCGCTATTTGTAGTAATTTTGCAGTTGTATTTATCGTTTTTATCGAAATAGGATAATAAATTTCTGCATAATATTACAAATCTCCATTCTGTGAGCATAAGTTGAATTCGGACAGCCGGCGCATAGCATTTTGTAGTAATTTTGCAGTTGTATTTACCGTTTTTATCGAAATAGGATAATAAATTCATTATAAAATCTTTATTCCTCATGAAGTAACAATTACTCTGGTATAAATTTTAGTCAATAATATTATCGTAGTGAGATATTCACAGTTAACTTATAACGATTTTCAAAGTTTTTTGGTTTAGAATAAGATTTTTTTCCTATATAAAATAAATGATATCTAAAAATTCCGAGGCCGCTACGCACTATTCGACTATACAAGAGATAACATTTTAATTTTTTTATTTCACTTGTTTAGAACAGTAGTTCAATTAGACTAGTAGTTAGATGAGCTGAAAAAAGTGCCTTCGCGCACTTTATGAAAATCTTTCTCTGCAATTTTGGGTTTAATTAAAAAGTTAAGCAAAATTTACAAAAAGCGAGGCCGCTATGCACTATTCGAATAGCTATCCTACACTATTCAATAAGTTTTAATTGTTAATGTATTTTGGTTTCTGAGATCCATAACGCCAAAATTGGCCATTTTACGCAAAAATCACAGTCGAGATGTGCCTCTTAACCATTTGCGCAGCTCCGATTTGAAGCGATTAAATGGCATCTCTCTAATACCTTAGGGTATCTCGTTATATACACTTTTATTGAATTAATGTAGCAGTTTTCGCCATGCATAAAACCTCTGCATGGTTGTGTTTTTAATTTAGTTTTTAAATTAGGGTCTCTTAATTTCATTTCATTTGCTGTACTCTTTGCGTCATGTGATATGTCCGACTAACTCATAGGAGATAATAGTCGTGTATATATACATGTATGTATAAATGTATATACCTACTGACTGAATGTGCACTGCGCTGTGCAGGAAACGGACAATCAATTCGCACGCTCCATTGTTTTGCCACGAAACGGTTTAATTGCTTGTGATTACGCACTGCCTGTGAGTATCGCCCGCCATTGCAAAATCATGTAAATGATGTCATCATCATCATGGTTCGAAAAGGAGTGAGTTTTTAATCTACTAATCATCTCACCCGGAATCCTCAACCATTGAGGAACTGGTTGTCTTATCACCTCTTAATTGTCGGAACACAATAACGATATTAACATTGAGGAATTGGCTGTCTTATCTCTTAATTGTCGGAACACAATAACGATATTAACATTGTTGTTGTAGCTAGCTGCTTGGCTAGCTACCACCCAACTAAACCAAGTACACAAAGATTTGCTCCGCGCTGTCAATCGAACCCAACAATTACCTCTGGGTCCTTAGACCCGGTAGCCACATAAAGGCGGTGAACAGGCGACGGAGTGCTGATAGAGAAATGGAAGAGAAAAACAATTTTTTCCGACCCTACCTAATAGTCGGCTAAGGGCAGGGAGACTAAGATGATGATGATAATGAGGATGGCATTATCTTAAGCGTCGGAATGATACTCGAGTTGAATACGAGAAAGCTTGGTTCAATCCACACAACTCCGTTACACTATAGAAGATGAAGTTTAATGCCAGATGCCAGTGGCATACAAGCGTATTGAACATGTGGGAAAGCCTTTGCCCTGTGGGACGTTTTTAGAGGACGATAGTGATGATGATGGGTCAATGGTCCTGACCAAACTTCAAAACGAACGAATTTTTCACAGGGTCTATGGCCACAAGAAGACATGGAAAAAAGGAAAACGCGGGCTATATACGCTACGCATTAAGAGGAAACACTACGTCAAAGTGTCATGCAAATTTCTCATACAAAACACAGAAAAACGACGTTTCGTAGTCCCCTGTTTACTTCTTATAATAAATATAAAAAATATACTGATCTAATGTACCTCCAATGTACGGAAAAATATGTTAAAAAGAAAATATGGTAATAACAAATATAATAATGATCTGAATCTGTGTCTATGGCTCCGCTTTCTCCTTCTAAACCACACAATGGATTTTACTCGGTTTTTACTGATACACATTACGATAAAGAACGATGTTTATTTTTACAATTTGTAGATATTCTGTACGAAATGACTGAACTATAACGGTGTTTCTAAGTTAGCGTGACAAAGGCGCGGGCGGGCCGCAGTTACTAACAAAATACATACGCTGATTCACTAGGTACCATTACACTACTATTATCGCCAAAGGGTTTGTCAGAGACTAGGCACTGAGGGCCGCAGAAGCAGTCCACTGACATAGTCCACTTTTCATCAAATTACAACTGCACATGTGCTCAGCGTGTTAGGTGGTGAGCCCATCGTCGCTCTATGTAGTTGGATGTATGTGCAATCTTTATTCCGTTAGTCGCCTTCTACGATACCCAAGGGAAGAGAGGGGATTCTTTTATTCTACAACGAATAAGCGCTTGGCCTTCATCTCACCTCTCACGAACCCGGAATCCTGAACCAATGAGGGTTTATAGTATTACTAGCGGTCGCTCACGGTTTCACTCACAAACTTTCGCCTTTATAACATTAGTGTGATTAGTAGGATTTCAGTGAGCCACTACATACAGGGGACACGGCTCTAATTAAAAAGACAATAAAAACTAAAATGTCACTCAAGTCAAGTATAGTTACGTCATACTAGGAAACTATAACAATATAAGTTTCCCGATAGCCCCGCGGTGGCGCCCCGCCGCGATTAAAGCGGTGGTTTAGGCGAGTGTTTCACGGGCGAGGTTTACGGCATCGACGAGTGGATTACGGGTAAGGGCTCTGGCACACGAGCAGCGGCACGTACACGACGGGGCAGGTTAACTGCAGGATGTTTAACGAATTAGTGACATTTTCTTTGTCCAAAAATCTAGTGTCATTCGGGTTTTTTCTCCTTGAGAAAGATTTACGTTAAAACAGCCAACGATGAGTCTTTCTTTTGAAAAGCAGTAAAATTCCGAGTGAAACTAGATATTTGCATAAAGAAATGTCAATGATTTGTTTATACACATTTTTAATCGAATTTGGCCGTAGTATACAAGCGTCGCCATTCGCCATCAGCCGTCAACGCGTCGACGAAGCGGCGCATACGCTAGCCGCTGCCTCATGACAATGCACTCCTGACTAATCAACCTGAATGTAATGTGTATGAGGATGGATGGAAGATAATAAATAAATAAAAATAAATTAAATGACGGGCGTCTGCAGTTACTCCTACCGTAATCAACCTGCCGCCCGTGTATCAGAGCCCTTACGGATATACGGATTCGATCCCGAGTGCCGACCACTAGCTCGGAATGCCATTTCAGGTTTCACTACCGCTGCTGTACAAACAAGATTGGGAACGAGCGAATTAAAATAATTCGCTCGCAGTATCACAACACAACCAAGACTTTCCGTTTTGCAGCAAACTTTCCCATCATTATTAATTTTAAGAACTTCTTATATCTGTCGTGCCTGGCCCAAATATGGATTAATGCAATATGAATTAATTTATTAATTAATTAAGGCAAGAGGCCGGACGGCATGACCCTGATACCTTGGAGGGTGGGACGGACACAGGTGTCAGGTCCCATCTTCCAAGTTCATGCATCAACGATGGCACGGCTGCATTTAATGCGGAGAACCTCAAACGGCGCAAGTATGAGAATCTGACTGGAGATTTCATATTGAGCCGTTTGGGGTAGAGACGTTAGGACCGTGGGGTTTGGGTGCCCGTCAGCTCTTTAGAGATATTTCTAAAAAACCGGTGGAAACCATCCGAGACCCCAGAGCCAGCAGCTATCTGGGTCAACGCCTAAGCCTCGCCATCCAGCGCGGCAATGCGGCTAGTATTCTGGGTACTCTGTCTGATAGGGATGATCTGGGTCAATTCTTTTATTTATAATTTTCTATTTATCTTTGTAAGTTGTTAATATTTTAATTTTAATATTAAGAGTGCACCACGCGGAGCCGCGCGATCACAAAAACTGACGTCTCATAATAAACTTCAAAGTAAAATCAATCACATTAATATTTAAAATTAGAACTATTCTGCTTTGAAGTTTCAGACCTAGTAATTTGATTAGAGCAATGTTTTTATTCTGCTAAATGTACAAAACCATCACGCGCTTGTGTTAAAAATTAAATTTACTTTTTTAAGATGGGGGCGACCTCCGGAATATCAATACAAATATTTTCATGTAAGAATTATTGTTTCATGCGTAAAATTAAGAAAGTTGTCAAAAATTGTTTTTAGGAGTCATTAGATTTATGTATTGTTTGTTATTGTTTAAACAATTTGTTTTAAATTTCAACAAGGCCACGACCTTGTGCAATAATCAGGCTAAATTACATAAGTTCTTTTAATGTATTTAACTAATTCAGCGCATAGTACAAGTGACTTAAAAATACGTAAATTTTCACAATTTCGTGCAGAATCCCCTTAATGCATGCTTAAAAGAATGCCTTAATGAGATACGTTTATTAAATAGCACATTTCAATTGTAAACGGAGTCTATAACGCAACAGTTAAAGTATTAGGAACAAATTCTTTAACGTACCATTCAAAAACACCAAATCCCTCTAACATCTCGAAATACTAAAATCAATCACGCTCTCGTATCTCCCCTATGAATCGTTATCCCGGAATCCCCTAAATCGTATGCACCCCAGCCATTCATCTAGCGCCGTTTGGCCACCCTACTCCATTATCATAATACACTGGATTTTGAACGGCTAACTCCATGGGAAGTGGGAAAATCGCACGGTTTCGTATTACAATAACAAGAAAATAAGGTTATGTTTTTGTGTGAAAATCATATTAGGGGGATTTATTTGATAATAAGCTTTAAAATTCATAACTTCTCTATTTTTTAGCTTTAATTCGGTTGGTCAAACAAAATCATTATTTTATTTCCATATATGGAGCAACTATGGAGTTTATTCCCGAGATCTTTTTGTTAAATGACAGTGTTCCGTCTGATTGTAGACTTAAAATGATTTAAAAATGCTACTGAGAGTAGGTACTTTACCATTACTATTATGTGCCCTGTCGACTGCAGTTCTATTGCGGATCTGTCCATAATAATTACTTCTATTTATTACTATAGAAGAAACCTATATTACTACAGATTACCTATTTATAACAAAACGCAGAGTTTCAGCACTTGTCTTTTTCAATTTGTAATTTGTTGGCAACAAAAATTACGTTAAAATTATAAAAACCAATTTATCACGAGCAGTTTACATTGAATGTAACTTACTTTAGAAATAAAGCACGTAACACTAAAGTTTCAATCTTTGCGCAACATAAAGTTGCGTAGCCAAACAAAATGATTCTTTCATCGCTGGGAATCGACCTCGTTGTCTAAGATAGATGATCTCGCAGCTACACTAGCAGCGGTTATTCGCTAAGCGGGCCTGCTAAGACAAATGAGTATCGAAATGTCTCACAAAACTGTATTAGAGCGCGTGTGATACGCAGCCCTCGCGTCGTTGCGAGGGAGCGATAGGGTTGGCAGCGACGGTAATTCTATTCAACATCCTGTAATTAGATTAATGTTCTTTTATACATTTTAGCGTATTATTACGGCTTAAATATACTTAAGTAATTTTTTTTTTCAGTGTTAAATTTTTTATATAATATATATAAAAGAACATTAATCTATAAACGCAGCTTCATCTTAACCAAATGTTCAAATATTTGTGCAAATATTTCTTTCGGATCTCAGAGGTGAAAACTTCTAAGATTTGATGAAGCAATGTTGACTAAAAACATAAGCATCAAGCACTGACAAATATCGACGGGTGAAAACCAGACCTCGGTAGCCAAGTGGTTAAGGCAGCCGCTCGGAATGCGGAAGGCGCGTGGTTCGATTCCCGCTTGAGGTTGTCGTCTATTTTCAGTGTTTAAAAAATTTACATCCTGTAATTATACATACATAATTATTTTCATGACTATTATCCCCGAAGGGTTAGTCAGAGACCAGGCAATGAGAATTGCTACATCATCCACATTTCACCAAATTGCGACTGCACATGTGCTCAGCGTGACAGGTGGTGAGCCCATCTCCGCTCTATGCTGTTAGATGTATGTGCAGTCTTTAGACTGTTAGTCGCCTTTTAAGACAGCCAAGGGAAGAGAGGGGGCGGCAGTATTCTATTAATAAGCCGCTCAACACAGCATATATCCTGTAATCTCCTTCAGTCTTTAATCGTCCCACTGCTGGGCACAGGCCTCCAGGACAACAGCACGTGGGAAGATTAGCCCATAACCCACTGTGCTGGCCCAATGCGAGCTAATTATAACATTACTGTTAAGACGGCAGATTTTCAAGAAGCTAACAATTTTTTTTAGTTTACCAACCAAAAAAAATAAACTTATATACAATGTGATAGGGGTGGTACTTCTAACCTGTTAAGGCTATGTACTACATCTAAATTCCTCGACAAAAAAAAATGTGGACTTAAAAAAGTGATCACAAAATAATTAAGTAATGATTTTTTTTCTCGCCAAAATAATCTCAAACATACGAATCAAAGTAATTTATTAGTTAGACAGTGTCATTAGCTACCGTTTGTCATTTTTTTCATGTTTCTTCGACGTATGAAACCTTAGGTATCCTACAAAGTAAAAATGGTCATAAATTATAGGGGGAGGAGGTAGGACCCCCATATTATTTTTTTGTCGATGAATTTAGATGTAGTACTCAGCCTTACCGTACCGTAGAAGTACCACATTGTATAAAATATATAAGCATTGTGATAGCTATAATATTTATCTACTTCTATATTACTCTTCTACCTCTTAGCCTAGGCTGGCCTATTCTGTTATTTCCTAAACTATCCCAGTTGAGAAAAACTCAATAACGTAGAAGAAGAAAACACAATTTTCCTATAACAGCTTACAAACACGGGACACCCCTAACCAACCCCTGACGTCGCAAATCTCGGGGGCGAACACGTCAATCAAAATATCCCTTAATGGGCGCCCGTTCCGGCGGGGATATTAGATAAATACGCCCCCGCCCTTCCCCTCACGCCCCGCGCCGGCCCTGGCCTAAACTCTATGCTTGTCATTCTTTTCGTCACGCTTTTGTAGCGTTGGGAAAGTCGGGCTATCAAGTGCAGGGTGTTATGAGTTGTAGATGGAGTTTTAGTTATCCATTGCACTATTACATACATACGTACCTACATATATACTTATGTCTTAGACCAGACTTAGGGTTAGTCAGAGACCAGGCAATGAGGACTGCTACATAATCCACTTTTCACCAAATAGCGACTGCACATGTGCTCAGCGTGACAGGTGAGGAGCCCATCGCCGCTCTATGCTGTTTAATGTATGTGCAGTCTTTAGTCCTTTAGTCGCCTTTTACGACACCCAAGGGAAGAGACGGGGTGGTAGTACCTATTCTTTCACCGCTACGCGACACGGTTTTTTTTAATAAAGGAAGGAGGCAAACGAGCAAGCGAGCACCTCATGGAGAGTAATCACTACCGCCCATGGACACCCGCAAAACCAGAGGAATCGCAGACGCGTTGCCAAAATATCGCGCGTTATCATCAGTTATCAGCGGTTATCATTATTGGCCTATACACGTCCCACTGCTGGACTTAGGCCTTCCCACAAGGACAACAGAACATGGAGAGCTTGGTCATTCATCATTAATACCCATCTAGATGGCCTAATCGAATCGTCGTAACATTTTCCAAGTATCTGTACACTTGGACGACCTCCTTGGTCGAATGGTTTGTACACCGGTGTTCATGGTGTCGCCATCTCTGAGGTCCCGGGTTCGATCCCCGGTCGGGTCAATTTAGAAACTATTGTTTTTCTAAATTGTCTCGGGTCTGGGTGTTTTCTATGTATAATAAGTATGTATTTAAGTATTTTAAGTATGTTTATTCGTTGTCTAGTAACCATTTAACGAGTTTCATAACGAAGCTCCTATTGGGGTAGATAATTGGTGTGAGTGTAGGAAAGTTTATTTATTTATTTATTTATTTATTTACTTGTATACAAAATAAATAAAGACAATGTTAGCGTTTAAAGCAATAGAATCAAAATAAAGCGGTTGTTATTTGTCTACTAGTAAGCTTCTATCCGCTCGGCTACCAACGCTAATTATTTGCACATTATGGAGAGTTGTCAAAACTTTCCTTTGCTCTCAAACACAATCTTAACTACTTAATATGTGTTTTAAATATCTCGCATCTTTACTAAACCTAGTAATATTATTCTGTGACTAAACCTTACAAACGTAACTGTATGGAAATCTCCCCAACGACGCCACACAATCTCATTTGCCAAGCCAACTTAGTACGTGTCACCCACAAAATAAGAACTGCCGACGTCGACACATTATAAAATGAAATAGACAATGAAATCGGCACTCCCTATAATGCGATGTGACAACAATTTCCTTCAAAGGACTCTGCAGCCCGAATGCTGACAGTCAATTCTGGACCTTATCCACAATTGGCAAGAATTGAATTACTTCGCTGTTACTATGCGATGCTAAAACGCTGATAAGTGTCATCGATTACTCGGTAAGGGGAATCTGTAGCATTTTAAAAGTTCTTTCTGTTTCGCGCAACCATTTCATTTTATACGGTTGTAGCCGCAGAACTGAATAAAGGTTGTAGCGAAGACATATAAATCGGAAGTGACCTTTAAAATGAGCTGTGTGTGGTGGTGGCTCATTAAAAGAATACTACCGACCCATCTCTTCCCTTGGGTGTCGTAAAAGGCGACTAACAGACTAAAGACTGTACATACATCCAAGCATAAAACGGCGATGAGCTCACCACCTTTATAGGTGCGAGGAGCACTTGACCGACACGACATAAAAAGCCGAACATTTCCGGCTAAAGCATATACCTGGCAACCTTACTTGGTGAAGCGTGGACTATGGCAGTGGACTGATTTTGCGGTCCTCGTGTCAAAAAAAAACTTCAAACTTCTGACTTACCCTTTATTTAGGGGATAATGGTCGTGAGTGTATGTAGGTACGTATGTAAAATGAATTGATCTAACAAGAAAAAGTAGAAGGTGAGTACTTACCTTATAACAAGAAGGCACTTACTCCTTGGGATGCCTGGTGGGTCTGACAGACCCTTCACATTAAGAAGTTGACTTATTTTGGTAAATATGAAACCAAGCTTTCGGCGCTCAAGAGTAGCCTAATAATATTTTAATAAACGGGTCCATCAGACCCACTAGGCACGCCGTGTGAGTTTTATCCACCAGGCACCGCAGGGGTAAAAGCTGTTCCAGTTTTCATCGTAAGATGGCCGACACTAAAACCCACCAAACCATATTGGGCAAGCGTGGTCTTAATTTTACGTGGCCAACTTATGGTCTTCTCTGCCCATATGCTGTTTTCCTTGTTGGAAGAACCCTCTCAACTCCTCCTCCTCGCGTCGTGCCCCTCATCACTAAGAGTCATGACTCCCCCTGAATCACTCTTTCTCTGACTATTTCCCTCCAGGTGTTTCGGTCTTTACCTTAGTAAAGGGCCTTGTCTTCAAAAGCTTACTTACTTGGTGTTTAGAGAAGTTCGGATTTTATCAGACCATCTCTTGGTCGTTTGCCGTCAACCTTGCCTATCACCATTAGCTGTTCGAGGTTGTGACCATCTTTTGGAGCAATGTGCCCGAAGAACTCCAATATTCTGCGTAGACAGATGGTGGACAGTCTGGTATTAAATTGAGTTCCCGCAGAAAGGACGCATTGGTGCGGAAGGCCAGTGCCCAGCAGTGGGGCGTTAATAGGCCGATGATGATGATGACGAATAAACAACTTTATTACTTTCCTACATGAGGTTAGATGCCTTCTCCGTTCTAAGTTTTAAAATCGCTTTATAACTTTAATACTTTTCTTTTCAATAAGAAAGTTGTTAAAATAACAACAACAGGTATTTATTTCCTGAGAGCCTCTTTAGAGGGGGTTGCCCGGAGACGCCCCTCGACGCTTAATAACGACATACTACTTAAAGAGGGATGTTGCTGTATCTTGCCGGTGCAGTGTACAGTCACCCTCGCAAGTAGTTAAATCAATTGTTACCGTTTTTTATTTTAGGTAGTAATTTCTTTAATCATTTCGTTATCTTTCTTATCTATACATAGACAAATCTGTAAAGAACGAACTGGCACACGTTCCACGAAATATTGTAAAAAAATTGCGTAATCGTAACCATAACCATAAAACGCTAAGTCATAGCAGTAAAAGCAAAACTGTAGTCTCTATTTTATAGGGGTAAGCCGATTTAACTTTGAAAAGAAAGAATAAAAAAATATACATACATACCTACATATAATCACCACTATTATCCCCGAAGGGATAGTCATAGACTAGGCAATGAGGACAGCAAAAGCAGTCCTCTACCGTAGTCCACTTTTCACCAAATAGCGACTGCACATGTGCACAGCGTGACATGTGGTAAGCCCATCGCCGCTCTATATGCTGTTGGATGTATGGGCAGTCTATAGTTCGTTAGTCACCTTTTACGACACCCAAAGGAAGAGAGGAAGTTTTAGTATTCATTCACCGCTACGCAACACGTTAAAAAAATATCATAATCATATACTGTAGTAATCACCAGTACACCGACATTAGACAGTGCCCTATCGAATTTGGCATAGTAAGATTAAAGTTATACTGCTCTTAGAGATGAGACTAGGCCCTCAGGGCACTAATCTAATTTTTGAAACCTACTTCGTCCTACTGGACAAACGCCCCCAACAAATATTTCCACTTTTCTCGATTAAGGTCAAGATCCACCGCCCGCGATGACTCTCATGCCCGTTTGCACTAAACTTAAGAATCGCCTAAGTTCTTGCCTAATTTGTTTAGGCTGCTCCTAGCGAAAAATTTGCTTGCACTAACCTTAGGCAATTCCTAACTCCACTTAGGAGATTCATAACTTTATGAGCCCGAATAGGAAGCGCCCAACGAGTAAGGCGATACTTAAGTAGTGTTTTTTGTGTTTCAGCATGGATATTTCCCTAGCCTGTCCAACTTCGGTTGGCAAACGACAAAATAAAAGAGTATTTTATGTCATTTTCTGTCTGTCACAACCAAATCAATCAATCAAGCACTTTTTGATGTGTTTCTTGATTACATTTCAAATGAGTTGTTTGGGTTTTTAGAAGTAGTAAAGCATAAAAAAGCGTAGAGATAAACCACGAAAAGATGTCACGCCATTCCACAATTTGTTTTGAATGCGTCTGTGCATATACGTCACATTGTAAAGCAAAGTAAACAGTAAAGTAAATTACTAACTGCTGAAAAGGTGCATGCAACCAATGTACCAAAAAGATGGTTATGGATAACGCATCTTATCACAATACTTTAGCGAAGAAAACACCTACTTCAAATAGTAATGAACCGGAAACGCATAAATGGCTAAAAATAAAGACATACCGACCTACCTTTTGACGAATCCATGAAAAATATCGACACCTACTTCAAATAGTAATGAACCGGAAACGCATAAATGGCTAAAAATAAAGACATACCGACCTACCTTTTGACGAATCCATGAAAAATATCGATATTTATGATATCATTATAAGGTACAAATAGGACAAAGGGCGTTTGCTATTGACTTGATTGCAAAACAGTACGAGTGTTTTTTTAAATACTAAAAAAACAAAACCGTCTATTTATTTAACTTTATTATAAATAACAGCAAAACTACAAAGAGGAAATATAATTAAGCAACCATGCCGTATGTGAATGATAATTACATACGGCATGGCAGACCAAATATTTTCGAATTAATTTTGATTTGTGTGCTGACAGCTCGCTCGTTGACAGTACCTAAATTTCAAATTCTCGTCGATTTATTGCTCGACTCAAAGCTCGACCATTCATAATTAAAGGACCGCTCGATGACGCGGGCGTGAGTCAGTCATACAAAAATGGCAAGAGCTCCCATACTGATAAATTAGTGACTTAAGTTGACTCAACCTATCGAGCGACAGATCCATGTTTTTGTTTATCTTCGGTCTACAGTTGCCATAGTAACAGAATTTACACATTTTCATTGGACACCGATGCATTGTAAATATTATTACGAACACACCTAACCATGTGACAAAATTATGTGGTTGATCCTCAGAATAATATTAGTTATTATTCTTGATCTCAAGCTTAGTAGCTTAATTATTAGATTGTCAAGGCAAGACGTTGACAAATTCAAACAGATTTTGTTTCTTAAAATAATAGACCATAAACAATCTACCATTCCAATCGTTCGTCATTCTTTCATCATTCACTTTTTCGTCACAGCTGAGACAGAGCTGTTAGTGCAAACCAATTATTTTGTTAGGCTGCTCCTAAGCTTAGGTGTATCTTAACTAAGACAAGCCTAACCCAAGTTTAGTGCAAACGGGCATTACTCTCTAAAATTTCAACCCAAGTAAGGTTGCCAGGTGTATGTTCGGCTTTAGCCGGATATGTCCGGCTTTTTATGTCGTGTCGGTCAAGTGATCATCGTGATAGGTGGTGAGCCCATCGCCGCTCTATGCTGTTGGATGTATCTGCAGTCTTTAGTCTGTTAGTCGCTAGCCGTAAGTCGTTACCCGTTAGTCAACCAAGGGAAGAGAGGAGGCGTTAGTATTCTATCAATGGGTCGCTACTAAGCAGCAGTAACGACTTTACTTTATTAATTGTGTGTCAATGAATCTTTCTCTCTATCTCTCTTCTCTCAATTGAATAATTATTGTGTCTGGTTTACAGCCAGCTCATAGGTTAAACTATTTTGCCTATTCGAAGATAATGTAATGTGTATGTTCATTGAGTATGAGCCATAAAATGTTTATCTATCTTCAAGCTGTTCAAGGCAACTCCTTTTTCCAGGCACTGTAACATCCCGACGCCCGGAGCCCTACTACGGACGGCCGATAGGACGTCTCACCCAATACGCGCACGGCATACGCGGCACGGTGTACGCGGTGGACGAGAGCACAGTCTTCGTGAAGGGGTTTGCGTACGATGGCACCGGACCAGACGCCTACTTCTGGGTGGGAGACACTCCCCAGCCCTCCCCCGAGGGGGTCTTGGTGCCGTACCCTGAGGATTATACGACAAGGTAAGCAGAAGACCTTAAAAGACCGAGCGTCCAGTTCGTGTAGTAACCAGAAGTATTATGAAGAGGGCATCCGCCACAGTTCTCAATAAAGACAGACCACCACTCCCACATTTTTCGAGTCTACCTGATATTCTGGCGAATCACGCTCAAGGCATTTGGAGCAAATTGAACGAAGAGTTCACGTACGACAGCAACATACAAGAAATAACATTAGCCTCCAACTTAAGGCGACTTGGTGCCATCATCTCCTAAAGTTGTTAAAACCCACCAAACCGCATTTGGCCAGCGCGCAACGTGGTGGACTGAGGCCCTATTCCCCCTGCGCCGTTGTCCAATTGGAAAGTCCTTGAAAGTCCATGAAATGCCCAGCAGTGAAACTTATCTTATCTGAGTCTGTCGCCATAACAACGATGTTTATAGCACTGTTGTGTTCCGACAGTTTGAGATAAGATAGCCAGCTCCTCAGTGGTTAAGGATTCCGTGTGCGTGCGCTTCCACCTTCGGCCTTATCGTCAGTTACTATCAGGTGAGATGAAGGCCAAGCGTTTACCCGTTGTGAAGTAAAAAAAGAAACGTTTATAGGCTTAGGATGATGACAGGATTTATCATCAAGATTTAAAAAAAGAAGACATTACACATACCACAATGATTTAAAAAATTTCAGAAATGTCTGTACATAAGCGGAATTCGCTCAACTCTCACAAAGCAAGCGTGACGCCGTAGGCTTCTCAATTATATCTAATCAGTATTCACTCGACGACTCGAATAAATTGATCAAGGGAGTGCCGGCCCTCCGGAGGGACGAATTGCGAGTCAGCACCGGCACGTGACAACTGGCGGCTATGACTTCAAGAGTAATTCATCGCAATGAATTCCCTCCAAAAGATCCTTCGCTCTCACGACACGGGTAACTCGAAAAGTACATATATACATACTTCTTCAGCCTATAGTAACCCACTGCTGAGTGTAGGCCTCCTCATATGCACGACATTCTTTCTTTCTTTCCATCCTGTCCGGTCTTTTTTACCAGTTTTCCCCATGAGTTTGGTGATGTCGTCCGTACATTTAGCCTTCTGGCGGCCAACGCTCTAGTGTAAAATTGATAAATGTTCTTCATACTAAGTATTAGAGAGTTAAAAACCACAAATAGAATATAGGACGACATGCGACACGTTGCGGCTGTCGTTGTTAATGGCACTAATGGGTGTTACGATAAAATAACTGGCCGACAAATAATGCCCCATAAAGTTTTGACATGACATGCGATCATTGATTTTTTTGTAACCCGCAATACAACGCCTGTTTAAAGAGATGCACGGTAGCAATGACACAGAATAAATAATTGGCTCTAACTAGTAAATAAGTACACATCACAAGGTAATATAATTAATAGGAAAAGTTAACACCCACCAACCCACACTGGCCTGAAAAGCAAACAGCATTTACCTTATCGTAAAATTTGTATAATAATAAAGCTTTATGCTACACTAGCGGCCGCTCGCGGTTTCACCCGCGTGGTTCCCGTTCCTGTGGGAATATCGTGATAAAAAGTATCCTATGTGTTAATCGAGGTTATAAACTGTCTGTATGCCGAATTTTATTCAAATCCATTCAGTAGTTTTACGTGAAAGAGTAACAAACATCCATCCATACTTACAAACTTTCGCGTTTATAATATACATACCTATACAAGTTCCTGATTACTCTACATTACATCAAATCAAATCGAATCATCAGACTACAAACGTCTCACTGCTGGGCACAGGCCTCTTCACGTGGACAACATCACATGTGGAGATTGGGCCTATAGTTGTAAAAAAACCATTTAAAACTATAATCAACGGTTTAAATCGGTTTAAAACCGCAAAAATACCGTTTTCAACGGTTTTATTTTTAAAAGAACAAGCTTTGTAAGGCAACGGAGTCAACAGATCGCAGCCGTACAGCCAGACTGGTATCAGTTTTTCTCGGTTTTTTTTGGCCGAAATCGTTGTTTGACTATTATTTTTACTAGCATTCGTACCTATTGATTTATGAATTGTAATATTAGGTAGTAACAGTCTGACAAACCTAAAAAAACACAGATTGGTGCTCCTTAATATAGGAAATTCAATAACGTGGTGAACACCAAGCTGTTATTAAAAAATATAGTTTAAAACCATTCTAAACCGAAAATGTTGGTTTAAAACGTTTTAGACGAAAAAAAACCGTTTTAAACGGCCTGGTTGATTTCGTTTTAAGGGGATCCTGCACGAAATTGTGAAAATTTACGTAGGTATTTTTAAGTTACTTGTACACACGGCGTCAGATCAACCTACCCAAAACTGTCAAATTTCTACAATCAATTTTAAACTTTAATGTTTAGTTTTAAGGATCAATATTCATTGGAGAAACTTGACCGTTTAGATAGGTTGATCTGACGCCGTGTGTACTATGCGCTGAATTAGTTAAATTAAAATAACTTACGTAAGTTAGCCTGATCTTTGCACAAGGTCGTGGCCTTGTTGAAATTTGAAACAAATTCTTTGAACAATAACAAACAATACATAAATCTAGTGACTCCTAAAAACATTTTTTTCGACAACTTTCTTAATTTTACGCATGAAACAATAACTCTTACATGAAAATATTTGTATTGATATTTCGCAGGTCTCCCCCCATCTTAAAAAAGTAAATTTAATTTCTAACACAAGCGCGTGATGGTTTTGTACATTTAGCAGAATAAAAACATTGCTCTAATCAAATTACTAGGTCTGAAACTTAAAAGCAGAATAGTTGTAATTTTAAATATCAATATGATTGACTTTGCTTTGAAGTTCATTATGAGACTTAAGTCAGGTTTTGCGACCAGCTTTACATCTATAGTTGGGTCACATAACCCCCGCGCTGGCTGGCCCAATGCACGTAATTAATTCCTGATTACTATTTATGTGGCGTGTTTATATTCTAAGTACATAAAAAAGCCTCATTAGGGTATAAAGTAAGGTGAAGTTGGATCAAAGTGAAGAGTTGCCGGCAAACATAAAAGTTCTTTTTTGATGGCGGTCCGGCCGGGCGCAAACACAAAAACGTTTCAACCAATCAGGTAGACTTTAGGTACCAGTGAGTGTAGCTTTATTAGGAATATTTACTAATTAAGGCTGGGATTCCCGAATTTCCCGAAATAGGGTATTTTAAATTATGGATTACTCGCAAATCACAAGTACTCAAAATTTGGAAAAAATATATGTTATTCCAGTCTTTTATCTAGTCATTCCGGCCATTAAATACTCTATTAGTGATACTTTACTGCATCAAATAAAATTTCAAACATCCGTCTAATCGTAATTCAAATATCGTATTATTTGCATTATACTTGGTTTTAGTTAATTAAAAATATACGAAAATAATTGTCTTTGAACAGGTGAGGCATTCCGGCCGTTATAATTAAAAAAACTTAAAAAGAATACTTGTTTTTCAAAATGACCTACCTATTTTGCTAAGTTGACGGTCGCGAATCGCGATGTGCAATCAATCAGTCCTATAGTTTCTGAGCTCGGGAATCCTAGCCTTAATACAGACTACATTATATAATATAACCGTGTCGCGCAGCGGTGAAAGAATACTACTACCCCGTCTCTTCCCTTGGGTGTCGTAAAAGGCGACTAACGGACTAAAGACTGCACATACATCCAACAGCATAGAGCGGCGATGGGGTCACCACCTGTCTGTCACGCTGAGCACATGAGCACATGTGCAGTCGCTATTTGGTAAAAAGTGGACTATGGTACAGGAATGCTTTTGCTGTCCTCATTGGCTAGTCAATGACTAACCCTTCGGGAATAATAGCAGAGTCATAGAAAACTGTGTTTAATTAAAAAAAATGCTATAAAAGAGAAAAAAGAAAAGAAATGGCCTTCATATTTTTTGCCGTTTGTTTAAAAAACGAACCAAATACGTGTGCACCATGGCGGCACCAGGTACAAGGCCATGGTCTGCACCTACCAAAAAACGATGTGCATTTGTTCCTTCGAAAGAACTACAAACAAAAACCGATCGTGTTTCAAACCGAAAACTAAATAAAAAGGTATCAAAGGAATTGTATCTACACGTCAATGAAAATATATAATAAAATTCCCCGTGAAATAAAAAATAACAGTTTGAATATTTTTAAGAATAAATTATACATTCTGTGTACTAAGTATCGGGAATTGTTCAATAAAACAAAAAATACAAATTATTCATCTAAATTTAATTTATCGCCTTCAAAGTAAGCACCATTGCTTGCAATACAACATCTCCACCGCTTCACCCAG
Source organism: Scoparia ambigualis (assembly GCA_963921215.1). Taxonomy (NCBI): domain Eukaryota; kingdom Metazoa; phylum Arthropoda; class Insecta; order Lepidoptera; family Crambidae; genus Scoparia; species Scoparia ambigualis. The sequence continues at coordinate 25,172,383 of OY992524.1, forward strand.
TCCTCCGTACATTTTTCGTAAGCTACTTGCGGTATGGCCTTCAGCTCATTCAGCGAATTTTCTTTTATGGCTTCTATCGACTCAAAACGTTTTCCTCGAAATGGTTATTTTAACTTGGGAAATAGAAAAAAGTCAGAAGGAGCCATATCAGGTGAATACGGTGCTTGGTCGAGAACTTTTGTTGAATTTTTCGCTAAAAACTCTTTCACAATAATGGCTGTGTGTGATGGTGCATTATTATGGTGCAGCATCCATGAGTTGTGTTGCCACAAATCTGGACGTTTTCGGCGGATACTCTCACGCAAACGCTTCATGACGCCTAAATAATATTCTTTATTCACTGTTTCTCCCTCTGGAAGGAATTCAGAGTGAACCACACCACGGTAGTCAAAAAAAACTGACAGCATCACCTTGATTTTGGAGCGACTTTGCCGCGGTTTTTTGGGTTTCGGCTCGTTTTCGAGACGCCATTCTGAAGACTGTTGGCTTGTTTGCATGTCGTACTCATAAACCCATGTCTCGTCGCCAGTTATTATACGTTTCATAAAGGTAGGATCCGAAGAAGCTCGGGAAACCATGTCTTCAGCAACATGTATTCGCTGCGCTTTTTGAACAAAATTGAGCTCCTTTGGAACTAATCGAGCGGCGACGCGTTTCATGCCTAAAATGTCAATGAGAATGTTGTGGACGGACTTAAAAGATATGTTCACCTCACTAGCCAACTCTCTCAAACTCATACGTCGATTTTCGAGCACTAGCTTCTTGATTCTGTCGATGTTTTCTTTGGTCGTAGCGGTTGAAGGTCTACCAGAACGAGGCAAGTCTACTACTACGTCTCGGCCTTCTTTAAAAGCCTTGTACCATTCATATGCCCTTGTTTTTGATATACAAGATTCGCCGTAGGTTTGTTGCAACATTTTGAGCGATTCTCCACATGAAATATCATTCGAAACACAAAATTTAAGGCACACTCTTTGTTCAACAATATTTTCCATTGTAAAAATCGCCGAGGACTTAAAACTATGACCAACAAAAAGTGCAGTTTTAAACAAAGTAAATGACAGATCCCACTCAAATTTCGCGCGGTAAATCAGTACAGTGCTACCAACATGCAGTAAAAAAATTAAAACGAACTCTTTTACGCGGGTCTTTTTATTGACATATTCCCGATACTTTTTACACAGAGTAGTATAAGTGGCTTATTGACCTAAAATTTATGACTTGAACGAGTTACTTAATCGCATGTATTCATTATTTTGATTATTATGTATAACACTGGAATAATACAATTTTATAAACATCGACATTTTTAATTACTATATCTGAATTTTATAATTATGTATCTGACTAAATTGATTTATCATACTCGAGGATAGCTAAATTTGTTAAATAGCTAAACTTGTAAATGAAATCTCCATGTAATTTTAATATTTGCATGCCAATAATTCTGGCAAGACATGTGCACACTATAATGTACCTGCCATCTTTGTATACCATGTACTTACGCAAATAAAGTTTATGAATTATTATTATTATTATTATGATGTATGAATTATTATTAACTAAAACATCGCGTCATTTCCCCCCTAAAACAAAAGAAGGACGACAACCCACCCCTAGCAGGCCAATAACTCGGCCCGCGCATAATTATGTTTATTTAATTGGCTGACAATTTGTTTGCGTTATTCACGTTTTTGTAATGGCCTCTTAAATGGCCTAACGGCTTCACGCTGCCTCGTTTAGATTTAGTCGTTATCATAATTGTGGGGGGTGGCAGTCCCTTTAAATATCACAATTAGCCTGTTAATATCCCATTGCTGAGCGTAAGCCTTGTTATATAAACCAAAACATAAGTGCATGTAGGAAAAACGATGATGTTGTAATGATTTACAAAATTCAATCGCCACAAAGTTTGCGCATCATTCCAGGGACCTATTTAGCTAATTGTTTTTTTGATGTGTTTGTAGTTGTCAGTGCAAAGGACATTCAGGCTCCCTACATTTTTGGGCCCTTTCTGAAAGTGCCAGCCAATAAAAAAAAATAGTACGTATTGTTAGAACTAGCCATTTGGAGTAATAAGTTAATATGGCACAAAAGTTATAGGATTGCTCTGAGCCAAGTTATACAAGTTCGATAATTCATCATTTTCATACATTTTTTGATTTCTGAAAGTGCTGGGACTGGGAAACATAAAATAATGATAGATATTGCTAGAACTAATGATCTGAAGCAATTGTCATTGCAGCGCAAAAGCTGTGGGGTCATCATCTGTTCCGTTCATACAAAAAAAAATTAGGAATCAATAAATGTATGAAAATGATGAATCTTCGAACTTGTATAACTTGGCTCGGAGCAATCCTACAACTTTTGTGCCATATTAACTATTTCTCCAAATGGCTAGTTCTAACAATACGTACCATTTTTTTTGTTCTCCGGCACTTTCAGAAAAGACCCAAAAAAAATGATGTCCTTTGTGTATTAAGATTTATTTTGGTAATTCCGCAAGTGGATGGTAAGGTAAGTCGCAGGCGGACCTCTAGTAACTATATCTTTCTTTGAGTAAATATTTACGGGTAGTATTAAATAATTTCGTGTAAAGAAAGTTCTGAAAACTGCGCAATTTCTAAGAACTTATTCCAAAAATTTCCGCGGAATAAGTTATGGAATGAGATCTCAAACGCGGTGTTCCCAAGTTTAGCATAGGTACGTGCATTCTTTTAGAATGCCGAATTAAATTTTATTGTGCAGGGTCAGCATCGCGAAAGTAATATCCTTAAAATCGTCAAACCGTTTGCTCATTTAGCGCTGTAAAAAAGTAATAAAATGGCCGCCGAAGGGCCGTAAGTTTGAGTATCTTTTCCTCTCATTGGAAATACTGCTCTGGTTATTTCTTAGAGTGTATATCTTAATTTTTATTGACTACTCATCACGTCATAGAATACCACGATCTATGAAGGTCAGCTCGGTTCTCTGTCAACGATCGTTGAAGTTAAGCTGCCTTGTTCGAGCCTGGCACCCGAATCGATGAATAAAGTATTCCTTTTAACATGAATGCTGGATGGATATACTATTAAACATGCACTGGTAACATTCGGCAGGGAAGCCCTGGTTAAAAGTTGCAATTGAATTTGGAAATATTGAAAAAAAAAACACATTCAGGATTCGAACCTGCGCTGTTCTAACATTCGAGGTTATTTTCACTACCAACAATTCTATCATGGCCTTGTCCAGCCCGCGTTAACCAACACTATCTACTCTGTTCACTATCTACAGTTTGGTGGGTTATGGCCAAATTAGCCCATGTTCTATCCACGCGGGAAGGCGCGGCTCTCTCAGAATATCGGCGTGAAACAATGCCATTCGATGCTGTTGTGTTTCGCCCGGTGAGTGAAAGCACCGGAGGATTCCAACTTCTTCCTGAAAGGTCCTACTCCTTCCTCAAAGGTCCTACTCCTTCCTCAAAGGTCCTATTCCTTCCCCAAAGGTCCTTCTCCTACTTCAAAGGCCCTACTCTTTCCTCAAAGGCCCTACTCATTCCTCAAAGATCCTACTCCTTCCTCAAAGGCCCTACTCCTTCCTCAAAGGTCCTACTCTTTCCTCAAAGGCCCTACTCCTTTCTCAAAGGTTCTACTCCTTCCTGAAAGGTCCTACTCCTTCCTCAAAGGTCCTATTGCATCGTCAAGGTGGAAAACGCTTCTGCAGCTCCTCTGGTGTTGCGGGTGTCAATGGGCGGCGGGAATTACTTTCCAGGTGACCCGCCTGCTCGCTTGCCTCCTTTTCACTAACAAAAGAAAAGGCCTGTGCCCAGCAGTGGGACGTTTATAGACTGATGATCTCTCTCTCTCCTCAGCATTTATTATCAGTGATCGGAGTAAGTAGATTGATTGTATGTACTTGCATCATAAATGTTCATAGATAGCATAACATAGATAAGCCATTTTTCTAAAATGTCTTTCCGGTATTTCGGAATTCAATAAAACAAATAACCTATTAATCTATTTGTAATGTAGCCCATTTCATACTTTGACAAGCCTTTACTTTAAGTCTTTGAATACCATAGTTTTTACTATAAAAATCCGGTCACTCTCACTCATGTCGCCCGCTTGGCGTAGTAAGTTTTAAGAAAACGATCTTGCTCATTTTTTAAATTCAATTTATAAATCGCGGTAATAAACTTATTAACTAAAAAATTACGGAGTTCGGGGGGTATGTCGTGTCTATATTAATATAACGTTTCAGATCATTGACCCTAAATCAATCTACCTACTCCGATCACTGTTTATTATGATGGTGAGGTCTGCTTTCCTGGACAGTTTCTTCCACTTTGCTCTGTTAGGCTCCGCTGATTGTTTATAGACTGATGATGATGTTCTTGCTTCCAGGGACCCCCCGATCCTGACGGCCCACTCCAGCACAGACATCCTGCTGCGGCTGCCGGGGGGCAGGCGGCTGCGGGACATCAAATGGCTCAGCGTGTGGTGTCGCAGGTTCACTGTGAGTGTGACTTTACGGGCGATATTCGCTTGCGCTTCATTCCTTGCGCGCGTACGCACAGTAGCGTGCGCGTGGATGGAGTGCAAGGTAATATCGCCCATAAGTGGTCGACCGAGAACTTCCTCGACCGTAGTACAGTCACGGACACCAACATGTATACACTTTTGACTCTTATTCCATTGCATTAAGAGTTATAATTGTTTACATATTTTTGCTTGTGACTGTACATACACTCACGACTATTACCCCCAAAGGGTTAGAGACTACGCAATGAGCACCGCAAGCAAGCTACTGTACAGTTCAAATTTCACTTAATAACAACTGCACATGTGCTCAGTGTGATAGATGATATATGTGTGTGCAGTCTTTAGTCTGTTAGTCGCCTTTTACGACACCCAAGAAAAGATATGGGTTAGTAGTATTATTCTCAAAGAGCCGCCACCAGCCCTCCAAACACCTCTCTACAATATTCATACAAAAACTTCTACTTGTCTTTAATTTCAACTAACGGCCACTTGCGGTTTCACCCGCGTGGTTCCAGTTCCCGTGGGAATATCGGGATAAAAAGTATTCTATGTGTTAATCCAGGTTATAAACTATATGTATGCCGAATTTCATCCAAATCCATTCAGTAGTTTTTACGTGAAAGAGTAACAAACATCCATCCATACTTACAAACTTTCGCGTTTATAATAAGTATTAGTAGGATAGCTGCGCGCAATATCAGTTTGTTTTTATGATACACTAATAATGGGTTCATAAAACCTTTTAAATAATATACTATCATTATACATGTAATGAAAAATTTAAGGACTTTAAAACTACGTGAAATAAATGTGTTTTGCTAATGAATAGCGATCGAGATATTATTGTAGTTTTTACGTAAACTGTACGTACATCGATAACTAAAAACAAAAGCAAGCATGGCGGTCTTTCTTTAAAAGTCTTACTCTTTCAGGCAACAACAAAAAAAAATGTTATTAAAAATCGTAAATCTTTAGCCGGTAAAATCTAACTACGATGCCTTATAATAAAACGAAAGTAATGTATTAACTCGTAATATTATATTTTGCGTTAAAAACGTTCAAATAGATTCGAAGATATCAAGTTATAGACTACCCATCTGAGAATACTTAGCCTAGTTTTTTTTCGTTTTTTAGGGTTCCGTACCCAAAGGGTAAAAACGGGACCCTATTACTAACTAAGTAATATGGTCACTAAGACTCCACTGTCCGCCCGTCTGTCTGTCACCAGGCTGTATTTCATGAATGTGACAGCTAGACGGCTCAAATATTCACACATAATGTATTTCTGTTGCTGCCATAACAGCAAATACTAAAAACAGAATAAAATAAATATTTAAGGAAGGCTCCCATACAACAAACGTGATATTTTTGCCGTTTTTTGCTCTAAGTATATTAATAACGGCAACAGGTAGACGTTTGAAATATTCGCTGAATATTTAGTGTCTAATTTTGTATAGATAATGGTACGGAACCCTTCGTGCGCGAGTCCGACTCGCACTTGGCCGTTTTATATCTTCAAATGTATAAATGTTAGAAAAAAGTAATGTTAATTTATACAAGAAAAGTGCCCGCTTATATTTATAATCTAATAGAGATACAATCATTCATCGTATTATCATGTTGATATTACGCCATGACAGCGCGCGTACAAATTATCGATTGAAAACACCGGCCGGCGCGCGCATGCATATTGCTTGCCGCTTTCCCGCCAAATTCTGACGTTTGCTCGGTCACCCAAAACACTGGAGGGTTCCATTCACCCGGCCTCGACAATGGAATGCGTGTTGTTTGAACGCTATCTTTGAAAACGTAGCCAAATTTAAATGAATGTAAAGATTTTCTTACCGAAAGGAAAAATATACTGCGTTTTATAAGAAAAAAATGCAAAAGACAGATTTTTAATTAATTAGTTTACAAAAGTAAATTGTTAACTTATATAAAGTAAGTTTTTATATGACATAAAAAAAACAGTCGAAATAAAAATTCGACAGGGGAACCAATGTCTAGATTTTCTTGTAGGGGCCAAGAGTCCCACATGGCCGTGGGTGGCCCCAGACTGCAACAAGTCCTCTTTTTTCTAATGTTGTTTTCACGAAATTACAACTGCATATGTGCTCAGCGTGATAGGTGGTGAGCACATGGCCGCTCTATGTTGTTGGATGTAAGTGCAGTCTTTATTCCCTTGGTCGCATTTTACGACACCCAAGGGAAGAGAAGGGTTGGTAGTATTTTTTTAAATGAACCGCTACCACACAGTTAGTATAAAAGTAAAGTCGTAAAAATCTCGGCTTACATATCGACACTACACTTAGCTGGCATTCTCAAGTTGCTAATGTTAGCAAAAAAGTAACCTGGACTCTGCGCTCTTTAAATCGCCTGAGGAACTTTTTACCGTTCAAGACGAAGGTGATGCTTGCGCAAACTTTAATCCTTCCTATGATCGACTATGGTGACGTGTGTTATTACGACCTAAACTCAGTCTTGCTTGATAAGCTTGACAGATTGCTCAATAACAGTATCAGATTCATCTACAATCTGAGGAAGTATGACCATATCTCACAGCATAGGTCTGAGCTGAAATGGTTGCCCTTTCGTCAGCGGAGATGTTGCCGCGCCCTTTCCACACTCTTCTCTCTTCTAAATTCTCCAAATGCTCACCTTACCTTACTCCCCATTTCCAATATCTTTGCTCCTCTCACGACCGGAATCTCAGATCCTCAAATAACCTTCTCCTTCTCTCTCATTCCCACTCTTCTGGCTTTGTACATTCCTCCTTTTATATCCAGTCCATACTCCTCTGGAACGCGCTACCTCAAGAAGTCAGGATGGCTGCGAGTCATGACGCTTTCAAAAAGAAAGTCCATTTGCTCCTTTTTGACAGAACCATGGCAGAATCATCTCAATAACGTCCTTTTTATATATTATATTATCAAGTATTGTATGTAGGTATATTATAAAATATTTATGTATTGCGAGTATGTATATTTTATTTATTAATATATACGTATTGTATGTTTTAATATTTAATGGTCTCATCAAACTTTGGTCACCGCAGATAATTGCACCTTGCATGTCATCTCTGCACCACCCTATGGTTGACTGGTAGAGAATGCCTCAGGCATTAAGTCCGCCATGTAATGTAATGTTGCAAAAGTTTAAATAAATAAATAAATAAAAAGTACAAAGATAGTTCTGAAAACTGCGCAGTTTTCAAAAAATCATTATAAAACCTTATGGAAAGAAGCATAACTTATGGAACGATATAAGTTATGGAACGAAGTACGAACTCAAACGCAATGTCCCCATGTTTAGCATACAGCTGTTACTATTATCAATACTTTTTACTTTTGCTCCCGATTTCCAGGTGAATTTCGGCGACGTGTTCATACCAACCGGCCTGGACCCGCCGCGGCCGCGCGTTCTGCCCGAGCTGAAGCGGCTGGCTCACGGCCTACGCTCCGGCAACGTCAGCGTGCTGGACGCGAAGACCTTCTACATCCCCAACCTGCACTACGACGGCGCTGGACCTGACGCCTACTTCTGGGTCGGGAACGGCTCCGAGCCAAGCCCTTTCGGCACTAAGGTACATTGGAACACATACAAAATATTCACGAGTATCATTCCAGAATGGTTTGATAAAGACCAGGCAATGAGGACCGAAGCAGTCTCCTGCTTTAGTGCGTTTCATCAAATAGTTCCTATGCCGTCATGTTGGAATTCCTGTCTTGTTCCTGTATTTTTCACTAAAACTAATTTAATTAATTTCAAAAAGTAAAATTTTAAACACTGAAAAAAGACGACAACCTCAGGCGGGAATCGAACCACGCACCTTCCGCATTCCGGGCGGCTGCCTTAACCACTTGGCTACCGAGGTCTGGCTTTCAACCGTCGAAATTTGTCAGTGCTTGATGCTTATGTTTTTTAGTCAACATTGCTTCATTAAATCTTAGAAGTTTTCACCTCTGAGATCCGAAAGAAATATTTTTACAAATATTTGAACATTCGGTTAAGATGAAGCTGCGTTTATAGGTTAATGTTTTATATTTTAGCGTTTTATTAACGCTTAAATATACTTAAGTAAAATTTTAAACACTGGAAAAAGACGACAACCTCTGGCGGGAATCGAACCACGCACCTTCCGCATTCCGGGCGGCTGCCTTATCCACTTGGCTACCGAGGTCTGGCTTTCAACCGTCGAAATTTGTCAGTGCTTGATGCTTATGTTTTTTAGTCAACATTGCTTCATCAAATCTTAGAAGTTTTTTTAAAGCCGGCTCCAGACGCTTGCTGTTTGCCGCAAACACCGATCACTACAAACAAAGACGCAAATATCGACCACAAACACCCAACACAAACAGGCATCCAGACGCTTGGCGAACGTGCTAGTATATTCCGGATCGGCAAACATGACGGACGACGAACTTGTGGCAGCTATTAGTTTCGAGTTGACCTATTTTAAATTTAAATAAAAAAAAAATATGTATCAATGTTTATTATATATTTTAGCGTTTTATTAACGCTTAAATATACTTATGTAAAATTTTTAAACACTGAAAAAAGATGAAAACCTCAGGCGGGAATCGAACCACGGACCTTCCGCATTCGGGCGGCTGCCTTAACCACTTCGCTACCGAGGTCTGGTTTTCACCCGCCGAAATTTGCCAGTGCTTAATGCTTATGTTTTTAGCCAAAAAAAATACTTATATCAAGTATCAATAAAAGAATATTAATCTTTCCTTTTTAATTTTTATTTCCTTTATATTTTTGTTCATAATGACAATAAAAACTAAGGCGCGTCCAACGCATCGGTCACCTTCTGCCTATTTTTATGATTGGCATCTTTAGTTTATCAAATGCATTGCTCATTATGGTATGCTTCCAAAAAGGATAGAGTTGTATCCTCAGACCAATCAGCCATTTTCCTAGCTCCGCCACATTGCGCGCGGAAAACTGCTGAGCAAAGGAACGTCCGCCGCCCGCAAGCTCGCGCGCAATACTGATGCTCACCAAGCATGTGGAGACATCGCAAACTGTTTGCCAAACATCCTTTGATTTGTGATGAAAAACCGACACCGACGCCGAACACTGGCAAACACAAACACGAACAGGCAAACACAGACAAACACTCGTCCACATGTTCGTGTTTGTTGTTTGCTGTTTGCTGTTTGCCGTTGTTTGGCAAGCGTCTGGAGCCGGCTTAAGCGTTAATAAAACGCTAAAATATATAACATTAATCTAATTTTAAAGTTATTTTTTTTTCTTGTCATCAAGTGGTTGAGTGAGTCAGCCTACTGAAAATGAAATTCTATAAATTCCCTAGAAAAACCACTAGCCACTAAAAGCAATATTTCGCCACTAAAAGGGAGGGTCGAAACCACCAGTTTTAAGTGGAAAATCCACTGAGTTGGCAATACTGACAGGAAAGACAGGAATGCCAACATGACGGCATAGGAACTATTTGATGAAACGCACTCTACAGTCCACGTTTTACCAAACATTTTTTGTTTTTTTTTTTACGGGTAACGGGTAAGCGCTTGGCCTTCATCTCACCTGATGGAAAGTGACGATAAGGCCGAAGGTGGAAGCTCGCTTCACCCGGAATCCTCAACCACTGAGGAACTGGCTATCTTATCTCTAACTGTCGGAACACAACTATGCTATAAACATCGTTGTTATGGCGACAGACTTAGATAAGATGGTGGTAGCTAGCCAGGCGGACTTAACAGCCCTATCACCAACCAAACCGAGCACACAAAGATGTACCCCCCGATGGGAATCGAACCCGGGACCTCTGGGTCTGAAACCAGTGGCTTAGCCACTAGACCACGGAGGCGGTTAAAAAACAAGTGGCGAAAGTGGCGAAAGTACTGGACGCGAAAACCTTCTATATTCCCAACCTGCACTACGACGGCGCTGGACCTAACGCCTATTCTAGGTGGGGAATGGTTCGGAGCCTAGCCCTTTGGCACTAAGGTACAAGGGAGTAGTTATTTGCTGAGGATAATCTTGGTTGGTGGTAGGGCTTGTTAAGTCCGCCTGGCCAGCTTTCACCATTTTATCTTAAGTTTGGCTCCATAATAACAATGTTAAGACAGTTTAGAGAGGAGGCTAATTCCTCAGTGATTGAGGATTTCAGGTGAAGCGAGCGTCCCACTTTCAGCCTTATCGTCGCCATTATGTGAGACGAAAGCCAAGCGCTTATCTGTGTAGTAAACAAAAAAAATACAAGGGGAATAGTTCTTTGCTATAGATTAAAGGCTAGTCTTTGTTAATTCAATTGTTGGAGACGTAGTTCTAACTATACGTTATCAAAGGTTAAAAAACAAATAAACTCAAGAACGTAACTGGAGTTCTTTATTATTAAAATCACACCGTATCTGGTTCCGTTTCTTATCTTAAATGATGCAATATCTGTCTCCAGGTGCCCAACGAGATGGGTTCCTCCAACCCCCTGCGCGGCTACCAGGGCGAGGACATCGAGATCCAGCTGCCGGGCCGCCTCACCGCCTACGACGTGGACTGGCTGGCGGTGTGGTGCGTGGAGTACCGCCACAACTTCGGACATGTGCTCATACCCAAGGATTTGGATGTGCCGCCCGCGTTGGGGCAGACCAAGATCACCGTGAGTTTTAATACACAACACAAACACAAAGAGCTAATTTTGAGGTTTATTTACAATCCGACCGAGTTAGGGATAACTACTTTTTGGATTACATAAGTTGTATCCAACCCGCCCTGAATGATAATCCTGTATCATTTGGGAGAGAGGGGTTCTTTCGATATGGGCCCGTTTGAGGCAAGCTACGCCACAGGATACAGAGTTTATGTGCTATAGGGTTCTTGTGAAAAAAAGTTCATATAATGAAAAGAAACCCCACACTCAGCATACACAATTAATATGCCAGTTATTGGGGATCATATGGGTAATAAAATAATTCTAATAATGAGAAAAAACACACTCAGCACACATGATATTTGTGTGGCAGAGAAATCTTCCTCCACCAGGAACCAATATGAGCACTAGAAACCAGTATTGGTTCATGTGGTAAAAGAAAGGAAAACAAATGGGAAAAACTGCTCGGATTATTGTAACTTACTAACTCATAGATATTATAACTAACTCAGAGATTACCACCAGGTACACGACAGTTTAAGACACATAATTACACACACACGTACAGACACACAGTATACAAGTAAAATAATGTTAAAATGATTTTTTTCATATTTCTAACAAAAAATATCGAAGTGCAGTATATAATTACTGATGACATTTCTAACTTTATATAGCCAATAATCAACGAACAACAGGTCAATTAAGTAACCTTTTGTTGTCAATGAAGAATCATATTGTTAGTGCTTCGTTGATAATTTTCTCTATGTATGCCTTAATGTGTGCTTTAATTTGTGTGTTAACATTTTCTTTCCAATTAATTTAATTAAATATATAACAAGCCGCTTGGATGACTAATCGACTTTAACTTTAAGCTTAGGTACTAACGAGGATCGGAATACTAATCATGTTTTTTTCATGTCTCCGCTTTTCAGGGTAAAAGGAAAAAATCGCCCAAACCCCGCCCAACCAAAATGTTTCAGAGAATCATTGAAAGGCCTCAACTTCATAGTCAACCGTCGTGGTTCACAAGCGATTGGTTTTCTACTTTCCTTTAGAAAATTATTTAATACTTATGAGGGTTTACTAATTTCGGTATCCCATACGAACTCATAGTTCAGTAGTGAACTCGTAATGTTTGATGTTTTTTCCGTTAATAACATTCAAACATACTAAAAGACAACGATACTGAACATTGAAAAAATGACTTCCTCAAGTTCTCTCCTGGGGTAATAATTTTTTCCGAATTACCCCTTACCCCTGAATGTTTAAAGTACCTAATTGTAAAAAAAAAGATATTCAATAAAGAGTTTTAATAAGTGGCGGATTTGCAAACGCAGCCGCCCGGTATGCAAAATTGCAAAGGCCGTGGATTCGTTTCCACCCAAAGTACTCATTGTTTTTAACGTTTTCCCAACATTTCAGTAAGAAACATAAAAAAAGTTAACTGAGTACATGCGACTTTTTTATTTTAATTACTTACTATTAAAGTGGACATTAAATCGCATAATAACATTTTCTTGATATCTATGGGATACTGAAATGTGTAAAGTAAACGCTCTTAACTGCGTTCAGAATGCCTGGCGCGAGCTTTATTCAGCATTCGATAATGTTAACTGAAATAAAAACGTGTGTCAAAATAATAATTGCAACTCAAACAAAAATATTCTTTTTGTTTTTCTATTATTATTCTACATCATTAAAGTTATTTTCGAATTTTAAAAAACAAAAATATGTGTCAAATTGCAACTCACTACGATTGTCAGCCGTGTTTTACATGCACACATGCATACATACTTAGATTTACGAGAATATCAATCAAATCAAATCAAATAATTTATTCGTAATAAATGCAGTACATTATAGTGATGGTAAGTTTGAGGTTGAGAATCGCACATTTAGCTAACATGTTAGCATACAAATAGTAAATTAAATTAAATTAAATATAATTAAAATTAATTAAGTATACATGTCACAAGATTGCTTTCAAGCATTACATTTGTTATATATATAAATTCATCAATAGTATAAAATGTATTTTGTATTAACCATTTTCGAAATGTCAACTTAAATCTAGTTTATGGGAGTTCCTTTATATGTACTGGTATTTTATTATAAATTTTTATGCACATTGCGTAACAATTATTCTGATAACATGCGGTTCTAGGAGTACTCTCTAATATGAGTCTATGTGGGTTTCTGGAATTAGTCCTATAATGGTACTTTGCTTCAGTAAACACTTAAAATTCAGTTTCACAAATTTTCCTATCTCCATTAAATAATAATATCTCTAACGTCATAAAATACGGTCTGCATGATGTATCAGGAGCAATGCCACATAATGCTCTAATACATCGCTTCTGAGCAATGAAAACTTTTTAGTACCTATATATGCCCCCCTTATGAGTTAGTCAGAGCACCAGGCACTGAAGAGCGCGTAAGCTGTGCACTGCCACACGCCACGACACACCGGGTACCAACTGCACATGTGCTTAACGTGTTAGGTATTAGTCCATCGCCGCGATGTGTGTGCAGTGTTTAGTCCGTTATTCGTCTTTTACGCCACCCTAGAGAGATGGGTTGGTTAGTATACACAATTTATTTTTATTAGTTTTGATGAAATTAAGGGTGAGTGCTACCAATGAAACTAAACAACTTTTCCCAAGAAACCTATGTGCAAAAATGACAAAAAAATTTCGACCTCCCATACAAAACTGACCGATCAGCTGACGACAATAGTATGGGAGGTCAACATTTTTTTGTCACTACACAGCTGGGATAACTTAATTTGATGTTGAATAAAGCTCGCAAAGGCCAACAAGTGGACATGGCAGCCGGCGTAATTTTTTATATAGCTTTGTACTTTAAATAAGTTTTGGAAATATATTTCTAGTAAGAAATACAATCAACAAACTCTAATAGCCCATTGTGTTTCGAAATCGGCGCCCACGGCCATCTTTAATCTTGAAAGCGGACTTATACCCACCTCACGATTAATTGATAAAAATATAATAAGAGGACTTTAATTTAATCATCAGTATTCATTAAATATTAACAAAATGTGTTTATTCCATTTACCATTTTAATAACTAGCACCGCATTTCATTTGCTTGCTAAATAATTTGTTGTTGTAAAAGACTGACTATGTTGTTATCATAATGTTTGTTTGTTGTTTTAATAAATTGTTGTTGCGCACTAATCTATACTTCCGACTGTTTTCTTTGTCTTATCGCCTTCTTTGGATTTGGAACTAATACAATTTACAGCCTGCTTGGTGGTATAACCCTGTGAGTACTAAAATATACTTTTTTTTTACTTTATGTTATTCATTTACCGCCTCTGAGGTCAAGTGGTTAGACCACGGATCTTAGATGTCGTAGGTTCGACTCCTAGCGGTGAGTAGACGTTAAGTCAGTTTACTGATCTGTTGGTATAATAATAAATTCTTTGGTCGATCAGTGAGTGACAGATCGAACGTAATAATAAGACTAAGAAATTGATCCAATTTTGTTGTTATTTTTAAATTGTGAATAAAATTTATATGAATTTTAAAGAAACATTTAATATTTTCGTTTTAGGTGTTATATAATATTTTAATGAATTTCAGACGAGCTCTACAACATCTCAGACTCCATACAGTGCGAACAATAACTGTAAAGAGATATTAGACAAAAGATTGCAGGTGCGGTGGGAAATACAGGTAAATGAACAGTTTATTTAGTCTAATTATACTTCATGTAAATCATCATCTATATCTACATAGTATATTACCAGTGTAGCCAGGGAAAGAGTAGTACACCTACAGCGCCTTACAAATAAACAGAGACTAAGGCCGGAATACTTAGTTATTCCGTGTTTTGTCTGTTTTACACTTATTGAAATTTCGTTTGAATGACAGCGACAAAACATGAAATAACTATACGTCGCCTTTTCTTTGTTTATTTGTAAGGCACATTGTAAATAAACTCACAGTACCTTATCCTATTTTTCGTTTTACATGGCAAGTTATATGCGATCAAGAGCTTTAACCAGCCATCCATTCTTACTTCAATGTTACTTAGATTGAAGTAATCTGCTCTATGAGGTGACAGCAGGCTCCTGACCATCACATTTATTGCAGCCATGTGTAATATATATTTAAATGACGGCGATGCTGTGCAATACAAAAATAAGATTCATTTGACACGTCTTGCATTAAAACCGCATATCCCAAAATCGCCCCTGTCAAAAAGACCACTCTATTCATGATAACGCAATTTATTATGAAGAAACTTTGTTTTTGCAGTTGCTAAAAATATTCTCTTTTGTCTTATCTATCAATTAGTATAATATGCAGGGTATAAGTGTTTTGTGATGCAAGGTGAAAGAGTTTACTTTCTTTACTGGCTACACTTTCTTACGTTGTAATAAATATTTTCTTCATTAACTTTTAAAATAACAATATAAACTAAAAATAATTTATTGCATGACTATTCGTATTTAAAGTTATCATCTATTTATATCCGTAATAACAGGTTTCATTTATATTTTCATTCAAGCCGTTAGTGAGAGAACATAGAGGTAAACATGATTCTATTTCAGTTTTTTATTTTAACTATATTAATATATTTTAATTTGAACATTGATAATTATGGTGTTTTACATTGAAAGGTCCAGAGTAAGTATGTACTTGGCGCTTCAAATCCTAAATGTCTCTTATTTGTATCCTTTTTCTCAACTCTAAAATAATATTGAGCCCTATTACTACATTTCGACAGTGATTTTTGCGTAAAATGGCCAATTTTGGCGTTCTTGATCTCAGAAACAAAAATACATTAACAATTTTGACTTATTGAAAAGTGTAGAATAGCTATTGTCATAGTTCGTAGCGGCTTTGCTTTTTGTAAATTTTGTTTAACTTTTTAATTAAACCCAAAATTGCAGAGAAAAATTTCATAAAATGCGCGAAGGTACTTTTTTGAGCTCCTAGATTGAACTATTGAGTTAGGAGATAAATGACATAAAAAAAATTAGAATGGTATCTCTTATATAGTTGTATAGTTCGTACTGGCCTCGGAATTTTTAGATATCATCGATTTTATATAGAAAAAAAATCTTATTTTAAACCAAAAAACTCGAAAATCGCTTTAAGTTAACTGTGAATTTCTCCTATCTACGATAATATTATTGAGCAAAATTTATACCAGAATAATTGTTACTTCATGAGGAATAAGGATTTTCTACTGAACTTATTATCCTATTTCGATAAAAACGATATTAATACAACTGCAAAATTACTTCAAAATGCGATGCGCCGGCCGTCCGAACTCAGCTTATTCTCGCATAGTGGAGATTTATAATATTAATAAGCATGAATTTATTATCCTATTTCGATTAAAGCGATAAATACAACTGCAAAATTACTACAAAATGCGAAAATAGGCATTTTACAACGAACAGTAATAATTGGTGAAAGTACCAACATATTTTTTATCGCGTGATCGTTAACGTAAACTTACCTGAGACAGAGTATCGATTCCTCCGGAACGGCACACAAAGTTGAATAACATTAATAATTGTAGTACCTACATACTTACATGTAATCACGGCTATTACTTCGGGGATAATTCCCCGAAGGGTTAGTCAGAGACTAAGCAATGAGGATCGTAAAAGCAGTCCTCTGCCATAGTCCACTTTTCACCAAATAGCGACTACACATGTGCTCAGCGTAACAGGTGGTGAGCCATGTGCCATGCGGGGAGACCTGGGGCCTTACCATCGACTCTTAGAGCAAATATTACTTTAATCTTACTATCCAAATTCCGATACGAATGTTACATAGTAAGATTAAAATAGTGCTGCTTTAAGAGGTGACAGTAAAACCCCTGTGCCCAGCAGTGGGACGTTTATAGGCTGATGAAGACGTATGTACCGATTTACAGTATCTAATACTCCATCACGCACAAAGAAATATGGTGACTTGTTTCTTTGTCGCATCTAGATTTACGTATTCCCTCCTACCTATGACATAGGGTCCTTCAAACAAAGAGGCACTTTGTGTGCCGGCATAGTGAAGTGACTTATGCTACGTCTCTTACACTGCACCAGTTATCCTCGCACTTGGACTTAACTTACTTTAACATCAGGTGGATTAGGGTTGCCTGATGGTATCCAAAAGGAGGACATGTCCTCCTTTTTATGTTTTGTCTTCCCGTCCTCCCTTTTGCTAAACGTCTAAGTGCTAAAAACATTGAATGTTTCTCAGAACTGCTCAAGATCTGCGAGTTTTATTTTTTGCACATAACGCAAATGTGGAAAGAGTTTTTTCACTGATTAATACTCAGTGGAGCAAAGAGAGGAACAGACTAAGTGTGCAGTCAGTTAAATCTTTAATTCTTGCTCAGTACAACATAAAAACATGACACGTGAAGATTTTAATAATTATTTGTTGTTGAAAAACCAAGAACTTCTTGCAAAAATTGGCAGCTCAGCTAAACATTAAAATGAAGTAAAATAATATAAAAAAATCGTTTAATTGTGATTGTGCTCCTTTTTTACAGAAAATCCTCCTTTTTAAACCCATCTGCTCTCCTTTATCAAATTATCATCTGCCAACCCTAGGTGGAACGAAGTCATTTGCCGGGCTAAATAAACATGTGGTCCTTGACAAATTGGTCGTCTGCTTCCAGGGTGCCCGCGTGCAGATCACCCTGGCAGCGCACTTGCGTCGTGACCAGTACATGGCGTTCGGCATATCGGGCGCTGAGGGCCGGGCCGCCATGCTGGGCGCTGACGTCGCCGTCGCCTACTGGGACTCCAAGTCAGTACACCTTTACATACCATTTCACATCTTGATACATACAAACACTCATGGCTATTATGCTCAAAGGATTAGTCAGTGACTAGGCAATGAGGACCTTATTACATTTTAATCGCTTCTATGGTCTTGTGGCTAAGCCACCGGTCTTAGCTAGATAGACTTACGAACCGATGGCTTAGCGCGACATTCATAGTGCTCAATTATTGTAGCCTAAACTAAATAAATAATTGAAAAGGTTGTTTCAATCTTTAATCATATAAACAAGATTTCAATGAATTATTTTTGACGTTAATTTTGCTATGATGATGTAATCCGCAGGTCCAACCAGCCTAAGGTGGCAGACTACTCCATCTCCCACTTGGCGCAGTGCGACGGCATCAAGGGCGTGTGCCCCGACGCGCGCCTTGGTGGTTCCAACGACGTGGTGCTCGGTGAGTGACAGGGACCGAAGCGAGCGTAGCGAAGCATTAAGGAGAGCTGTCGGAGCAGTCAAGCAGGGTGCAGCGGGGTTTAGCGAAGCGTATATAGCGGACTGTTAAGGGGAGTAGTGAAGCGGGGAACAGCAGGGTATAGCGAAGCGTAGTGGGTATAACGCTCCAGTGGACAGGTAGCCTAAAGTAATAGTTGAGTCGTAACGGGGAAGAAGGGGCGTTGCGTGTAGTGGAAGTCAACACGGTGGAGCAGCTAAAGTCAAAAATAGTCGAAGGTTAGCGGAAGTCGAAAGTAGTGCAGAGTAGCGAAACAGGAAGAGAGAAAAGCGGCAGATAGTGGAAATTGGAAGTAGTGAAGAATAGGCAGCAGGAGTAGCAGGGAGTAGCGGGCATCAGGCGGGAGCTGAGCAAAGTAGCGTTTCAATCGGAAGAAGCGGGGAGTAGCAGGGGGTATGGATTTAGCCATCCACCGGCTTCATCCTATTTTGATAAGTATGAGTGACAGGGTCTATGTGGATAGGAGCCTGGTTGTGTTGCTGTTGCTGGGTCATGTAAACCATAATAGAGGAAGCCTCTTAGTCTCCTCGTCTTAAATTCGTTGAGAGTAATCAGAGAGACAATGGTCCTGTAAATGATAGGATAATCCCATTAGAGCGTTGTATGACCATTTTCGAGAACTGGCACTGGTGCGTACTTACAGTACGGCAGATTATTCTAGGATACATTAGGCTTAGTGATGTCCCACTGCATTGCAAAACCTCCTACTCGTCCCTATTTAAAACAAAGATAGTGTGCAGGACTAACTTCTAAAATTTACCATATTTCACCGACAGTCTCCGGCAACCAGAAGAACGGTATCACCACAATAACTTACCGGCGGCCGCTCGCTGCCACCGAGCCGGCCAGAGACAAGGAAGTACTCACAGCCCGCTCGCAGTCCGTTATAGCCGCCTTTGGACCGCTCAACTCGCGGCTAGAGGCTAACGCGCACTCCTTTATGGACACCACTAGGATGGACGTGCAGTTAGACTTTGGTGCTACGGTGAGTGTTTTTTCTTTATAATAAAGTAGCAGCTCGCCCGCGCCTTCACACACGTAGAAAAACCGCCATACTTCAGACATTTAGTACAAATCCTACTAATATTATAAACGCGAAAGTTTGTAAGTATGGATGGAAGTTTGTTACTCTTTCACGTAAAAACTACTGAATGGATTTGGATGAAATTCGGCATACAGATAGTTTATAACCTGGATTAACACATAGAATACTTTTTATCACGATATTCCTACGGGAACGGGAGCCACGCGGGTGAAACCGCGAGCGGCCGCTAGTATCTTTATAAACAACTATCCTCAGTTATCGCTCTTTCTATAAATATGGTGAAAACAGCATAAAAATCCATTGTGTCGTTTAGATTGAGAAAGCAGAGCTACATACAGGAAAACCGACGACTTTACTTTATAATTATGTAACGACGATAATGAAAATGATAGAGGCGACTAAGCATTCGCATAACACCGACTTGTAGATGCGTTGCCGGCCTTTGAGGAGGAAGGAGTAGGCTCGTTTCTTGAATTTCGCTAGTCGGAATGTACCCTGCTATTATTTCAGTATTTCATTTGATCGTTCATTCATTTTTGAAGCTACGATGAGTAGTTTCATTATTTCAGGCGTTCATTTGCTTTTCCATTCGATCGTTCATTTATTTAGTAACTCATTCATTTATTCACTAATTTTACTTAGATAATCTTAACATTGAAAAATTAAGTGGTTTAGCGAAAGCATATTCTGGTTATGATTTTAAAAATACAGCAAGGTCGCGATCGTAATGTCGGCTTAACTAGTTACAAATATAGGATTAAATGTTTACTAGAAAAAAATCAACCAGCCTCAGGAAGCTCGAATGGGATTCGAACCCATGGCCTTTGGATTGCCGGTCCACTGCTCTAACCGTCAAGGCTAGGTGTTAGTGAAAAATTAAAATAACACGTTCTTAGAATTAATTTTTGAAGTAGTAAACAGTAAAATAAAAATCTACAAAAATGTATGAAATATTGTTGAGGCTTTATTCTGTCGAATAAACCCGATGGAAACACGATTTGATAAAATTGGCTCTATAGGATTAATTCACAAAGTTACATAATTTTGTGTCATTTTATCTTCTTTTCTAGGTTTTATTCTTAAAATAAGTAACTTGATATTATGAGTCATTTATCAAAATGAAGTTCATAGATAACTTGAGAGACTGATCTTTTTTTTATTACATCTATCAATTTTTTTAAAACCTTGTCCTTGAGGTTAGCCTTGTCTAGCGGCCCATCGGCCGCGAAGGCTTAGCGAAGCTCTTTGCGGCGAATTCCCGTGTCGATGGCTGCGGCGCGGAACCACCTACCATCCCTCACTGTGGTTCCTCAATGCCTCACGTCCAAATCAGACAACGTGACGTCCGTGCCGTGCTGCAGTCACTTGATGTGCGAAAGGCTAGCGGTCCTGACGGTATACCGGCAGTCGTCCTTAAAAAATGTGCTCCCGAGTTGTCTCCAGTACTGACACGCCTATACCACCTCTCGTACTCTACTGGAATTGTGCCGGAGGCTTGGAGAAAGGCGAACGTCCAGCCGGTCCCCAAAAAAGGGGATAGGTCTGACCCAGCCAACTATCAACCTATTGCTGTCACCTCTGTCCTTTGCAAGGTTTTTGAGCGAATCATAAACAGACAACTCATTCGCTACCTAGAAGATCACTCCCTGATTCATGATCGACAATACGGGTTCAGACCGAAACGATCAACGGGTGATCTCCTGGCGTTCATAACACACCTGTGGGGTGAAGCAATGGACAAGCACGGAGAAGCACTGGCTGTTAGCCTAGACATCTCCAAGGCTTTCGATCGAGTTTGGCATCGTTCACTTCTCTCCAAGCTTTCGTCATACGGCTTGCCACCTCGCCTATGCGATTGGGTCGCCGGGTTTCTGCATGAGCGCAGCATTCGCGTACTCTGCGAAAGCAGTGCCTCACAGTTTCTGCAGGTGAACGCCGGAGTGCCGCAGGGTTCTATAAGATCGCCCACGCTGTTCCTTCTGCATATCAATGATATGTTATCCTTGGGTAACATTCATTGCTATGCAGACGACAATACAGTACATCGGCGTTATTTGGGTTACCCTGCGGCTAAGCAGGCCGATGTAGTGGAGTCGAGACGGAAGATTGTCATTGAGCTGGACGAGGAGTTAGACCGCATTTATAAATGAGGCTCTGATAACCTGGTCCAGTTCAATGCCAAAAAAACACAGGTCTGCGCTGTCACTGCTAAAAAGTCCGCATTTCTCCCCCAACCCTCCTTCCAGAGCAACCTATTACCCATCCAGACTGGTCTCAGTCTCTTAGGTATGGACATACACAGCGACCTCAACCCGAAGAGCTATATTGAGAGCATTATTACCACAGCCTCACGTAAACTCGGAATCCTGAACAAGGTGAAGCGATTCTTCACGCCGGAGCAACGTTGTCTTTTGTATAAGACTTAGGTGCACTCCTGCGTGGAGTATTGCTCTCATCTTTGGGACGGATCCGCCAAGTACTTGCTCGAAGCTCTTGACAGGTTGCAAAGACGTGCTGTCCGTATTATCGGTAACGATGACGTTACGACCAGTCTGGAGCCGTTACAGCTACGTAGGGACATTGCTTCCCTTAGTGCTTTCTACCGCCTTTACCACGGTAAATGCTCTGAGGAGCTCTTTGACCTCATCCCTCCCTCTCCTTTCCTTTCCAGATCGACGCGTGCAGGTCTTAGAAGCCACCGTCATACCGTGCTGACCATCAAGACACGTACCAAAAAGTTTGGACAATCGTTGTTTTGCCGAACTGCCCGTATGTGGAATGCGCTTCCCGCACACGTGTTTCCTTCCTCTTTCTCTCCCGGGTTATTTAAGCGGGGCGTGAAAAAGCATTTATGCAGGCCGCCATAGTGTGAGCGTTCGGCATAGCGTGGTAGCGCTGTGATGAACGCTTTCACTTCTTGGGCTTCACTGACTGCTTTTCATCAGGCAGAGTGAAGCCATTATGGCGTGCCACAATAAAATATATATATATATATATATAACGCGATTATTCGCGCCGCTTCTCCGTTATACCAGTCCCGTACCGTCGTACCGTCGAGAGAGCGAGAGCTACCTCCCCTTCAAGCCAGCGGTATTACGGCACTGTGAAGGTTAACCTACCCTCAAAGTCGAAAGGAATACTATTGCAAGTATTTAACAATCGATAAAGACGTAATTGCTTATAAATATCTTTTTTATTGAAATTTTGCATTCACAATACTATATAGATATAGGATAAAATGTTTACTAGAAAAAAATCAACCAGTCTAAGGAATGCATAATTTCAATAATAAAGATAGTTGCAAATATCTTAAACACCTTCTCTGTTGTAATCGTATGCGGGAAATGTGGTAGTTCATGGCCAATTATTGATTCATCATTCATTTATCCATCCATAGATTGATTCATTCACTCATTCAAACTGTTTTAACGGGACCTAACACCATTAATTATTGTAAGTAAGTACATATCTACTTACTGCTTGTAGATATGTACTTACTTACAAAAATTAATCGTGTTAGGTCCGTAGTAACCGTTAAAACAGTTTTAAAGCATACAACGCGATAGTTTAAAGTCATTCACCCTTTCCTTCACAGAACGAGCACACATGCCTCGGCCTAGCCGAGCTGGATGCGGGCGGGCCGGTGGCGTGGGCGCCGCGCGTGGTGTCGGGCGTCACCAACTTCACGGCGCGCATCGGGCCCACCGGCGGCCCGCGCGGGTACACGCCGCTCACCGGTATGTAGCCACGGCACACACAATATCCTAACTTATTGAAAAAACCACATTACATAACAAAAAGACAAAAACAAAAATCGTACATAAAGTTGATCTCTGTCGCACCCCCATTTATACTCCAGACAAATTCGATAAAGTGCTTTTTTAAGAAAGACAGACACCTGTATTCTCGTGAATCTAAAGAAGAAAGAAAGAAAATACATTTATTGGCACACACTACTAAATTACAAAACTGTAAAAATAATATATATTAATAAAGACAAAAGTACGATTTTTACAGTAACAATATAAAAAAACAAAAGACAAAGTGTGGCCAACTAGGCCCCAGCGTCAGCACGTGCTACAGCGACATAAAGCCGCTGCAACGCTGGTATTCTGGAGGCTGGCTGGCTGGTAATCTCTCTCAAGAAAACGTAAAAATCCGAGTAACACTAGATATTTGCACAAATAAATGTCGATAATGCCGTAGTAGGTACCTATAGGCCCGGCGACTTATAGCCGCCGAGAAGAGGCTCGGGCAAAAAGGCTCGAGGCCCAGACCGGCCATAGTGCCGAAGAAACTCACCGTAGAAAGACCCGTAGCAGAAAGAAACAAAAAAGAGGGGGAGAGCAAGAAGGTTTAGGCCTTGTTTAGGCATTTGGTTTCCCATACAAACTTCCAAGTTCAAAATTTTACAAACCAATGAGCCAATAAAACTTTGCATGCTAAAATAAAATAAAGAGATCTAAATAATTTAAGGAAAACATTTCAAAAACCGTTTATTTAGCTGAGTTATTGCGATTTGTAATATGTGACTTTAAATCGCAATAACTCAGTCGTGTCTCCAATGGCTACCGTAGCTACAGTATTTGCTACGATGCTACGACTACGCACTAACTGCTGACTAGACGCATATCGCTACATTGATAATTAAATTTATTTTATTTACGCAGGCAATGATATTTCTCACGGATTCCTGTCCTATGGTAACTATGAACATTTAGTTGGCTGTGCCTTGTATGTTGTTAGAAACTGTCATCTGCTATTTAGATTGTGATTCTTTTAGATTTATTTTTATCAATGTGCTAAATACAAAAAACATATTGCTATAATTCTGTTGCCGGCGTTACGGATTTATGTGTAGACTTCAGCATACTTTAACCATAGTTATACTTAAAGGAATTCCTAAGTATGTACCTACCGTGTGCTAGAAAAACATACACCCTACTAATATTATAAACGTCAAAGTTTGTAAGTATGGATGGATGTTTGTTACTCTTTCACGTAAAAACTACTGAATGGATTAGGATGAAATTAGGCATACAGATAGTTTATAACCTGGATTAACACATAGGATACTTTTCATCCCGATATTCCCACGGGAACGGGAACCATGCGGGTGAAAACCGCGAGCGGCTGCTAGTAAGTACATAAAATCACGACTATTTATCCCCCAAGGATCAGTCAGAGACTAGGCAATGACGACAGCAAAGCGACTGCACATGTGCTCAGCGTGACAGGTGCTCTATGCTGTTGGAAGTATGTGCAGTCTTTAGTCCGTCAGTCGCCTTTTACGACACCCAAGGGAAGAGAGGGGGTGGTCGTATTCTTTCACCGCTACACGACACGGTTACTACACGGCTAGAAAAACAGTACCTACTTAAAATGTGTTTTCTATGTTGCGCTTTCGTTCTATGGGTGTGTTAAATGTCAAGGCTTGTCTTGTGATGTTGTGTAGATAGGTGTCGTATCTTTGTCTATTTTGTAACATAATAATAAGCAATGTAAGTAAGCATCTAACTTACTGTAAGTATTTTTCTGTAGCATGAAGTTTCCGTCGAATGAAATTTAAACTAACTCTTTTTGTACACAACGGCACATATTATTTTGAGATAAGTACGTCATTCCATTAATTGAACTCGGTATTCTGAGTCAGAGATCACCATTGGATCTGTCCAATCATTTTTATTGCTTACTACCCATTAAGGACGTCTTTTAGCTGTGGAGAAGAATGTCCGCAAGAAATTCCACGGCTTTATATTAAGAAATAACGACAATTACAAAAGAAAAGTCTAGAAAAGCCAGATTCTTGGTCCACAATGGTCTCCATGAATCTGCGTTATTCTGAGCATAAACTTAGGTCGTTTTCCTTCCACGTTCCAGGTCACCCGTCGTGGGGCATCGCGTGGTACGTGAACGACCAGCTCATCCCGGAGCTGTATGTGGAGCGCGGCAAGACGTACACCTTCGTTGTGGAAGGCGGCGACGACAGGACCAACCCTGCCAAGTAAGTATACAGCCCAGAGAACCGAGACAAGTGGTAAACGCTAACCCACTGTCTATTCGTTATTAAGGTAAGAGAATATAGAAACATTTATTAACCTGCACAACATTTACACACGTACACACACGTAATATACAAAAATAACACAAGAACGAAAATTAGACAGGTTACATAAAACAAATCCTACTTCCTACTAATATTATAAACGCGAAAGTTTGTAAGTATGGATAGATGTTTGTTACTCTTTCACGTAAAAACTACTAAATTGATTTGGATGAGATTCGGCATACAGATAGTTTATAACCGGGATTAACACATAGAATACTTTTTATCCCGATATTCTCACGGGAACGGGAACCACGCAGATGAAACCGCGAGCGGCTGCTAGTTACATATAAAATTACAAACAATTAGCAACAAGGAGATATGAAAAATAAACAAATATTATTCATAATTCGGCTGTGCAAAGCCAATGGGCAGCTGCCTCAGCAATGCTTCTGGCATTAGCAGAATGCTACAGAAGCGTTTGGTTTTTGGTTTTATTCGTCGTAACCTGCTGTATACTACGCTACTTTGTCCGCGTAAAAAAAGTCTTTCATACAAACCTAGTCCTGACCATTACAAATACAACAAAAAAGAATCAGTTAAATCAGTCGAACCGTTCTCAAGTGATGGATGCGCGCACAAACATTCGTCGCAATTGATTTTTATTTAAGTACTAGTGACCCGCCCCCGCTTCGCACGGGTTACTACCTATACCTAAACAAATTATAGCCTATAGCCTTCCTCGATAAATGGGCTATCTAACACTGAAAGAATTTTTCAAATCGGACCAGTAGTTCCTGAGATTAGCGCGTTCGAACAAACAAACTCTTTAGCTTATAATATTAGTATAGATATAGATTTAAGGAATATTTTATTTGCCCTTACTTCTTGCGCCGTAAAATAGGTTTTCCAAGTGTATATCGTCAATGGTTAGTAGAAATGGCGAATATGCTACAAACCACCGACGATTTCACCTCTTACATAAATACTAAAGCGTCTCTCCCCCCCAGGTTCCACCCGTTCTACATCAGCGACTCCTCGGAGGGCGGCTTCGGCCAGAAGAAGGAGGAGGAGCAGAGGAAGCAGCGCGTGTTCGCCGGGGTGGCCTACGACAACGAGGGGTACCCCTACCCCACCGCGGGTGAGTGTTACTTCAATTCCATTCTTTATTCATAACAATATACATTGTTATTTTTATGAAAAAACGGGATTTTTACTATGTCTGAGTTGTTCGTTTTGAGTCCCCGATATTTCGGCGCAGTTGCATGCACCATGATCACGGAGTAACTGCAGCTAATGCGGGTGGATGTTAGGAGCAGACGAAACGGTCTACCCTCTTTCTTGTTCGTTTATTGCGCTCGACACCCGTACCACTGTTTTCGATCGCACTGTCAACTCGAACTTGTTCACGACACACATAACTGACGGTATCACTACGAGAAACGCCACCGTTTTGATACTTGCGGTTTTTACCTAACTGAATCACTGGATTCCAGACATTCGACAATTTAAACCCGTCTTCACGATTGAAATTATTTTTATGCTTTTTTATTTTAATAGCTTCTCTGACCAGTCTTGGTACATAGTGGCGTTCTGTCGAAATAATCTGAAGGTTATAAAACTCCATCCAGTGATTCGGTCCTGAGTGAACAAGATGTTCTGAAATGGCTGATTTCTGAGTGTCGTTATTCTTGACTGCTTTACTGTGCTCCTTTACGCGACAGGCTACTGTACGTTTTGTTTGGCCTATATAAGAGCTACCACAACTGCAGTCAATTTTGTACACGCCAGGTTTTTTCAGGCGAAAAACTGTCTTTTGGTGAACGCAGGCATTGGGCAACTTTCTTTAGAGGAGTGAAGATAGTGTTGATTGAGTACTTATTTAGTATGTTGGAGATCTTATCTGTCACTCCTTTTATAAAAGGCAAAAACACCGGTTGTCTGTTCACCTTGCACCTGTACTGTTTTGTTGTGTGTCTGGGTGGTAGTACCTTTCTCTTGTACCCGTTCCTCTGCAGGACATGCCGCACATGAGCTAACTCCTTGTTTAGATGGGCGTCATCACACAAATCATATGTTCGATTAGTCAAAGATGTCACTACAGAGTCAAGATGTTTTGGGTGGTGATGTGAAGTCATGCCACCAGGAGGCAAGCAACATATTGAAGACAATTTGGCCAAACTAAACGACATCCATCCTAAAATTATCTTCACCTATGAGATGGAAGAAGAAAGGAGCATTTCTTTTCTTGACGTCAGAGTGCGAGTGCGCAGTGATGGTTCGCTTAGCCACTCAGTGTACAGGAAACCTACACACACTGATCGATACCTCAACGCGACTTCACATCACCACCCAAGACATCTTGACTCTGTAGTGACATCTTTGACTAATCGAGCATATGATTTGTGTGATAATGCCAATCTAAACAAGGAGTTAGCTCATGTGCGGCATGTCCTGCAGAGGAACGGGTACAAGAGAAAGGTACTACCACCCAGACACACAACAAAACAGTACAGATGCAAGGTGAACAGGCAACCGGTGTTTTTGCCTTTTATAAAAGGAGTGACAGATAAGATCTCCAACATACTAAATAAGTACTCAATCAACACTATCTTCACTCCTCTAAAGAAAGTTGACCAATGTCTGCGTTCACCAAAAGACAGTTTTCCCCTGGAAAAACCTGGCGTGTACAAAATTGACTGCAGTTGTGGTAGCTCTTATATAGGCCAAACAAAACGTACAATAGCCTGTCGCGTAAAGGAGCACATTAAAGCAGTCAAGAATAACGACACTCAGAAATCAGAAATTGCAGAACATCTTATTCACTCAGGACCGAATCACTGGATGGAGTTTTATAACCTTCAGATTATTTCGACAGAACGCCACTATGTACCAAGACTGGTCAGAGAAGCTATTGAAATAAAAAAGCATAAAAATAATTTCAATCGTGAAGTTAAATTGTCGAATAACTGGAATCCAGTGATTCAGTTATGTAAAAACAAATTTATAACAAAAAAAAACCGACTCCAAAAAAGTTTACTGAAATAAATGCAATAAAACGTTAAATATAATTGCGTAGTTTAGTTTGTTCAATTGACTTGTAATATTAACCTTTATTTTACTCAATCTTATAATCTTAAAAAATATTTTTGGAGTCGGTGCCAGCCAAGGTAAACATAAACATTAAAAGACATACTATATTATTATTATATTAGCCCATATTGCCCATTGCTGGGCAAAGGCCTTCTCTCCCCCCCCCCCCCCCCCTCCAGTATTCGCGGTCTTTTGCGTGTGTTGGCCAATCCCTCGCGTAAGCATCAAGCTCATCTCTCCACCTCAGTCTGGGTCGGCCTTGCTGCCGTTTAACCTCATTGTCGTTTTTACTTGTAAATATGTTTAATTAGCCTCTAACAGTTGTCGTATTCATTAGTGAATATGGTATTGCTACATTGTCGTATGAAGCTGGCACCGACTCCAAAATTATTTTTTAAGATTATAAGATTGAGTAAAATAAAGGTTAATATTGCAAGTCAATTGAACAAACTAAACTACGCAATTTTTTTTTACGTTTTAGTGCATTTATTTCATTAAACTTTTTTGGTGTCGGTTTTTTTTTTGTTAAAATTTTTGTTTATTTCTCGCTTTTTAGTGAATCGTTCCGATCTATTTATCGAAAGCGAATATTGGTAAACCTACAATACGCGCTACTTGTTTGAGACAGCGCCGTTTAAACGCGACAAGCGAAGAAAACGAGAAACGCCTATCACAAAGTAGGAAATCGACATCCACAACAGACGGCAAGTTAGCTGTATAGACCCCCTACGATGATGACTTGCGAGTTACTAGGGTTCACCGTTAGGCAAACTAGAGGGACGTTTTTGACTTGCTCCAGTCGTACATCGTAGCCAAGTCACCATTGATCTGCTCAATCGCTTCTGAGAGGTTCTCAGCCGAGGCCTGAGAGTAAATTTGTAAGTCATCGGCATAAGGATGTTAAGAAGAATTTAGACAAGAAGTGACAGAATTAATAGTGTGAATAGTGTATTTTTAAATCCTAATAGAAATGTTTCGGAAGGAGTGGTTAATGTCACTATTGTTCTTCAGCTATCTATGTGCAAAATCAGGTCGATGCGCAAGTGAGAGACGGACAAACAAACAAACACGCTTTCGCATTTACAATATTAGTCAGGAAGGATTTATTGCCGGAGTGGATCTCATTTGACCTATGGCCGAAAATACCAAAATCGCTATAGATATGCCTACAATATTTGAGGAGTTCCCTCAATTCCTCAAGGATTCCACAATCAGAACTGAGTTTCGGTACCTGCTTTCTTTTGCTTCGTCATAGTCGCTTAACTATCCTAATCGAGATATCTTTGAGGAGTTCCAATGACATTCTGTGGTCTTCTTCATCAGTTCTACTTCATCAAATGATACTTTCTGAATGCAAATTCCTGAGTTATTGCTGAAAATACCAAAATCGCTATAGGTATGTCTACAATATTTGAGGAGTTCCCTCAATTCCTGAGGATCCCATCATCAGAACTAGATTTTGATAAAAATGGGACCAATCTGAAAGTATATCCTTTCAAATAAAAAAAGAATTTTCTAAATCGGTGTATAAATGACTGAGTTCTGAGGTAACAAACATAAAAAAAGAAACATACAACCGAATTGAGAACCTCCTCCTTTTTTGAAGTCGCTTAAAAACCGCAAGAATCAAAACGGTGGCGTTTCTCGTGATGATACCCTGAGTTATGTGTGTCGCGGATAAGTACGAGTTGACAGTGCGATCGAAAACAGTGGTACGGGTGTCGAGCGCAATAAACGAACAAGAAAGAGGGTAGACCGTTTCGTCTGCTCCTAACATCCACCCGCATTAGCTGCAGTTACTCCGTGATCATGGTGCATGCAACTGCGCCGAAATATCGGGGACTCAAAACGAACAACTCAGACATAGCAAAAATCAATGATGTATAAAGTTATAGATGCGTTGTTCACGCTCTAGAATGGCAATACGAATGTAAGGTAATTGCCCGACTCGCATTCAGTCAGGCACGCTCTCGCGTCCCGGCTATACATCACTACAGCGCGTGAATTTATCAAGTTTTTCGTGGCAAAAATGCCTTCCTGTGTTTTTAGGCGGTCCACAAATTACACGGCAACTTATAGGGACAAGAAAAACGTGTCATTTCATTCGTAAGTACTGATTTTTTAAATTAAACATTAAATGCCCGATAAATAAACAGCTGGCTGCTCCTCACGTGGGTAAAGAGTGAGATGTAATCTGTTCTATGCGTGACAGTAAAACAGACTATGTTAGCGCGGTCTACTGGCGGCCGTTGCTATGGAAACTCACATGCGTATAGAGCGAGATGTATATTTATCTCTTTCTAACCACATAATGTGTCTCTTGTTAGCGCAACGTGTCATAATAAATAACTGTATACGTAGATATAGTACTACTTGCAGCACTTTAAAATGCAATAATGTTAGCGTGTAACCTGTCTATCTTTTATATGTCTTTGGCAAAAATCCCGTTTTTTCATAAAAATAATTGTAGTGACCATGAAAGTTTAAAATATACATTGTGTTGAACATCAAAAAAATAAATAAAAAATGTAGATGAGAATGGCTCAGTCGCAAAACGTCCCTTTCTCAAAATGCACCTTTCGCAAAATGTGCCTTCCCTTTTTGTTTTAATCTAAGTGTGCCTTTCGATAAATCTACCTTTCGCAAAAAAAAAAAAAAAAAAAAATAATACAAACATTCTGAAAAAAAATACAAAAAGTCACAATAATAATAGGAACAAAAGTGAGTAATAATCAATATTGGTTAATCAAAACAACAACAAAAATAGATTTCAGAAAATAATTATAAGTTAAAATCATTTTGACATGGAAGGAATGGTGGACAAGATCCACAGACGTATTATTAAACGTCTGAGTCAAGATAGCGATCTTCAATAATATTATCTCCATAAAAGTCGCAATTTTCGAAGGAGCTGTTTGTCATGTTGACACTTAGCTTGCACACTACTGCTTTATTTATTACTCCGAGCCGTAGACAGAAAATCCTATCCTGAGTCAAGTACCAAATAAAACATAAGTACTTAAATAAAAATAAAATAAAATTAAATAAATAAATTTTCCTACACTCACACCAATTATCTAGCCCAAGAGAAGCTTCGTTATGAAACTAGTTATAATGGTTACTAGATAACGAATAAACATACTTAAAATACTTAAATACATACCTATTATACATAGAAAACACCCGGACCCAAGAGAATTTAGAAAAACAATAATTTCTAAATTACCCGACCGGGGATCGAACCCGGGACCTCAGAGATGGCGACACCATGAAAACCGGTGAACTAACCACTCGACCAAGGAGGTCGTCTCACTAGATAGGTTCTCTTTGTGTGCGGACGCTTTAAGGTCGTTGATTGTGCATCTAGTTTTTTTTAAGTGATCGAACATTATTTCACATTAGGAAGCATATTACATCTGGACTGTGATTTTTGCGGAAAATGCCCATTTTTGCATTTTGTAGTAATTTTGCAGTTATATTTATCGTTTTTATCGAAATAGGATAATAAATTCATGCTTAATATTACAAATCTCCACTCTGCGAGAATAAGCTGAGTTCGGACGGCCGGCGCATCGCATTTTGTAGTAATTTTTCCGTTGTATTTATCGTTTTTATCGAAATAGGATAATGAATTCATTATAAAATCTTTATTCCTCATGAAGTAACCATTATTCTGGTAGAAATTTTACTCAATAATATATTCGTAGTTAGGAGAAATTCACAGTTAACTTAAAGCAATTTCCGAAGTTTTTTAGTTTTGAAGAAGATTTTTTCTATATAAAATCAATGATATCTAAAAATTCCGAGGCCGCTACGAAATACACGACTATATTATAAGAGATAACATTCTATTTCTTTTATTTCATTTGTTTAGAACAATAGTTCAATCTAGGAGCTCAAAAAAGTGCCTTCGTGCATTTTATGAAAATCTTTCTCTGCAGTTTTAGGTTTAATTAAAAAGTTAAGCAAAATTAATAAAAAGCGAGGCGTTACGAACTATGCCAATAGCTATTTACTATACACTATTAATTAATAAGTCAAAATTATTATTGTGTTTTTGTTTCTCAGATCAAGAACGCTATAATTGGCCATTTTACGCAAAAATCACAGTCGAGATTTAATAGGGCTCTTAATATTCAACAAAACAAAGATAATAAAAAAAACTGCATGACGCTTTATTTTCCCGCCAAGAAGTCCGTTAGTTTGTTCATTGTTAATTAAAAACTCGTTCATTCATATTATGTGTCTTCGTTCATTCATTTTATGTTTTATGTACAGTTGAGTCGAAAAGTTACGTAGCCATATTAAATTTTTTTATTGTTGAAGTAAATTGAAAACCAGCGTCAGGCGCCGTTGGTTCCCGTACAAAATGCTAAATGGGCTAACTTTTTAGCTACGGCTAGAGACGGATTTAAATGTCGAGAGCGCCCTAGGCAAAGCACCTCATCCGCTCCCCTCTAGCGGCTATAGAATCATAAATTTTACTTGTTCGTAATTAAGTTAGACTTCTTTTGTTTTTAGTTTCAAGTTAGAATTTTTATAAGACTAAGTTGTGCTGTTTCTCCTTCTTTCTGTTTTTCTGTTACTTTCTGTAAAAATAGCTATTGGTAGTATTAGTAGTAGTAAACATTGTTGACTGTAGTTGGCGTTACTACATGTGCGGTAGAGGTTATTCCAAGTTAGAGTTGGCATCTCTTTACTCCAACTTGTAGTAGCCTCAACTACAGCTGCTGTAGTAGCAACTACATTTTTTTCCGTGTTACACGCACTAGCCTCAATCTAAGAGCGTATCAGAGAAGTATTTATACAATAACTTTATAGCATTCATATTATTTTTTTTTTTGGAATTACGTGAAACAAACCCTGGACGTTTGT
Source organism: Scoparia ambigualis (assembly GCA_963921215.1). Classification (NCBI taxonomy): domain Eukaryota; kingdom Metazoa; phylum Arthropoda; class Insecta; order Lepidoptera; family Crambidae; genus Scoparia; species Scoparia ambigualis. The sequence goes on from OY992524.1 coordinate 25,205,862, forward strand.
AATATGACGTGGTGGGTGAGTGAATAATTATGATTAGGGAAGTTAAGTGTTAAATGAACTTGTCAGTCGAAATCAACCCCAAGACCTCTTACTTCGAAATAACGAGGAATGAATTGTCTCATTGCATAGCTGGTACCTAGTTGGTGATTATACTATTATAATGTGAACGAGTGAAGAACATTACTTGACACTTTGCTATATTAAATAGGAGGCGGTTTCGGTCACTCCAAGATAATAATATTAGTAGGGATAATTAAGTACACGTGTGCTTACCCTTAGGCTTGACGTGAATGAAATATGTGATGAAACCAAGAAACCAAGAAGGACAGAACGAACATGGAAATCCATGATACCTCTCTGGGAAACAGATCGGACTGTGTATTTGTTGACAGACGATAGTTAAAATAGATATATTATTCTTTTGTGGTTATGGTAGTTGGTTGTAAAGTTGTTGATTCTTAGTTTAAAATTCCGCACGCACCCCTTTGTAATGAAATGAAATGAAATGATTATGAAATGAAATGAAATGATTATGAAATGAAATGAAATGATTCTTTATTTGCCAAGAATATATAATTACGCGCCCCTAGGCACATTCCTAGTTTTCCTTAGGGATAATCTGCCTCTGGATGCGGCCTTGAGACATTATTTTAATAAGTGTATGAATAAACTATTTTTATATACCTAAGTACATGCATACATAGAGTCACGACTATTATCCCCAAAGGGCTAATCAGAGACTAGGCAATAAAGACCGCAAAAGCAGTCCACTGCTATAAGTAGTCCAAGTTTCACCAAGTAACAACTGCATAATGTGCTAAGGTAATAGATGGTGAGCCTGTCACTGCTCTATGCTGTTGAGTGAATGAGCAGTCTTTAGTCCGTCAGTCGACTTTTACGACACACAAGGAAAGACCTAGGCTGGTATTCGTTTAAAGAGCCGCCACAATACACAGCTCCTTATTTATTGTTTTAATTGTCTGTTGTATCTTTTTTAAGAGTAACTCCTCTAACAAGATAGGAGCCTTATTTGTATTTCTAGTTTTCTTTCATTCCAGTTCTCGCAAGTTTTCTTCTCGTCTCTTGTATTGCAGTTAATTAAGCTGGTTTAATCTTTACAATTGTCCAGTGGGCCGATACTGCGAGTGGATCCACAAGACGGTAGACCAGGCAGCCGCCTCGGAGACCTTCGAGGAGTACATGCAGACGCTGCAGCTGGAGTGCAACGTCGGCGAGCCCGCCGTGCTCAACTGGACCGTGGCACACGAGACACCGGATCTGGTCTACTACCAGGTATTTCATATTTATTTATTTGCATATTAAGTGTCCTCCCAAAATGTTTACAGCCTGTTTGGAGGACGTATTTAAGCTTCTCGACTGGTCTAAGAAGGTCATTCACATCAGCGGTGAACATCTGTCACACCTTCGTTTTGCAGACGACATCATCTTGTTTGCCAGCAACACAGAGAATCTGCAGATAATGATAGACGAGCTGTATTCTGCATCTTTCAATGTCGGCTTAAAGGTGAACACCTCAAAATCCAAAATTATGTGTTTCGATGCCGACATTGACTATGTTGTGGTCCAAGGCCAACAGATTCAAAGGGTTGCGGAGTAGGTATACCTACCCGGGTCAGGCTTTCTAGAAAGGAATGGATAGAATCGCGAAATAAGCCGTCGCGTCCAAATTGGGTGGGGAGCTTTTGGCAAACTGAAGGAGGGTATTTAAAGACAAACGAGTGCCCTTTAACCTCAAACGTCGAACTTTCGTGCAGTGCGTCCTCCCTGTGATAGTCTATGGGTCAGAAACTTGGTCACTCACTAGACAGCTTATCCACCGACTACAAGTCATTCAGAGGGCTACGGAGACAGCTAAGTTGGGTATTTCCCTCCGCGATCAAATTTGCAATACAGAAATCAGCAGTAGAACACAACTCACCGACATAGCTAAGATTATAGCCCAAAGGAAGTAAAAGTGGGCTGACCACATATGCCGTAGTTCTGACGAGCGATGGGGGTTGAAGGTGTTGGAATGGAGGCCACGGAACGGACGCAGAAACGTAATTATTGTCACCTAGCGCGCGGCCGCCTCGTTATAAAACGCATGCGCGTGACCGCTATTATTCACTCTGTTGCACCAATGACGGCGCGCCGTCGCTTTGACCGCAAGGGTGAGCTCACGCACCTAAAAATATAGGATTTAAAAAACAGACAAATAATTGTATTCAAAGAAAGAAAACATTCATTATTTTTACGTCAAATATTTTATTATCACTTTCTTTACCCTATGTTTACTTTTGGCGGGGGTCCCAAATTATTAATCCTCTATTGCACATAGAAAACACACATTGAAAACACATTAAACAAGACATATACAAAGGTGAGCTTATCTTTAGAAGAGATCTCTTCCAGCCAACCCCAGCTGTGGTTCGGAGAGAAAGTCTGCGGGACTAATGATGACAAAATACTTACATATATACATACTTACTCTAAATATATTGTATATACATATACATACACATACTTTACATATAATAATTTATATAATGAACGAATAATTGGTTAAATTATTTCTAATTGTTGTTGTTGGATAAGTAGTGCTCTTTTAGCCTTTTTTTATAGCAGAAGGAGGCGAATGAGCAAGCGGGTCACCTGATGGAAAGTAATCACCGCCGCCCATGGACACCCGCAAAACCAGAGGAATCGCAGGCGCGTTGCCGGCCTTTAAGGAAGGAATAGGCTCGTTTTTTGAAGATCCCTAAGTCGTAACGGTCCGGAAATACCGCCGCCGAGAGCTGGTTCCACAACACTGTAGTTCGAGGCAAGAAATTTCTTGAAAAACGCACAGTAGTAGACCGCCATCCATCAAGGTGATGTGGATTTAATGACAGTCGATTGCGTGTAGTGCGGTGAAGCCTAAGTTTGAATGATGCCACTGATGGTCTCTCACGCACGTCAGCAGGCAGCTTATTCCACCACAATCTGGTTGCATGGACGGTAAATGAGCTATGGAAGTATTTGGAGTTGGATTGAGGAAATACGAGGGTTCTTGAGTCACATGAACGCTTAAGGCGGGAAGTGACTGGTAAGGGAGTAAAACGGGAACGAAGGTAATGAGGGAGTTGAGGGTAGTGAAGGATTTTGTAAAGGAGACAAAGGATGTGCATATCTCGGCGACGTCGGATTGGGAGCCATTTTAATTTAGCCCAAAACTCAGAAATATGGTCATATTTGCGAAATCTAAATATGAACCGAATAGCCAGATTTTGCAGGCGCTCTAGTTTGTTCAACAGCTCTTCAGTAGCATCCAAGTAACACATATGCATAGTCGAGAAGAGGGAGAAGAAGCGACTGAGCAAGCATAATTTTGGTATTTTACGGTAAGAAGAACTGAAGTCGCTTGAGAGAATGATAAGAGTAGTGCATGCGCCGACTCACTTCGTTGACCTGTGACGTCCAAGAAAAAGTACGGTCAATAATAAGGCCAGGATTTTTTGTCTTCTCCGCATATGCAAGATGCACTCCATCATAAGTAACTTTGGGGAGGGCATTTAGATCCAGTTTATCGCATACTCTGCCGCTACCAACGATCATTGCTTGTAATTTAGTAGGATTCACAAGTAATCCAAACGTTGGCCCACTCCTTTACACCAAGGACATCTTCATTAAGAGCATCGATAGCTAGGTGAATATTGTCTGCATCTGAATGTTTGTAAAGCTGCAAGTCGTCAGCGTATAAGTGGTATGGACAAGATATTACTTTACCGAGCTCATTAATAAATAATGTAAAGAGGAGAGGTGAAAGCACCCCACCCTGTGGCACACCTGCAGTAAGGGGGCCCAATCAGAAAATAAGTCATCACTCCTGATTCTCTGGTGACGGTTGCGGAGGTAATCCGAACACCAAGCAATCACTGCAGGGGTAAGGTTAAGCGAGTGAAGGATGGCAAGGAGGATGTCATAATCAACGGAATTGAAAGCGCTGCTGAAGTCCAGTAGAACAAGAACCGTGAACATCCGGTTATCCAAGGCATGGCGAATATCGTCAGTGACGTTTAATAGAGCAGTTACGGTGCTGTGGCCAGGACGAAAACCGGATTGATACGGACTTATTAAATTGTGATGGGAGACAAAAGAGAACAATTGTTTGTGAACATCGCTTTCCAGGACCTTAGACAGGAATGGTAGGATAGAAATAGGACGGTATTAAGAGAAAGCGGTGTTAATCCTGTATGGGAAGGCCTGTGCTCGTTACTGGACGTTTTAGGCAGATGGTGATCATGATCAATCGTTTTGCCTTTGCAGTGTTACACCCACAACAACCTGGGCTGGAAGATCCACGTGATGGAGGCCGGCGCGCGGATGCCGGCCGGCGGGCTGCAGGCGGCGGCGCCGGCGCGCGCGCACGCGTCGCTAGCCGCGCTCGCCGCGCTCGCCGCGCTCGCCGCCAGATAAGGCAACTACCCATTTATACACGACATTCCTACGGTCCCTACTTACTCTATGAACATTTTGATGATTTTTTTATTGTATACACCATATTTATTATATATTTTAGCTGTATTCGTACTGTGAACTGATTGATGTCTATTTTCATTCGTTACTTTTTATCAATGTGATTTTAATCAAAAAATGTAAAATAAATCACAGCGAAAAAGCAGACAATAAAATTGTGACATTTTGACATACTTAGGTAGTTCTATCTATTTAGATTGCTCGTGAAAATTACGATAAATGGTGGCGAAAGTGGAGTACCAAATATGTATCGATGGAGATCTGCGGTTTTAACTTAACACTTTCGTAAAAGCCTGAAACTCTACGAAGAGACAATAAACTAAACGATTTACAATTTTTTAGAAACCTGAAACATATTATTATTATACATTTACAATAATATTTCTTATTGTCTAGGTAATTAAGGATCGTAGAAATAGAACTAAACTTAAAACCCCCGAAAGGATGTGTATGAGACCATTTATTTCCTTTCGTAGGTATACCGGATTATAATTATACGTGTATTTTTATCTTGATATCTCTCAGGTCTATTACCGTCTTTTGTAAATAATTATTTCAATAATTAGTTCATGGTACAAATTAGAAGTTGATAATAAATCTTAAAATCAACGACAATAGAATATAATAACAATTAAAACAAAAAAAACACGAAAATACGTGGTCTCATACGTAATAAGATTGTGATAATACTGTTTGAATATTAAAGCGCTAGGATGCTCGCGCGATTCCTTTACATGTCTAAGAAATTGGGTAAATTATGTCAATCTTCGTACATATTATCAATTTCATATCAGTCATTATAAAGTGCATTTTGCACTGACAATTTTCAATTAAGCTTTCGAGTTGGATCTGTAGATACTTAACGATATAAACATTTCTATGTATGTACCCCCTTTCTTGGTCCCATATAAAAAAACTGATTATTTTTTTCAACTTTTAAGCCTTGTAGGAGTTAAACGCGGACAAGGTGTTACCAACCTCGCCTTCTATCAACTGTAAGTTCTCCCTACAGCCAACCTAAAACCACAAAAAGAGTCCTGTATAATGTCTGCATTCAATATTTTTGTTTTACTCCGTGTTCGCAAAGGTTTAAATAAGATAAAAAAAAGGAATTGTTCCCCTTTTAGGTAAAGACTCCTTGAGCAAAGACTTATTGATGGTTACCAACTTTGTTAATATTTTTGACTCGAGGTGTCCTTCAATCACCACATTGGAAAATGAGAGGGTTTGAAAAGAAGGGTTCTTACAAAATTTGATTGTAAATAAATTCCTAATAAAATAATAACGTCGCCCATTTAGCAACACTTTTGGTAAAATATACTTGTCTTGAGTAGACTGCATTATTTGAAGATGTTTTTCTATAATAGAATTTACAACGGTAGACTATTATATCATGACAATATCAAATTACGAGCTTGTAAGTCTAGTCTCTTATACAAAATAATAGTAGCTTCACTTACGTTTTTTAAATAAAATATGACTCGTCGGTTATACAAACTTTAGTACCTATGTGTTAAATAATCTCTGTTAATCCTAATAATTCAGGATACCTAGATACTTACATATTAAAAATACAGATAACTTTTTTTAGGGGCAATGCTCACTCAATTTCCATAGAAGGGGGTAAATTTAGATAATATTTATGGAATTGATTCCGTGGCGTTCGGCTTGGAGGTTTTGAATATGTGTATAATAAATAAATTTTGCCATAGTGGAAACTTCGACAATAAATTGGCGTTTTAGGTAATTAATGTAATACTTAATGTGTACTTTTAGACAATTAATTTTTGACTATACATACATTTTATATCATGTGCTTGACAATAAATGGTAAATAATGGTATGATTTAGTAAACCATTATAAATAAACTGAATTAAGATTATAATTGTAATCTGGTTAAGTGTTCTATTTATTTTTTGCATTTTTTTATGATATTTTTGATGTGGTGGTAAACGTTTATTAATAGTTAAGTAAATAGATGTAGACAATAATCTACTTTCGTATTTAGATATACCTGTTTAAACTTTTGCATAATACGCATGCTTTTTATGAATGAAATTATCAATTTAAGACAATAAATCGTGTATTATTGAAATTTTGGACTGTTTATATAAGATATTTAATAAGCAGAGGGTAGTGTAATATTGTGCTCGAGTTCAACTATGACAATAAGCTTGTCTATTCAAATAATAATAAATGTAACCTTTATTTTATACGATCTATTGATGTATTTGGCTTTTGCCTAAGTATTGAATACTAGTAATATCATTAAACAGCGAAAATCCAACAATAAATGGAGTAGAGCGAGAAATGCAATGCAAAGCATGATGCATAACAATTCCGAGTCATAATTAATAATAACGTATCAAAAGATGTTACATGAAACAAATTAACTTAAAATACTTTTATTATCGACTGTACAACATCTCTGTCTTGCCAGTCTTCGATCAACAATACAAATAGATGTAAGGTCGACGCTAAAAAAATATGTCTCAGTAAATAACAGCCCACTTGAGAAGCGAGCTTAGGAGCGAGGAAATAAGTTTTCTCGCAAGGCAATAACAGGAAAAAGTACTATAATTGTTGCCCCCTATATTGTCGATTTCACCACTAAATGTTATTGACGTCTTTTCATTTTTAAGTGACAGGAGTAGGTAATCATTGCTTTGCTCGTTGTTTGTGACCAATGATCGTAAGTATAAGATAATACTTGGAAGATTTGTGGCTTTATAACTGGGTGCCATGGTTGTAATTAGGTTGAACTTACAACTGTTTTATAACTTTTGTCTCAGTTCGTTTGTAAAGATAAAGTATTTATTCACGTGGACAGAATTTAGCTTTGATTTTGTACGTGATGCTCTTTCTAGTTGGTATTGTTGATCGAATTTACCAGTAATAAAAATACTATGGTATTCTAATAAATATAATGTCATTGAATTTTAGAAACTTGCATATTATATTGTTTTATTAGGGACCGGACGAGCTCTTTAACTTAGTATTACTAGAAATTAACAAAGTTCCTTTTGAATTTTTGTTTGTACCTAGTTACTCTTAATTGTGAATTCCGACAATAATATGTCAGATGTTCCCGGAGAGAATTGAATATTTATAAATATATACCAACAGGGCGTCCTACGCACGGCTTATTCTACTATGGCTATACCATACGGAGGGGAAGTTCCTTCAATATTGTAGATACAAAATTTTACTGTGCTTATTTCATTTTGTTTTAAAATAATTCTAAATGCACTTAATTATTTAAAATTAGAATAGAATAGAATAGAAAACATTTATTAGTGACACAACACACAAATCATTACATCTAAAATTTAAAGAGAAACAAAATAAGTGGCACTAACAGGTGCCCGCTCAGCATGATGTCAGGAATCCTAGTTTATAGGAAAACCTGACGCTGGTCTTCCGAAAACCTTAGTGAATTAAATAAGGGTCTTAAATATTGTTTTATATTTTTGTTTTTGTCGTGAGAAGACTTCATTTTTATTTAAAAACAAAATGAATAACATTCATTTTTTTAAATAATTGCCTTCCTTTAGGTACCTGGAATCGAAATTGAAAAAATGAATTAAGAAAACATCTTGTAATACATTGTAGGTAACAGTCATTGAGGTGCTTTTAACATCAATGGTAGTACCTAACAGTATAGAAGACCACAATTTACATTTAATATAAAAAATACTTCAACTTTTCTTTGACTAACATTTTATAAATTAAATTGATTGTAAGTTTTAGTTACACGACTTATAATTATTGAAATTAAAATATAAGCATAGTCTTCTTTTTATGCTGTCTTATTTAAAAATAATAAGCCTATTGATTAAACGTTTTGATCGGTAAGTATCATAAAAATACTTGTGTTAGTTTTTTCAACTGTCTAGGTAGATCACCAAATTTAAAAAAAAACAAATGAAGTTCATTTTTTTTTAATGAAAATGAAGTCTATTTTATTAAAATTTTGTATTTACAATATTTAAGGTACTTTCCCACCGTGGCATAGCCGTGGGACGCCCTGTATATTAATAGTCCCAAAATTATTGTCATTGAAAATATGTATATTGTTAGGGTAACATTCATCTAAGCACTTCACCTATGAAAAATATTATTAAAATAGTTGAGAAGTGATAGAGTAATAAAAAACGTTTTACACTATGTAGTTGTAGTTGTTAATGCACAATTTATGTTAATTTATAAGAATTTTATTATAGTTATTTATTGTGAAAATATAGCTATGTATTATGCGATTAACCGTGCAATTATTGGAAATATCAAGTTTTAATTAATCATATTTAAATTAAATATTTATTATGACCCTAAGGGTTTTCGCGCAATACTAAAACTAGGTAATCTTATGTTTCGCGGTTAATTAACAAAATAAAAACAAAATGTTATTATAATGTAATAATTGCCTAATGTAGTAAGATCTGTTAGAAATATTTTATAGTTATGATTTACGAATTGTTGGACAGAGGTACCTACTTACAAAATTTCAGTCATAATCATTATTATACTCGTACAATAATAAGACTTGTTAATATACTTGTTCTTTGGTAATATAATGCAAAAAGGTGTCTACAAAAAAATAAGGACAATAAAAGTTATATAAGTACTTAAATATATCAAAAACGATGATGTCTGTAAATAAGTAAGCATGAAGAATATCTAAAAACATCAATATTTTACATAATTCTTAATTGGTATTAATATTTTTAAACTTGAAATTTTACATTTAATGGTTTTATTAACAATTATTTACTATTAATGCAAAAATACAATTACCCATGTAATTGAAACAGTTTACCATTTTCAGCAATTTATAATTAACAATATAAATAATATTTTAGCATTGGTAAACAAATAGGTACAATCAAAAATTTGCGCCATCTATAGGAAACTTTAAGAAAAACGCTCACTAAGTCAGAAGCATTTGTTATTTTTGAGAATAAGTTTAATATGTTCTCATTGTTTTAAATATTTTCTTTAATGCTACATTTTGATAACTTTAAGAATTAAAAAACATTAATAAATACTTATGTATGCAATAAACGGATTATAGAAACATTAATGTCAATGTTGGTCAAGTGAACTTCTAAAACTTGTCACTGTGTGGCGCTGTTGTATTACAAATAAGTAGGACAATCCACCCTTTCATACATAATATACCTAATTAAAGATACACACACACTTTTCTGTCGGTAAAAACACATTCACGCGCTGTACGTTTAAAATAGATCTACGCAAGGTGGGATGATAATAAAAATATGGTGATAGAAAAATTTAATTAAAAAATATATTATACTTAGTTACTTGTACTTGTATTTTGAGTTTTCGTAAAATAATAAGGTAGTTAGTCACAATGTTTTTAACACTATATAATTATGCTGAAACTCTTCGTTAAGGACTATTTAATATTATTTATTAATTGCACATTCCTTCATTAATTTTTCAAACGCGTCTAGTATCGTCGTGTAATTTAGTACAACAGTAACTATCGAAATACTTACCTACCCACATTGTTTCCTCTCATTCACGTAACTTTTAAATAATTTTGTAGACACTGTGTATTTAAGACTACACTACTCCTTCACCTGTAGCTTTTATTGACACCTCGCTAAGGTCATTTGAATAGGTTTTATCGACTTTCAACTGAGCGCTTATTGGGAGTTATATTCACTATTTGATCACGTTTGACACCGTTAATGTGCATAGCAAAAATAACAGTTCACCTCTTATGACACCAGGAGGCGCTGCTATAGGTATGTTATACTAATACTTAATTGTTTTTGTTATCGTGATCGAATGTTGCAGTAAAATAAGCCCTCTAAAGTGGCTTAACTACCTATATTTTGTTTGTCATAGAGTTTGAACGACAGTATGGGTGATTTCGGTAAATTTTGTAACAATGCACAAATTTTTCAAATAATATAATTATTGTAATTGTAATAATAACATAATAATACCTATTATAAATGCTTTTTTAGAAATAACTAATTGCGTCGTATGTACATATTTAAGTGTAAGTTCACTCGATTTTGTAAAGAGGCGATAAATACTAACATTTTGACAATACGTTGCTGTTACTTTGTGTAATTTATAAAACTTTGACAATAAATACCTTTCCTTAAAGTTATTACTGTTTTATTGGTTAACGCTATGGGGTTTTACTGAAAAATATTATCCATCTCCTTCAAACATCTAAAGACCGAACAATACGTTACATAATATGGTACACATAATGAACAAGTCACCGGCACCAAGATTTGATTCTCGGCTGAATATGAGTATGTCGGGTTTTTTTCAATGTACTTTTATCGCACGAAGTATGTTAAATATAACTTATCCTATAAGAAAAAGAAAATACTTAAATAAATAGTAATGCGTTTAAAGCTATTTACAATAGGTAGGTGCCTAGAATGATAGAGATTTAATCTGAGATTATACATAGGTAAACATTGAAAAAAGTGAAAAGCTAGCGGATGTGCCTCAACTATAGATCAGACTTTCTACGGTTTGTTCCCAATTCTACAGATTTCTATTACAGATTCCCAATTCTACAGATAACCAATTCTACAGATTCCCAATTCTACAGATTTCCAAATCTACAGATTCCCATTTCTACAGATTCCTAACTATACAGATTACCAATTCTACAAATTCCCAATTCTACAGATTTCCAATTCTACAGAATCCCAATTCTACAGATTCCTAACTATACAGAAGATTATATGAAGAGGTCTCGTTAAGTTTACAATTATTGTTTTAAGTAAATAAATAATAAGTTTAATTTTAATTCACACTCGTTTCATTTGTTGTAAAGTACGATAAGAAATAAGAATAATAATAATAAAGCTCTTTGCTGCAAGAGAAAATTAAGCAAAATTTGGTTATTTTTAAGAATGGTAATCTGTGGAGTTAAGAATCTGAATAAAGCATTGGTACAGCTGAGAATCTGCCTGTATGTGTTGTTGTATACTGATATGGGCGGATAGCTGAACTGACACACGGATCATGAGCTGGGAGAGTAGGGTGGCGGCCGACAACTCTAACTTGGGGATTGTGAGGCGATTCTTGATTGGTGCGACTCGCGACTTGGCGAAAATCAAGTGTACTACAGTATCTCCGGAGGCATCGAGCTCATGGAGATAAACAACGGCGGCAAACCCGGCTTCAGAGGCATCTGCGAACCCGTGAAGCGAGTATGCAGCTGAGCCTTTGTTTGCACAAATGTGCCGAGGGAAGCGAATGCTAGACAACAGCGGCAGATCCTCTGAGATGTGGTGCCACTCCGTTTGTACTTCAGAAGGAGTGGGCTCATCCCATTCCAGTTTCAGTAGCCACAATTGCTGAAGCAGCAGCTTTGCGCGGAAGATAACGGGAGAAACCCAGCCGTTTGGGTCATAAAGTGAGGCTACGGTGCTTAAAATAGACCGCTTTGTGACATGTGTGATGGGGGGCAGAGAGATGCGGTAGGTGAACTCGTCTGACTGAGGGCTCCACTGTATACCCAAGACCTTAATGGACGTGGAGTCTGGGTTCATGTCGAAGTCCTTCGGCATGTCGCATTGGTTGTCGGGGAATCTCTCGAGCAGCTTAGGCGAGTTAGATGTCCATTTACTGAGCTGAAAGCCGCCTAGGTCTAGTAGACTCATTAACACAAGATGTCATGACTTGCGAAGAACCTGAGCGGCTCTAGGGTAGCGATGACCTTCATCATCAGCCAGCTGAAGCAGAGTGCGGATTGCATGGTATGGGCTTGATCTTAAGCCGTAGGTGACTGTATTGAGGGCGTAGGTGAGCAGAGGATGATCTGGTGAGGACCGCCGCAGTATGAGCTGATACCGTCTCTGGTCTGGGGCTACCAGCACATTTCTGAACATCCTCTGGATGTCAGTGCTGAAACGACTGGGTACGTTCTGAAGGACATGATGATGTCAACAATGTCCTGTTGAAAGGCGGGGCCTGTGTGTAGGCATTCATTTATGCTGACACCATTGGAGCTTTTGCAGCTACCATCAAAAACAATGCGCAGCTTGTCCAACCATGGCGTATTTAAGTCAGGACTTAAATACGCCCTGGTGGGGGATGTAGAAGTGAGATTTATGGGCGAATGTATTTGGGTGACAGGGAGCCATGTGCCCTAAGTCGATGTACCTATTCGGCCATAAAGTCGACGTATTTAGAACGCAGAGACGGGTTCGCCACTAGCTTCTTCTCAATATTGAGGAATCTGCGTAATGCGATAGGGTGAGTTTTACCCAGTTGAGGAGCGTCCTTTAGAAAGGGCAGAGCGACCGTATATCTGCCTGAGGGATCGCGTGTAGTGGTAGAGCGGAAGATTTCCTCGCATTGTTCCTCCAGGGGATCATTATGAGTGTGAGGTTGAGGCAGGGGCTCCTCAGACTCCCAGAACCTTTCCAGACTCTGACGTATGTCCTGGGCTGATTCAGCTGAGTCTGGTTGTGAGCTGACAACGTGAGCTGAGTTAACCTGCTGCGCCGGCTGCGCATACAAGTCCTCAATGGGTCCTATCAACGCGAAGTCGAAAATCGTGCCGAAGGCTATGGGCTTGCCCGGGCCCAACGAGACCTTAGTCCCGTCCAACACCTGGCCAAGAACGTCCGACCCCAATAAGAGGTCGATCGGGGCTGGTGTGTGGTAGAGCTGATCAGCCAATGGCACGGGTGGCTGGCCTAGCATGTGGGAAATGTTTGGTACCTTCTCTAAGGGAAGGTAGCCAGTGACGTTTTTTTAAAGTATGAGCTGTGGCAGTGATTGTAGGAGTATCATTGTGAGTGACTCGGCATACTATTGTTATTGCCGCTTTTGATTCATGTTTGTGCTGATTCCCAACTCCTGTAATTTTTAAAGAAGTGGGTTTTGATGGCAAGTTCAAAAGTCGTGCCATGCGTGACGTTATTAATGTCAGCATACTGCCACAGTCCAATAAAGCTCTGGCTGTGTGAAGATGGCCAAGTACGTCCGCGACTCTTAGTGAGACGGTTGGCAACAAAATGGGTGTGCCAGTGGGCACAGAAGGTGAGTGAGCTGATTGAGTAGCAGCTGAGATTGTATGAGCTGAGTATGTATCAGCTGTGTGAGCATGGGTTGACTGGGCATGGGCTAAAGGGACATGGGCTAAATGGGCATGGTCTGAATGGGCATGGGCTAAATCTACCTCTTCGCTAGGGTGCTCCGTGATAGTTGGGAGTCATAATTGCTGGCGGCGTTCGCGGGGCCTAGCTGGCGAACCGGACCTGGGCGGGCTGGCCCTGTGAGCAGAGCTGGGTTGCGCCTGTTTGGCATGTGCGGGTTCGGTATATGAGGTCGGGGGTATATGAGCTGACGAATGAACTGGGTTCGCCGAATCGTCTGGTCGATGGAGGGACGTGTGGTGGTTGGAGCTCCCACAGTCCTTGCATGCCCCCCTTGACCTGCACTCGCTCTCGTAGTGACGGCCGAGACAACGCTGGCAGCGCTCGCGTGCCTGTACAAAGTCCCAACGGCCCTGTGTTGGCTGGGCATTGTACCATTTGCACGTCATGAGCCTATGTCGCCTAGTGGCACAATAGGGTCAGTAGGGCGTCGAGCGTGAGGAAGAGGACGTGGATAATGATGAGGAGCAGCTTGCTTGGAAGGCTGAGTAGACGGGGAAGGGCTGACTGCGAGCCGGGGAGATGGATGGGCGGTAAGGTAACGCATTTGCTGCGTTGGGCGGAACGGTTGGTGAGTGGGCTGATCATAGGTGCGGTGAGGCGATGGAGCTGAGGAGCGGCCACGGTAATAGTCGGGCTGTTGCTGAGTCATCTGAGCATAAGTGCGATGGGGCAACTGAGGAGGCGCGCGGCTACGAGAAGGGCCGGGCTGGGGCTGGATGGGTTGAGTCATGGCTATGTTGGAGAACTCTGTCTCCACACAGCGCGCGTGCTCCTCGAGGTAGGAGATGAGGTCCCTTAACGTGGGCAGGGTGTTACTAGACCCGTGCCTGCGTTCAAATAGCGTGCGGAGCTCGCCCTTGAGCTTCCGCACCACTATTTACACAAACACTTTGACGACCTCCTTGGTCGAGTGGTTTGTACACCGGTTTCCATGGTGTCGCCATCTTTGAGGTCCCGGGTTCGATCCCCGGCCGGGTCAATTTAGAAAGTATTGTTTTCTAAATTGTCTCGGGTCTGGGTGTTTTCTATGTATAATAAGTATGTATTTAAGTATTTTATGTATGTTTATCCGTTGTCTAGTAACCATTTAACGAGTTTTTTCGAAGCTTCTCTTGGGCTAGATAATTGGTGTGATTGTAGGAAAGATTTATTTATTTATTTATTTATTTATTTATTTATTTAAACACGTAGTCGTCTCCTATAGGCAGATCTAAATTGTTGAGGGCACACTGAGCTGATATGAGTGGCGTGAGGAACAGTGTGCGGATGTTAGAGCGCGTGTGGATGCTTGGCAGCCCCAGGATCATGTCGACGAAACTATTGATGAGAACCCGGCGGTTCTCGTACCGCTTGGTGAGGATGTCCATGGCCACGGTAAAATTCTCATTGGTGACCCTTAAGTGGGACACCATACTTAATGCCTCACCGCTGAGACTCGAGAAGAGGTAGTGGAGCTTGACTGCGTCAGACATGGTCGCCATGTCGTCAATCAGACTCCTAAACAGCGCAATGAAGGAAGGCCAGTCCTCCACTTTTGAGCTGAACCTGGGCAGCGCTATCTTGGGGAGAACGGCTGTGGGCGTATTGACGCCGAAACTGGGCTGAGCGCTATGGTTTGGGGACGACGTGGAAGAGGGTGAGATTTCCTCCCTAGCCATAAGTATCCCCAGGTACGCCCCGGAGGCTTTTGTGTGGTTGTCAGTGTATGTCTTCTCAATCCCCTCGTCTAAGTTCACTTCGTCAAGAATGCTGTAATATACTGATTCCAGCTTCTCCTTAATGCCTTGTATTTGTGCGAAACGCACGTTAAATTCCGTTATGGAATGTTTGTTGTCGCCAGCAATGATCCGTGACCCCACCTCTAGGAGCTGGTGTATAGCTTTAACGGCCTCCCTAAATATCGCGGCTTGTGACTTGGTCGGCATCGCGATGATTAAAAGGAGACAAAAAATGAATAAAAAAAATAAAAAAAATTCAAAGGCAGTAAAAGGACTACACCCTGTATATATTTTACAGTTGGGCTGGACGTATTTGTTTACCAAGGTAAGGGCAAATGAGCAAAAATAATGCAACACAATAAACTAAATAAAAACTTAGTTGGGACGCCTTGTATTTGGCCCACGGGTGGGCAAACGCATGTGTATGTGTATGCCTGTGTTTATTGAACGCGCGTACGTAAGATTAGCCGACCGCAAAAAGGAAAAGACAAAAAAAGTAAAAAAAAATCAAGTCATCCGTAGCCCACTAGTGGGCAAGCGCATGCGTAAGCGATGGAGGCTCATCCAATTAGCCGGGAAAACGTGAGGAAAAAAGGAAAAGAAAAAAAAACTAATAAAAGAAAGTGTGGGATACGTTGTACGTAGCCGACAGTTGGGCAGACCTGTAGCGGAAACGAGCGCGAAGAATGAGTCGGTAGCAAAAAAAAAATTAATAAAAAAATTGGGACACTCCGTATCCGTGTCCCACAAGTGGGCAAACGTTGGGAGTGTGTACGAAGAGTGAGCAGATAGCAAAGGTAAAAATTAAAAACAAAAAAATATAAATTAACACGAGAAAAAAAATTAAAGCGTGCCGTACATGTCCCACAGGTGGGCAAACGTGTGTAGAAGCGAAGGCGACGCACGCAAGTAGTCGTCAAGCGAGACTTAAAAAAATTAATTGTAAGCGGTTAAAACAAAACTGAACTGAAAACAAAACAACACTGAGCACATGGGGTGAGCACGCACAAAGAATGAGCTGATCGCAAAGGCACAAATTAAAAACAAAAAAAAATAAAAATTAACACGACCAAAAAAAAATAAAAGCACACTACTTGGCACGCGTGGTGAGCATGCACGAGAACTGAGCCGATTTAACACAAAAAGATAAAGAATAAAAAATAAAACACTTGAATTACTGCAGCCGAAACGACAAAGGGAAAAAAACAATGTTACGAACCATCTCTTGTTATAATAATACCACTCACAATATAATTTCGATAGCTATTGCGCAGACGAGGGTAAGCTTGGATACTTTCACATGAACGATTGAACGATCACACGATATTAGCGGTCCGGTCACAAAAGTACTACGTACGTATTATTCTAAGCACATTGTGAACACGCTCGTAAGTCAGTCATACATACAACAATACTGTACACACGAATAATATTGTTCGGAGCATCAATGGCAATAATAAAATCAACCATGAAAATCACTAAACTTGTTAGCGTAAATAACTTGGAGTTAGCACGAATCGGATACTGGTAACACGAACTTTTATTTGGGTAGGTAGGTAAATAATAAATTTGCCCGGGCTTAGCAACGACTATTATCGTGCAGAAAAGATACTGTATGGTAATGAAATTATAAATGTTAGGAAATGAAATTTAGAAATTAGAAATTAAAATGAAAGTACGTGATAACTACGAGATATGAGGAAATATTATTTTAAGCGGACTGTAGCTTTATGAGCAGATTGTACAGGTCACAAAATTATGGTGTAAAGAAATACGGGTTAGGTCGCCGATTTATTATTAACGGTTCGAATGGACCAACATGTATGCGCGGGTCAGAAGACACCGTCAAATACAGCAGAGAAGGGACTTACCGGGAGCAGGCTGGACGGTATCGCATGTACCGGGAGACGAGCTGGGCAAAGCACGGGCAGGGCGATGAAGTGGACTTAACGATCACGGCACAGCAGACAGTCACTTCACAAATTGTTCTTAGGGGTCGCCAATGTTCAACGCGGCAGAAAGGGCGCCTCGGTTGTAACGGGTATGATGTCACACGCGCGCGCGCTAAGCGGGGAATAATGTCTCGTCACGTCAGCGACCACAGGCACTCCCCCGACACGGCGTTTGTGCGCCGGCTTCGGTTGCCGTATCGAGCCGCTAGATGGCGCCGGTAGTGTTTTTAATCGTCGGCCAGCTGGCTCGAACAGCGGCCTAGAGTTACGCGTGTCACGATACTGTAGAATGGCATCGTTCAAAGCGCTCCTCATTTGCTCATTCGCCTATGTACTTACATTCGTATTTATGAAATCTTCATCGTCGGGTACCGGATCTACTCGCGCCACCAAAACCGGCGTCATGGCCGGTAATTGTGGGGCAGGCCGATCGTGCACCGAAGAAGAAGCCGCACAAGCGAAGCCGATCAAGTGCTGACTGATCCAGCAAGTTGTTACGCTGGATCACCCGCACTTGATCCGACAATCGTTGGACAGACACGTCGAGTGTCGGTTCAAGGGTCTGAAACAAAGACAGCAGCCGAACACGATACGCAGTAAGGTTAGTTCCTCCCTCTGTTGCCCCATAGTAGGCGCGCATGCAGTTCTCATTTATTTGTTGAGTCCATCGCACGCGGCGCACTACAGCACCGGTAACGGGGGTCGTACGCGGGGCCGATTGCCCCATTGATCCCAAGCGTGCCGGCAGCGGTGGTCGTCCACGTCGTGCAGGTCGTTGTGGCGGCGGGGACGGCGGCGATCGCCTGCTCGCGCTGCTCGACTCGTCTCTGGTTAAATCATCAGACGAGGAGCTTGAGGTCGGCGGAGCAGGCGACGGTGGAGGGCGTGTGCTTAGTTTAGCTCTTGTTTGCATCGTTTATTATTATTTTCTGTTCATCGAGTTGACGTGTAAACGTCACAATGTTTTTCTAATTTTGTATAATTCCCAAAATTTTGCTGCAAATGGTTGTTTTTACTGTGGTAAATTGTATTTTATATTTGATATTGTTATTAAAATTTATAAGAATATCAGTTGCATTTCAAAATCAAATAAAGCAAATAAAATTAAAATCCGATAAAAAGACATGACATATGATGTCATTGACCAACGAGCATTATTATTATCCTCTTTATTTAACATAATTCTTAAGTTTAATTTTTTACAATATTTTATATAAAAACCTATTTACAATATAAAATATTATAAAAAACTTAACCTACTCGTAGGTTGCCACCAGCAGCGGGGATAGACCCAAGCTATCGGTGGTTAGAGCTGCAGAGTGAGGAACCTCCTGACAATACGTGCCGTGTCAAGTACTGCCTTTTGCATCTGACCCTTGACCCAACCTTTCAGCGAGAGCCTCTCTAGGTGTTGATCGAGGCTCTTCGCTATAAGGCCGTGTGCCGAAACGACTATCGGTACAATAATGGTTGAATCCACATCCCACATGGCGGTAACCTCGTGAGCCAAGTCAGGGTACTTACTGAGCTTGTCCTTCTCGGCTTTCACGAGGTTCTCGTCATGAGGTATGGTGATATCAACCAATATTGCTTGGCGCTGAGATCGGTCGATCACCACGATATCAGGCTTATTAGCGACAATAGTCCTGTCCGTCATGATAGAGCGATCCCAGTAGAGCGTTGCATGACCATTTTCGAGAACTGGCGCAGGTGCATACTTATAGTACGGCACCTCTGATTGAACAAGGCCATATCGAAGAGCAAGTTGCTGGTGAATTATTCTGGCTACTTGGTTGTGTCTGTGCAAATACTCTCCGTTAGCAAGTATAATAAAACTTGGGGTCTCAGGTTATACTTCCAATAGAACTCAGTTTACAAGACAACCACGTGTATTCTCTCAGAGACGTCCGTTCTGTACAAAAACTCAAAACCCAATCCCCGCTCTCCCATCGGCCAAGTGCCGCCATCTTTTTATTTTCCCTCCACTTTTACAAACTGACATTGACAGACAGCCAGTATTGCCAGTCGGCAGAACAAAATTATACCTTTTATTGATTTTATGTTTCTAACGCATACAAATCAAATAAATTAACTTCAATTTTATAAAAAACCCTACACTCGACCGTCCTGACAATGTGGATGTCCCCATACATAAGCCTGGTGGCAACCCTACACTTGACCGTAATACTAACTAACTCATACATCATTACATTTACATTACAAAAGAAATTTACAAGAAATAGAACCTCTAGAACGTCATTTACAGTACTATCTGATTATATATTTGAAAATCTATACAAAATTCATAAATACAATATTACCACAGTAACATCATTATCTCTTTTTATTCACTTTTCTTCTATTACATAGTTAGATCACATGAACCAATCTATTCTTACGTCTAATCAGTGTAACTTAGAATAACTATTTCCATCAGGTCGTGAACCAATCAATTCTCACGCCTAATTGAACACTCATTATTATAATGACACACGAACCAATCAATTCTCGTGGTCATTATAAATAACTATGAAACGAACCAATCAATTCTCGTTTCTGTGGATCTACTTTACCACCCGGAACATGAACCAATCAATTCTCACGTCCAGGTTGGATAACTGTATGTACTTCCATCAGGTCGTGAACCAATCAATTCTCACGCCTAATTGAACACTTATTATTATAATGACACACGAACCAATCAATTCTCGCGGTCACTATAAATAACTATGAAACGAACCAATCAATTCTCGTTTCTGTGGATCTACTTTACCACCCGGAACATGAACCAATCAATTCTCACGTCCAGGTTGGAACAATAGAAAAAACCATATGTAGATACACAATAATAGCCGTAATAACAATATGCGTATGTATTTATTAGTCTATCTTTATCAATTTTGGACTGACATTATTACATAACTAATTATTATCCTTTCAACATATTCGTTATCTAATATAAAGATCATCTCTAGTACACAATATTAACTCAAGCCTCACTCGCTTGCGCATAATAAGGGCACAATAAACACATGTACGCAAACACTATGATTAGGTAAATGTAGGTACCTACATGAGAAGTTAAATAGTAACCGTTCAGCTTCAAATAATTTTATGAGTATGGGTACTGACAGCTCTTTATGTATAAATGGATTTGTATAGAATGTTTACACATAAGGCTTTAGCATGAGAGTTTATTAAACTCTTAACTACTAGTATAACCTTACATTATTGCATGTAAACTATTAAATCATTTAATATTTGTACATAATGTATAAATGAAAACAAATTTGACAGGCAACAATATACTCTAACATAAAAACGGCAACTCAACTTCTATTGATTGATAAGTAACCTTACATCTTTAAAAGTCTGTTATTTTATAGCTTATTATGAAAAACAAACATCAATAAATTGTTATATACATAACAATACAATTTTATATAAACTTTGCAAGGAGTTTATCTATCAATTATTGCAAGAAAATCAAAGCGAGTCAATCTATTATCGCATCAGATTCATTTTTAAGTATTTATTGCGAGTCAATCTATTTTCGCATTCATGGTGCTAGAGTTCTGTGAGTCAATCTATTATCACAAAACAATAGCTGGACTACTGCAAATCAATCTATTATTGCAGTAAATCACGTAGCTTATTTATTGCGAGTCAATCTATTTTCGCATTCATGGTGCTAAAGTTCTGTGAGTCAATCTATTATCACAAAACAATAGCTGGACTACTGCAAATCAATCTATTATTGCAGTAAATCACGTAGCTTATTTATTGCGAGTCAATCTATTTTCGCATTCATGGTGCTAGAGTTCTGTGAGTCAATCTATTATCACAAAACAATAGCTGAACTACTGCAAATCAATCTATTAGTGCAGTAAATCACGTAGCTTATTTATTGCGAGTCAATCTATTTTCGCATTCATGGTGCTAGAGTTCTGTGAGTCAATCTATTATCACAAAACAATAGCTGGACTACTGCAAATCAATCCATTATTGCAGTAAATCACGTAGCTTATTTATTGCGAGTCAATCTATTTTCGCATTCATGGTGCTAGAGTTCTGTGAGTCAATCTATTATCACAAAACAATAGCTGGACTACTGCAAATCAATCTATTATTGCAGTAAATCACGTAGCTTATTTATTGCGAGTCAATCTATTTTCGCATTAATGTGTTAAAGTTCTGTGAGTCAATCAATTATCACAGAACAGTAACTAGGTTACTGCAAGCCAATCTATTATTGCAGTAGAAACATCTGTGAATCAATAAATTATTTATTTTAAGGGCTTATCGTAAAACTATCTATAAAATCACTTCGTGAGACGGACTCTATGCTCCATCGGGTGAACCATAAATCAATGGTGTGTCGCCCTTATCAGTTTAAATCAACATAACATCAATACATCTAACCTATATCATATAAGTACCTATACTACTAAAGAAATGGTATAAAATCTGTACACAAAACTTGATTTTAACAGTCTGACATATTTGTTCCACAACTCATTGTATCGGAAAGCTTTTGTGGCGATATTATTATATAGCCTATATAAATGTATGTAAATTGTAATTTTAGTTTTACATACTATATACATACATACATAATAAAATAATAATATATACGCACATTATATATATATGTACTTAATATAAATACTTTGTATTGTTAAATATAATTTAGTGATGTAATTTTAAATTGTAAATGTCACGCACGGACAAACAGATTTTATGTGTTATACGTAGTTCTGTGGAATGCGCGCGGGCAGGTGCAGGGAACCGGTTGGCGGCCGGCTCACCCGCCGCCGTCCTGCGCGCCCCTTCCCCCGCTCGAGCGCGGAGCTCACTCGACAAGCGATCGCAAGGCAGTCACGATTAACTCGCTTGACGCACAGCCGTATCGCTTTAACGCTCGCTTCCCACTGCTTACGCGCCTACAATATTAGCCTTAGAATATCGCTCGCTGATAAACCTTTCGTGTGCTTATGTCTTTCTGCCTTCTATCGCTATAAACTTCTGTGCTGTGCCTTCTTTCTGTTTGTACTCCTTCTATCGTGTGTGTGTGAATAAACTGTACAGTGTCGTAAACGGACTAATCATTTAACTCCAGTTACCCACCGTAAGTCAACATCTGTTACTCCACACTGGTGACCCCGCTTCGAACATGAGTCAAGCTGGAAAGAGTCCAAGTAGCAACGTGGATGGTAGCCCACCAAGCGACGTACATCGAGTTGGCGTGAGGGTACCCCCATTTTACCCAGAAAAACCGGCGCTATGGTTTGCGCAGCTGGAAAGCCAATTTTTCCTGGCGAATATCACAACAGACGCAACGAAATATCATTACGCCATTAGTCAGTTGGATTCAGCCTACGCGTCAGAGGTCGAGGACATTATATCGGCACCACCAGGACCCAACAAGTACGAGCGACTAAAATCGGAGCTTATCAAAAGGTTATCTGCATCCAGGGAAAAGAAGGTGAAGCAGCTCCTGATCCACGAAGAACTAGGTGACAGGAAACCTTCACAATTCCTTCGACACCTGCAGCACCTAGCAGGCCCCGCTGTACTAGAAGAGTTTCTGAAGACCATCTGGACCAGTCGATTACCCAGCAGTACGCAGTCGATCATAGCATCCCAGTCGAAGGCGTCATTGGAGGAAGTCGCAGAGCTGGCGGACAAAATCCATGATGTTGTCCCACCAAGCCCGCAAGTAGCAGCAGCAGCAGCAGCAGTCGTTCCCGTGCCCGGAAGTTCTACCGCCATGACAAGCCAAATTGCGGAGCTCACGCGGCAAATTCAATATTTGAAGACGAGGGTAGAAAGGATGTCACGACCGCGAGGAAGATCTGACTCCAGAGGCCGCTCCCGTGAAAGTTCGCGTTCCAATCGTTCCCAATCGAATTACCGGAAGTTTCCACTTTGTTGGTACTACGCGAAATTCGGTAGTCAAGCTAACAAATGTGTTAAACCGTGTGACTTTTCGGGAAAAGTGTAGGGCAGAATGTTATGGCGACCGACGCCTGTCCTAATACCGGTCGCTTATTTGTAACAGACCAGCGAACTAAAATACAGTTTTTAATTGATACTGGTAGTGATATATGTGTTTTCCCCAAATCATTAATCGCCGAGCATCGTCACAAAACAAATTATGAATTGTGCGCCGCTAACGGCTCGATTATTAACACGTACGGGTACGTTCATTTTGTGCTCAATATACACTCGGCGTCAAAAAAATCGCACCTCTTAGAAAATCACTTTCAAATGTCATTTACTCTTGATATGCTCATGCAGTCGCATTAATTATGATTTTATTTACAAGGTTACTTAATTAACTTAATAAAAAACATTACTTTTCATTATCAAATAAAACCTAATGCAACAAATAAAGTGTCACAAAAATTCGATGCAAATTTTGCTACCCGTGAGAGTTGCTAGTTGCGCTTCCTTTGTGGGTATAAAACGGTCAACACGGGTTCAATGTGGGTCATTCGCTATTCAACCGTTGAAGAGGACACACGCACAGATTTTGATGGATACCACAGCTGATAAAGCCGCTCAAGTGGTTGCACTACTGCAATCAGGGGTGCGGCAGTGTGATGTCGCCCGGCAACTGAACCTGAGCCGTTATTCCGTTCGAAGAGTGTACCAGCGCTTCATAGAGACCGGTGGCTATATCCGCAGACACGGTTCGGGTAGACGTCGCTGCACTTCGGAAAGAGACGACCGGTTCGTTGTGTCGAACTCTTTGAGAAATCGTTTCTCCAACGCTGTTGAGTTGCAACAGCAGCTCCAGGCAGTTCGCAGACGCACCGTAAGCGTATCTACGGTTAGAAGAAGATTGAAGGAGAAGAAGATAGCGGCCCACAGAGCTGCTACGGGTCCAAAATTGACTGCAGCGCATCGGCGAGCCCGCTTGCAGTTTGCTCGTGACCACGTCGATTGGACCCTTGAGCAGTGGAGAGCTGTTCTCTTCTCAGACGAGACGCGAGTGTGTCTTTTCTGCAACGACCGACGGAGAAGAGTATACCGGAGGCAGGGTGAACGTTTCGCCCAAGCCTGCATCCAGGAGACGGTGGAATATGGTGGCGGATCCTGCATGTTCTGGGGCGGTATGTCTGCTGCCGGCAAAACCGACCTTGTCTGCGTCTCCCGGACTGGAGGTGCTCGCGGACAAGGGTCGCTGACTGCTCGCCGCTATGTCACTGAGGTCCTGGAAGTGCATGTGGTCCCCTTTGCCGAATCTTTTGGCGAGGGGTTCACATTAATGCACGACAACGCTCGCGCTCACACTGCAGGCATCGTGAGCGACTTCTTGCAGAGGTCCCAAATCTCTGTGATGCAGTGGCCAGCGCGAAGTCCGGATCTGAATCCTATAGAGCACCTCTGGGACCATCTTAAACGTAAGGTTCGATCTCGGGATCCAGCTCCTTCGACTCTACAGGAGCTCCAAGACGCGGTGATTGAAGAATGGGGGCTTATCCCTCAAGAAGAGCTCCTGAAGTTGGTGAGGTCCATGAGGGACCGTATGGAAGCCGTGATCAGGGCAAGGGGGGGTAACACTAGATTTTAAGTTAATTTTAAGACACTTTTTGTACATTTTTCTTTGTAAATTATCTGTTGTTAATTAGGACTTAATTAAGGATTTTTATTATTTTATTAATTTTAATGTTGTTTGTATAATTATAATTAAACAGAAAGTTAAATTTAATTGTTTTTTGATACTCCTTTTTGTTACCTTTCTAATGATACCCAACACTATCCTCTACATAAGGTTTAAGAATTTTTAAAGATGATTTTTAAAAGGTGCGATTTTTTTGACGCCGAGTGTAGGTTTGCGCCGTGACTATGCTTGGCGATTTATTGTTGCAGATGTTACGCGGGCGATAGTAGGGGTGGATTTTTTATCCTATTATAATTTAATCGTAGATGTTCGTAATCAACGCTTAGTAGATACTAATACTACTCTTTGCACCGCGGCTTTGCTTGCAAAAAATTTAAATGTCTGTTCGGTCAAGGTAATGTCTGGCGACATGGCTAATCATCGCATACTAGCTGCATACCCTGACATCACTCGCCCTTCTGGCTTACACAGCACAATTAAACACAGCACAGTACACCATATACGGACTACACCTGGACCACCAGTAGCTTCCTCACCCCGTAGATTGGCACCGGATAGGCTTAAAATTGCTAAGGCCGAATTTGAGGCCATGTTGCAGATCGGTACCTGTCGGCCGTCGGAATCATCATGGTCTTCTCCACTTCATCTGGCACCGAAGAAGGATAGTGGCTGGCGTCCTTGTGGTGACTACCGCATGCTGAACGCAAGGACTATCCCAGACAGGTATTCAATACGCCACATACAGGACTTCGATTATAACCTGTGTGGCTGTACAGTCTTCTCTACAATAGACCTGGTAAAGGCTTTCAACCAGATCCCTATTAATCCTGAGGATATTGAGAAGACCGCCATACAACGCCATTCGGCTTATACGAATTTCCATTCATGACGTTTGGACTTCGTAATGCCGGACAGACGTTCCAACGCTTTGTCGATGAAATGCTTCGGGGGCTTGATTTCACCTACTCCTACGTTGATGATATTCTGGTCTACTCGAAAGACCAGAAGACCCAGGAGACCCACTTACACCAGGTATTTACTAGGTTGAAGGAATATGGTATGGTGATCAACAGAGCTAAGTGTGTGTTTGCAGCTCCAGAAGTGACGTTCCTAGGCTACCATATCTCTGCCGAAGGCGTCAAACCACCACCGGAGAAGGTAGAAGCCATTAAAAGCTTCCCTGCTCCAAAAACCGTTCGAGAGCTGCGCAGATTCCTCGGAATGGTAAATTTTTACCGCCGGTTTATCCCTCATGCTGCACAACATCAGGCACCTCTGAATGCACTGTTAGTGGGTTCAGTAAAGGGATCTCATCCCATTAACCTCTCTACTGATGAACTAGCCGCCTTTGAAGCTTGCAAAGAAGACCTGTGTATGGCTACAATGCTGATACATCCTGACAGCAATGCTCAATTGGCCTTGGTGACGGATGCTTCAGATACCGCTATCGGCGCGGTCTTGCAGCAACTGAAGGGTGGAATCTGGCAACCCTTGGGTTTCTTTTCTAGAAAATTGAGTCCAGCTCAGGTCAAGTATTCTCCTTACGATTGCGAACTTCTCGCCATTTATGAGGCAATCAAGCACTTTCGTCACATGATAGAAGCGCGCAATTTTGTGATTTATAACGATCACAAGCCTCTGACATTTGCATTTCATTCTAGAAAAGAGAACTGCTCACCCAGGCAGTTTCGACATCTTGACGTAATATCGCAATTTTGTACAGATATAAGGCATATTTCTGGCAAAAACAACGTTGTCGCCGACACTCTGTCGCGCGTGAACGAAGTCGTTCAGCCGATAGACCTATCGAAATTAGCCACAGTACAAAATACTGACAAAGAGTTAAAACATCTTTTGTACTCCGATACTTCACTCTGTCTCAAGAAAATGAAACTGCCCGGAGCTGATGTCAGTATATTCTGCGATGTCAGAGGTGACATTATACGTCCTTTCGTCCCCACAGAAATGCGCCGTCAAGTGTTTGAGAGTTTACACTCACTAAGCCACCCAGGCACAAGTGCAACGGTCAAGCTTATCAGTGATCGCTTCGTATGGCCCGGTATTCGCCGTGACTGTAGGGAGTGGGCTCGTGCCTGTATAGCCTGTCAGAGATCCAAGGTCACTCGTCATGTGTCTGCACCTATCGGAACATATAATCTTCCATCAGCCAGGTTCAGGGACCTCCATATCGATTTGATTGGACCACTTCCCTTATCTCAAGGTTATCGATATTGCCTCACCGCCGTCGACCGCTTTACGCGATGGTCTGAGGCAATACCGTTGCAGGACATCACAGCAGAGACAGTGGCAAAAGCCTTGCTCAGCGGATGGATAGCACGTTTCGGGTGTCCCACAAAAATCGTCACTGACCGTGGAAGGCAGTTTGAGTCTGCATTATTTAAATGTCTTTCCCAGATTTGCGGCTTCCAACACAGATGAAACACTGCATATCATCCATCATGCAATGGATTAGTGGAAAGGTTCCACCGGCAACTGAAAGCTGCCATAACCTGCCACGCTGATAGCAGTTGGGTAGAATCTCTCCCTCTCGTGTTGCTCGGGATTCGTAGCACCTACAAAGAAGATTTAAAATCTTCTGCGGCGGAGCTGGTATATGGCGAACCATTGCGCTTGCCAGGTGATTTTTTTCAATCAGACGACGATGAAACGGTTGACATGACAGATTATGTCGCTCGTCTACGCAATTTTGCAAATAAGCTGCAACCTTCCCCAGCATCACGTCATGGCGCGCAACGATCACCATTTATTTTTAAGAACCTAGCCACGGCTTCTCACGTCTTCCTGCGTGATGACGCAGGAGCCGGCTCCTTCAAACCAGCTTATACCGGACCCCATGAGGTTTTACAACGGGACAGTAAGGTTTTCAAACTGGCAGTTAACGGTAAGTTTATCACGGTGTCAATCGACAGATTGAAACCTGCCTACATACTGCGTGAGTCAGACACAATTCCTCCCACACCTCAACCATCAACTCACACTCACCACCACTCGCCCACACACTCAACAACAGTATGCAATGACGCACCCTGTTTCCAATGACCTTCCAAGCAAAACATCTCGGTCAGGTCGAAGAGTAAGATTTCCGGACTATTATCGCCCGTAGGACGGTCTCTGGAGGGGGGTGATGTGGCGATATAATTATATAGCCTATATAAGTGTATGTAAATTGTAATTTTAGTTTTACATACTATATACATACATACATAATAAAATAATAATATATACGCACATTATATATATATGTACTTAATATAAATACTTTGTATTGTTAAATATAATTTAGTGATGTAATTTTAAATTGTAAATGTCACGCACGGACAAACAGATTTTATGTGTTATACGTAGTTCTGTGGAATGCGCGCGGGCAGGTGCAGGGAACCGGTTGGCGGCCGGCTCACCCGCCGCCGTCCTGCGCGCCCCTTCCCCCGCTCGAGCGCGGAGCTCACTCGACAAGCGATCGCAAGGCAGTCACGATTAACTCGCTTGACGCACAGCCGTATCGCTTTAACGCTCGCTTCCCACTGCTTACGCGCCTACAATATTAGCCTTAGAATATCGCTCGCTGATAAACCTTTCGTGTGCTTATGTCTTTCTGCCTTCTATCGCTATAAACTTCTATGCTGTGCCTTCTTTCTGTTTGTACTCCTTCTATCGTGTGTGTGTGAATAAACTGTACAGTGTCGTAAACGGACTAATCATTTAACTCCAGTTACCCACCGTAACTCAACATCTGTTACTCCACACTTTAAAGTTTCTATTCACTCGCATGTCCAATTAATTTTACTTGATCAATGTCAAAAGAAACTTTAATTATATGTGGGCATTAAAACTCCTAGATGTCAGTAATTAGCTAACTAGTAACAAACACAATATGTAAGTAAGTAAGTACTACAATTTGACTGCACTTGTTCACCCTTTATGTAATTGTTATTGTAAATGAAAATTACTTAAACTGACATTTTATTGTAAACGCGTAGCATGTAACCTAATACTTCGATCACTGTAATTAGATACTCTTTTCTAAATATTCTGTCTGTATCGGGTCACCGAATCATGACTAACAACCTACCACACATTAATATAAAACCCTGTTTTTCTTTTAATAAACGATCACTCAAGAATCGACTTTCGTAGCTATTCCATTGTCCGACGCCCCACATTTCAAACGCACCTAAACTCTAACATATAAATTAACTTTACTGCACTGAATAGCTTTACTTAAATAGCCTATTTTGTTATCATTGTTTACTATATAAATGTGGATAATCTTAGTACGTAATCAATATCAGATTTGCAATGTCCTTTTATCCATACTTAATACTATTAGTTACTCGTAATGATATTTTGCGATTATAACGCTCAAACGAAGATAATGAAACGTTGAAACTAATTAAATTGTTTGCAAGTTGCATTTGTGCTGTTGTCAATTTGAGTGTTCAAGTCTACCCACCCAATGACTTTATTTTTAAATATCTTGTTTTTTTTTTTTATTATTATTTTTTTATATTCTAGCAAGATTTATAAATTATTTAGCAAAATTTCAAAATCATCACACAATTAAATTAAAAGGAGTCTTCAACGATAATTTTTTTCTGAATTTTTTTCTTTAAGTTTATGCTTATCGACTTACTTCTTGTTACATTAGGAAAACCTGTAATTGTCCTCGATTTAAGTTAATACTGCTCAATATGAATTGTTTGTAAATGCTGTTGGTTTTCTGAATAAAATAAGATAAAATGTCAAGTCAAACGCACTAAACCAATAGTAGCCGGAGTAGGCATTTAGAACAAAGGCCTTATTCCTCGATTAAGAATAAAGTGTATCAACCGATAATCTAAACACACACATATTAACAATGTATCGCTAGATCATTAAAAAGTGTATGTATGTCACTGTAGTCGGTCATTGACCCTAGAAACACAACTAAAATTTTTCTGTTATTTTGACAATTAAACCATTTATGATCCTATAGCCTTAACTTGCAGAACGTCTTTAAAGCACAATGTCTAAATTCAATGTCTAAGTTGTAAAAAGTATAAGAAGCAAAACCTCTAACACAGACTCATATGGATAATTAAGTAAATCAATTAAAAATAAAACCTTTGCAGGGACCCGTTAGCGACCTTACTTGAACCAAATATCTATGCGTTGTCCTTTCGCAGAGGGGTCAAAATTAGGGAGATATTCTTGTGATCAATAGTCTTTGACATCAATGCCCCAGAAGGTGATGGCTGAGGTCCGACATTACTTTTAATTGATTTGACAATATCTATCAAGTCCTTAGTAGAAAAATATGGTGTACGTGACCTTTTTTCCTTCGGCGCGGAGTCCTCGCGTTGTCGTCGGCCCGCCCTCGGCGTAGCACTGCGACTGCGCTTACGGAGCCGCCTGCTCTGGCTGCGGGTGCGTCGACGACTGGCGCGGCTGCGACTGCGGCTGCGACTGCGGCTGCCCCTCGCGTTCCGGTGCGGTCGATCTTCACGCCTCGAAGATGTTTTTCGCGTTCCCGGTACAACTCGTGCTCCAAAGCCTGTAACCGCCTTCGCGTCTGCTCCAACTCGGTCTCCTTTCCTCGATGGTGCAAACTTCTATTAATCCTTCTGGACCTGCTACGGCTGCG
Source organism: Scoparia ambigualis (assembly GCA_963921215.1). Classification (NCBI taxonomy): domain Eukaryota; kingdom Metazoa; phylum Arthropoda; class Insecta; order Lepidoptera; family Crambidae; genus Scoparia; species Scoparia ambigualis. The sequence goes on from OY992524.1 coordinate 25,236,489, forward strand.
TGTTCGACTACGATCTGCCCCAGTAGCAGCAATTGGAGTATGCCGCCGTCGCTCGCTTCCACGTTGACGTCCAGTCTCATTGTCCATAATGTTAATCTCGTCGTTCCAAAAAGAGAAGAAATAGTATAAATTAATGAAATTGAATCATACAGTAAACTGCAGGCTCCTTTTTTCTATAGTAAAGATCTACAAGCTATATGCTGGTGTTGTTACATCTTGAAACATAAATCTTAATAAAAAAATTTCGACATGCGTTTATGACAATTATTGACACGGATTTTTCAAATATCGATTTTTCTCGCAAACGGTGCGTCGTAGCGCAAAACTAAGCGAATTTTGACCCCCCTTTATAAAACCCCCTTGGTGGTATGGTAGGCATCTTTATGGATATAAGCTTACCTAAAAGGATAACCACCCGCTCGCAGAAAAAAATCTCATATTGAAATAGCGGCCATTTTGACTTCCAGACCTCACAGCACACTTGTCGGATTGATGACCAAATCTATCACAAGTGAGACACTTTATTAAGGGATGCCCGCGTCCTTTACAATTATGGCAAAACCAATCAGAATTAATTGCCGCTGTCGAGTTAGGTCTTCTAAGTCATTGTTACTATCACATGTTAATCCATCCCCTTGTCTGTCACGAAAACTCCGGTACTCCGTCCGGTACTACGACAGCTGAGCCACAGTGAAATATAAAAGTATTCAGCATTACGTATGTCCTCTCACCATTCGGCCGAAGTCACGCGCTGCGCGAAATCTAAGCCCATTTCGTAACCTAACGTACGCGACCGCGCCGCTCTGCTTCGTCCGCCCGGACTATCGCGTCCTCGGACCAAATATAATATTTGGTCCGAGATCGCGTCTGTCTGTCAACGGACGCATTCTCTAACTGTTCGTCGAAATCACAGATAGTGGTCGAAATCATAATTTGGTCTTTATTCTATGCTCTATGTAATGGAAGCTAATTCATTTCAATAAAGTTCTTATTGTCCATCTATGTACCTGCATGACCTAGACCAATTTACTTATTTTTATAATACGATATAGCTCTGTAGCCAATCTGTAGGTGACAAAGAATCCCAACAAAGAATCGTTCTGAAGATTTCTAGATCTTAGAAATGCTATACATCTTTTAAACTGAGCGTAAAATTGCACCTCTACAAAACGAAGTTTTGGATCCACTTATCTTTTTAACCCGCGTTCGTAGCGCCGGACTCCCGATGTGCTGCACCACGCTACGCAGACGGCTCGCCTCCGCCTGCTCCCCGTCCTCGTCGCCGTCGCCGTCACAGCAATGCACCGGCGATGTCCACAAACGGCAGCCCTCGCCAGACACAGGCACGGCGACCAACAGCGCGGCGTCCTTCGTCGTTCCCATCTTACTCCATTATCTGACGCTCGATTACAAAACCAAAACTTGTATTAGTTTCACGCTTAAACCAAGAATATGAAAGATATCTCGGAAACGGGGCGTCCTAGCGCGAAACGGACAAAAATTTCGTTACCCTTTTAGAAACCCCACTAGGAAGTCTATGAAGTCATGTGAATCAATGGTTTTACAAAATTAAATGCAACATTAACTGTTTTAGGAAACACTGGCAAGCTAATTGAATTGCTAAATTACATATTTTGAAGCCGGTACCTGGACAAATTTTGGCCGGTGATCGGTCAATGACAAACATGTTTAAGTTTTAATTGCTCAAGCAACTCTTTGGTACAAAGAAAAGAAATGCAGGCAAGAAAAAAAAAAGATTTAATCAACTTTCATCATATAAATGGCTACCCTTTTTACCGATATAGCTTGTAAATTCGACTTGCAAATCAGCATTGTAGCTAGTACAATGCATATTTTATTCAAATCAGCATTGTAGCTAGTACAACGCACACTTTATTCAAATCGATTAGTCAAGCCTGTGGGGTGGTATTTCAAAACTATTTGTTTAAAATGTAGATTCAATGTTAATGTTCATATTTTAACTATACCTTACAATTTTTATTTTATTGCAACCGCAATAGCATTAATATCAGTGTAGAAGGAAATATACGTAGGCGTGTACTTACGTTTGGTATCCCACTTCTGAAGTATAATAAAACTTGGGGTCTCAGGTTATACTTCCAATAAAACTCAGTTTACAAGACAACCACGTGTATTCTCTCAGAGACGTCCGTTCTGTACAAAAACTCAAAACCCAATCCCCGCTCTCCCATCGGCCAAGTGCCGCCATCTTTTTATTTTCCCTCCACTTTTACAAACTGACATTGACAGACAGCCAGTATTGCCAGTCGGCAGAACAAAATCATACCTTTTATTGATTTTATGTTTCTAACGCATACAAATCAAATAAATTAACTTCAATTTTATAAAAAACCCTACACAAGATGAGAACAACCGGAAATAATATGTCGGAGTGATTCTCCCGGACGGCGGCATGCCCGACAGATGTCGACCGTACCGTCCCTCATAATATATTTCCGGTAGTTATTCGTCTTGATAACTTCATCTTCAATAGCACAGACAAAACCTTCGGTTTCCCCAAAGAGGTCACCGAAACGTAGCCAGTTCATCGAGGCAGGCAAATCTACATCAGGCCCAGTTAGAGCCCGATAGTAGCGCCCGTGTAGCACCTTGCTCTTCCATATGTCCTTGCGATCGAGAGTGCTTAGCACCACTGGTTTGCGCCAGTTTTCTGTTGCCAAGGAGAGCGGCGTAAAGTGTCTATCAACTGCCACGACATCCAAATGCATCCCGCACTCACTGTTAAGGAAATAATCCCTGAGACTGCACACCTCACGGTTATGTAGGTCCTTGGCATTTAAAAAGCCGCGACCCCCACATCTCCGCGGGATGTACAGCCTCATAACAGATGAGCGCGGGTGTAACATTCTGGAAGTCGTGAGCATTTGACGGACTCTTCTATCCAAGGCGTCCAATTCGGTCTGAGTCCATCTTACTATGCCAAAGGAGTATGTGAGGAGAGGCATGACCCAGCCATTAAAAGCACGCGTCTTATTGCCACCCGATAAAAGACTGTTAAGTACTTTTCTTAGGCGGCAAAAGAATCGCTCCCGTAATGACTGTTTTATGTCCCCATCCACAACACCCAAAGACTGTGACATACCAAGATATTTATATGTTTCAACTTCGTAGAGAGATCTGAAGTTTATCGTTTCGGAGAGTTGTAAATTGGTTGAATTTACTACTCTCCCACACTGTACATGCATAACCGCACACTTATCCACACCAAACTCCATCTTGATGGCACTGCTGAAAGTCTCAGTAATTTTCAGCAGTTTCACCAAGTCTTGGCAGTTTGTTGCGAGTAATTTGAGGTCATCCATGTACAACAAATGCGACATAACTTCACCCCCTCTCCGCAGTCGACAGCCTAACCTTGAATTTCTCAATAAAGTACTGAGAGAATTCAAAGCTAGGCAAAACCATAAAGGACTCAGACTGTCGCCCTGGAATATGCCACGCTCTATCCTTATAAGATCCTTCGTGGCAAAAACACTATCTCGACATCCTGGTTGACACAAGACCGTGGTCCACTGCCGCATACATGACATCAAAAAGGATTTTAAAGTTATATCAATTTTATATAACTCTAAAAGAGTGCCATTTACGACACCCAAGGGATTGGATGGAAAGACTTCCTACTTTTTACATACCTATATTTTGTCGATTCAAACAGCGGCTTCTTGTTCAATAATTACTTTAAAAGTTTAAAAATAAATATGTCTAGTTTTAGTAATGAAGAACTAAACTTTACAGTCTACACCACCTGAAATAATAAGTAAAGCACAAAATGTTATTGACAGCCTATTACCATCTAAGTCCAAAGAAAAATACATGTTGGCATACCAAAAATTATACACTAGAAAAGCAACAAAAACACGCTGTAATTTTCAGAAAATGTGTTTTCCTCGCAAATATAATATAAAACGTCGTATGACATACCTGCGCTTTGATAATTACAGCCTCTGCTTTCTTGTAGCCCTCGCCTGCGTCTCGGGCTAGCAATATCGCCTCTGCTGTAATTTTCAACTTACCGCACTTATATCATAATGTACTATTACCGTACCGTTTCACGCCTTGCTTAAAAGACCCGGGACTATAGAAGCTGTGAAACACATGCGCCGGCAGAGAATTCCAAAGCCGAATGATCTTACAGGGGAAGGACTTGCCAAATTTTTTGGTACGAGTGATAGTCTGCACAGTATGATGGTGGTTCCTAAGACCAGCACGTGTAGTCCTCGGACAGGAACGGAGAGGGTGGGATTAGATCAAAAAGTTCTTCAGAACACTCTCCATACTAAATTTCGGTAGAAGACACTGAGAGAAACCAATGTCTCTACGCAGCTACGGTCCCCAAGAGAGGCTGTAACCTCAGCATCTCTAATAATGCGTATCGCTCGCCTTTGCAATCTATCAAGTGCATCGATGATTTATTTAGCGCAGCCGTCCCATAGATGGGAACAATACTCCATACTCGATCGCACCTGAGTCTTGACAGCAAACAGCGCTGCTTGGGAATGAAAAACCGCCTTACCTTATTGAGAATACGTCCAAGTTACGGGAGGCAGTTAAAATAACACTCTCGATGTAGCATTTTGGATTCAGTTCCTGGCCGGTGTCCATGCCAAGAATGCTGAGGTCCATTGAAATGGGTAAGGGAGAGTTCTGAAGAGATAGGGACGAGGACTGACGAAACAAAATGGCGGAGGAGTCAATACGCACGAACAACGTGTAACCTGCTTTATTAATTTAATCTTTTTCAACTACTACAACAACAACTATAGTTCTACTTAAATAGGTCTAGCAGAAATTATTAGTGCCTAGTGCAAAAAAAGTTAAGAGAGAAGTGAACTTCACTAACTTGTTTGTATGTAGTGAGATACAAAGGCGTTACTTTTTGACCGTGTTCAATCAAAGAGATCATTTCGAAGAGGCGTAATTGGCATTATTATGCTATATTGTAAATAATGTAACTGTTTATGAATGCAATCAATTTTCGTTTCCTTGTGTGAGAGGGTAGTAGCACCTTATGTGGTTATCGGTGTACCGTCCACACAAGCGATTCTCGGCGCGCTCCAGCATTCCTCTGACTGTCATACGACAGTTGCAAATTCACCGCACCGCTGAGCTGAACGCCCGCTCGTTCGCCCGCCGCCCGCCGCTCGCTGCCCGCGCGAGTCCTTATCGTTCGCCACCGCCTTAGCTAGCTGCCATAATCCAGGGTGCTGAAGACGCCGATTACCAGGTTAGTGTTGCTGCTTATTTCACGCAGGGGAACACTTGGAGGCCGTAACCGTCGCCCTTGGCTTCCTTCGTTCAAACTGCCCCTTATATTTATTTATATATGTGATAACTGCCCCCGCTCATACAGTCCACTGCGCCTAGCATTATTTACCCGCCCTCCAGTAAAACGGAGACACCAAAAATTTTGGTCCATACGCCGGATTAAACCCAGTTTTTATTTATTTATTTACCCGATCCGCTTATAATTATATTTATTTATCACATATTCAAATATATATTTTTAAATACGCCATCGCATTTATAACTGCATGTTCAATAGTCGTTATTTTCTAGCACATACCTACCCACATTCCGTGGTAGGGGGCACTTACCCACCTCTAAATTATATAACTGATTTTAATCAACCGCGCTTATAGCACATTAATTGTTTCTTCGACTACAAAATGGCAGTCGAAGAAGCAAAATTAAAATTAGTCATTGCAAAAAAGCAATCGATTTATAAACGCGTTACCAAGTTATATGATCTTTCTAAGTAATTGGTGCCAGGCGTCGTCGATACTAGAACTAAATCTGAGTTTATGGCGATGTCATCTTACTTAAAAAGTTCAGTTCAGCTCGTTCAGTTCATTCAGCAGCACAACGACCTGCACGACGTGGACGACCACCGCTGCCGGCACGCTTGGGATCAATGGGGCAATCGGCTCCGCGTACGACCCCCGTTACCGGTGGTGTAGTGCGCCGCGTGCGATGGACTCAACAAATAAATGAGAACTGCATGCGCGCCTACTATGGGGCAACAGAGGGAGGAACTAACCTTACTGCGTATCGTGTTCGGCTGCCGCTTTGTTTCAGACCCTTGAACCGACCATCAACGTGTCTGTCCAACGATTGTCGGATCAAGTGCGGGTGATCCAGCGTAACAACTTGCTGGATCAGTCAGCACTTGATCGGCTACGCCTGGAGTCACTACGTATTTGTGCGGCTTCTTCTTCGGTGCACGATCGGCCTGTCCCACAATTACCGGCCGTGACGCCGGTTTTGGTGGCGCGAGTAGATCCGGTACCCGACGATGAAGATTTCATAAATACGAATGTAAGTACATAGGCGAATGAGCAAATGAGGAGCGCTTTGAACGATGCCATTCTACAGTATCGTGACACGCGTAACTCTAGGCCGCTGTTCGAGCCAACTGGCCGACGATTAAAAACACTACCGGCGCCATCTAGCGGCTCGATACGGCAACCGAAGCCGGCGCACAAACGCCGTGTCGGGGGAGTGCCTGTGGTCGCTGACGTGACGAGACATTATTCCCCGCTTAGCGCGCGCGCGTGTGACATCATACCCGTTACAACCGAGGCGCCCTTTCTGCCGCGTTGAACATTGGCGACCCCTAAGAACAATTTGTGAAGTGACTGTCTGCTGTGCCGTGATCGTTAAGTCCACTTCATCGCCCTGCCCGTGCTTTGCCCAGCTCGTCTCCCGGTACATGCGATACCGTCCAGCCTGCTCCCGGTAAGTCCCTTCTCTGCTGTATTTGGCGGTGTCTTCTGACCCGCGCATACATGTTGGTCCATTCGAACCGTTAATAATAAATCGGCGACCTAACCCGTATTTCTTTACACCATAATTTTGTGACCTGTACAATCTGCTCATAAAGCTGCAGTCCGCTTAAAATAATATTTCCTCATATCTCGTAGTTATCACGTACTTTCATTTTAATTTCTAATTTCTAAATTTCATTTCCTAACATTTATAATTTCATTACCATACAGTATCTTTTCTGCACGATAATAGTCGTTGCTAAGCCCGGGCAAATTTATTATTTACCTACCTACCCAAATAAAAGTTCGTGTTACCAGTATCCGATTCGTGCTAACTCCAAGTTATTTACGCTAACAAGTTTAGTGATTTTCATGGTTGATTTTATTATTGCCATTGATGCTCCGAACAATATTATTCGTGTGTACAGTATTGTTGTATGTATGACTGACTTACGAGCGTGTTCACAATGTGCTTAGAATAATACGTACGTAGTACTTTTGTGACCGGACCGCTAATATCGTGTGATCGTTCAATCGTTCATGTGAAAGTATCCAAACTTACCCTCGTCTGCGCAATAGCTATCGAAATTATATTGTGACTGGTATTATTATAACAAGAGATGGTTCGTAAGATAGTTTTTTTCCCTTTGTCGTTTCGGCTGCAGTAATTCAAGTGTTTATTATTTATTCTTTATCTTTTTGTGTTAAATCGGCTCAGTTCTCGTGCATGCTCACCACGCGTGCCAAGTAGTGTGCTTTTATTTTTTTTTGGTCGTGTTAATTTTTATTTTTTTTTGTTTTTAATTTGTGCCTTTGCGATCAGCTCATTCTTTGTGCGTGCTCACCCAATGTGCTCAGTGTTGTTTTGTTTTCAGTTCAGTTTTGTTTTAACCGCTTACAATTATTTTTTTTAAGTCTCGCTTGACGACTACTTGCGTGCGTCGCCTTCGCTTCTACACACGTTTGCCCACCTGTGGGACATGTACGGCGTGCTTTAATTTTTTTTCTCGTGTTAATTTATATTTTTTTGTTTTTAATTTTTACCTTTGCTATCTGCTCACTCTTCGTACACACTCCCAACGTTTGCCCACTTGTGGGACACGGATACGGAGTGTCCCAATTTTTTAATTAATTTTTTTTTTGCTACCGACTCATTCTTCGTGCTCGTTTCCGCTACAGGTCTGCCCAACTGTCGGCTACGTACAACGTATCCCACACTTTCTTTTATTAGTTTTTTTTTCTTTTCCTTTTTTCCTCACGTTTTCCCGGCTAATTGGATGAGCCTCCATCGCTTACGCATGCGCTTGCCCACTAGTGGGCTACGGATGACTGATTTTTTTTTACTTTTTTTTGTCTTTTCCTTTTTGCGGTCGGCTAATCTTACGTACGCGCGTTCAATAAACACAGGCATACACATACACATGCGTTTGCCCACCCGTGGGCCAAATACAAGGCGTCCCAACTAAGTTTTTATTTAGTTTATTGTGTTGCATTATTTTTAGCTCATTTGCCCTTACCTTGGTAAACAAATACGTCCAGCCCAACTGTAAAATATATACAGGGTGTAGTCCTTTTTACTGCCTTTTAATTTTTTTTATTTTTTTTTATTCATTTTTTGTCTCCTTTTAATCATCGCGATGCCGACCAAGTCACAAGCCGCGATATTTAGGGAGGCCGTTAAAGCTATACACCAGCTCCTAGAGGTGGGGTCACGGATCATTGCTGGCGACACCAAACATTCCATAACGAAATTTAACGTGCGTTTCGCACAAATACAAGGCATTAAGGAGAAGCTGGAATCAGTATATTACAGCATTCTTGACGAGGTGAACTTAGACGAGGAGATTGAGAGGACATACACTGACAACCACACAAAAGCCTCCGGGGCGTACCTGGGGATACTTATGGCTAGGGAGGAAATCTCACCCTCTTCCACGTCGTCCCCAAACCATAGCGCTCAGCCCAGTTTCGGCGTCAATACGCCCACAGCCGTTCTCCCCAAGATAGCGCTGCCCAGGTTCAGCTCAAAAGTAGAGGACTGGCCTTCCTTCATTGCGCTGTTTAGGAGTCTGATTGACGACATGGCGACCATGTCTGACGCAATCAAGCTCCACTACCTCTTCTCGAGTCTCAGCGGTGAGGCATTAAGTATGGTGTCCCACTTAAGGGTCACCAATGAGAATTTTGCCGTGGCCATGGACATCCTCACCAAGCGGTACGAGAACCGCCGGGTTCTCATCAATAGTTTCGTCGACATGATCCTGGGGCTGCCAAGCATCCACACGCGCTCTAACATCCGCACACTGTTCCTCACGCCACACATATCAGCTCAGTGTGCCCTCAACAATTTAGATCTGCCTATAGGAGACGACTACGTGTTTGTGTCAATAGTGGTGCGGAAGCTCAAGAGCGAGCTCCGCACGCTATTTGAATGCAGGCACGGGTCTAGTAACACCCTGCCCACGTTAAGGGACCTCATCTCCTACCTCGAGGAGCACGCGCGCTGTGTGGAGACAGAGTTCTCCAACATAGCCATGACTCAACCCATCCAGCCCCAGCCCGGCCCTTCTCGTAGCCGCGCGCCTCCTCAGTTGCCCCATCGCACTTATGCTCAGATGACTCAGCAACAGCCCGACCATTACCGTGGCCACGCATGGCACGACTTTTGAACTTGCCATCAAAACCCACTTCTTTAAAAATTACAGGAGTTGGGAATCAGCACAAACATGAATCAAAAGCGGCAATAACGGCGGTATGCCGAGTCACTCACAATGATACTCCTACAATCACTGCCACAGCTCATATTTTAAAAAACGTCACTGGCTACCTTCCCTTAGAGAAGGTACCAAACATTTCCCACATGCTAGGCCAGCCACCCGTGTCATTGGCTGATCAGCTCTACCACACACCAGCCCCGATCGACCTCTTATTGGGGTCGGACGTTCTTGGCCAGGTGTTGGACGGGACTAAGGTCTGGTTGGGCCCGGGCAAGCCCATAGCCTTCGGCACGATTTTCGACTTCGCGTTGATAGGACCCATTGAGGACTTGTATGCGCAGCCGGCGCAGCAGGTTAACTCAGCTCACGTTGTCAGCTCACAACCAGACTCAGCTGAATCAGCCCAGGACATACGTCAGAGTCTGGAAAGGTTCTGGGAGTCTGAGGAGCCCCTGCCTCAACCTCACACTCATAATGATCCCCTGGAGGAACAATGCGAGGAAATCTTCCGCTCTACCACTACACGCGATCCCTCAGGCAGATATACGGTCGCTCTGCCCTTTCTAAAGGACGCCCCTTAACTGGATAAAACTCACCCTATCGCATTACGCAGATTCCTCAATATTGAGAAGAAGCTAGTGGCGAACCCGTCTCTGCGTTCTAAATACGTCGACTTTATGGCCGAATAGGTACATCGACTTAGGGCACATGGCTCCCTGTCACCCAAATACATTCGCCCATAAATCTCACTTCTACATCCCCCACCATGGCGTATTTAAGTCCTGACTTAAATACGCCATGGTCGGACAAGCTGCGCATTGTTTTTGATGGTAGCTGCAAAAGCTCCAATGGTGTCAGCATAAATGAATGCCTACACACAGGCCCCGCCCTTCAACAGGACATTGTTGACATCATCATGTCCTTCAGAACGCACCCAGTCGTTTTCAGCACTGACATCCAGAGGATGTTCAGAAATGTGCTGGTAGCCCCAGACCAGAGACGGTATCAGCTCATACTGCGGCGGTCCTCACCAGATCATCCTCTGCTCACCTACGCCCTCAATACAGTCACCTACGGCTTAAGATCAAGCCCATACCATGCAATCCGCACTCTGCTTCAGCTGACTGATGATGAAGGTCATCGCTACCCTAGAGCCGCTCAGGTTCTTCGCAATCATGACATCTTGTGTTAATAAGTCTACTAGACCTAGGCGGCTTTCAGCTCAGTAAATGGACATCTAACTCGCCTAAGCTGCTCGAGAGATTCCCCGACAACCAATGCGACATGCCGAAGGACTTCGACATGAACCCAGACTCCACGTCAATTAAGGTCTTGGGTATACAGTGGAGCCCTCAGTCAGACGAGTTCACCTACCGCATCTCTCTGCCCCCCATCACACATGTCACAAAGCGGTCTATTTTAAGCACCGTAGCCTCACTTTATGACCCAAACGGCTGGGTTTCTCCCGTTATCTTCCGCGCAAAGCTGCTGCTTCAGCAATTGTGGCTACTGAAACTGGAATGGGATGAGCCCACTCCCTCTGAAGTACAAACGGAGTGGCACCACATCTCAGAGGATCTGCCGCTGTTGTCTAGCATTCGCCTCCCCTTGGCACATTTGTGCAAACAAAGGCTCAGCTGCATACTCGCTTCACGGGTTCGCAGATGCCTCTGAAGCCGGGTTTGCCGCCGTTGTTTATCTCCATGAGCTCGATGCCTCCGGAGATACTGTAGTACACTTGATTTTCACCAAGTCAATCACAAGTCGCGAGTCGCACCAATCAAGAATCGCCTCACAATCCCCAAGTTAGAGTTATCGGCCGCCACCCTACTCTCCCAGCTCATGATCCGTGTGTCAGTTCAGCTATCCGCCCATATCAGTATACAATAACACATATGTTGGTCAGACAGTACGACAGTCCTGGCCTGGCTCAATACACCGCCTCACCGTCTTCAACCCTTTGAAGCCAACAGGGTAGTTAAAATAAGCTCAAGCTCACCAGAATGTACCTGGCGACACGTACCTTCCGAGCTCAACCCAGCAGATTGCGCAAGCAGAGGGATGTCTGCGCAATCCTTGTCAGCTCACGACCTATGGTGGTCTCCCACGTGGCTTAGACAGCCTTGTGAGTCTTGGCCTGCGATGCCCTCAGCTCTGGGCCATCACGCCCTACCAGGCCTTAAGCCCAAACACATCCCGTCACTGGTCACAGTACCCGGTCTTGACTTTGACCTGCTCACTCGGCTCAGCTCACTATACAAGCTCGTCGGAGTGACAGCTTGTCTAAAACGCTTTCTGCACAACTGCAGACACCGCCGCCGCTTACAGCCGGACATTTTATTATAGGCCGCCCACTAACGGCCCTTCCCGAACTATCCGTGGTACAGGCCTTTTCCCAGCGCTTCTGGACGCTGTGGACCCAGTCCTACCTCCACACACTCCAAACCCGCTCCAAATGGTTGTCTCCATCCTCCCCTCCTCGAGTAGGCGAAGTCGTCCTCATCAAGGTGTGGCCGGCTGGGCCTGCCCTTCTAAGACTCGTCAGGGGTGGGTCACAAAAAAAAAGATTACAGACTTCTTCATAAAAATATATTGTCTTGCCTCCTAGCCGCGACAATGACGAGTTAGGGAGATGAGGTACACTGGCCTGACTAAGGAGTCCACCTCTGCAGCTTCCAGGTATCCGTTGAAGTTGCCCTTCCTTCGTAAGATGTAGGTTGGTGGGTAGGTGGATTTCAATCGACGGGTCGAATTGCGTGACAATCTCTCGTCGGCGGCTTCTTTATACCGCCAATTCGGTAAGGGGGATCCTGGAATCACCAGTCCACGTATTAAGGAGGGCACTATTAAGGGGGACAAATTCCTAGACTCCCTAAGTCTAACCAGTAACCTCTAGGATTTAAAACACTAGGCAAAGCAGCACCAAGCACAATATAATAATTACTTAACTAAAATTACAATGCGGCACTAAAGGCTTTTTATAAAAATATGAGAACTCACCCCAGCGGGATCGAATCTAATTTAATATATTATTTAGATATCACTCGTACGTAACAGTCGTAACGGTAGAGAGCACAAAATTTGACACGGGCTTCGCGTAAGAACGCAGTAAGCAGTATGGCTGGCGAGTGAATCCGAACAAAGACGATGATTAACGAAAGCCGCGACCGCCGTAGGGATGCACAAGCGTCTTGTCGCGAATAATAACTCATTTCGACAATACCTTACTTTGAAGGTTCCGTATCTAATTTTTTAACTAATTGTATTAGATTAAATTCTTATATAAAAATCTACTTTACGTGCACTTAAAATGCAACGTTACAAAGGAGGACAACCTGCCTGCCCTCCAATGAAGACTGGGGCGCATTACTCGCACCCTGCCTGGGAAGGATGGCGTCGTGCGGGTGGTAGACCTGGACACCGCCAATGGACACCTCCGGAGGCCTGTGTTCAAGATTGCCAGGCTCCCTCTGGATGAGCCCACCCTGGGCCCCGGAGGATGTTCGAGCCAACTGGCCGACGATTAAAGACACTACAACCGAAGTCGGCGCGCAAACGCCGTGTCGGGGGAGTGCCTGTGGTCGCTGACGTGACAAGACATTATTCCCCGCTTAGCGCGCGCGCGTGTGACATCATACCCGTTACAACCGAGGCGCCCTTTCTGCCGCGTTAAACATTGGCGACCCCTAAGAACAATTTGTGAAGTGACTGTATGCTGTGCCGTGATCGTGAAGTCCACTTCATCACCATGCCCGTGCTTTGCCCAGCTCGTCTCCCGATACATGCGATCCCGTCCAGCCTGCTCCCGGTAAGTCCCTTCTCTGCTGTATTTGGCGGTGTCCTCTGACCCGCGGATACAGCCGCGTATACCTTGTTTGCCCACGAATAGGCATAATTTGGCGTTAATGAGTGCCTTGAACGATTTACTGGTTCCTTATCTTGGAACCAGTGAAAATTTAATTGATACCTACTCGATCCTTTATTGTGGGGCCATCGCGGTGTGTCGAGTTGCTCGTGTCAAATTCCAGGATTCTGACCGAGTACCGCGGCGAACCGGGACTGCCCCTGCTTGGCAATTGAGGATCGAGGCGCGTATCAATAGGTTCAGAACACTCATTACAAAGCTAATTTGCTTCAGAAATGGCAATAATCGGCCTCGCGTCATGCGATTCGTCACACAAGCCTTTGTCGGGACTCATGTTCGACCGGAAAACTATATAACTTGTGTGACGGAACGTATTGACTTTCTGAAGCAAAAAGTCTATGCATGGGCAAACCGTATACGTCGCTACAGAGTGCGTGTGGACCGATACCAACAAAATCGCCTCTTTCAAAGTGACCAAAGAAAAGTATGCAGACGTTGGGAAGGAGCTGATCAACGTGTGAGCGACGGGCAGCTACCGGATGTTGATCCCATGACTTATTTCTGGCGCAACATTTGGTCGGTGCCCGTCGAGCACACGGAAGGTGAATGGATGAGTGTTGTCAGTGAGGCGTATGAACCTATCGAGACCATGCAGCCTATTAATATTAGTACAGCTGACGTAAGTTGTGCGATCCGTACGGCCCAAAATTGGAAATGCCCAGGACCGGACGGACTGCACAACTTCTGGATCAAATGGTTTCGATGTTCACACGAGAGCAACGCAATTCCAAGAAGCCATAGAGCTCGGCTCACTCCCAAGTTTGTTGGGTTATGCCTCTGCTCACATACTCCTTTGGCATACTAAGATGGACTTAGACCGAATTGGACGCCTTGGATAGAAGAGTCCGTCAAATGCTCACGACTTCCAGAATGTGACACCCGCGCTCATCTGTAATGAGGCTGTACATCCCGCGGAGATGTGGGGGTCGCGGCTTTTTAAATGCCAAGGACCTACATAACCGTGAGGTGTGCAGACTCAGGGATTATTTCCTTAACAGTGAATGCGGGATGCATTTGGATGTCGTCGCAGTTGATAGACACTTTACGCCGCTCTCCTTGGCAACTGAAAACTGGCGCAAACCAGTGGTGCTAAGCACTCTCGATCGCAAGGACATATGGAAGAGCAAGGTGCTACATGGGCGCTACTATCGGGCTCTAACTGGGCCTGATGTAGATTTGCCTGCCTCGGTGAACTGCCTACGTTTTGGTGACCTCTGGGGAAACCGAAGGTTTTGTCTGTGCCATTGAAGATGAAGTTATTATGACGAATAACTACCGGAAATATGTAAAGTTTTAAACACTGAAAAAAGACGACAACCTCAGGCGGGAATCGAACCACGCACCTTCCGCATTCCGGGCAGCTGCCTTAACCACTTGGCTACCGAGGTCCATTCACTTATGAGGGACGGTACGGTTGACATCTGTCGGGCATGCCGCCGTCCAGGAGATTCACTCCGACATATTATTTCCGGTTGTTCTCATTTTGCTAACGGAGAGTATTTGCACAGACACAACCAAGTAGCCAGAATAATTCACCAGCAACTTGCTCTTCAATATGGTCTTGTTGAATCAGAGGTGCCGTACTATAAGTACGCACCAGCGCCAGTTCTCGAAAATGGTCATGCAACGCTCTACTGGGATCGCTCTATCATTACGGATAGGACTATTGTCGCTAATAAGCCTGATATCGTGGTGATCGACCGATCTCAGCGCCGAGCAATATTGGTTGATATCACCATACCTCATGACGAGAACCTCGTGAAAGCCGAGAAGGACAAGCTCAGTAAGTACCTTGACTTGGCTCACGAGGTTGCCGCCATGTGGGATGTGGATTCAACCATTATTGTACCGATAGTCGTTTCGGCACACGGCCTTATAGCAAAGAGCCTCGATCAACATCTAGAGAGGCTCTCGCTAAAATGTTGGATCAAGGGACAGATACAGAAGGCAGTACTCCTTGACACGGCACGTATTGTCAGGAGGTTCCTCACTCTGCAGCCCAACATATTTATAATATAATATTTTATATTATAAATATGTTTTTATTATATAAAATATTGTAAAAAAAATTATTAAGATGTATATTTAATAAAGAGAATTATAATAATAATCTCCGAACCTGCTTCTGGTGAACTGCAAATATATCCTTATACTGAAAACGCTCTCTCGACTTCTACGCTAGTAGGCTTAACCGTCAGGATATTATTACGTTCATAGTCGAGCGTCAGACACTGTCCTCTGATACCATCGGACTCAAAATACGCCAATTTTTTTATTTGCGGGATCCGCGGATCCGCTCTTTAAAGGTGCGGGATCCAGCAGATTAATAAAAGCAGCGGGATCCCGGGAGAATGCGTGTTCCCGTTTTGCGGGATGGCAATCCCTAAATGTAAGATTGGTTAATATTTTAGATTTAATAAAGTAAAAGTATGGGATACGGACCTCGTTATGTGGCTGTGTGTGAGGTAGTTTAGTTTATGTAAATATTATGTAAGAAGTGCTGCCGAAGAGCTAGAAAAATATGTTTGCTTTAGATAAGACTAAATGCAACGCATTCAAAATAGTAGATTGTTTTACAAGGGGCTAAAATGACCCATTATATACGAGGTAATTTAAAGTAAATACAAACCGAGTTTTAATGAGTTTTTAGCGCCGTGTGTTACACTATGTTTTTCACTACGAGTGCGAGAAAATAAAACAATCCATTACAATATGAATTGGTCTATTTTATCAAAAATTAACCCGTTAGTTGCTATAACGACACCCAAGGGAAGAGAAGGGTTGGTAGTATTATTTTGATGAGCCCATCGCCGCTCTATGCATACATCCAACAGCATAGAGCGGCGATGGGCACATCAAAATAATACTACCAACCCCTTTCTTTCCTTGGGTGTCGTAAAAGGCGACTAACGGACTAAAGACTGTACATACCTACATCCAACCGCATAGAGCGCCAATGGGCTCATCAAAATAATACTACCAACCCCTATCTTCCCTCCGATGTCGTAAAAGGGGACTAACGGACTAAAGACTGCACATACATCCAACAGCATAGAGCGACGATGGGCTCATAAAAATAATACTACTAACCCCTCTCTTCTCTTCGGTGTCGTAAAAGGTGACTAATGAACTAAAGACTGCACATACATCCAACAGCATAGAGCGGAGATGGGCTCATCAAAATAATACTACCAACCTCTCCCTTCCCTTGGGTCTCGTAAAAGGCCCCTAATGGTCTAAAGACTGCACATACATACAACAGCAAAGAGCGGCGATCAAAATAATACCACCAACCACTCTCTTCCCTTGGGTGTCGTAAAAGCGACTAACGGGCAAAAGGCTTTACCACCTAAGCACATGTGCAGACTGTGCAGTTGTTTCTTGCTGAAGCGTAGACTGTGTGGGCGTGGTCTGTGTTGTCCATAGATTCAAATGATTGCTAATTTTACCATAAACTTCAATAATAACTATCTCAAAAAAGTTGTTGATCTAAGTAAACAGTAATAAGTCGAGTCTTTATTCATGATTATTCTACTTAGGACTAAATACTTTTTCGTTTTTGTAGGCTCATTGTTATGTGACAGACAAAAATTTAAAAAAAAATACTTTTCCCCTAGGGCAAGAAAAGCTATTTTAGCCTCGCTCTAGAACGCTACAATGACGGTCTTTTTGAGTAAGAGGAGTGAAAACAATATTTTTGTATAGCACGTAGTCTTTCCAACGAACGATATGTAAGGTAACGTGCTACGAGATCTAGCGTGCTCCATGATTAATCGCGCCTGTCGAGCGCCCACACGCTTCCTAATTCATAGCGCGCTAAAAATATAGCGTATTTTTTAGCGTGCTAGAAAATAGTTTATAGTCTGTAGCGTGCTATGGTTTTATAGCCGTTTTGAACAACTCTAGTCTGTGTGTGGGGTCGGGTAGGGTAGTTCACTCAGACACTTACTCCAGCGTTGCCAGAATGTTACTTTTGTACCCTCTCAGGTTACTTTCATGTTACATGACTCAATATGTTACTTTTACGTTACTTTTAGGACTTAATAAAATAAAATATTGAAATAAGAAATATTTTCCAACATAATAAATAAATAGTCAAACGAAACGTAAGGAACTTTCGTTCGTCGTGTTGGCGAACTTCATTTTAGGCCATCGTCTATTTTCTTTGTCTTTCTCACACTTGAATATTTGATGATTAAACGAACTTACCTGTAAGTGAAGTTCTATCATAATTATACGAAGCGCCTCGTCCGAAGAGATTATATTATTGTTACATGTAGTACCGCATATTATGTGGCCAATCGTGCACTAGTTTAGAGTATTTCTTTGTAATTTTTATAATGTGGGTAGTCCTCTTGCTACGTGGTGACTACCATTACGCTCCTTCGTCATGTAGTTTAGAGTAAGATCCTGAAATCATTGATATACATTTCCTAAGAGATTAGTAACGGGATCGTTAGGGCGGGTGGGTTGTTACTAATCTCTTCGGACGAGGCGCTTCGTATAATTATGATAGAACTTCACTTACAGGTAAGTTCGTTTGATCATCAATTATACTTTGCGCCTCGTCCTTCGAGATTATATTATTGTTACATGTAGACTTTGAGAGTATGTGACAGAAATTGTATCAATGATACCACCTACGTATTAAATAATAATAAAATATATACTTATATACTTATGTAAGTATTTATATATTTTTTTGCAACTTAATGTATTTACTCATCTTGATCTTATTTTAACATTGTTTCATCAACTCATTTAATACGATGACTAAATAACGATCACTTAACGTTAAAAATAACCAATTTGTTATACCTATTTGTTAAACTTAATGTAGTTACTTCTCATAAATAAAGAACATGAATGTCTAACTCTGTGTATTTAAACCTTCTAATAATTGGTTATTAAATGAGCTAAGGGTACATCTTTAGCTTGGTGTGATGTGGTGTGGTGTGTGATCATCACAATATTATTTAGAATGATTATAATAAATATAGAATTGCATCGCCGCCGACGCTTACTTGTCCTGTGCCACATGAGTAAATTCATGTGCCTGTGCTGTGCGCCGAGGACACGGACGTGTCGATCCCTTCACTCACTTGATGTAGTTGTTTTATCCAGCGGCTAAGGTTTGCGTGCCGATTGCATTGTGCGGCTTTTTATACCTACACATCAGTTGGGTGGGTGCTACCAGGGTAATGCTACGCACTAGCGCCGAGCATCACGACATGAATCAGAAACAAACACAACATAATTTATTTTTCATATGGCTAAGTCTAAGTCTCATGCTTATTGTAATGTAGACGGCTGTCAAAATAGTGTAACTTAAGTAACTAATAGCATAAAGTAATAGTTTTATCTTTTTTCAAGTAACCGACGGTTAAGAGAAAAGATAAATATTATGTGTCTACCTACTTCTTGTTTGTCAATACAACTATTACAATTAATAGTTACTTCTGTATCGAGGAAACACAATATATTCAGGAAGTAATTATGTATGATTAGCGCGAATAGAATAGTTAATTAATTTATTAACCGCCAATTTCGTTACTATTCGCCTTGACTACTTAAATAAAATTCACCGTCGAATACCACAGGTCAATATATTAAGTAAGTAAGTATGGATGTTTTTTAATTTTATCTACTCTCATGTAGTGACTTCTCTCTAATGAGTTCCGAACTGTTAATGTTACTGCATTCTATCAGGAAGTGTAATACAAATTACTTTGCACTGAATTTTAAGCATGGACATATTTCTAAGTAATATGTTCACGATTTCAAGCAACTCTGATCTTATTGCACAAAATATCCCAATGGGTCGACATGCTGCTGCACCTCTGCAGGCCCCATTAGGATTAGAAGCAACTCTCGGCGGCGGTATTTCCGGACCGTTACGGCTTAGGGATCTTCAAGAAACGAGCCTATTTCCTTCCTTAAAGGCCGGCAACGCGCCTGCGATTCCTCTGGCTTTGCGGGTGTCCATGGGCGGCGGTAATTACTTTCCATCAGGTGACCCGCTTGCTCGTTTGCCTCCTTCTGCTATAAAAAAAAAAACTCAAATCGATGATAGAATGAATTTTAATCCTAATTCCGGCCCGCGCCGACATTTGTATAATTACTTATTTGAAAAAAGAGCATCACGAAAATAAGCATCCTAGAGCTGGTAGGATTTCAAATTGTTAATTCGATTAAAAACTTAGGTAAACAACCAATCGTCATTTCATTGGTATTCCTACTGCAAAAAATGTAAGTAGTTATATGTTATTAAACTTAACAAAAATAAATAGCTATATTGTCTGCAATCTATTATGTAGGCCACAGTAAGTGCCAGTAATTTAATGAGAGATTTCATAGTTCCTTTGTCAAACGATAACTCTACCTACCACTGACATAAGTGGTGGTGGTAATTTGTGTTCCTTATGTAGCTATACTTTAATAATGTAGCTGTCGAAGATAAAAGACGCCTAAAAAGAATCTATGTATTCTATCGTCCTTGGATGTAGGTCCTAATAGAAGTGCAAGGACTACTAAATATTGATATACCTATTGGGCGCCCTGTTAAAAAGTCCAGTTCAAAATTTTGTTTGACAGTAGGAACGGGCACCAATGAACATATTGGTGAACTTTTTTTTTTTTATTGTTTGGTCTCTGCCAAACCTACACCTACAATAGACGCGTTCATATTATATTGAAACTGGAAACGTAAAAAAAATTGAGGCTGTTGTAGTTGTTGTCTTGAAGAATAGGTAGGTCAAGCCTAAGTGAGACGTAGGGAAATGTAAGATACCTTCAAATTGACCTTACTTTAATTTATTAAAATTAAAATTATTTTCCTGCGAGAACTTTCAAAATTCCCGAGAAAGGATGGAAAGCATAAAGGCGTATTAGCCTTGAATACTGGAAGTATGAAGGCGTCGACAGCTGCTGCATCATGATCTCTATGGCACGAGATGTAGCAGGCTTCACACTATTTATTGATGCGGATTGCAAAAAGATCCAGCTCAGTGGACCTAAATAACAATGAGTTAGGTTTTAGTACGTAACGTCACCTATTTAGTTGATAATAATGATAATAATATTGTAAGGTGAATGTCATTTCAAGAAAAAATTAGGGCTACATTTATAACTTAGTAATTATAATAGTAAAAAACGATGATATCTTTCTAAGCTAAGCTTTACAAAGCTTAAGTTTAAAAGCGGTGTCGCAGATAACAAACAACGTCCGCCCCCAAAAAAGCAGAAAGGGTAGACAATAGAATAAGACATTTACAAGCAATAACAATAACCAATTTAAATACTAATGAGTAAATTGTATTTAGTTGAAGTAGGCAACTGCGGTTGATCTATCTACACGCAACAGAATCTGGCAGTCTGACAGGTCTACTGCGAAACATTTTGCGAAAAAAAAGAAAAAAAATAAAATATTATTATTAAATAGCTGATGTGCTTTTTTCGCTTTTCGTTTGACGAACTCCTACTAGCCTCCCTGTCCAGATAAGCTGCCCCCAATCGTTGAGACATTTTCGAAAGTCGTCATTTAATATGCGTCTCACTGAATTCCACCATTGCAAAGCCATCCGCAGTGATCTGGGGATATTTTTGGTGTGGAGAAGCCAGTATTCTATTGCAAGGCAAGCTGACACCGGTAATCCCCTTATCAAATTTCATAGTAGTGCGGGATGTTATCGTAGACTAAATGATAACATTTTTAAAACATCATGTTTTTAGAGTAACCACAATAATCAGCCTTGTCACGCGATTAGTCCTATTAAGTTTTAAAGAAGTTTGATAAACATTCTTACACATGTACACACTCATCAGCTTAGTTGAGTGATGCACAGACTACATAAGGATGAGTGATGAATATCTTGTGAGTAGTGATATTATTGGGAAGTCTGGCTCAAAAATCAACACAACCACGCTCACTTCGTTCGCTGCTTCACTCCGTTCCGCGGTTGTGTTGATTTTTAAGCCAGACATCCCAATAATATTTCCATAAAACCACTTTAGAACGATCAATCGATCGCTGCCTGATGCAAAAATTTAATAAAAGACGCTGATGTTTGAAATATTATTGGGATGTCTGGCTTAAAAATCAACACAACCGCGGAACGAAGTGAAGCAGCGAAATAAAATTAATGTTCCGTTCAACCGATGGCTATCATAAATAAAGCACGCAAATCTTCTGTCAAATAAAACTAAACTTACATGCCGTATGGTAGCCGCAACAAAACAGCACTTTCAACTCTCTATAGCACTGTTATTCATATTAATCCTTGAAATATTTAGTTTCTGTCCCAAAAAAGGGTTGTAAAGGTGTAGCACTACTACAAACTGTACATTAAGACTTAAAAAATGACATAACACAACACAAGCAATGCGCTTGACATCGACAACTACAATGATCAATTAACTCGATTCTGCTATGATCGCACTACGTAGCAGTAAAGCGAAGTTCACAACATGTAATTTATTTAGATAATATCAACCTATTTTTAAGCATATGGTAGGCATATTACGTTCGGTAAAAATAAAAATAAAGGATAACCTGTACTTATGCAGTCCCACTGCTGAGCAAAAGCCTCAATTATTGGAAATAAGTTGTCGCTATAATTTAGGAGTATGCGTATAAGCATTCACCACGATTACCAAATGCCGCTTGGTGATCACAAACCCATCGAAACATTATGATAAGTAAATATATTTTTTGTTCGATCGGGAGAATTGAACTCGCGACCTGATTTTGTGTAGAATTAAAATGATCAATATCATATTAATATGTTTGCCTATTTATTTCTCCACTACAACAAATCTGACTGCAATATATTTTTGTTTTGATTGAGAATATTCAAACTTTGCTCATAGTTTTAGAATAAATTACTGTAAGTAGTAGAATAAATAATAATAAACGATTGTATTTTAACGTTGTGCACTTGCCTTAATGTTGTATGTTACAGTCACTTGACTGAATATAGGTTTTAATGAAGTTATATAAAACTAATTTATATAAAACTAACATTTAATGTAGAAATTTAATGTATTTAGTTAATAAGACACATGTTGCTTAATGAGGATATAAAACATCATAAAAAACATATATTATTACTATCCTTACCTTAATTTATTATCAAAGTATGTTACACGATTTATTTATTTATAGGTTAAATAAATCTGATGAATAAAGTTGTTTTTAATGCAGACATTATTGAAATTTTATTTTATCACTTTTACTGTAACATGCAATGCAAACAATGCAAAAAGCCTCGCAGTGCGGGCGGGCTCATCCGCTCAGCTCGCCACCAGGAGCGCGATGTCAAGTAAGCACTTTTTGTGGGAACATGATTTTGCATTGCATAAGTGTTTTATTCATTGCGTTTGTATTTCAATCATTGCATTATTTCTAAACGTAAGGTAAGAATCGTAGAAACATCAACTGGTTCCGTGCACACCAAAAAACAATTTATGAGGATTTCAATATCTTTGCATCAGCCATTACTGCAACACGAATTTTTAGTTTTATCTAGATTTACGATAGTAGTAGTGTACAATTGAGAGCAAATATGTAAAATGTAACCCTTTTATCAGGTAGTGGTACCAGTGATAAATACTTTTACCTTTAATCATTCGAAAAAAAATGTCAGCCACTGACTATGAGTTGACAACAATTTAACATCTGCTTCTTAGCTTTATCATCAGCCTATAAACGTCCCACCGATGGGCACGGGCCTCTCACGTGGACAATAGCACGTGGGGTATTGGGCCATAACCCCCCACGCTGGTCCAATGCGGATTGGGGGGTTTTAACGACTGCCATCTTACGACAACAACCGGGACCAAAATATTCACCTACCCAACCCTAAAGACAATATGATGACTTGGTAATGTGATTAGGTAAAATACGAGCATGTTTTATTTAAATTTGCTGATTTAGAATTTACTTACATGCGAGTGAAATAATATGCGTTTGTGTTGTGTAGAAGAGCATAAGAAAAAACGTATATAATGGAGGTTTGATTGCTAGGTAATTATCAGTATTTCACTGTCGCTACTCCGCTCTACAAAGTGATCTGTCTTCGTGAAGTGAAGTGTCTTCGGAATTCAACAATTCACAACAAGTGTTTGTGTGTCGTTCCGTCGTTCCGTTCCACTCCCTGGCCTGCAGCTGCTCGACAAATTCGTCATCAGTCGCCTTCAGTCTTCAACAATTCGCATCAAGTGTGTTGATATAATGTTCGTAAGTTTTTTTTTATTATAATTTTTTTACGATTTCAATCTGGCGGCCGGGTGGTCGAGTGGGCAGCGGTCCTGACTACGCAACCCACGGTCCCCGGTTCGAATCCTGGAAGAGGCAAATGTTTGTGTGGTGAGCACGAGCATTTGTGACCGAGTCATGGATGTTTATTAGTATTTATGTATGTTTATCCGATATTCAGTCACCATAGTTCGGGCTATACTTAGTTTTGGGCTGAATGGTTAGTGTGACAACTATGAAATTTTTTAATTAATGTTTGTGTTTACTACCTATGTATTTACTACTAGTAGAAACGTATTGTATTGTTTTCTTGTTTGTTTTTATATCCGTTGGATATAATTTAGTGTTCAATTTATGATTTGTAAATTATATGACGTGTTACTCTTAAACTTGTATGTCACTCATAAATAGTTATGCAATTGCATAATATAAACCTAATTTACTAATTAGTGTTTTATTATTTTAGGTCTGAATCCCAGTACATCTCCCGTAAGCGCAACACTGCCGCTTTCGAGTCGGACGAAGAGTCCAACGTTGACGATTTGGACTTGGATGTCAACCGGTAAATATCTAATTATCTACACGATAAAACAATAAAGTGTGAACGTGCTAGCAGTATATTATCTTTATTTAACACTTTATTTCAATTATTTCAGATCTACAAAAAAAACGGCAGCGAAACCTAAAGAAAAAAAGGCATGTGTAACCAGGAAGAAATCATTGAGGTTAGTATTATAAAATGTAACAAGTTTATTTAACCGAGTCCATTGAACAACTTATTTTAATAACATTGTCTCATTGTCTTAAGGTACAATAAAGTTTGTGCGCAACTAAGGTGCAGCCGCAAGGCCCACAATCACTTGAATCACGCGCACTAAGGCGTTTGCAGCCCATGGGCTGCACATTAGTGCACACAAACTTGCTTTGCGGTGTCTTCTCTAGTTTATTGTACCTCAATGGTTATGATATTACTTTATTTGCGGTTTATACCGAGGTCAAGATTGTAGTGATAACTTTCTATCAATGATAGAGGCCTTTGTCCCGCAGTAGGTCAGTACATATATAGACTGTTTACTTTGCTATATTTTGTTTTACTTTTTGTTACAGTCCTGCTGCAGACGAAATTGCACAACAGTCACAAACGTCACAGTCATTGATTGCTGACCTCTTCGGCGACGAAGAGGAGCCGGCAAGAGCACCTAAACCGTCGCAGCTGTGGTCGTCGCTGACAAAGCGCGTAGCAGACGGCGACCTGCGCCAGGCCGCTCTGCTGGAGGGGGACCTATTTTTTGAAGTACGCGCATACCAAGTGGCCGACATTGTCGATGTCAACTCACGTGATCGTTGGGAGAAGGCGAGCGCGCATCTACGGCTGCAAGTCCACCCAAATTCAGCAGAGTGGAGCTTAATTAAAAAATTATTTACTAAAGGTAAAAAGAAATTTGATAAGGAGGCAGTGTTTTATGTTGACAAAAATAAATAAATTATACTTAATGTATATTTCATACACTTCCTCTATTTAACTTTCAATTGTTTTAAATACATATTACTTAATCATATAATAGTATATAATTTTGTTCAATTGTAATAAGTAGGTATATAATTGTAAAGGCAAGCGCGCATCTACGGCTGCAAGTCCACCCAAATTCAGCAGAGTGGAGCTTAATTAAAAAATTATTTACAGAAGGTAAAAAGAAATTTGATAAGGAGTGTAACGGTACAGAATGAATGGTATCCGTCCGTTAGTAAGGAATGTATGAGAGTAGCACTAAAATTAATATTAATGCGTAGCACCATTAATATAATAAGCATGAAAAGGGAAAAATAAACTAGTTCAAAATAATGGTCAATGGACTAGAGCCTTATCTTTAGTTTGAATTTCGCGGGGACTGCTCCGTGTGCCCCTTGCGACATAGGCGCCGTCTAGCGTGAGTTATTTTACTTGAGCTTCGCGTAGGATTGTTAGGTTGGCAATGGCCTAGGGCTTTATCTTTATTTTGAATTTCGCGGGGACTGCTCCGTGTGGTCTTGCGACATAGGCGCCGTCTAGCGTGCATTATTTACTTGGGTTACGCGGCGGACGGCGTAGGTTGGCAAGCCGGTTCACATACAGGCGGGCGCCACCTATGTTCTGAATACGGAACTTTTTATAATTTTACAAAATACAGAATTATTGGCTTAAGTGGATGATTATTGAGAGGGAATTGTTAATGGAAGGCTACATTTAGATATTCAAACATGTAATATTGGCTATCTGACGAGATTTGGTTGGATTATGGAAAAACTTTAGAATTGCGCGGCGGACGGCGGCAATGAGCGAGCGAGAGGTTGAGAAAAAGATAGAAAGAGAAGGAGGATGTTATCTCCACGTGGCGCAACGCGAAGTTCGCGTATAACAAATAATAAGCGACGCGAAGGCGAGGCGCATCGGGAAAACAGCTGGCGATTGGTTGAAGGGAAGAAAAGCGGAATGATGGGGAGGGATGTTAGGCGCGCGTGGCGCGAAAGTTAATATGCTTGGGGAAGAGAGGGAAATTAGCGGGGCATTCAATTGTAGGACGTCGGAGGCGCGGTCCGATTTACGAGTGCCGGTACGAACTCATACGGGGAAACAAGCGTCCGAGCCATTTTTAGCGCGCTAAGTGAGATTCGAGTGGCGATTTTAACCAACATTGGTTGTGAAATAGAAGTGATTATTAAAGTAAAATTCTTGTTATCGCGACTCGAATAATTGTTAACAGAATGAAGTATTCTGGATCATATCAGCGGACACGAGTAACGGTGCCAACAAAACTAATATGATTTCAACGGACTTCGGTCTGGAGGCATTGGACTGTATTTAATAATGCCGGCGTTATCTATAACAACGCTAAATAATACACTATCTTCGAGAGAGTAACGGGGGAGAGACAGTTGTCTCCCAAGTGAAAATTGAAGATAGGTCAGACACCAATTAGCTGGAGGTGGGAACGTACAACCCCGTCCAAGACCGTCCCGCCTCCTTACACACAGGGTAGTGTTAGGTTGACACACTGGGTATCATGGCCCGACGGATAGTCAGCTTAGGGGTCAGTTGCTTTCAGGGGCAATGCGACTCACACAACTCACCACGAAATTAAGTTAAATGTGGCTTGGCCTAGATTGCAAGGTATACAAGTAGGGACTGTTAGTTTGACAAAATATAGGTATTTCAAGTGAGGTAGGCTGTAGGAATCTATAGGTAGGCGTTTCTATATAATTGTTATGAGGAAGTGGGGGAGGACAGCACGGTGTGAGCACGCTGTGCGTAGATAAACTAGGTACGTGGGCCACGGGGCCAGGCGGGATTAATTCAGACTAATAAGGTAGGGATAATTAAGTTACGGTGCTAAATGGAAATTACTATGAAGTGACGGGGGTTGGGAGCGCAGTAGGGACCAATCTAGGCATGTAATCTGTTACCGTAGGCCAATAAACTCCTAATTGTTTTCCTAAAGTAGTTACCAATTAACTATTCATTTTAAATAATTAGCAGAAGTGTGGATATCGTACCGTCATTATTTTGGAGTAACTAAAAGTCTAGACTGGTTTCCTATTACAAGAAAAATACTAAAAGTTATAGCAAATAAGCAAAGCTGTACTGTGATGTTTGATTTCTAATACTGAAATGACCAAACAGGCATTTTTAGCTTTCCCTGGGGTACAATACGGCCTTATATTGCTACACTCTTCAAAGTATTAAAGAAATATACATCCAATACCTATTAGTAAAATGTGGGCTGATACTTACTAAACAACTAAAACCAGTTTAGAACTTGGTTGGGTCGTTGAAGCTGCGAATCCACCTTAAGGGGAAAGAGTTTAGAAACTATGAGCTCCTACTATTATGAAACATAGAAATAATTGATTGATAACAACCTACTAATTAGCCTGATAATACAGTCTACTTATACCATTTGAGTTCGCCTTAATGGTCTAAAGCCCTTATAAGTTATGTAAGTACTTACTTCTAATAATATGAAACATTGAAATATTTGATGGGAACAATCTAAATCAATCAGACTAATACCTAGTACAGTCTAATTTATACCTATTAAAGTGAGTAAAGGATAACTCCTAAGTGTAATTGATTTAATTATTAACAGGGATAATTACCCAATTTACTACCTACTAAAAATATACTAACTATGATTTAGTAGGCTATCAAATTAACCACTCAGTCTGAGAGACAGGGGTGGAAGTTAATGGGAAAATAATTAACTTAAGTTCACTATCTAAAAGTTAAGGATATTGAATAAATCAAACATCTTTCAATAAACTTAAGATGTGATAATCTGCCAATGCAGCCCATACAATGTAGTTATATTGATTGATAACAAAGAACTGTATAATAAATACTAAGAGTAAATAAGAGTAAATGTTACCTTTATAAATAGTATTCTATTTTAGTCCACTGCCTGAAAGTGGGGTTTGAATAAATTATCCACCCTTTATAGAACTGAATATTAATTTTCTAATAAGACAAAAGACAGTCAGTTAATAATATTACATTGGAATATCTTTAGACACAATAATCAGAGAAATAAGTGGGTCCTGTTGAATGTTGGCTTCCTACCTCTGTTCAATAAGTGATATCATAAGACATAAGTTATTGCATTGAATAATTAAGTTCTTAATGTGAAAAGGATATTTGGATGATAGCAAGCCTTGAGATAACCTCTATTGATTTATGTGGAATAATAAGAATTTAAATGCTAACACATAGTTCATAATGTAAGATGAAATTAAATTTCGAGGAGAGATGTAAATTCTCAGTTTAAAGAATTAAAGCCGCAGGCTAATTAATGTTAAAGTCAATGTGACGGAACTATAACTACACAATGAGATGTATAGTACGCTATGGAGCGGCGGTGGGGCTCATAAATTGCACAAGACCTTTTATGTATCATGCTATTGTTAATAAATAAATAATACCTGCAAGCTAAGCTATCATCTGATTATCTTTGAGTGGTTAATAGATCTTCCCCGCAGCTGCTGTGAAGGATTTAGGTCACAGTTCAGACGGAGTCATTGCTAGGCTACACATATCTATAATATTAGTTATTGACGGGTAGGAAATTAGGTCAGGAGAAAATAAGTTAACACAGGGTTAAGCCAATTACTAAACTTTCACGAAAAGAACTTGAGTTACTTAAATGCGGTTTTACAACGGAGGGTTCACTAAACGATCTGGCCAAAATATTATTTATTATAATATTACATTGCTAGACTGAAATTCACTGCAAATAGAATTAAGCAATGCTAAGGTTTTATCATCATACAAACACTACGTACTCCACAAAAACTCCAGACACAACCATTAGATTGTAGATAAATTAGGTTAAATAGTTTTAAGAATTAGATAATAAGTTAAGTTAAGGTGGAGGCGGCGATGATGTGTGTATGTATTATAAGGTAGAACTAGGTTATAGAATTAGGTGAGGAGCGAGAGGTTACAGGAGGCAGTGTTTTATGGGGACAAAACGAAATAAATAATACTTAATGTATATTTCTTACACTTCCTCTATTCGAATTTCATTTAATTTTCAATTGGTTTAAAGACATATTACTTAATCATATAATAGTATATAATTTTGTTCAATTATAATAAGGATATACAATTGTAATTGGTGGGAGTGGAGTTTGATTAAACAATTATTCACAGAAGGTAAAAATAAATTTGATAAGGGGACAGTGTTTTACGGAAACAAAAATAAATAAATAATATTTCTTACACTTCCTCTGTTCAGTTGTCATTTTTTTTGTCGAAGTAAAGACATTATTATTATAATATTATCTATTAGTATATAATTTGTTCAATTGTAATATGTAGGTGTATAATTGTAAGTAAGTAATTAAAAATAATCTAAGTATAAAAATATTATTGTTTATACCGTATCTTAAATACGTTGAAGTTAGGAAAGAATGATATAATTCTAATAAAGTAGTTATTGTTTTAAAAAGTCCTAATTTTTTATCAAAAAACATGAGTAAAATTAATGATGTTTTTTGCTCAGATTGTCAGATACTAATACAACGAAAAGCTTTACCAGGACATTTACGTAGCATCATTCATAAAAATAACTCCGCAATCTTAGTTGAAACCGGAATTGAGAAAATTAGCTCCGCGTTCCGCAATCGGATTGCTTCGTATCGCGTACGGGACCAAGTGTCTCACGGCACGCCGACGCCGGCGTCGGCGGCGGCGTCGACGAACATATCGCCCGCGCGCTATTTGCACGCCTGCGCTGACAGGCTGCGACGCCTGCTCGATACAGCGCTCGCGACCTGTACCAATATAAGGGTAAACATAGAGATATTTATCCAAGTTACCTTGCCTAAAGACGATACTATAGAAATTAAATCATTCGCCACTCAAAATATATCTTTACATCAAAGTAATGATTTCAAAGAATTTTTACAAAAAATTACAGATTCCTTAGTAAAAAAGTGGATGAATTTCAAGAGAAAGATAGCGGTTGGTCTTTGTTAAATATTTTGTATGTTGAAGTGAACATTAATAAGTATTCCCCACTAAGGGGTTCATCTTTTATGGAATTACCTAAATCAATAAAAGCCAAAAAGGCCTGCATAAATGTAAGAAATAATGATGATTATTGTTTTGCGTGGACAATAATGGCTGCGTTATACCCTGCCAAAAATAATGCTTGCCGTGTGAAATCATACCCTCACTTTAGTACAGTGTTAGATTTGAGTAATATTACGTTTCCAGTATCCTTAACTGACATTAAGAGATTCGAAAATAATAATAATGACATTAGTATCAATATATATGGATTGAACATAAATAAAATTACAGGTCCGTTGTACAAAACAAGTTCACGTAAAACACACCATATTAACATGTTGCTATTACAAAATGAGTCCATGTCCCACTATTGCCTTATAAAAAATTTGCCAAAGTTACTGAGAAACCAAATTACGAAGCATCATGGTAAAATTTACTTTTGCGATGATTGTTTAATGTTTTTTAAAACTGCCAGTGTATACGAACAACATGTCTGCGGTGGTGTTTCGACTGTTTTACCTGAGAGTGGCACTATTCTTCAATTCCAAAATTACCAACGTATGCAAAATGTACCTTTTGTAATATATGCTGACTTTGAGTCATTTTTACTGCCGTGTGATGAAAACCTAAAAACTGGAAATTGTACTTTGAATATTCAAAAACATATACCGGCCGCATTTGCTTATTATATTGTTTGTAATTATGATAGCTCGTTAAATCGTTTAGTATCTTACCGTGGTAAAGATTGCGCTGAAAAATTTGTATTTCTTTTGCAAAAGGACGTAAAAGCTCTCTATAACATACTTTGTGATAAGTCAGAAAACCCTGAACCAATTATACTGAATGATGATGATAAAATAAGTTTTAATAGTGCCGAATACTGTTATTTGTGTTCTAAATTATTAATATCGGATAAAGTGAAAGATCATTGCCATTTTACAGGAAAGTACAGAGGCGCAGCGCATTCCTATTGCAACCTCAAATTTCAGTTGCCTAAATTTGTTCCCGTGTTTTTCCACAACTTGGCAGGTTACGATTGCCATATGTTTATTCGTGAACTAAGTCTAATACCAGGTACAATCAAAGTTATACCGAAAAATAAAGAAAACTATATTTCATTTACTAAATTTATACATATTTCAGATGACAAATTTGCATCAGTGCGATTTGTCATTTAAGTTCTTGGGTGCAAGTTTAGAACAGTTAGCAAAAAATTTAGAGGAAAAAGATTTAACAAATCTTTATAGAAACTGTAAACATCGAAAGCAATTTAATTTGTTACGTAGAAAAGGTGTCTACCCCTACGATTATATGACTAGCTGGGACACGTATGAAGAAACTAGTCTACCACCAAAAGAAAGCTTCTTCAGTAATCTTACAAATGAGTTTATATCCGAGTGTGACTATGAACATGCTAAAAAAGTTTGGAATTATTTTAACATAAAAAACCTTGGGGAATATACGGATTTATATGTTAAGAGCGACGTCTTATTACTTGCAGATATTTTTGAGACTTTCGTAAAACATGTAAAGAAAATTATTCTTAAGATCCCACATTTTATCTTACTGCTCCGAGCCTTAGCTTTGATGCAATGCTTTTGAAAACAAAAGTTCAACTAGAACTTATATCGGATTTAGAAATCATACGCATGATACAAAAAGGCATTCGCGGGGGTATTTGTTTATGCTCGAAAAGATATGCTAGGTCCAATAATAAGTATACAATAAATTTTGACTCTACTCAACCAAGTAATTATTTAATATATATTGATTGTAACAATTTATATGGATTCGCAATGTGTGGATATTTACCTCACTCTCAATTTACTTTACTTAATAAAGAAGAAATAAGTCAACTACAAATAATGAATGTTCCAGACGACAGCAATTACGGATACGTTTTAGAAGTAGATTTGGAATATCCAGTAGAACTACATGATTTACACAATGATCTTCCATTATGTGCAGAACATTTTGCCCCTCCCGGTTCTAAATGCAGTAAACATATACCGAATTTATATGACAAGTTTTATTATGTTATACATTACATTAATTTAAAAACATGTTTAAAACATGGCATGCGTCTAAAAAATATTCACAGAGTTATAAAATTCAAACAAAGTCCTTATTTAAAAAAATATATTGACTTAAACACGGAGTTACGACAAAAGACGAACTCGTTGTTTGAACAAGATTTTTTCAAACTGCTAAACAATAGCATCTTTGGGAAAACATTGGAAGACACAGAGCTCCGAGTTGACGTGAAGCTAGTAACTCGGTGGAATGATACTAGAAACAAAACAAAAAAATATTACTCTGCTGAACAACTCATTGCGCGTCCTAATTTCCATAGTGATGGCATTTTTGGAGAAAATTTGGTAGCAATTCAACTAAAAAGAGAAAAGGTTATTTTAGATAAACCAATTTACATAGGCTTTTCGGTCTTAGAACTGTCTAAAAGCCATATGTATGATTTCCATTACTCCGTAATGAAAAAAATTTACAAACGTAATATATCTCTTTGCTATACGGACACGGACAGTTTATTATATTCTATTAGTACACAAGATTTTTATTCTGACTTAAAGTCTAACTTCTTACAATATTTTGATACTAGTAATTATCCATCAACAAACTGTTACAATATTGCTCTAAATAATAAAAAAGTTCCTGGGCTCTTTAAAGATGAGCTAGGTGGAAAAATATTGTTAGAATTTGTTGGACTAAGATCAAAATTGTATAGCATAAAAACAAATGAATTTGAATATAAAAAAGCAAAAGGCGTTAAGAAACCGGTCACCAAACAATTGCAATTTGTTGATTACGTAAACACTTTGTCATCTGGTTCGGATTTAAGAAGAAAAAACCTTTATTTTAAATCTATTAAACATGAAGTTTTTACACAGGAACAAAACAAAATTGCTTTATCCAGAAAAGATGATAAGCGTTTTATTCTAAAAGATAATGTAACGACTTTGTCATGGGGACATCATTCAATAACTCCATAATTGATATATGTATGCCTAGTGTTGGTTTGTTACCTCCATGTTATAGATTAATGGAAATTTATATCGATTTGTATAGAAATGACGCTAAAAAATAAAAACTATGTAATTAAGAATTTGTGTGCCTGTAATTTGTCTTCTACCTTTAACCTGTATTTATCTTAATTGTTATTACTTACCTGCTACGCCTCGGTTGTCGTAATACCAGACACAATAGATAATGTGTGTCGTCCGGTAAACAAAAGGTTAAATACTTATGTAATAAATTTTCTGTTAAGAAATTGTGCACCTGTAATTTGTATTTATCAATATTGTAATTGTATATCTATCTAAAATAATAAATTACCTATTTAAAATTCGATGTTGCATTCATTCCTACCGCCTTTTACCACCCCACACCTTTTGCTGCCTATTTTATTGTCATATAACTGGAAGCAATAAACGTGTGTGCCTATGCTTGCGCAATGCCACACATGCAACTTACTCTTAACCGCAAGCTTGCAATAATACAAGTTCTAACATGAAACAGTAGCTTATCGCTAAATGCTAAAAGTGCAAGCTGGCAATTTCCAGGTTCTCACTTGAAATTGTTGTATCGAGCAAAAATGCGCTCTGTTTCATATACCTAGAAGCGATAAGCGTTTGTTTTCGTTTTCGTGCAACTCTAAATAGCAAGCTTGCAATAATGCAGGTTCTGACAGTTCAACAGAACTTTATCGCTAAAAGACATAACGAATATTTCAGTTCAGTCCGCGTTCTCGTTCCGTTCACTTCATTAGTTGCTCAAGATGTCTAACCAGATAACACAGTGTGCAAGTGTTATGATTACTATGGATAATATAAAAAAGGACCTTCCTAAATATGTTATAAAAGTTCAGATCCTGGAAGGTATCGACAAATCTGATGAAATTGAGTTCCAAACTCGTGCTAAAACGCAGTATATAGTGTACAATCACCAGGACGAAGTGCTATTAAATACGTATCAGTTAATGTGCGACATTAATGCGGAAATTGCAGCACGCAACGAGAGACATCTGGGCTTCTAAATTTCACAATAATTTGGGTCTGTATTAATTATTATTAGTTTTTTCATATTGCAACGAGACTAGTTCATAACTCTATATATACACGTACGCGACGCTGCTCTATACATAACGTACCACTCTTGTTTAAAATTGTAAGAAATCTTTTTTTCTTTAAATTTAAATGTAAATTAAAAAAATAAAAATATGTTGAGTGTATGTATATAGTTCAATAACCATATTTCATTTTTTTTTTTTTTCAGAAAATGGTTTCTGCCGACTTGTGGTACACATGCGCTCAAAGATATGACGATTTTTGTGACAACGAAGTGGCTGAAAGGCAAATTCCTGATGTTCCTACTCCTCCAGCTACACCTGGACTAAATGCAGATGTCAAGAAAAGAAAACAGCAGCGGAAAAAAGCAATTACAAAGGTGCCATCCTCATACGTGGTTTCAAAAACACTTAAAAGGGTGCACCGTCTGATCAAGATTCAAATATACGACCTTGATGGTACTGAAACATTACCGGATGAAAAAAACATTGTTGTTAGTGCACAGTATTCAGTTTGTGATTTTGTGGATGAAATAGTGGACATGACCGAAAACCTAGTGAATAAAATTTGTAAGAAAATATGTAATGAATCTATTTAATCAATTTATTTTACTCAATTTTGTGTGTGAGTGTGTAACCGTAATGAATTACTTTTCTGTAATATTATGATTAAAAATTTGTAAATAAAATAATAAAACTATACTTACTTATAAAAATTAAACAACAACTGTTCAGTATTGGAATTAGGTGGTAAATTGTGCTATATTTTGTAATTATTCTTTATTACTAATAATTGATTTTGTTTATTCATATTTGTTTATTATAATAAAATAATATTTTTTAAGAAAATATATTGCAATGAATCTATTTAATTAATATTATTTTAATTTACTCAATTTTGTATGTGTAGTGTAACCTTAACGAATTACTTTTCTGTAATATTTATTATTTACAATTTGTAAATAAAATGATAAAATTATACTTACATATAAAAATTAAACAACAACTGTTCAGTAATTAGTTGGTAAACTGTGCTATATTTTTGTAATTATTTTTTAATATTAATAATTGATTGTGTTAAGGTATATAATATGTTTATTATAATAAAATTATTTCTTATTAAGTAATATTGTTTTTCAATTTCTTTCTACTATTTACTTATTTTATTTTATTTCATTCAGTAAATCCACTTCTATTTTTAAGAATAAAAATAAAAGAAATTTCATTGCTTAGATATTTCATTTTTATTACAACAACAAAAAACATTATTTAAATACTTACATTATTTTCAATACACCATTTATTATTATCTATCAACCATTTCTTAATACATATAACATTTCTTAATGCACAATATTTCATATGGTTAAAACAATTGTATGCAAACATATCTTTACAATAGAGTTTACTTAGTGTTTCTAAATTAGGTAAACCTTTATTACTTATATCTAAAACATTCTCATGTCCACATAATTCTCGGACCCACTTAACTTTTTCTTCACCTTTCACAATGATTTTGCGCTCATTCAAGTATGGTTTGATAAGTCTTTTAAATTCTTTGTAGTCAATATGTCCCTCGCTCCATCGGTATCCTCTGTTTCTCTCTATCCACCAAACGTTTTTCCTTTCTTCAAGAGTCAGAGCAGAAAATGGAAATGGTGGTTTTATTAAGAATATTTGAGTGTGCACTGATGTGCCTATTACTAATTCTTTTAATATCAATTCATTATTTTGATCTTTGAAACCTTGCACATCTACAATAATACTAGTAGTATCGTTATTCATGATAGTTTTTTAACGATGCTGCTAAGTGGTTTATATTCAAATATACTATCGTTCATTATAAGACAATATGCAGCAGTCTGATCAGGTACTTCTTGATCAGTTTCGATTTCAACTCGTACGTCAATCGATCCCTTTAAAGTTTCGTGTTGGCGAGAACAGTCAATGACGAATAAAGGAGCAAAGTCTTTAAAGTCCTTCAAACTTAACAACGGCTCCGCTCGACGTTCGTAATAAGACTGTTGGAACCTTGCATACTGCTCGTATATTAATGAAAACATATTGTTAGCAAAATTTATATTCAACCCTTCATACGGGTAATACGATGTATTTAAAAAGACTCTAACGTCGCGTATATACTCGTAGCAATGATCGAACTCTGCCATTGACATTTCCGCATTATTTTTACGGTTAGTTTGTAAAGCAATAACAACGTATACCGGTTTCTCAATTTGCGATGAAGTTTTGATAGACCAAGTATGTTTACGTGATTTAGGTAGTAATGGATATTCATACAAGTCCCAATTACGAAATGCCACTGTTATAGCACGATCCTTTTCTAAGTGTTTTAATAAATTAATTCTTTCGCGGTCTGACACTTTAACGTGAGGAACTCTCCAGACAATTTTATTTATAATTATATCTTCCACATCTTCCCCGGAATTTAATTTTAAGGCGTTGAGATTTGTATTACTTCTCAATAATACCAATTCATGTTTACAGTTTATAATAATTTTTTCATAATCTTCTGCAAAACCTAATACTTTATTCAGGGGTATAGAAGCTGAAAAGACTCCGTTACTAACAGTGGTCGAACCTGTGGGAGACCAGCCCCAAACGCTTGCGCATTTGGACTCGTTTGCATTCAACGAAAGATAAGATTTTATTGTTGTGGTAACTCCTGCATTTTTAACTTTATCTATTTCTACTCCGTTTAGTTCATATCGAATGTCTTGAAAAAGAAATAATGCGGGGTTATTTACAAAATGCACACTTGGTACTCTATCGTTTTCCTTGGTAATGCTGTTATGCTTAAACACATCGACTCTGCCTTCAATATACAAACTGCTGAGTGCTGGCAAAACGTACAGGTCTTGCTGATTAATCGGGATCCGTATTTCATCATTCTTGTTGAAACTTGTCACGTATGGTTTGTACGAATGATATTCAAAACTTTCAATGCTGTTATCGTATGAAGCCGGATGAGATATATTTATAATATTCATTTTAACAAACCGAGAAACTTTAAAAATTCTTTATTGGTTTTAGTTAGCTTCTTTTTAAACTGAGGTGGTGCTCCTCTATGAAATGACCTTTTAGAACTGACTCGAATAATACAAGCAGATGCGTTTTTATTGAAATTTAGCATTTTTTTTTTAAGTGTAAACACAGCTGTACTTCTTTACCGCGTAAGTTGATTTGCTTATTTTCAGCGTCTACAAGTCTTATATTAATAGCACTTATTGAACTTTGATTGACAGGAAAGTAAATTAAGTTTTTAGGTATTTCAATAATTCTATATTCAGGTGGTACGTTTGGTACAAATTCATAAATTATATGACTTGCTTTCCGGTTCACAAATGATCCGCTGATTACATCGCATTCGATGCGTACGACAGTTGTTGGTAAAATGCTGACAGGATACCGAGATTCGGTACTTATATTAGCCTTAACGGGTTCCATACCAAAACCCAAAACTTTGCCAAGTGAGTCTTTTTTATCAAAGTTAACATTTTCCGAACAGAAAATACTAGTTTTCATTGTATTATTATTGCAAGTCAATTTCAAAGCAGCATTTTTAATGTCGACGCAAATATCTTGAAGTTCATAGGATCCTTCAGGTATTTGGATGACTTCATTTTTGCCATAATAAAATTTATTGTTTCTTTTTTCTATATTAGGAATTGAATTAAAAGTAGAAAAATATAAGAGCCCACACTCATATTCTCCGCGTAGTTGTAAAGTAGGGGAATAGTTTGTGGTCAAAGATTCCCCCCTGCCAGTTATCGACACAGTGAAGGACATTTGTGTACTAATACTTTATTTTTTGCGTTCTTAATATATATGTCATTTCCAATAGTCTCTTAAAAATGTCAATCAAAGGTGACCGCAGTTTATTGTACCAAACGCTTGATACTGAACGTAATTATAGTTTATTGAAATACGCCTTAAATAATTAATTAATTCTAATGGCGGCTTTAAATTACCAAAACTATCATAATATTCACAGTAACCATTTTCTTTAACGTACGCTACCCAGTGAGTTCCAGGATTCTGAGAACTATCTAAATTTACAATAGCACACTCTATTTTTCTTGGTTTAGATGGAAGTGAATCTCTCATGAAAACTCCTCGAAAGTACGGAATGTCAGTAGCATGCTCCAAAATATCTAAGTTTGTAAGAGGTCGCCTGGGCAGCCGTTTAATTAGTTTTTTGAAGGATTAAGGTATAAACCAGTTCCTTTTTTATGAGGCTTGATATACAATCCTTTTCCAAGAGCGACAGCTTCCATCATTTTGTTATGTCGTTCAGATTCTTGAAGGTTCTTTTGAGCAACCTTAGAATCATTAACGGCCTTTGCTATACCTGCTGCGCCTCCAGCAAGAGAACCTAGAGCTGACAATCCAGCAAAAATAGGAATAAGTGGTAAAAAGCCTCCACTTTTTGGTAGAGGAATACATCGCGGTAAGCGTATTCCTTTCTTATTGGTAAACATTTTTTTCGCTGCTGCATATGCGTATTTTATAGCAGTACGATTATCTTAACATTTTAATTTTTTTATTTGTTTATGTATTTTTTTCACGGTGGCCATAAACGGACGACGCACTCCAGCACCAGATATAAGCTTTGCTTTCATTGCATTTTTCACAATCCATGAAGCGAGTTTTTCACCTCTCCCAGCATCTTTTGATTTTAATCTATTCTTTGCCATTTTCAAGAGCTCTAAATCAGCTTTATGTCGAATCTTTATATCCTCGTTATTGTATGCAATATCGTGATGCATACAAGCTTCATCCAATTTATTTACTCCTCGATCACCCTTTAGTAACCGTTGCTCTAATTTAGTTCCAGGTCCGCAATAATTATAACCAGGAAAGTGAAGCTCAAACGGTAATTTGTTGATCAAATTGTTAATAACACCTCTGCCTTCCTTCATTGGTATCTGTATAATGACTGCGTGAGCTATAACTAATAATTTATATTACAAAACTAAAGCACGTTTGTCTACCCAGCTGTTCTCATCATCACTGAGGCCTAACCATTTCACAAAAAGTTTATCACCTGTTCTTTTAATTACTTTTTCAATAAGGTAAATATCCGGAAATTTTGTTCTTTGTAATTCATACTCGTAGAATGACCCTAAAATTATCTGTTAATGTTTATCTTCTAAATGGTATGTTGGTGGATTCGTATAATTTACCTTAACTATAACGAATATTTCCGTTGACCAGTTAGGAGTATATCCTTTGTAAAAATCTCCCTTGTATTTACTAATGAACATGATCACCAACTTGAAACTTAGGTTTCTGAACAGCCTTGTTACATCGTGTTTTGATAATATTGGACCTGATAACCATATGGTTTGTTTTATTGACATCGACGGGCTTAAATTTTGTTATTCGATGAGGAGTATTGTTATAGTTTTCGACAACTGAGTTTAAATTTTTACCTAACCATTCGTAATGACCGTGTAAGCTGAATAGTTTGAAGAGAAGAGATTTTAACGTGCGTATGACTCGTTCTACAATAGAAGCTTTTTTTACAGAGTGAGTAGAATAATGATTAATATCATATTTTTCTAGCAATTTCTTAAAAGTATAATTATAAAACTCCTTGCCTAAACCAGTTTGTAGATGTTTAGGTGTTCGCGACGAAGTAGTTAAAATCCCTTGCATTGCATTTGTAACGCATTTTTTTTCTTTTGATTTTAAAGGACTTATCCATACGTACTTTGACAAAGCATCTATTACTACTAAAATATATCTATGATTTTTGTTAAACTGCGAATATTTCTGCATATCTATAAGGTCAGCTTGCCACAAATCATCAATTCCTTTTATTATTGTACATCGACGAGGAAAATTTTTTCTTGCTGCTTTGTGGAGTTCGTCGACTATGTCTTTTTTACTCATTTTTTATTTAATTTAGCTTCAATCAAATAATCCACTTCTGTTTTTGTATAAAATAAATTGGTTAAACGATCTGAAGTAACGCTTTCCAAGTTCTTTAAATATAGCTTGACATGAACAAGCACTTTTTCTATTTCATTTTCTAGTTCTTGGACTCTCTTATCCATATAAGCTTTATTCACTGCTTCATCGTCTTCATTTGGAGTTGTTAGACCTTTTAATTTTGATGAATTTAAATCGTAGTGCCCTTTTTCTGTTTTTACTAATGTATCATTGAGGGTATTATTATATTCTTCTAATCTTAAACGTTTATGAACGTGGTGACCAAACTTGTCTATATTCATTGCAGTCTTGATGCGTTGTTCCCTGTTAGTATACTGCTTAATTTACCTGAGACACGCTTCTTATATTCTATGTTTATGATACCAGCTTCATACAGTTCTTCAATTATGATTATGATTTCGTTATTTACTCCTGTGTTACCCGCGTCCCATGATGCAATTAATAATTTTAACCGTTCGACCAACTCGTTGGGATCGTCCCAATATATGTAATCAGTATTCTTCTTTAGTTCTTTCATAAGTTTAATACCTTTTCCCTGTGAAAGGCTCTCAACGCTTGTAGTTTCATTTCTAGAGAATTTAAATAAAGGCTTATTAACATTCAAATACTTGAATCCCTTGTTGCTGTTCATTGGCTTAGATGAATTATAATTACGTCGGTGTGCATTAGTTTCTAACAGTAAAAATTTATAGTTTTGTAAGTCATCGTCTGTGACTATATCTAAATTTGGTTTCTTTTTATACAATAGTTCTTTTAACCCTTGGGTTTTTTTCAAAGTTTGAGTTCCAATTTTCAGAAATCTTCCATCATCAAAAATACGGGTCTTGCCTAGCATTAATTTACCTCGTTCATTTCTAATTCCGTAAGGAATATCAGTCATTGCTTCAGATGACGTTGACCATGACGATTGATTTTTAACGCTTGGCGACGATTGATTTTTAACGCTTGGCGACGATTGAAAAGACTTGAACGACTCGTCGCTCACATTATGGTCTTCAGAATGTGATACAACAAAGGTTTGGTTTTTTTGTAACTCCCTATCAGAAGTGTCTTCTTCTACATCACTAATAGTTTTATCATTAGAAGAATACAACGATTCGCTATCACTATTCTTATTTTTTTTAATTATCGGTCTATATTCTTTTTCTTCCTTATGATGCTTGTCATAATTCTTACTTGCTAGCAAATTAAGGGGTTGAATTATAGGTTTAAATATAGTTTC
Source organism: Scoparia ambigualis (assembly GCA_963921215.1). Lineage (NCBI taxonomy): Eukaryota > Metazoa > Arthropoda > Insecta > Lepidoptera > Crambidae > Scoparia > Scoparia ambigualis. The sequence goes on from OY992524.1 coordinate 25,278,018, forward strand.
TAAGGCCATATTATTAGAATTTTTCATGTCTTTGATTAATTTAACTTTTCTTTTAACAGCTGCTGTGGACTTAACAATTTGCGTCTTAAGGTTTTTTTCCATTTTAGGTAGGATTCTGCTCAGCTCCAAATCATAAATGAGACTGAATCATCATTAGGTAAACTTTCTTTAAGTATTTTATTCAACCACAATAAATGTGTCAAACTCTAATCGATAACAACCGTTATTTCTCTCACAGTCCTTATTAATCACAAGATAGCTGAACGAATTCTTCCAAACAGCTGAGCACACATCACGGAATTGAGACCATGACATATCAGACCCAACATGTTCATCATAAACATGTTTCAAATTAATATCGTCTTGTTTAAACAATATAATCAGGTTTGAGTTGTCCCTCACAAGTTGTTTAGGTATCTTGGTATAGGTCTGATTAATATAAAAACAATCAACGTTCTTATGACGTCCCATAGCAAAATAATCTCTGATGTTATTTTGATTTTCACATGCAACGTCGTCAAAAATAATAATCGAATCTGGTAAAGCTTCATGTGGACTCAAGATTTCACTATTATGGTTATATTTGTAGTACGATGTACCCGGCACCATATCTAAAACTTTTTCTAAGTATAAGTATTTAGCTTGATATAAAGATTTAGAATACACATATAGGTTACTAAATCGGAGGCCATCTTCATGCAATAATAAACTAATTACTAAATTGGTCTTTCCACAATTTGATGGACCACAAACAATACAACGTATTGTGTTCGGCAATAAGTTTCCATGTCGCTTTGGCTCATTTGATGATGCAGGAATAATGCTGTCTAATTTTAATGATTCTTTTTGTTTGACAAATTTCATTGAACTGTTCAACTTGTCAATGACTACTATCTTTCAGGAGTTTCAACTAAATGAGTTTAAGTTTAATTGCTATGATATTTAAATACATCATAATATCTGGTAAATTTTAGGTTAGTTAGTTTGCAATCGGGTAGCGATTCATTGTCATGCTCGCAAGTGGCAAGTAAGTTTAGTTTTATTTGGCTGAAGATATGTGCATTTGTATGTGTATTTATAATTTATTAGATATTAAATGCGTTTAGTACTAAATATTATTATCAGATAGCAATCAATCATACGTTCGAGAAGTGATGTTCACTCCATTCGCTGCTTCACTTTGTTCCACGGTTGTGTTGATTACGCCAGACAGCCCAATAACATTTCCATAAAACCACTTTAGAACGATCAATCGATCGCTGCCTGATGCAAATATTTAATAAAAGACGCTGATGTTTGAAATATATAATATGTTAACAACACAACCGCGGAACGAAGTGAAGCAGCGAACGAAGTGAGCGTGGTTGTGTTGATTTTTGAGCCAGACTTCCCAATAATATCACTACTCTTGTGATTGAAAGGACAAGATATTCATCACTCATTTTATCCGTGCGGTGACGGAGAAAGAATACCAATCGCCGCCCATCTCTCCGTCCGGTGGGTGTCGCAAGAAGCGACTAACGGACTCTTTCGAGCGATGATCTGCTCCACTGGTGGTAGGGCTTGACCCGTCTGGTTGGTGACCACCATACGCATGGTGTAAAACCCGTCAAGTGACTGCTTGTCGGTCGCGTTTCGGGACCAGCCAGCGTATAACCAGAGCTCGAGAAGATGATGCTGCGATGTATTTGGTCTGTGGAGGCTTCCGTCAAACCAGTGCCAGGAGGACTTCGTTAACCTGCCGACCAGGGAGACCCGTAGAAACGGTTGTCCCGCTAGCCGCCCGTGGCACAGTACAGGGGCCCAAGCGAGCCTAACCAGCTCGTGAGGCTGCCTCACCATGTCACGCATAATCTCGGGGTGGTCCGTCGTGCCGGTTGGTGACCGGAAGGTGGGGTCCCGGCGGCCATTCCCGGGGGGATTCGGGGGCCCTTCCGTTCGGCAGGTTAATAATACTCGTCTGTGGGCAAATTCCTGGGGAAACAGGCCACCACACTTTGACCATTCGCATCGCGGCATCATTTTCTCGATTCACGCCCCTCTCTTTCCACTGCTAAAATGACAGCGCCTAACAACAAAACTGGTACTACAGCGGTGCACACCCCCACCACAACCTTACCGTTTGAGGTGGAGTTCGCTAACATCCGCGGACTCCATGCAAACCTCAATGCCGTCCACCACCATCTTGAGACGGCAAGGCCAGCAATGTTGTTCCTGACGGAGACGCAAATAATCCGCCCAGCTGACACCACCTACCTGAACTATCCCGGCTTTGTGCTTGAAGAATCCTTCAAAGCCAAAGCCGGAGTTTGCTTATTCGTTCGGGCGGATGTTTGCTGCCGCCGTCTGCGCTGTCTGGAGGACCCTTCCTTCTCCCTCCTAGTGGTACACGTCGACTTAGGCTCTCATTGCCGTGTCTACGTCTGCGTCTACCGATCCCATAACGGCGACATGGAGACAACTCGACTAATTGAACATCTTAGTCGGGTAGCAGATGATGCGCAGGAGCGGTTTTCATCGGCGGAACCTTGGACTTCAACGCCCACCATGAGTTGTGGTTAGGTTCCTCCAAAACAGACCATGCTGGTAGAACTGCCCACGCATTCGCTCTCACGCATGACCTGACGCAACTGGTGAACCAGCCCACCAGGATCCCAGACATAGTTGGCCATGCGCCCTCCTTACTCGACCTTCTGCTGACGAGTCGCCCAGCTGGATACCGGGTGGAGATTCGAGCTCCTTTAGGTTCTTCGAAACACTGCTTGATATCCAGCACAGTGCCCTTGGCATCGCGCCCGCCAACAGCGGTTTCGAAACGCAAGATTTGGCACTACGCGTCGGCAGACTGGGACGGTATGCGAGAGTATTTTGCATCCGTCCCTTGGAGGCAGCGCTGCTTTAGTGGGAAGGACCCGACCGCTAGCGCCACTGCCGTTGCTGATGAGATAGTATTAGGAATGGAATACTATATTCTACACTCCTATGTCATCAGCAAAGGCAGACGCAACCGCTGGTTCCATCGCGAGTGTGCCAGCGCTGTTGAGAGCAAACAGACGGCATACCGCGCTTGGACCAGAGGTAAAGCTCATGGGGATCCCGAAACTCGCTCGCTAAAAGCAGCCTATAATAATGCCAATAAGTCGTGTAAGAGGGCCTACATTAGAGCGGATGCCCAGTGCGTTGCACGAGTAGGTCAAGAACTCCTGACGCATCCTACGGGCAGCCGTAGCTACTGGCGTCTGGCCAAAGCCGTGCAATCCAACTTCTGCCAACCCTCGCTGCCACCACTGAGATGCCCTGACGGAAGTTTAGCTCACAAGCCGCAGGAAAAGGTCGATCTCCTAGCCAAACTCTTTGCGGCTAACTCCCGGATCGATGACTGTAATGCACAGCCACCCTCAGTTCCTCACTGTGGCCACACAATGTCTGATATCAAAATCAGGCAGTGTGATGTCCGTGCGGAACTGCAGTCAATCGATGTCCGGAAAGCTAATGGTCCTAATGGCATCCCAGCAATAGTTCTGAAAATGTGTGCAGCGGAGTTGTCCCCTGTGTTAACGCGTCTGTACCGTCTCTCGCTCTCTTCGGGTTGTGTGCCGGAATCTTGGAGAGAAGCTAATGTGCAACCGATCCCTAAAAAAGGAGATCGGTCAGATCCGACTAATTACCGCCCTATAGCCATAACTTCAGTGTTGTGTAAGATCCTAGAACGAATATTGAACAAACAGCTTATTCGATACCTAGAAGATCACTCCCTCATTCACGATCGTCAATATGGGTTTCGGCCAAAACGGTCAACGGGTGATCTTCTAGCGTACGTTACACATCTCTGGGGTGAGGCTATTGACAAGCGTGGCGAGTCACTGGCAGTTTGTCTTGACATAGCCAAGGCTTTTGATCGGGTCTGGCACAAAGCTCTTCTCTCCAAGCTCCCGGCATACGGTTTGCCCGCTCAGGAGTAGAGAAGGACTCGTTTCGCCTATCGCACAAAAAACATCTTTGAACTTTTTATATTTATTTTAACACATACTTTGACATTACGATTTAGTGCAACTTTTGTTGCATTGTAAATGCAATTTTATTTAACTTTTTGAACTCTTAATGGATCACAATTTGTGAAAAGTGCAAAAGATAAGTTGATTTGGCCGAATAAAACTATATTTTGTAAACGATCTACTAAACCATAACAATGGCTAGCAAAGTGAAAGAAAGCAGAAAGTCTGTCATATGCGAAAAGTGCAAGAAAAGCAGGGAACAAAGGGAAACTATATTGTGTTCTAGATGTAAAAAAAACTACGATTTCCATTGTATAGGTTACTCTGAAAAACTGTATAGATTAATGGAACCTAAAAAAAAACAAGAGTGGAAATGCAATTGTTGCTCGTTAATCATTAAAGGGATAACATTACCAAGTTTAACCGGCAACACAGAAGCTGACAATAATATTACACTGCGGAAGAAAGCAATATTAACGGAAAAGTCAATTGCGTCATCTTCACCTAAGCCCAGCTCGTCTATTTCATCACCAGTATCGTGTAAATCTGTCGGCATTGACAGTGAGGAAACATTTGAAGATACCTATACGGATTTTTTATCTAAAAGCGAAGACTTTTCAACACTCAATGTGTCTTTACTCAATAACGATATGCAAGAAATGAAAAACGAGATAACTGAACTAAAAATTAATCTCTCAAGTACACAAGTTGAATTGGAAAATACAATAATTGAAAATAATGAATTCAAGAGAGAAATACATAGATTAAATAGGGAAATACAAGTACTAAAAAGCATATGTAGAACACCCATTGATAAAGTAAATATTGAGAAGAAGTGTACCAAAAATGTGCAAACTTTCACTCCATTGAGAAGTCGTGGACCCAGACGCACATCATGTACTCCTCCAGAATCTTTGAGTGATACTGAAAACAAGAATTTTGAACTTCTCATGTTTTTACAAAATAAAATTAAAGATACACAAAATAAATTATTGAAAGCAAAAAACGATATTAAAAATCTTGAGGCTCAAATTGAAGAACTTAATATCAAGCTAAGGAAAAAAGAACCAAAATCTCCTACCAGTACTCCTGAAATCATGACAAACAATAATGAGGCGATTCCCTTTTCTAAACCGAAGATTGCCATTATAGGAACACAACAATGTACTGGTATGGCAGCGGAACTCAAGAAAATGAGAATAAATCAAAGGAACGAAGACTACCAAATATCAGCTTTTATAAAACCATTCGCGCCCACTGAAGAAATCCTGAAAACATGTACTAACTTAGAGATAAACATGAACGACGAGGTGGTTCTGTGTGTAGGTGAAAATGATAGCGACCCTATAGTGACTGTATCAGAACTATATAATACACTTAAATCGCTACAACAAACAACTATCATAGTTATAAACGTTATCAATAGCAAACATGTAAATACTGAATTACTTAATAAGCAACTACAAATAATATGTAAAAAATTTAAAAATTGCCACTTTCTAGATACTACCTTTTGTTATTACAATAGTTCCTTAAAAAATATGTGCTATGGTCTTAACTTGTTAATAGATTATATGCATTATAAGAAAACATACTTGAATTACTCCTTCATCAGAAAACATATACATGGCAGTAGTAAACCAAATATGAAGTTAGATAGCAAAGCTATGTATCATCTACCTACATACAAGCAGACGTATATACTAGATTACTTTTGCCCAACTCAAAAAGAAAACCTAAAAACCTACAACAAAAACAATTTTTTTCGTTCCTAACAACAAAACACCTAATCTTGGCGCGGTAAACACAAATTCAAACTGTTTTAAATTGATACACCAAAACATAGCGGGTTTGCTCTCTAAAAGGGATTTCGTAGAAATAGCGATCTCTGAGTTACAGGATCATAATTTAGAACTTGATGCTCTGTGCTTCACAGAATCATTCATAAAAAAGGGTGAGGAAAAAAATGCGAAGTTCCTCAATTATAGATTAGCTGCAAATTATTCAAGGATGAAAAACCGCGGTGGCACATGCATCTTACTTCGAAAGGATCTTACTTGTCAGGAAATAAAATCATTCGATAAGTATTTGCTACCTGGTGTGTTTGAATGTTGTGGGGTGAGCATCCCTAAATATAAAATAATAATCCTTTGTGTATACACTTCAAATAATAGACATGCTCATTCGTTTTTAACCAGACTAGAAGCAGTTCTACACGAACTATTTAAAAAATACATGTCCTATAAAATAATAGTAGCTGGAGATTTTAACATAAATACTTTGGTGGACTCCAAAGCATCTCAACACTTCAGGGACGTGTGCAAATATTTTGATTTGAGTATACACATAAATGAACCTACTAGGGGTAATAACTGCATCGACAACATTATAAGTAATGTAAAATTAGCTTCTGGTGTGACCTTGCCTCTGTATTTGTCCGATCACGATACCGCGCAAATGATATCGTTTCCTATAAAAAAAACAAGAGTGTCAGATATTGGTTCACACACAGGAGAGATTATAGTATTGTGTAATGGCGTTGGGACGGAGACCCGAAATGAAACAATGTCTTGCGTTGAATCAACTCTCTTTATCCTCTAGTGTATCATCTTAAATACTAATTAACATCACATCTATACGTGACTAGAGGAAGGACGCCTTGTCAATCAGGAAGACCTTAATTATCACGTACTATTGAGTACGTGCTGATAGTGTAATTCACTATATCACACCTCCCCTGAAAAGGCTAGGCATCCCTTCCCTGAAAAGTAAACTCTTATTTTCTAAATATCTTAGTTCTATTCTTATGAACTATATATTCTTTATTATTCTTTAATATTTTTACATTAGTACCTAGCTCTTCTAAAACTTCAAATGGACCTAAATACAAGTCATTCAATTTATTATAATTTTCATTCTTATACAAGAGTAGATCACCTTTTTTGTAGTGTACTTCCTTACAATCTAAATCATAATTAGTTTTTCTACTTTGTTTTGATATTAATAAGTTGTTCCTGGCATCATTATGAGCTTTTTGCAATCTAAATTTTAACTCCGATGGATAATTGTCGTATACATATAAGGGATCAACTTTACTAACTAAATTACTAGGTACGTTACATGTTTTCCCAAAAACTAGTTCATAAGGGGAGTATTTGGTACTAGTATTTACAGAATTATTATAAGCAAAGCACCAATATGGTATCCAGGTACTCCAATTTGCCGACTGATTCTGTGTTTGTATTCTCAAGTAACATCCGAGATGTTTGTGCCAGTTTTCTAGCGAACCTATACTCTCATGATGATAGGGTGTTGAATTTAACTTATCAATATTTAGCAATTTACATACTGTTTCTAACGTGGAATTAATAAATTCCGTTCCACAGTCAGTCGCAATAACCCTGGGAGTACCATATCGTAAAATAAAATTTTCAGTAAAAACCCTAGCAACAGTTTCAGCTGACTTATCAAGTATTGGGTAAGCTTCTACAAACTTTGTCAATTCGCATTGTATTGTTAATATGTATTTATTACCCAAATTATCGACCTCCAACGGCCCCACAATATCTAAATATAATTTTTCAAAAGAAGTAGATGCTGTAGTGGTTATTACCATTTTCTCTTTATTATTTTTATTACAAAATTTCTGCTTTTGGCAATCTTTACAGCGAGTCACATATTCAGTTATGTCTTTTTGCATATTACTCCAAAAATTTTTTTTTCGAATATTCTTAGTCATACCACAATCTAACCCACAATCTAAAGACAATAATATTGTCTTTAGATTGTGGGTTTCCCATAGTTAAACAATTTTGGCTTACAGTTTTTCTTCTTATTTCCTTCGTCCTTCTTGTAGGCCCGTGTAGCACTATTTTCCTGATATTTTGTAGACTTCAACTAGCGATTTCGCGGCGCGGACTTGTGACACCCTGTCACGGTCGCCATGTAATGGCGTTGGGACGGAGACCCGAAATGAAACAATGTCTTGCGTTGAATCAACTCTCTTTATCCTCTAGTGTATCATCTTAAATACTAATTAACATCACATCTATACGTGACTGAGGAAGGACGCCTTGTCAATCAGGAAGACCTTAATTATCACGTACTATTGAGTACGTGCTGATAGTGTAATTCACTATATCACAATTGAAAACCTATCGAAGTTTCGTGGGTATATGCGGGCTCTATCGTTTTCCGATGTATGCAGTGAAACAAACATGAATGCAGCATTTGATAGGTTCCATGAAATTTTTTGCTTGCTTTATGAATCTTGTTTCCCAATATTGAAAATTAAAATTAAAAGTATGCAGCCAAAACCAAAATGGATCTCCAGGGGCTTAAAAATTGGCTCAAAAGTTAAAAGAATGCTCCGTTTTAAATTTTATAAACAAAAAACCAGTTACAATAAACAAGCTTATATGAGATATTCAAAAATATTACGAAAATGTATAACAACTGCACAAAAAAATTACAACAACAAGTATCTTCAGCATAGCCAGAATATTTGTAAAGCGTCATGGAAATTAATTAAAGATGAAGCTGAAACGCAATTTCCGCAATCGCTTATTTTGAGCATAAAACATGAAAATAATGAAATTACTAACGGACATAAAAAAGCAGAAATATTCAACAACCACTACATAAACTTGACTGAAGATAGCTTCGCGTATGATAATATTAAAAAACGGAAAATATTATCCACAATTGACCCTGTCCCTAATTCAATGTTTCTTGAACCGGTAACGTTAGCAGAGACGATTAATATTATTCATTTATTAAAAAATTCAAATTCTTGTGGATATGATGAAATAACAACAAAGGTATTAAAGTTTTGTAAATGTGAGATAGCACAGGTTCTTACCTTTTTAATAAACCTATCTTTTGACAACGGTTGTTTCCCTGATGCTCTCAAACACTCTATTGTTAAACCTATTTATAAAAATAAAAATAAATCTGAAGTTGAAAACTATCGACCAATCACATTACTATCAATTTTCGATAAAATATTCGAGAAGGCCATGCAAAAGAGATTGTTAAACTTCTATAAAAAGTTTAATGTCTTGACTCCGGAACAATTTGGCTTTCAGAAAGGTAGGTCGACTACTCTTGCATGCTTCAACCTAATTCATAATGTTATTTTAGGTCTCGATAAAAAACAGCATACTACTGTACTCTTTTTCGATATGTCCAAGGCGTTTGACTTTGTGGTGCATGAAGTACTACTAGACAAATTGGAAAAATACGGAATTCGTGGGCGTTGTCTTTCTTGGATAAAGTCCTACCTAGACAATAGACAACAATGCGTGGAGGTTTATAGCATGAACGACGCTAATGTAGCTGTAGCAGATCGATCGGGCTATAAAATCAATAAATTTGGCGTACCTCAGGGCAGCGTGTTGGGTCCCATTTTATTTTTGATATACATCAACGACTTGCCAAAAATTACTAATAATCAATGTATAATGTTTGCTGATGATATTTCTATTATTGTTAAATCAAATAATTTTGACGACTTAGAGAGTTATGAAAACGACATAAATATGACAGTTAATAATATAATTCTATATCTCAATGCTAATAATTTGAATGTTAATTTAGGTAAGACCAATTTTGTTAATTTTAAATTAAGAGGACGCTCAGTAGCAGATATAAATGTATGTTATAACGACAAAATCATTGCAAGAAAGGACAATATCACATTCTTAGGAATAGAATTAAATGAAAGTTTAAACTTCGCTACTCATGTGCATAAGGTCTGTAATAAAATTAATAGATTCGTCTATGTCTTAAGGCGATTAACAAAGAAAACCTCTCTCAATGTGACCTTGTCGGCTTATCATGGTTATGTCGCTTCAAATATAGCTTATGGGTTAATATTGTGGGGAAATGGAACTGACGTTAATAAGGTATTCGTTGCACAAAAAAAGTGCATACGAGCTATATGTGCCAAAGGCCCTTTTGAATCTTGCAGACCGTTGTTTGTTAAACTGGGATTGTTAACAGTTCCATACATGTACATTCTAGAAGCCTTTAAATTTGTAAACCAGCATCCCGAATTGGTTATGCGTGCTAAGGATAAATATCCTCGAAATACAAGAGATATGGATAGACTTTTATTAGACTTTCGCCCAAACACTTCACTGTAGGTACCAAAATGGTTGCTATGCAATGTGTATTAAAATATATAATAAACTCCCAAAGCAGTTTAAGTGTGGGCCTTCTAAATTAATGACAAGAAAACTGCACATTTGGCTTACAGAAAAGTGTTTTTATAGTGTAAGAGAGTTTTTGACTAATTAATGATAATGATAATAATAATGATAATGACATGAAATTTAAATAATAATAACGTGATATGACAATGATACGATAATTATAATGACATGATTATGATATGATAAAAGTATATGATATGCAGTGATAATAAAATACAATATTTGAAAAAAAATCTTGCTTAAAAAGAATATTTTTGCATGTTAATTTATTGTTAACCGAATAGAGAACTGTAATGTATCTTATTAACACCATGTGTACCTATTCTAAGCAAATAAAATAATTTGATTTGATTTGATTTGATTTGATTTGAGTTCTGTACCTGGATTGCTAGCTTCCTGCATGAGCGTAGAATCCGTATCCTTTCGGATGGATGCGCTTCGCGGTTCATGCCAGTGAACGCTGGTGTTCCTCAAGGCTCCGTTCTATCCCCCACGCTGTTCCTTCTGAATATCAATGACATGCTTCCTCTTGGAAACATTCATTGCTATGCAGATGATAGCACAGTTCATGGGGGATATAACGGGCACCCAACGGCTGGGCGGGTAGACACCGAAATGAAGCGAGCAAATCTTGTCATTGAGCTCGATCGGATGTTGGACCTCATTTCTAATTGGGGCTCCGATAATCTGGTGGAGTTCAATGCCAAGAAAACACAGATGTGCGCGTTCACAGCGAAAAAGTCGCCATTCCTTCCCTCTCTTCAGGGTACATCTCTAAGTCTGCAGAGCAGTATTAACATGCTCGGTATGGATATCCGCTGCGATCTGAACCAAAAGGACTACATCGAAACCGTGATTAAAAATGCCTCACGTAAACTCGGTGTCCTGAACAAGGTGCGGCGATTCTTCACGCCTAATCAGTTGTGTCTATTATACAAGACACAGGTGCGGTCTTGCGTGGAGTATTGCTCTCACCTTTGGGACGGCTCTGCAAAGTACCTTCTCGATGCCTTGGACAGATTGCAGCGCCGCGCTGTGCGCATTATCGGCAATGCGGAGGTCACTAAAACTCTCGAGCCTTTGCAATTGCGTAGAGATATTGCGTCACTAAGCCTCTTTTACCGTTTATACCATGGCGAGTGCTCTGAAGAACTCTTTGACCTCATCCCTCCTTCTCCCTTCCTCCATAGAAGTACGCGTGCTGCTTTCCGGAGTCACCAATTTACAGTCTCTAACATTCCATCACGCACAAAGAAATTTGGTGACTCGTTTCTTTGCCGCACTTCCAAAAGATGGAATAGTCTACCAGCACACGTATTCCCTCCTACCTATGACATAGGGTCCTTCAAACGAGGCGTGAAGAAGCACTTTGTGGGCCGGCAGAGTGAGGATGACTGATGCTACGTCTCTTACGCTGCACCAGTTGTCCTCGCGCCTGGACCTCATTTCCACTTAACATCAGGTGGAGTGGAGTCATTTGCCGGGCTTAGTATAAAAAATAAAAAAAGGACCTTGGTGACCTTTTTTTTTTTGTTTAGGTTAAGGTAATGGTTATCTCTTGTGTGAGTAATGACCATGCCCAGAATTTTACATAGCCTACAAGGTACACAGAGGCTTGTATCTTCATTGATTGTTAAACCAAGATAAAAAGTTTTTTTTATATTAAATAAAATCAGTATCTTTGTGGACCAGTAGGTATTTCATGTAAACTAGCCCTGTGATACATGGTTAAAACACGTATTAAGACCTATTGAATTATAGGACTTAAAAAAGTTTTTTGGTTAAATGGATTTTATAGGTAACTATCAATCAAAGAGAGGACTGTACAGTCCTTTGTTGTAAGTGGTATACTTAGCTGTAGGTCCAGGCGGCTGCAGCGCGCGGCGGGCGGCTGGCGCAGCCACGGCCTCGCTGAGTGCACTGGCGGCGGCAGGGCTGCACGTGCTCTCGGCGCAATATTAAAATTACGTACTTAATTATTATCATCGCAACGAATTGAATCAATAAGAATACGCAGTTTATTGGAACTACTAGTTTTGCGCATCTTGGATAACCAACGTAATGTTGTTCAGATTAGAAGGCTAATAACGGGGAATAACGGTGGCGCTAGTGACACGATTAAGATCGGCTCCGTGCTAATTAATAGAATTAAAAATATTTAAGTGCAAGAAACGTTTTAAAAGAGTGTGTTGAGTGAAGATCTGTGTCTATTGAACTACCACTAGTGTTATCTCAGCGAAATCATACTGGACTATTGTGATATCTACACCCAAAGGACAGAACAAACAGTGCGTATCAATAAACAATACCTATTAAGTTTTCCCAAATTATAAACATTAAAATAAACTTGTAGGATACAAAAGGAAACAATTTATAAATTATATTATACACAGTGAGTTGAACAAATTGGACTACAACAAAAATAGTCATTATTCGTGAACGTTAATTTTTAAAATTTGACACTATGTAAACGAACACAATCAGCTGTGATGCATGACGTCGTCAATAATCATTAGAAAGTGCACCGTATACCGCATCGCATCACTAGATGTCACCACGTGCTATGAGAAAAATAGATTAATCAAGCTGTTGGACGTAATCTAACGAAATAGCACAAGCACAAAACTAATAGCACATAAAGTCTAACTGTAACTGTATCCACGCGCCACTAGAGGGCAGTGTAAAAATCTATACAAAGACAAAACATAACATAAAAATGGACAACTCACAGGAAAATATAACACAACGACGCCGTTTGCAAAGATCCGAATCTGTTGACAGATCAAGATTTCACGATTCCAGCCTAAATAGTACTGTGAATGACACTTCTATCTTAGATACGACTATGAAAAGCCTGCCAAATTTGTCATTATTAGACGACACTACAACTACTGAATTAAAGTTACAAGTAGAAGAATTGAATTTAAAGTTAAACTCAGCAGATCAAGAAATAGATAATTTAATCTTGGAAAACAGTAAAATGAAAATGGAATTAGACAAATATCAAAAATTAATTGAAATTTATAAAAAAATTGTTCCAAATATTGGAAATATTAGCTCTCCTGTTATATTGAGTAGAGGGCCGAAATCAACTTCATCGACTCCGGCACGCTGCCGTATATTTGACCCCCGTAGCGATCTGCATATACCTAAATATAACAACAGTTACTCAGAGCCTTCTATTGATGTAAAGATAAGTAGTGCACAAGGGACGACGACGTCTCAGGAGTTACCTGCTACTCAGTCACAAACCACAAAACCACAAATACACCAAAAAAATCAAACTACATCAATAGATAACATTGCATCAACAAGCACTCATCAGAAGACTGTCACGATTACGTCATCATCGGTAACTACCCCGACCTCACTGACTACGCCAGATGACGCAGCTGCGCGGAAGAAAACCTTATTTATTCTAGGCGACCAGCAAATAAGCGGTTTAGCTCAAATCCTAACTAAGACTAGGTCTAATAAGTGGAATGACTACCAAGTTACATCATTTGTAAAACCGAATGCATTGTGCTCAGAAGTCCTATCTTATTGTGACATATTGAAAGAAAAAATATGTAAAGACGACAGAGTTATCCTTGCGGTTGGTGCTAATGAGACAAATCCATTTTTATTAATAAAACATTTAAATATAGCCTTACACAAACTTCAAAATATAAAGGTCTATGTCATTGGAGTTTTAAAAAGTCAATATATTCAGGAATTAAAATTAAATGAGTACATTTCGTCGGTCACAAAAACATATACAAACTGTAAATACTTACAATGTACAAACTATCGATTGCAGTATTATTCTCTTTTAGATATTATCGCAAAAAAAATTAATTTTACAATTGACGTCGAGGATTATGAAAATACTTTTTTAAACACAAACAAAATCAAACAATTTATAAATAAAATAAATGATACGGGTAAAGAAAAATTAATTAAAGGCACTATTCCATACTATTTTAACAAACAAAAAAATAAACAAAAAGTGACAAAAAATACTAATAACAATATCAATATTATACAATTAAATAACTCACCAAGTCAGCCCAAGAAAGGCACCATTCCATTTTACTTTGTTACAAAAACAAAACCACAAACACATCACTTTTTTCGTCGAAACACCAACCTCTAAGTTAAATGTATTACACCAAAATATCGCAGGACTCCTAAATAAGATTGATTCACTGCACTTAACTTTGTTACTATTACGGCAGCAAAGTAATTTGCAAATTGATATTATTTGTCTATCGGAAACATTTGTCACGTGTGGTTGTGAGAAAAACATTGTTCTGACTAACTACAAGCTAGCAGCCCACTTCTCCAGACAAAAAGAAAAGCGTGGAGGTACCTGCATATTAGTGCAAAAGAAACTTGACTTTAAACTAATAGATCTAACTAAGGAAATCGCATGCAAAAACAATTTCGAATGTTGTGGTATAGAATTGATAACGTATAACATTGTAATTATATGTATCTACAGAATACCAAAAAGTAACACGTCAGTATTTTTCAGTAAATTAGAATGTTTACTACATAAATTAACACAAAATAAATATAAAAAGATTGTTTTAACCGGGGATTGGAATATAGACATATTAAAAAATAATCCACTAAGTCGAGAACTGACAAGCTTACTAAATAATTATAATATAGATATTCATATTACAAAACCAACCAGAAACCAGTCATGTATAGATCAGATAGCAAGCAATATTCCGAAGGTTAATTCTGATGTGCACTATCTATGTCTATCCGATCATGAGACTGGACAAACTTTATCAATTCCAGTAAAGGCTCAAAAATACCATTCTTTTTGGTTTGAGTTTAAACGCGATTTTAGTATGCAGAACATAAATAAGTTTGTCACGTGTATATCCGCTTTGAGTTTTTCTGAAGTTTACAAGCAGGATAAAGTGGAGGCATGTTTTGATACTTTTCATGACACATATAAACTATTCTTTGACTTATGCTTTCCAGTGATAAAGGTAAAAATGACGAACAGTGGACTAAAGGGGAGATGGTTGACTAAGGGAATAAAAAAATCAAGTATTATAAAGAGAAGACTATATATAAAGTATAAATTTACAGGGGGTAATAAAAAGTTAAATAAAACAAAATATAAAAAATACTCCAATATTTTAAAAAAATGTATAAATAAATCCCAAAGAATACAAAACAATAGGTATTTGAAGTCTAACATAAATAAGTGCAAAGCGACATGGAATATAATAAATGATAAAATTAATAATAAACCTTCACCCAATAATATTGACATAATAAATTTTAATAATATGACATATACAGATCCTAAAAATATTGCTGACATTTTTAATGAATTCTATTTAAACGTCACCAAAAGCAAAACATTCAAAAAGTCTGGTGTAAAGCATTTTGTGAAAGAAAATCAGTATTCAATTTTTCTATGTCCTACTGATGAACAGGAAGTATACAAGTTGTTGGTGTCACTTAATAACAAAAAATCGGTGGGATACGACGATATCAATACCGCGTCTTTAAAAGCATGTGCGGCACACATTTGTAAGCCATTAAGCTACATGATAAATTTATCTTTTGCAACGGGAGAGTTTCCAAGTAAACTGAAACTTTCTGTCATCAAACCGCTTTTTAAGAAAGGTGATGCTAAAGATGTCAATAACTTTAGACCGGTTACGCTCATACCCATTCTATCAAAAATTTTCGAAAAAGCCATGTTAAAACGTATTAACGATTTTTTTGAGAAACATCGTATTCTAAATCAGCAACAATTTGGCTTCCGGAAAGGCAGATCAACACAATTAGCTTGCTTTGATTTAGTGAAAGCTATAACAGAAAGCCTTAATGACAAAACTCCGATTGTAGCAATATTTTTAGATATGAGCAAGGCTTTCGATTTTGTGGAGCACACCATTTTGTTAGATAAGCTGAATAAATATGGTATTAGGGGGGTAGCACACGATTGGATCAGCAGCTATCTCAAAGCTAGGAATCAATGTGTAGAAGTGTCAAAAATAACGACTGATAAGAAGATACCAACAAAAACTAACTCTAGATCAGACTATAAAGAAAACTGCTGTGGTGTACCCCAGGGAAGCATCCTGGGACCACTTTTGTTCTTGAGTTACATAAATGACATTCCTGCTGCAACATCTGAAAAAACCATTATATTCGCGGATGATACTACCCTTATCATTAAAGATAAAGACAATGATAAATTAAGAGATAAAATAACTAAATGTATCCATGACATAAATAATTGGTTAAATGATAATAATTTAATTATAAATATACAAAAAACGAAAATGATACAATTTAGGACGTACAAACAAAATGACATCAAATTGGACATAACTTACAACAATGAACGTATTTGTGCAGTAGAAACAACTGACTTTTTAGGCTTTACAATTGACCAACACTGTAACTGGAAGGCGCATATTGACAAAGTGTGTTCTAAATTAAATAGGTTTGTATATGCACTCAGGCGCTTAAGGCAAACAGTGTCTATGGAAGCAGCTATTAGTGCATACTATGGATATGTCTCGTCAGTACTAAGCTACGGATTACTACTATGGGGTAACTCAGTCAACATTTTGCTAGTTTTTAGGCTACAAAAAAAATTTATAAGGGCTATATGTAATGCTTGGAGTACTGAAAGTTGTAAACCTCTATTTCAAGATTTAAAAGTACTCCCACTCGCCTGCATGTATATTAAAGTTATATGCATATTTGTAAGGCAGAACTCAGGTTACTTTCCCAAACACTCTGATGTGCTAATGCGACACACGAGACATAGGGATAGATTATTTCTCCCGAAATGTAAGCTCGAGATGTTTAAACGAAATGCCTATGTTCAGGCGATAATAATATTTAATAAGCTGCCTGATGAGATAAAACAGTTGCCGTATTATATGTTTAAAAATAAGTTAACAGCTTGGCTATTAGAGCATTGTTTCTATACAATTAAAGAATATTTAAATTATAAATAGACTTATTAAACTGGACATAATGTAACACACTATTAATATGTAGTAATTGTATTTTATTTAATGACTTGTTT
The DNA here is from genome assembly GCA_963921215.1 of Scoparia ambigualis. NCBI lineage: Eukaryota > Metazoa > Arthropoda > Insecta > Lepidoptera > Crambidae > Scoparia > Scoparia ambigualis. Next base: position 25,295,288 of record OY992524.1, read on the forward strand.
TTGTATTGATTTGTATTAATTTTCATAGATAATTTTAGACTTTTAGTTAGGATATTTTTTGACATTTTATTTTTATCGTGATATTTTTGACTTATTAATTAACCTTATTGACATTTTTAACCTCTTTATTAAAGTTTGAATTTTTGCAATTAAGGTATTAAGTTACGTACAGAGATATATTATCTGTGGTTATGATTGACTTCGACTTTGAAAAGTTGACATTTGCATGCTGTTTTATAATGGCTAAACATGTGCACATTGTAAATTTTGTACCAACCGTAAATTACCGTGTTTTTGGCAAATAAATGATTATCTTATCTTATCTTATCTAACCGTCACGTTTCAATTGCTGTGAAAAAACCCCCATGGTAGATTCGAAAGCATTTTGTTGGTATCTACGACAATAATTTAAAATGATCACTATCACTTTTTATCTTTTTGTTGCGGCACTTGTGTCTGGATAACAAACGTTACTTGGTTGAGGTTAGAAGGCTAACCGTCACGTTTCAAATGCTGTGAAAAAACCCCCAAGGCCGATTCGATAGCGTTTTGTTGGTATTCACGACAAAATAATTTAAAATTATCAGTTTCACTTTTAAACATTTCTTTTCGGCAACTATGTGTCTTGAATAGTATGAATGACCAACGTTATTTTGTTCAGGTTAGAAGGCTAACCGTCACATTTCAATTGCTGTGAAAAAGCCCCAATGGCAGATTCGATAGCGTTTTGTTGGTATTCACGACAAAATAATTAAATTTTCACTTTTACTTTAAAACTTAAGCGTTTTGACATTTTTGTGTCTTGACTGGCCGAACACTAAAATGCGAATGACGAAGGAGCGTAATAGTAGTCACCACGTAGCAAGAGGACTACCCACATTATAAAAATTACAAAGAAATACTCTAACTCTAAACTAATAGTGCACGATTGGCCACATAATATGCGGTACTACATGTAACAATAATATAATCTCGAAGGACGAGGCGCAAAGTATAATGATAAAGACAGCAATATAGCATGATCTTCGATCTTTCACTTCGATTGAAGACAAAGTTTGTATTGTTTTTTTTTGTTGTCGACTTCGACTTGTCTCTTTGCCGCGCCGTTTCATCGGATTTTATTCGGCGGGCGACGGCGCCCAGTCATTTGAATTTTACTACTGTCTAACTGTTTGCTTCAAAAAGTTCATGAAGGTTCATTATTAACTTTTTACTAGGTATTTATTGATTTGAAACAAGAGGTTCATTTGTAAACAGTAACGAGTGGGTGAAGTACCTACCTAATTTGCCTTACCTACCTATTTGGTTTTGTTTTAAGTTACTATATATACCTTAGGTATAGTAACTTTATTGTTTTTACGATCGATTTTACGTATCTACTGATTTTAACAGTAAGTTTTGTGATATATGTACTCTACACAAAAGAGTCTACTACTAAGTACTAGGTACTACAAAAAAACCCAAAGAAATGTTTTTGTAATTTCTAGGTTCAAGTTCAAATTAGCTACCACGCCTCATCTAATGTAATAATAAATTGATTGCAACAAAAAAAGTAGATAGATCGAAAGGCATTTCTGAATTGGTTTAACTTATAAGTGCATTAATCATTGTATACGTCTATATTTTTCAGGTTTACCGATATTCGATTAATAATAATAATTGACACGACTCTTTATAAGATAATAAACTAAGGTAATGTTACTTTTCTAGTGAAAATGTAGCTTTTTGAGCAGATTCGTGATACTTTTGACTATCGGCCACTGGCAACACTGACTTACTCACTCACTTAATCAGTTTCACTCACTCACATCACAAAAATACTCTAATTTTGTTTCTCTTGCTTGATTGAAATTAAAATTTTGTTTCGGTTGTTTCATTTTTCCGATACTAAACTAAACATACAGTGATAATAGAGAAACTTTGAAATAATGAAACCTACTCTGTCTGAGTTTTGAGTTTAGTTGCGTGTTGTGAAAATAAGTTAGCAATATAGTTTTTGTATTTGTTCTTGAAGGAACACTATGGCTGAAAAAGTAAGTAAAGCTCAGCTTTAGAACTGATTGTGTAAATAATTTGTAGCGTTCGTACTTAACTTAGAGCTTAGTGCAAATGAAACCTCTGCACTGTCAAAGACAAAGACCCTGATGATGATGCTCAACAAAAAAAAATTACTAACACCTGTCAACGACACAGGATAGCGTTTTAACAATTTGGCATTCGGGAAATTCCTAGTAAATAACTAATAAAAGTAAAATAAATAAATCAATACTTTGAGTACGAGTGAAATTTAAATGTACCTAAATAAATAAATGTAAAGTGTGTGTTTTTAAATAAAATTGTGTGGTCATTTCTAGTATTGTCAGTCAGTAAAATACTAATTTTAAATAACCTCTAAACAAAACAACCACATGAAATACAAAGTGTTTTTCCTATTTCTGTAGCAATGTTTGAATGGTCAGTACAGTAGGTAGGTACCTAATACTTTATATTAGTCTAATTACATCCAACTTATCATCATGTTATTTTTTTCATAGCACTTTTTTACAAGTCCCACTTTTAATAAAGGAAAATACATCTATAGGTTTGTTTACAACCTACAAAATTCTCCTGGGTGCAACTTAACACCACAATATGCATGGCAGTTACTTAATGTTGAGCAATAATAAGCTACATTTTGCTATAACATTATTGCATCGCAGTGAAATTTTGACTCTTAACTCTTTCATTCATCACTGCCCCATGTTTCAAGTCCTTGACTTCTTGATCAGATTTGAGGTTTACCTTCTCTTTAATCAGTTTTCATCATAATTTTCCATTATAAATGGAATTATTTACCCTTTGTGGAAGTTACTTAAAAACAACAAATGTTATATAAAGGCCTTCACACATAACACTTAACATAACGCAGATATAATGAAAAGATGTATATTATAGCACGATACATCTCACTACATCTTTCCATAGAAATTGTCAGGAGACCACACAACAGCTATAATGTATATTATAGCTGACATGTTATATCCCGCGATGAAATGTACATGGTTAATATACATTATAGCAAGGCCATGGTTGTTATTTTATTTAGGTTACAATGGTGTCAACTAGGGCATCAAACCTGGGTTTATTCGCCCTGAAAAAACCTGGGTATTTTGGGTTTTCTGGGTCGCAAGAAAACCCAGGTTTGGAAAATCAAAAACCGGGTTTTAGGGTTTTTCAAGCTTTTTTACAATTGTTTTCTTGTCGGTAATTATTTGTATCATAAGTATATTTATACCTTTTCGAAATGATCTCTTTCATTGAACACGGTCAAAATATAATTTACAGAAAATCCAAGAAAATCCTCTGCCTGAAGAACCGCAGCCTTCAGAGAGTGACAACAAACCAAACGAGATGACAAAACCAGCAGACAAGACCCCGGCGCCTGTAGCTGTCCCGATCACGGAGCCCACACCTCGAGTCTCCGTCCCCCTGTTCACGAAGACGCAGCCCAATGACTTGTACAGGCGACTGCTGCCTGCAGTGTTGTTTCTGTTGACGTTTGTAACGGTGATGACTATGCTGCTCATCTATATGGATACAGTTGGTGAGTCAATCGGGATTGCAGTGGTATTAAAGTTCTTTTCTTTAGAAAAATTTCAACTTTTCTTCAAATTAGTATTTCTAGCAAACTCAAAAACTAAAATAATTAAGACTACATAAATGATTGATTAGTGACAGTTATTATATTAATAGTAAATAATATATGATGGATGCAAATTTGACAACTTTTGCAATGCTGGGTCATAGGATTGGTGATCCAGTTATTCCCAGTTGTCATAAGATGGCAGTCATTAAAACCCACCAACCCACTTTGGCCAGGTCGGTGAGTGATGGCCCAGTGGCCCCTGTGCAGTGGTTTACATGTGACTGTAAGGATGTGTCTGTTGTGTATGTTCCTAAGCTGATGATGATGCTCCATAAATATAAATGTGCATTGTTACTGAATATGTTAGTAAAGCATTTAATCTACAACTATTTAATTACACCTAATATTTGCTCATTCATAAGTCTAGTATAATTAAATATATGTTTTTTTTTTACTAGACAAATGCTTTACAAATAAACAACAAAATATATTACTTATTCTGTCAGCATATAAATGTGGGTATCCCAATTTAACTTGCCACTACTTCTCTCAGTTATGTATTTTTTCTTTATTATATATTAAGTAATTCTATTGACCAGTACTTACTTTATTTTAGCGATCAAACTGCCTTTGCACATATTAGATTTACGATTTGTTATGTATAAAATGTCTCATATGTAAGAGCAATAAAGAATTTATCTCTCTATCTATATCTTCCTCTCTGAGTTTCTTGCCAGCTTCTTCTCAGTCGAAGGCTCTCCTAAATCTGATCCGTCTTTGCTTGAAGCTTTAAAATTTATATAAGCAAACTAACGAAGCAATGTGCTTCTACTTGAAAGCGATTGCGATAGATGTTGAAGTTAAACAATTAGCCCCCAGGTGGTAGATTCAATAGTTAAGATTTAACTAAATATTAGTTAACTGTTATTAGTTTTTGATGTCAATAAGTGCCTGTCTTTACAGGCTTATATTGAGTAAACCATTTGACTTTGAATTTCTTGGCCGACCACTTTCTGGCGATATTCTTATGCGCCCCATTCCTTGCGCGAGTGCGTGCAGTAGGGTGCGCGTGGATCGTGTGCAAGCTAATATCGCTCGACCGGGAACTTGCTCGATCGTATGTGCAATAAGGAATTTATCTACCTATCTATCTCTTTCAATGATGTTACATTTTAAAAGGAAGTAGATATGTTACTACGCGGCTTGAGTTGAAGAGTCCTTGCAGCCCAATTGTCTCATGTCGCAATAGTTTGTGTGAACAAGCCATAGAGCGAGTTGTCTTTGACAGTCGTTTGTCACACTCGAAGCACAATGGCTTAGAGATAGCTATCTCTTTTACTCTCGAGCTACAGTAAGCATTCGTCATTCATTAGCAAATATAATGTAGTTACTTTTATAGTTATCTAATTACAGCCTGTTTTGCAACCGCAATTTACTAGGTACGTAACATATCTATATTATGAAATATCATTGATCTCTTGAATAAATCCTTGAATGTTTCCCAGCTCTCGGCGCCCAACAGTTCCGGCTGAACATGTCGCGCGACTACGAGCTGTCGCGCATCTCGCAGGGCTCCGCGGCGCTGGTGGCGTACGTGCGCCAGCTGCACCTGCAGCCGCGCGCGCCCCGGCAGCCGCCGCCCGCGCCGCGCCCCACGGACCGGGCCGAGCTGGTGCTGAAGCTGTGCGGGGACATTGTGAGTGGGGTTTACAAGCTTTATTTTTATATGTAACACGGTAGATGGTAGATGGAATTTCAATTGGTTTGACTTCTCTGATTGTCAATTATTGTGTTGTAGTTTGTTTCTTAATAAGTTTATTGTGTATTTTTTTTTATAAAAAATGAAATTTTGCACACCAGCTTCTGGTAAAGAGTGATCAGATTGTGTATGTGATGTATAAACATCTGTACCACTTTTACATATATACTCACGACTATCTCTGTCCACCCATTCCCCAAAGGGTTGGTCAGAGACTATTTTTTTAATTTATTTATCAACAAGACAAACACTGATACAAGCAAAAACTGTAGAAACAAACATAAACTTAAAGCTAAGTATCATCTTAATTACAGGTTGCCACGGCATGCAACGTGGACTATAATTTACCTTAAAAAAAATAACAACAGTTATTTAGGTATTTGGAATATTGTAAAGGAAGCATTATATAAAAGTATATAATGCTTCCCTTACAGGGCCAACTAATGAAACAAACAATATTAATAATTGAATATATAAAATAAAAAATGGTTCAGTTACTAATTTGGGCACCGTATCAAATGACTGTAATATTTCCTGTCTGAATTTCTGGGGCTTATCTGCAAAGATGTCGATGTTACATTTGCAGAGTTTATTATATTGTCGCTGTAGTCTGCTCATGGTGGCATGCAGTGGCGTGCCTAGGGCTTCAGATTGGGGCAAGCCACGAAACCTGAAGTTCTTAATCTTGCTACCTACGTACAATGTTGGTGCCCATTTGTGACACTAGCCACATTTTTTACTCAAATCGTCATAGGCCGTGGCATTCCAAACGTTCTTTTCGTTGGTAAAAAAACAGGCCTTTATTTTAATTACCTTCTATTACATCTTGAATGTGATTTTTGAGAATTTTATTTTGGCCAATTTAGGCGTTCTTTATCTCAGAAACAAAAATACATTAACAGTATTTACTTATTGAATAGTGTAGAATAGCTATTGGCATAGTACGTAGCGGCCTCGCTTTTTGTAAATTTCGCTTAACTTTTATTTAAACTCAAAATTGCAGAGAAATATTTTCATAAATTGCGCGAGGGCACTTTTTTGAGCTCCTGGATTGAACTAAACAAATGAAATAAAAAAATGAAACAAAACCAAAAAAACTTCGAAAATCGCGTTAAGTTAACTGTGAATTTCTCTTATCTACGATAATATTATTGAGTAAAATTTATACCAGAATAATTGTTACTTCATGAGGAATAAAAATGTTATAATGAATTCATTATCCTATTTCGATGAAAACTATAAATACAACTAAGTACAAAATTACAACAAAATGCGATGCGCCGGCCGTCCGAACTCAGCTTATTCTCGCAGAGTGGAGATTCGTAATATTACGCATGCATTTATTATCCTATTTCCATAAAAACGATAAATACAACTGGAAAATTACTACAAATGGGCATTTTGCGGGAATCACAGTCGATATGTAGGCCTCTACACTTAATTTATTTATTATTATTACTTAATTATTAGAATGGAAGCAACCAACAATCCAAAGAGTTTTTTACATAGACCTATTATAATTAATGCCCTAGATGACTTTTAATAGTTAGCGAAATACATAAATCATGTGTGATGTTCAAAGAATTTATTTACCTCTGCCTTTCGTATGCCAATCATCAACACGTTTAGGTACACATTTGTTTGCAACACATCACATGCTCAACACATCTTAGTTCGTCACAGAGACCAATAAAGCGACGAACTGAACTCGGAACACATTTTTTTAACACAAATTACTAAAACACTTGTTACTTATAAACAATCCCTCAAATAAAGTGAAGTGTGACAATAACAAAGAATAAAAAATGGCTGGCTGCTGCCTGTGGCTGCTGCACAGCTCAATCGCGTATTAACGCTCGCCTCTGATTGGTTCGCCCGAGCTCGAGCTGTCGTCGGTCGCCTCTGATTGGATCGCCCGCGTTGAAGTTGCACGTGATTCGGTAGAAATAAAGCCTTTTGGAGAAGGCCTTACTTGCGAACTTCATAACGCAAGCTGGCTTTGACGAAGAGTATGAATTTCTCATAGAATCTATACATACTTATGCAGTATTATGTCTATAGAGTAGCAATTTTGTTAAAGTTAGAAGAGAGCGGATATACTTTAAATCCGAAGCCCGGTTGCAAGCCAACTTGTGCGAGAGAGATGTAAAGCGTCGCACGAATTATAAGCAGCTTTATTCGATTTGTTTGGTGATTCTTAATATGAGAAACTTATAAAATTGATAATTTGAATGCTGATGAAAGAAAATTAACAATGGTAAAAAATATTAAGTGATTTTAATAATTGCGTTTTACCAGTAGTGATATTGAGTTTTTGTTAGGGCAAGCCGGGCTTTTCGGCTTGTATGAAGGTACCGCCACTGGTGGCATGGTGACCCACATTGGTCCTGATGCCCTTAACAGAAAAAGGCACATATCTTCTGATTAGCTAATTTATTTACAAGAAAAAACAAAAGTAACATCTAATATTAAAATTAAAATATTTACAACTTAAAAAGATAAATAGAAAACTATAAATAAAAGAATTGACCCAGATCGGGGATGATCTGATGATCAGGCAGAGTACCCAGAATACTAGCCGCATTGCCGCGCGGGATGGCGAGGCTTAGGCGTTGACCCAGATAGCTGCTGGCCATGGGGTCACGGGTGGCTTCCACCAGTTTTTAGAAATATCTCTAAAGAGCTGGTGGGCACCCAAACCCCACGGTCCTAACGTCTCTACCCAAAACGGCAGAAATCTCCAGTCAGATTCTCATACTTCAGTCGTTTGAGGTACTCCGCATTAAATGCAGCCGAGCCAGCATTGATGCATGAACTTGGAAGATGGGACGGTGCAAGCATGTCGACACATGTAGCATCCCACACCAGTGCCCGTCCCACCCTCCAAGGTACCAGGGTCATGCCGTCCGGCCTCTTGCCATCATCGCGCGCCACGCCGGCGGGCTCTAGTACGGCTGGAATTCCGGCAGTGACTAGAGCTCGACGAACGATGTCATTCAAAGAATGATGGCGGGCAATGCGGCCAGCGCTCCGTGCACAGGACAGCCCGTGGTGGCCGAGGGTGTCTACCGGTGCGCCACAACGACATTGATGGGGGACGATACTGGGGGCGCCAACACGCAGGGCAGTGGCCAGGCGAAAAGTGCTGCGGTCTAGTAAAGTACCTGTGTTCGATGAGGGTAGTGCCTGCAACCAAAGACCCGACGCCCATCTCCCTACAGCTAAAGGGCGGGCACGCTCTGCGGAACTAGGTCACAAAATACAAAATTTGAATTTGAATGTAAATGGTTTAATTAAATATGGTGCTCTATATAAATTAATTATAGACAATTAGAAATAGCTGTTAGGTACTTGGAGCATTTCAGACCCAAGCTGTTTTGTTTTCTGTATAATCCGACACTTTATAATAAGCTTTTTTATAAAGCTTTTCTTTGATTTTGATTTTAAATTTATCAAGATCTAATTTCTGAATATCATTTGGTACTTTGTTGTATAATCGTACACACAAACCCTTAAAAGAATTATTTATTTTATGGAGCCTAGTATAAGGCACTGCTAATTTGTTCTTACTTCTAGTATCTAATTTGTGAATATCACTGTTTTTTGGATACATTTCAATATTTTTATGAACATACATAAGATTTTCATAAATATATTGTGATGCAACTGTCATTATACTTATATCTTTAAATCTCTCTCTGAGAGAGTCACCAGCCTGTAGGTTATATATTGCTCGAATAGCCCTCTTCTGCAGCACAAAGATAGTTTGAATGTCGGCAGCATTTCCCCACAGTAAAATGGCGTACACTATGAAAGTAACTGAAATAAACTAATCTAGCTGTATCAACGTCAGTTAACTGACGGATCTTCATTACTGCATAAGCCGCAGAGCTAAGTCTATCTACACATTTGGTTTTTCCCTCGTTTAATAGCAAGTTATTAACACTAAACCAGTGAACAATCTTTGAGACCGCATTATTCACATCGTCATAATTTGGGTGTCGTCGTTTCACTTTGAATAAAAGTGAAGTATCATCAGCAAACAATACTATCTCATGACTGTCTTTTACAAAATAAGGTAAGTCATTAATATAAACCAAAAACAAGAACAGACCAAGTATTGAACCCTGCGGAACTCCCATTTTAACCACTGATCCCGGAGATCTTTTACCGTTAATGTTGACCTTTTGAATCCTGTTACTCAAGTATGAGATTAGAAGGCTCAAAGAAGCATCCCTAATTCCATAGTGGTTAAGCTTCCTAACCAAAGTATCATGTAAAACACAATCAAAAGCCTTGGATAAATCACAAAATACCCCTAGGGCATCCTGTGATTCCTCCCAGGTATCAAATATTTGGATTAAAAGCTCACCGGCGTCAGTTGTAGAGCTACCCCTAGTAAAACCATACTGTTTACAATGTAAAAGTTTATTTTTATAAAAATGAATTTGCATTTGGTCTAGCATTAACTTTTCAAAAATTTTACTAAATGTGTGTAGCACAGAAATAGGTCTAAAGTTAGAGGGGTCAGAAGTGCTACCTGATTTAAATAATGGAATTATTTTACTATATTTCATGAGGTCAGGAAAAACACCACAGTCAATGCATTCATTAAATATGCAAGCTAAAACTGGAGCTATTGTCATAATTACAGATTTAGCGACGTCCACGGAATTACCCCACAGATCAGCAGTTTTCTTTTTATTGAGAGTGTTAAATGTTTTTATTATATCCATAACACAAATTTTTTGAAAACTGAAATTACTTTCACAATCTTTAACATTCTCCTTCAAAACAGATTCAGCTACAGTGGGGGAGGAAATCAAGGCTTTTGTAGTTGAAACTGGAATGTCAGTAAAAACCTCTCAAATGCTGCAGCAACATCAGCATCAGAAGTCAAGGTTTTATTATCACAATTTAAATTGTACTCATTATTACGACTTTTGACCTTTCCTGTTTCACTATTTATAATATTCCATGTCATCTTTATTTTGTCATTACTATTCTTAATCTTAGAACTCAGATAGTTTGCCTTGGCTAATCGACATACTCTTTTGAATAACTTTGAATAATTTTTGACATATAATTTGAATTCGTCGCTGGTGTTATAGTTGCGTTCACCATAAGGTTCATAAAGGCGTTTCCTACTCTGTGAATACCGGTTAAAGGCCATTCATTAAAAGTTACAGTACCACTAACTGAGATCTTTTTTGGAACAAAAGTTTTATTAAATTCTGAACAATAAATGTTAAAAAAATTATTATAAAAGACATTAGGGTTGTCATTGTATTCTAAATAATTTAATTTTAAGTAAAATTTTAATACGCTTTAAAAGCAATCTAGATAAATAATTTAAATTTGTATCTAGATTGCTTTTAAAGCGTTCCAGCCGACCTGCAGTTTTTCGTACAACAGTGATATTCTTTTTCGTCACTTGTTTACGCTGGTGTGGAAAGCTGACGTAGCTCTAGAGTGTAGATTTGAAATGGTTATTTTAGAATACTAATGAAACTGAATCTACTCATTTCTGGTAATTCTTAATTTCTCTTAAAAAGACAGATAGCATCGGTGAGTTTAGAGTTTCATCAATCAGCAAAGTGACATATAGTTTTTGACAGATTTATAAATTTTATTTTCAAAGACACCTAATAATTTCATCCTCACTTGGTTTTCGATTATTTTTTTAGGGAGCTGACAGAATTTAAATCGTCTTTATTAAGCGAATCCCTCGTACAGACGTTAGCAGGTCAACTTACCACAAAATGTCATCTGAGCTTTCTTGTTCGGTAATAAGGATCAGTATCGGTTGGAGAAATTCGACAGTTTCGGATAGGATGACTTGCTGGCGTGTCTAGCGTCTTTCTATCGATAACGTGTACATAACAAACATGTCCTCCTCCAGGACAACGGCACGTTCGTGGAGTTCCTCCCGCGCGGGCCGCGGGATCCCACCACCCTGTATCTAGAGGGCGCCCGCGGCTGGGCCGGGCCCGCCGTGCGCGCCGACGCGCGCGACTACCTCGCGCTGCGGGGCGGCGGCGCCCTGCACGCCTGCCTCAGCCCCGCCGCGCACCCGCGCGAGGTCAGTGCCCCCATAGCCCCACGCCATAGCCCCGCGCCATAGCCCCGCGACTACTCGCGCTGCGGGGCGGCGGCGCCCTGCACGCCTGCCTCAGCCCCGCCGCGCACCCGCGCGAGGTCAGTGCCCCCATAGCCCCACGCCATAGCCCCGCGCCATAGCCCCGCGCCATAGCCCCGCGACTACTCGCGCTGCGGGGCGGCGGCGCCCTGCACGCCTGCCTCAGCCCCGCCGCGCACCCGCGCGAGGTCAGTGCCCCCATAGCCCCACGCCATAGCCCCGCGCCATAGCCCCGCGACTACTCGCGCTGCGGGGCGGCGGCGCCCTGCACGCCTGCCTCAGCCCCGCCGCGCACCCGCGCGAGGTCAGTGCCCCCATAGCCCCACGCCATAGCCCCGCGCCATAGCCCCGCGCCATAGCCCCGCGACTACTCGCGCTGCGGGGCGGCGGCGCCCTGCACGCCTGCCTCAGCCCCGCCGCGCACCCGCGCGAGGTCAGTGCCCCCATAGCCCCACGCCATAGCCCCGCGCCATAGCCCCGCGACTACTCGCGCTGCGGGGCGGCGGCGCCCTGCACGCCTGCCTCAGCCCCGCCGCGCACCCGCGCGAGGTCAGTGCCCCCATAGCCCCACGCCATAGCCCCGCGCCATAGCCCCGCGACTACTCGCGCTGCGGGGCGGCGGCGCCCTGCACGCCTGCCTCAGCCCCGCCGCGCACCCGCGCGAGGTCAGTGCCCCCATAGCCCCACGCCATAGCCCCGCGCCATAGCCCCGCGACTACTCGCGCTGCGGGGCGGCGGCGCCCTGCACGCCTGCCTCAGCCCCGCCGCGCACCCGCGCGAGGTCAGTGCCCCCATAGCCCCACGCCATAGCCCCGCGCCATAGCCCCGCGACTACTCGCGCTGCGGGGCGGCGGCGCCCTGCACGCCTGCCTCAGCCCCGCCGCGCACCCGCGCGAGGTTAGTGCCCCCATAGCCCCACGCCATAGCCCCGCGACTACTCGCGCTGCGGGGCGGCGGCGCCCTGCACGCCTGCCTCAGTTCCGCCGCGCACCCGCGCGAGGTCAGTGCCCCCATAGCCCCACGCCATAGCCCCGCGACTACTCGCGCTGCGGGGCGGCGGCGCCCTGCACGCCTGCCTCAGCCCCGCCGCGCACCCGCGCGAGGTCAGTGCCCCCATAGCCCCACGCCATAGCCCCGCGCCATAGCCCCGCGACTACTCGCGCTGCGGGGCGGCGGCGCCCTGCACGCCTGCCTCAGCCCCGCCGCGCACCCGCGCGAGGTCAGTGCCCCCATAGCCCCACGCCATAGCCCCGCGCCATAGCCCCGCGACTACTCCCGCTGCGGGGCGGCGGCGCCCTGCACGCCTGCCTCAGCCCCGCCGCGCACCCGCGCGAGGTCAGTGCCCCCATAGCCCCACGCCATAGCCCCGCGCCATAGCCCCGCGACTACTCGCGCTGCGGGGCGGCGGCGCCCTGCACGCCTGCCTCAGCCCCGCCGCGCACCCGCGCGAGGTCAGTGCCCCCATAGCCCCACGCCATAGCCCCGCGACTACTCGCGCTGCGGGGCAGCGGCGCCCTGCACGCCTGCCTCAGCCCCGCCGCGCACCCGCGCGAGGTCAGTGCCCCCATAGCCCCACGCCATAGCCCCGCGCCATAGCCCCGCGACTACTCGCGCTGCGGGGCGGCGGCGCCCTGCACGCCTGCCTCAGCCCCGCCGCGCACCCGCGCGAGGTCAGTGCCCCCATAGCCCCACGCCATAGCCCCGCGCCATAGCCCCGTGACTACTCGCGCTGCGGGGCGTCGGCGCCCTGCACGCCTGCCTCAGCCCCGCCGCGCACCCGCGCGAGGTCAGTGCCCCCATAGCCCCACGCCATAGCCCCGCGCCATAGCCCCGTGACTACTCGCGCTGCGGGGCGACGGCGCCCTGCACGCCTGCCTCAGCCCCGCCGCGCACCCGCGCGAGGTCAGTGCCCCCATAGCCCCACGCCATAGCCCCGCGACTACTCGCGCTGCGGGGCGGCGGTGCCCTGCACGCCTGCCTCAGCCCCGCCGCGCACCCGCGCGAGGTTAGTGCCCCCATAGCCCCACGCCATAGCCCCGCGCCATAGCCCCGCGACTACTCGCGCTGCGGGGCGGCGGCGCCCTGCACGCCTGCCTCAGCCCCGCCGCGCACCCGCGCGAGGTCAGTGCCCCCATAGCCCCACGCCATAGCCCCGCGCCATAGCCCCGCGACTACTCGCGCTGCGGGGCGGCGGCGCCCTGCACGCCTGCCTCAGCCCCGCCGCGCACCCGCGCGAGGTCAGTGCCCCCATAGCCCCACGCCATAGCCCCTCGCCATAGCCCCGCGACTACTCGCGCTGCGGGGCGGCGCCGCCCTGCACGCCTGCCTCAGCCCCGCCGCGCACCCGCGCGAGGTCAGTGCCCCCATAGCCCCACGCCATAGCCCCGCGCCATAGCCCCGCGACTACTCGCGCTGCGGGGCGGCGGCGCCCTGCACGCCTGCCTCAGTTCCGCCGCGCACCCGCGCGAGGTCAGTGCCCCCATAGCCCCACGCCATAGCCCCGCGCCATAGCCCCGCGACTACTCGCGCTGCGGGGCGGCGGCGCCCTGCACGCCTGCCTCAGCCCCGCCGCGCACCCGCGCGAGGTTAGTGCCCCCATAGCCCCACGCCATAGCCCCGCGCCATAGCCCCGCGACTACTCGCGCTGCGGGGCGGCGGCGCCCTGCACGCCTGCCTCAGCCCCGCCGCGCACCCGCGCGAGGTCAGTGCCCCCATAGCCCCACGCCATAGCCCCTCGCCATAGCCCCGCGACTACTCGCGCTGCGGGGCGGCGCCGCCCTGCACGCCTGCCTCAGCCCCGCCGCGCACCCGCGCGAGGTCAGTGCCCCCATAGCCCCACGCCATAGCCCCGCGCCATAGCCCCGCGACTACTCGCGCTGCGGGGCGGCGGCGCCCTGCACGCCTGCCTCAGCCCCGCCGCGCACCCGCGCGAGGTCAGTGCCCCCATAGCCCCACGCCATAGCCCCGCGACTATAGCCTCACGACTTTAGCCCCGCACCTATAGCCCCATACTTGTAGCTCCACACCTATATCACCCCAGACCTAGAGCCCCACACGAATATTCAACAAAGCTCAAACTGCAGACATGACACTACATAAAATGTTTACTAGAAAAAAAAACAACCAGTCTCAGAAAATCCCATTCGAGCCTTTTGAGACTGGTTGTTTTTTTGTAGTAAACATTTTACCCTATCTGTATAGCATTGTGAATGCAAACACTGCAATTATAAACATAATTGACGCTACATTTCCCTGCCAAGGAATGGCGAGTTAACTCTCTGACTGAATGCGCCAGGTGACCTACCACGAGTCCGACGAGCACCTGGCGTTCAGCTCGCGCGTGCTGTGCCTGCCGCTGTACACGGTGCTGCTGGCGGCGGATGCTGCCGCCGCCGGGTATGTGCTGCTCGGCGGCGGCAGCGCGCTGCCCGCACTCACGCACGTGCCCTTCGACGACGGCGCCGTGCGTTTGCAGGTGAGATAGTGCGGCTGGGTGGCAAAACCTTGTTGAAATCAATTGGGAAAATGTATTGATAAGTAATAATAATAAAAACCATTTATTATCTCCACAGTCTCAAAATATATACATTTTAGTGAGGTACGGTAAAATTGTCAAAGATAACTTGTGCCTGAAACGGGTGGGGACCTGTATTACAGTACTCTCCTCTCCATGACGTGGCCGAATTAACTATTGTTAATTCATTCACATCAGGGGATAGAACAAGTTCAGGAGAAAATAACATAACTTACATTAAACCAAAAAATTAGTCAAGAACCTATACAACATACCTAATATCCTAGGACATGTAACCACAGCTCACATGCTTATATTAACATAAAAAATAAACAAAAATAAAGATAATAATAAAAATAAACAAAAACAATCATAGTTCATTTTTTTTAAATACAAAATTCAAAGTGAAATAAAAGACTGCGCTGTATAAGTTTATGATGATAGATTATTGCCTCGACGCGACCACATGCATGTAATCTGAAAGTGGTGTATTTTGGGTAAAGAGCACATATGTGCTGCCCAGCAGCACATATGCACATACACCGAGATTTTTCATTGGTTTTGGAGCCGAAACCCTGTTCATGTTTATCATCAGTAGAAGCTATTTAGCATTTAAAACTAAAAATATGAGCATTAAAAAAATCATTAAAAAAATATTTATAAAAAATGTAAGAACCCTTAGTACCGCACGAACTTACGAAAGCCAATGACCGAGGCGCTTCAAACGCTCCGTCTACCCCCCGCCCCCGCAATAATAATCGCTTTACAAGCGATTATTATTGCATAAATAGGTATAACACTTGTTTTGTATTATAACGTTTTCGGTTCCAAAACCAATGAAAAATCTCGGTGTATAATAATCACGACTATAATCCCCGAAGGGTTAGTTAGAGACTAATCTAACTAAGAGACTTTCAGATTACATGGTAGACATTGCCTTTAAACAGATATATGCAAACTACAACTGGCTGCGAAGCCTGCTGCTGCGCGGCACAGTGGTGCTGCTATGCGGCACATATGATAATACTAAGCCCCGACTCCCCAGGTGATCGAGGTGCGCTCCACCGACCTGCAAACCCGCAACCAGACCGCTCAGTTCCTGGCCACCAAGAACTACACCATCGCGGCGATTTACGACGACGCTGTTATGTTCACCCTTAGCCAGCCCAACTCTACCGCCTTACACTGACCGATTATGTGTAGGCACGGTGTATAGGAGTACGTAGAAGTGTTTGTGTAATGCTTATTGAAGGTCTAATGTGAGTTCTGTGAAGGCCTAGTGCGATTTTTTCTTACCTTCTTGATCACGTCAACGAAAACGTACATATTTTCTGAGGGCTTTGCATTTGCTAGCTTGTTTGTGTAGCTGTAACTCATTTCGTTCGACATAAGGCGGCGCCGCTTTCATTCACGCCACGCCTACTACAAAATGTAAAATTTCTTCAATCAATTTTGTACTTTATCGTTTGGAAATAATGATCAAAATCGATTAGTAAAGTTTTACAATATTGGGCAGGTAGTTAAAACTTTAAATGAGTTGTCATCAACGAGACATTTCGTTTTCCTTTGCGTGATCGAAAGATAAGTGAAACTCGCTCTTATTAACACACGTTTTTAATGTCAATTTGTATACGAAAAGTCGTGAAAATCTAAATATTAAATGTCATAGTTCTGTCAATGTCGTAACGTAGCCATCGTATCGTGGCTTCGAGTTTAGTTTGGTGCAGTTTTTTTTGTAGTGTTCTATCGTTTTCTATACAAATATCAGCGTTGTGAATGTATAAATATTAAATATTTTTTATGCAGAACAAACAAGAAAAATATGCGTATTTTTAATCGTTGTCATGAGTCCTGTAGTTATTTGTCTGTGATGGATTGTTAATGTTTTCATGTATTAAAACAATGTTAGTTTTAAAACAAAACTCGTAAAAATGTTCAACAGCCTTCATACAAATTGACATTAAAAAACGCAAATACTTGTATCGTAATAAAACTTATACTACGCCGGATTGAAATATAGCTCAAAATTCTTATGCACAATTGTAATGAAGAATCTCTGGTCTCATTATATACTCTATCTATTTACGTATCATACAAAATGTTCATACAAACTATAATGAAAAAAGTCAAATGTAATAAATATGTAGCATTCGTCATAATAGCTTTTTCTATCAGTTCTAAAACCTTAGTTTAAATATGTGAATTTGTACAATTTGCATTATAATGTTTCTCTAAGCTGTAAGTATATGAAATATTGCTTCGAATCCCACAAATTCTATTTTCCAATTTAATTAAACCACTTTTAAAATATCTATGCAGAGTACCGCACGTTTTTAATAGACTCCTGTCAGTAGCGCTTACACATTATCGTGAGCAAATGTATTGCCAGTCTCGACTAACATTTAATTATATGCAGCTCAAGTTTGAGACGGTGTGCTCAAAGTATCGCCACTTTTGTACTCTAGCTTAAGGCGCAGCTTTGATTCTATTTAATCAGCGAAAGACATTCGCTCACAACTCCGTCGAATGATAATAATAATGATCTGAACAAAATGTATTAATAATGTATTTTTACTGATTAGCACTATTTTTTTAATTAATATTTTAATTTTAATAAATTATGACAAAAGGTAACCAGCTCCTCATTCTAAATCACTTTGCAAAAGAGACGATTTCGATTGTGATATATCTGTCATACTTATGGAAGTAAAAAGAGACAACATACTTTAACTTTTGATATGTATTTTTCCATAACAGTGTAAATAGGAGTACAAAGTAGTAGTGAGAGTTTTCTAACTATTCGATCGAGTTAGTTATTTATTTGTGTACTAAAATGGGATCGTAACAGCGCCATCTAGTATTGTTTTCAAAGACTAATTGCAAGATAACACTGCCGCAGCAAAAGTATTGGTTAGATTTTTTTTTTCTTCTGAATTCTTTGAGCTTGGTTTCCTTTTGTATGATCGATAACTGCGTTATAATTATATATTTATTACGATGATAAATAGTACTCCTCCATTTCAATTCCAATGAAGAATCTGTTTTAATTTTTCATTACGTCGATAAGTTTTTATTTTAATGATTAATTTAAGATGATAATTGATAATTTCGATTCGTGATAATTTAAGAATAAATAATTAAGGTAATTTAAATGCTAACGACTTTTAACATATTTTGTCTACACTTATTGATTAAATTCATAATTATGGAAATGGATTTAAACTATCGTCTATTATGAACAACTGATAACAGACTGTTAAAGTCATAAATTATATAAGTTTGGATTTCATAAAGTGCCTTACACTCACAAGCAAAAGTCCATTGAATGCTCACTTCGTAGTTATGTATACATAAGTTACTGCGCACTATGTTATCTGCACTTTTAAGAATGCAAGGCGCCTCTTTGTTCTCTACTTGTAGTTACTGAAATAAACTGATTACTTACCTACTGCAAAAAGTGAAAAGAAAAAATGATGCGATGTCATCTACCTTCGGTAAAAAAGGGCATAACTTTCTAAAGAGGGTTTAAGTTTTACACTTCTGTTACGTTTAACAAAAGATATATACAAAAGAAGAAGATTATGTTGCCCGCGTGCGGCTCGCGTCGCGGCCATTGCAAATGTAGTACAATGTGCCTAATACCGTGACAGCCGACAGTCGTGTTGGAGCCGAGCGGTGCTTGCCGTCCCGCTCGCGTAGCATTGTAATAAATCGCTGTCTCGCTCGCTCGATTGACACTAACTGTCACATTACAATTTACAATACATATGTAGAGAACTATTTTTTGATCTAAACAAAAATATTTAGTATAAATCAACAAATAGTCCTATCTTATATATCTACGGACGGATATATCAAGTGCCCAGTCTTCTGGTGTCGACATCTGCAAGTATAGGACAAAAAAGTAGCCTGAATTAATGTAATAAGCCGTGCGAGGTTGTTTCTGATATATTTATTTGAGGCTGAGAAGGTCCGCACAAATTAGCACTAAGCCACCGGTTTGGTATAGACGACGTTGGCATAGCGAAATTAACTATAAAGTCAAAATCAAAAATCCTAAAAAAGGTGCTATATTCGATAGTCTTTTTGCCACATAACCAAATCTGATCTAAATATAGGTATACTGGAATATGAACTCTATGAAAGTGAGGAGTAAATGAACCATCCAGAATATTATTCCAGGTATTTACCACCGCATATCTCATTCGTGGTTGTGTCAAAATGTACTTTTATCATAAGTTTAGACCGCTGAATGTGACTTAAGTGCTCCTTATATTTTGATCTTTCTATGCTTAGATATCAAGTTATTAGAAAAATCGATTTGCTTTTATGCAGCTTTTAAATAAAAACAGTTTATTTTATTTTAATTCTATGGTAAAAGATTATCAATACTAAATACCGAACATCTTAATATTAGCTGTTAAGGTCCAGTCGTAGTTAAGGGTTCAAATATTAGGAGCACTTAAGTCCCATTCAGCGGTCTATGTCGTAACGTACCACAAACAATGCGTCTATACCGAGCTGTGATATAAAATATGACTCGCAGTAAGCTCTCTCAGACTGTTAGCTGTCTATTGCCTTTGCATTTGTATTGTATCGTAGCTAGACATTTCAAATTGATATATTATGTACTAAGATCACATTGGGGCGAAGTATTTTTATTCGATATTATAAGACTTTTGTACTGCAATTTTGATTTAAGTTAAGTTCTTCTTAATTTTAACTATGCCTAATATTTTATCAGGTATAAAGCAATGTGTATTTTAAATTATAAGTAATTAACAAATAATTTTGGTTATCCACAAAAAGTATCCGAGAACTAATTCGGAATAATGGCAATTATATATTTTTTATTGTATTTTAACTCGATTCCATCCAAGTGATGCACAGTTTAAAGGCATTCCTAGTTTTCAATACAATCTTGTATTTATTATTGTGAACAATATGTGGTTGATTATTCAGAATGTTATATTATATTGTTCAAACGCCGATGTTTTTAACGTCATTCCAATATGTTTTGGATTCCAATTTTCTTGTGATCGCGAAGACTGAATATCTACGTCACGAAATTAATTCGAGCGTCGATATATAATCTATTTTCTTACAATAATTTACAGTATTATTTTATTATTTTCGATGTATCGAACGGAGACGGCCGATTAAATGTATGACGATGAACAATACGATGAGCACTACTTTAGTTAGTTGTAGATGGTTTTAATTTTAAGAGCTTCGGTTAGTTCTTTTGTATGCGCTCAATTTTTCACGAATAAATTAATTGCTTTAATGATATGCTTGTTTTTCTTGTGTTAACTATAGGTACCACCCCTTGTCTGTCGCGTTCGCTTTTCGATCTAACAATCGAATTTCTATTGTGCTGGTTTTACGACACTGAGCTCATAACAGCCTGCATCAATAACTGAACAACTATAAAACAACATTTATTTTACTGTTTTGTAGATGTGTTTGTTTAGTAGTAGTACTACTAAATAAACTAACTAACTAACTACTACCACTACTACTGTATACAGTCACTTTCAAATTAAAACTTAAGTGTGGCGCGATCTTTTTGGCCATTTAGTACACATTTGATGGTGACTACACTCCTCACTCACTAGGGTATGAATTTGACGTTTTTTGCTAAAAACTTTCAAAACTACGTTTTCCGACAGTATTTACCTTTATCTATGCTATACGTTTAAGAGCGCACAGATAAAAACACAAGTCTACGCGAGAGATAAAATTCCCACTCAAACATTGACAAAATGCGTTTGTGTCCGTGAGCGCGTGAGACCGAGCGAACAAGTTACTTTTTCAATCGACATTCAGCTAATTTGAACGAAAGCGATAACTGTAAATGTATAGAGTCTATAATGGTTAATTAAGTAAATAATTACTCTTATCATAATTGTTATTATACATATTATATTATAAATTTGTTTTTCTTATTGGCATAGATCTAATTTTTCTTAGATCTACGTACTCTGGTAAGAGGCAGTTTTTTATAATTTTATTAAGTTTGACATTACCTATTTGTAATAATGTTAATTTTTTTTCCTTTATTTCTGTAACCTGGCAATCTGTGTTAACACAATGAGCCATTCAGTTGGGGTTTTTGTTTGGTTGTAGTAATGTCAGCAGAAGGAATTCCTAGGCCCTAATTCCTACTCCTACCTCTGAACTTTGAGGGAGCTCCCCTTGATACCAATCCGATTATTGGAATCCTTGGCGTCGATATTTCGAGT
Source organism: Scoparia ambigualis (assembly GCA_963921215.1). NCBI lineage: Eukaryota > Metazoa > Arthropoda > Insecta > Lepidoptera > Crambidae > Scoparia > Scoparia ambigualis. Next base: position 25,316,570 of record OY992524.1, read on the forward strand.
GACGTTCAGTTTCGTGGTCATTTGGAAGGTAAAGCTAAATTAGCTTCGAAAAAGCTGGGTGTGCTTAATAGAGCGGGTCAGTATTTCACGCCGGCCCACCGTTTACAACTGTATAAAGCACAGGTCAGGCCGCATATGGAATACTGCTCCCATCTCTGGGCTGGAGCACCCCAATACCAACTCCTTCCATTTGACCGCATTCAACGTAGAGCTGCTTGAATTGTCGGCGACGTGGTTATTTCAGGTCGGCTTGATCCACTGGCTCTTCGGAGAGACGTTGCGTCTCTCTGTGTATTGTACCGTATATATCATGGGGAGTGTTCTGAGGAATTGTTCGGCTTGATCCCTGCCGCTAATTTCCTTCACCGCACTACACGCAATCGACTGTCATTCCATCCACATCACCTTGATGGATGGCGGTCTACTACTGTGCGTTTTTCAAGAAATTTCTTGCCTCGAACTACAGTGTTGTGGAACCAGCTCTCGGCGGCGGTATTTCCGGACCGTTACGACTTAGGGATCTTCAAGAAACGAGCCTATTCCTTCCTTAAAGGCCGGCAACGCGCCTGCGATTCCTCTGGTTTTGCGGGTGTCCATGGGCGGCGGTGATTACTTTCCATCAGGTGTCCCGCTTGCTCGTTTGCCTCCTTCTGCTATAAAAAAAATAAATAAAAAGGCATTCCCTTCATGTGAGGTTGAATCTCGCGGACAGCGTAGGGACACTATGCCGCTTCAGTCGGGAATAAATGACACTGCCTGTGCCTGCCAGTTTCAATGCCAGCTCATTAACATGGTTTGACATTTTCGTCTGATAGCCTATGCTATACCAAGCAATCTCTTGTTTGACGGTATTGGTTTTTAGATCCTCGTGTATGTATCTGTTGCTCACGTAGTAGGGTATGTCCAGCATCGCTCTCAATGTCTTGCTCTGGAATCTTTCAAGAATCTCTATGTTGCTGTTGCTAGCAGTATCCCATAGGTCCAAATTGGTTTGAGGATGGTCTTGTAGATAGCTATTTTGCTTTCTCGAGACAAGCTTGATTTACGGTCTATCAACCAGTACATCGCTCTAAGTTTAGTGTCCAGCTGTTTACGCTTGGTCCAGATATGCTTTCTCCAGGTGAGTCGTCGATCGAGATGCATACGCAGGTATTTGGCATCTTCAGATTGGGGTATTTCCTCATCATGAAGTCTTATTAGTAAGCAGGTCTGTCTTCTCAGAGTGAAAGTAACATGCACGGATTTACCTTTTAATATGCCATTTGTCCAGCCACTCTTCTATTTCGAGCCAAACTACAAGCTCATGTTGAGCTTGTAGTTTGGCGGACGCTACAGACGGGCAATCATGGACCGACAGAATAGCTGTGTCATCTGCATACGTGGCGGTTGTAGTGTCAACGTGAGTTGGCAGGTCAGCAGTAAAAATCAAGTATAGGACGGGGCCCAATATACTTCCCTGCGGCACGCCCGAGAGAAATGTTAATATTGGCTTATTTATTTATTGAAGAAGCACATTTTTTTTTTCAATTGAACGGAATGGAAGATAATATGGTAAGTAAGAATTTAGGTTTTTAATTTTAAATTACATGCAATATAAATTCTTTCCTGCACAGCACTCACATTCACAAAAATGTTATTTTAAAATTGTAGTGTGCGCACCCACGTGTGCTGTGCAGAAAAGAGTGAATATTGCGTGTATCAGGGTGTGAATGTGGCTTCGCTTTGTGTATGTCAGTTTGGGTGCCTGCCTATGCCACCTATGCTGTCTTCTACTTCAACAGTACGGATTTTTTTTATTCTACGACGGGTAAGCGTTTGGCCTTCATCACACCTGATGGTAAGTGACGGTAAGGCCGCAGGTGGAAGCGCACGAACCCGGAATCCTCAACCACTGAGGAACTGGCTATCTTATCTCTAAACTGTCGGAACACAACAATGCTATAAACATCGTTGTTATGGCGACAGACTTAGATAAGATGGTGTTAGCTAGCCAGGCGGACTTACAGCCCTACCACCAACCAAATCAAGTACACAAAGATTTACCCCCCGCTGGAAATCGAAACCGGGATCTCTGGGTCTGAGACCGGTGACTAGACACTAGACCACAGAGGCGGTTAAAAGATTTCCAGTTGCGCATGCACAGAGCTTAAATACCTAGTAGTTTTAATAGTTTATTCTGTAAAATGTTATGGACGACTGTCGATTATACAAATTACATCTGAACGCCCAGGACTTCGTTCGCGTGAACATCCGTGACGTCATCAGACCCTGGGTACCAGAAAAGGTTAGAGTTTTGGTGAAGACAAGTCAAATGAGCCCAAACACAACGGATTTATTAAATGTAGTTTAGGAATTCCTATGACCACCTTCATCATCAGACCAGCTCCTTGGTGCCATATTATTATATTGTCATCAAAGTAACGTAGGTATACCAAATTTCAGCTCTATCGGAAGTTGTTCAAATCTAATGTAGTTCAGGAGTTCGTCTGACCACCGGCTTCATCATCAGACACTGGGTACCAGAAAAGGTTAGAATTTAAGACAACACAAATCAAATGTGGCCAAATGCGACAGTTTTATTAAATGTAAGTAGTTTAGGAAATCCTATGGCCACCTTCATCATCAGACCCTGAGCACCACACAAGGTTATAGCCTTTGACAAGGCAAATCAAACAAGCCCAAATACGGTTAACTCATTACTATTTGTTTGATATATTTATAAATATATGTGATATTTTAATGAAAATATACTGAAGTAAGCTGATCAATAAATATTTTTTCCAGTCATAGAAACATGACATTGAACAAAAAAATATATATTTAATTTAAACTCATAATAATTGACGATGTAATTGAACATGAGATACTTTTCTTTTGCGCCGGGCCTGGGTGTCATTTGACCAAGTCTCTTTTATGATTTTTTTCCGTTGTGGGACACTTGCAGACCATTTATCTTATCTTATTGGGGCCTGCAGAGGTCTCCCCCTCGCAGCGGCACGTCGACCCATTGGGATCTTTTGTGCAAATACAATTATAAGTGTAAGTGCAGTACAATTGTAAGTGCAGACCATTTAAGTAATCTATTGTTTAAAAATATTAAATAAAATATATTTTCTGTTTGTAATAGACTTTTTATATCTAGTGACCTCTGATCATCCTCTGATTACTTTTGAAACTACTTTTGAAATTCAGCTTTCCGGAGATGTTTAATTCACAGATAATGAACACTATTATTTTCCGACGCATATTAGAATACGTCCATAGACGCAGTACACTTCGCAAAGACTTTATCTTTCTTTAATCATAAATGACTTTATCTAATGAGCTTTCATTATTTGAAATTTAAGCACTCAAAACTTTTATCTGATGATCTGATTTGCCAAATGTTACAGACCAAAAATGCATATTGTTTGCGGATGATACAACACCTATAGTAAAAAGTAAAAATAAAAGAAAATTAGAAACTATTGCTAATGATAGCTTTAATAAAATTGTTACATGGCTTAAAATTAATAACCTCGAAATAAATATAAATAAGACAAAGTGCATTCATTTTAAAACTCATAACAAGACAAATATAAACATTAAATATGATAATAATAAAATAGACATCATAAATGAAACAAAATTTTTAGGTATAATAATTGATAAAATGTGTAATTGGAAAGCTCATATTGACACATAAGTATCTAAATTAGAAAGATATGTTTACGTTCTTAATAGAATCGCGAATGTAGCATCTAAAGAAGCTGCTCTAATGGCATATCACGGCTACGTGTCGTCATTGCTGAGGTATGGGCTTATTCTATGGGGAAACTCTGTTGACTTGCTCAGAGCGTTTAGGGTACAAAAGAAATGTATTAGGTCAATCTGTGGTGCAGACTTCTTAGATAGCTGTAAGCCATTGTTCAAGGCATTAAATGTTTTACCCCTACCCTGTCTTTACATTTTATTTGAAACTAAGAATAGGTCTAAATATAGAGGCAGAAAAAGAGAAAATCTATGTATACCTGACCAAAGATTAATATTATATTTTAAGAACGTTCATTGCATGTGTATTCGAATTTTCAATAAATTGCCTGGTGATATAAAAATACTGACATTTTATAAATTTAAATCCAAACTATTTCATTGTTTAATTAACAAAATGTACTATACCATTAACGACTATTTGACATGCTTTATTTTAATTGTATTAACGTTGACTATGATTTTATTATAATTTGTTAATTATTTGTGTAATGTCTAATGTAATTTTGAATATTTGCACATTGTATTATACGATAGAATATGCTGGTTAACATTATTTTAAGAACAATTTTTGTACCAAATTTGAGCAAATAAATATTTGATTGATTGATTGATTTAATACTTTAAATTTCGTCATAAAACTAAATTTAATTGGGCACATTAAAGTTATCGAATATATTAGCAGCAAATTCACGCAGATTGTAGTCTAAAAGAACGAAATGAAACAAGCGTGTAATTTCATTAAATTTATTCTTCAAGTCCTCGACGTAACATCCTTGATCCGGTACCTTGTTATCAAACTTACACACTAGCCGATTTATTTCAACAATTTAAACTTACATACGTTTATATGCGGGAAAAAATATATTCTCAACTCATTAAAATACACAAAAACACATTAAAAATTGTGCGAATACAATCGTGACACCAACACTGCAATATACATTTGAATGACAAACTAAACTAATAAAATCATCTTTATATAATCAACTACAAATAAATTTTAAATTATAATTATTGCTTCGAATCTTCAACGGATCGTAACGCATGGAAGAACTAAGTAACTCAATATTTACAAAAACGGCGTAAAATACTTTTAATTCTTTTATAAATCATATTGGGTATTTATATTTATAAAGTTGCATGTCACATGAGGTTAATAATTTGAAGTATAAACATCCGATTTAACAAAGACAAGTGTTAATACATGACTGTGCCACAAGTAGTACATTTACTACTACACCGAGGCAGTAGTTTTTTCTAAAGGTTATATCATTTTTGACGTAAACGTAGCATTGTGATTTCAAGAGTAACAATTTTAAAATAAATTATGTAGATTAAAACAAACACATACTTAATATTTTAAATTATAAATCAATAATCTAACAGTATATAAATAGTTGATACAAAAGCAGATAGGCACCGACATTACAAAAAAGCACTGAAGCCAAGCCGCCAACCGAACACCGCGGCCAGAATGCACTATAAGTCCAGAAAAATAATTTTGATACTTAAGTTTTGGTCCCAATCGTTAGATTTGTCAGAGTCCGCAGAATGGTGCGGTTGGCAAAGTTACATAATTAGGGCTATACTACACGGGCGGTTCTCCCGCCGCAAGAATCCGCTCGACAAAGCTGCCGCAGACCATCAAACTACACGGGGCGCGGTTTATCGCTGTCGCTTGTTCATTTCAACATGGATCCGCCAATGATAACTGCGCTTGCAGCTCTTATATTAACAGACGCAATAGCGGGAAACCGCCGTGTAGTTTTAAAACACCGGTTATGAGCGGTGGTTTGACGCTGCATGCGGCGGTCGTATTTCTCATGTCTGTAAACCGCGATGGGAAACCGCACAGTGTAGTATGTAGCATACAACTTCCATATTTAATTGTGTCTAGTGCGGTTCAGAAGCGGATTCCCGCGGCGGGAGGACCGCCCGTGTAGTATAGCCCTTATGAATATTAAGGATTCGGTTCATCCACACCGTAGTTACTTTTTGAGGAGAAACATTTTGTAACATGTGACAACATTAGATTTTATTTATAGGTTACGGAATGAATGTTGCTCCTCAAAAAGTAACTGCGGTGTGGATGCACCCGATGACGTTTCCTTGCAAGTGCGCCATCGTCTTACAATGCTCGAGATGGTCAGTGTCGTATTTTGTGATTTTTGTAAAAATATAATATTTAGATTTTACAATGTACGCACTAAAAGAAAACTTATAAACTAAACTTATTTTACATAATTAATATAATAATATAGGAGCTGCCGTTCGCACAACGATTGCAAAAAATAATTTAGCAGGAATGAAACAAATAAATGCAATGTTAGCATTCACCCTGAATATTTGATACCTAGTATTCAATGTGTTAAAACTTAAATACATCAACTATATAATTTTAATATGAAATATTTTAAATAAATCACATACTTAAATTAAACTGTTTTCACTATTAAATTATCAATACTTAAATTGCAACGGAATTTTATTTTGGATTTAAACGACTGTCTTAAGTAGATTCTTACATATTTTGTAAGATTTAAAATTAAATTAAAACGATTAACTTACATTTAAAAAAAAATTAAATTGAATAATGGTGATAAATAAACACACAATTAGACGGGGATTAACGCTAACTACTCATTAATCCCTCAAGCAACGTGAAAGCAGACACAATTGAAAACCTATTGTTTTGCGACCGCCGGCGGTCTAATGATCCTTGAAGGGTATATTACATACTACGCATACCTTTTTATACACGACGTTCCGACCGGTGCAACTGCAACAGCGTTAATTCCCGTCTAAATGTGTGTTTATAATGGAGAGCGAAACTTTAAAAGTGTATATGATGATAAAAGTTTTGGCTATATATTTATTTATTTATTTAAAAGTTTTGGCTATGAAATATATTGAAACGGCTACTAAATACATTTCAGTAAGTTTTCGAGCACAAAATTACAGCGTGATTATTAACATTACAAGAGCACAACAGACGCCATGTTTTTGTATAAATCAACAAACATTAGAAAACGGAATATTCTGGAATACAATATAGATAATATAGCAAAAAATAATACTTGAAAATGCAAGAAGGACGCAATATAGTTAGCAGCAAAACAACAACATAAATAAAATAACCGATGTTATTATTACAGTACCTATTATGAATACATACTAGTTATGTACAATACTGAGCTTCGAAACTACGATGTATATTGTTCAACTACTTAGATATTGTCGAAGTTACACCATGTTACATATTTTATTTACTTATAACTAAAATTTCAAGGCTTCACACGTCGTATTTCAATACCATGCGTAACTGGCCATGCAAATTTTATGGGCATAGTCCTGATATCAATAAGCTTTGCAAAATACTAAGTAAGATATTGTTAGAAAAGAGGGGTTCATATAGTTTATCTGTGACATTTCAGTGATCTCAGTTCAATACGGAGGCTTCGAGTTCGATTCCCAGAGGAGGTACGCTCCATACTCGGGTTGGTTGGTGGTAGGGCGTGCTTTAAGTCCGCCTGATAAACTACCACGCCATTTTCTGGGAGATACATTTTGTACAAAAATATACTTAGTTTTCTTTAGTTATCATAACTTTGCTCAGAATGATACCGAAATAGAATAGATAGTATTATGTAACTTGAATTGGATGAAATAAATGTTTACATTTAAAATAGTACCAAAATACTCTTCAGAATAATAAAGCATCATCTCACTACAACATGTATATTTTTGAAAACCTTGATTTACGTTGTATAGAAGCTTATCTTTCGACTACGCCCATGCCAAAGTACAAATCACCACATTTGCACATAACCGTACTACTATACATGCTTAAGTACATGAAGGTCTCCTAACGTCTTTAGTATACAAATCTCTTCAAGTACGACACACAAGTTTACGAATTTAATATTATTTATACATTTCGCCGCTTCTCTACTATATAACACTTAAATTAGACAACGTATAGTAACACTAATTTTGACACTACTACGTAATAATTACATAGGAGTTGATTAAAATTAATTACAATTAGTTAAGAGTTGTTATCTAAAGGTCTGTGAGGATACTTAAAAAAATTGAGCATATTATTATTATTATTTTGAACTAAATATAATATTGGAACTATTGTGGTTTGCTGTGGAAAGCTAAGGTTTGTTTTTAAAGGAATTATGCATATTTTATAATATGTATATATTATAAAATATGCAATTTTGTTTTTGGAAACATTGGAAAAATAACAAGAATGTACCTTAGTTAGAACAAAAACAGTTCAATAATCAAACCATCCATTCAAATGTCAAAAGGTCACACATTTATATTTTAGCGTTACTTGAAACCAATCAGTAAATACCTACAATAAATTTGTAATTAATTTTAAGTGCCTCCATACAATTAATTTAAATTGAAGCGGGTATAAAAAATATTCTATAGTATATCAACAATAATTATATTCAACAACTAGAGACCTACAACCTGCTCCGAAAGGTACTTTAGGTATTCGTGTGGTGTTGGTGTGTTACCGATTTACTTTTATTATTATCGGATATTGTATACACGGTGCATATTATATTATATACGTTAATATTCCTAGGGCGAGTAGTCAGTATGAGAAAGTCGGAAACTCTAAGAATGTTTGTAACTAGAAGATACAACATTAAAAAATAAATAATATTCTGAAAAAGGGTTGAAAAAATGTTCGGAATTCCGCACTTTCTGTAATACCCTGTCAGGTAAACACCGGACAAACACGAATCGGTGGCATGCTTATTAGTTTCGCTTGTTTAATATTAGTAAGAAATACGACAAGATGAAACTACTTTCTATTATTCATTATACATAATTAGGTTTTCTTAACTTCAAAAGCGACTTCATGATATTATATTAGTAATATTTCCCCATTGTTTGTGTAGTTTCAGACTGTTTTAAGAAAACATGTAAGTAGTATTTATCTTATGAAAATATACAACACACCGTGTAAGTTTTTTATGGATTTAGAAATATATGAAACCGTTGTTTCAAAGTCTATTCAATTCTACGCTGAAAGTGATCATCAAAATGTATTACTAGTACAATTACTACCTAATATTGACAGTTTCACATCCAGATTAAATATGTAAATATTTATAGACGAATTACGATACATAAGTATTATTTTATTTAAAACAACCATTCATATCTGCTAGTGTATGGCTATTCATTTAAAGTACTCTTAATTTATCTATTAATAATATAAACTGAATATTAGATATGTACCTAAATCTCGAATATTTAATTTAAATATCAATGTGTTTGGGTAGCTGTCGGTAAGAAACATCTTGGAACGTTCATAGTTCAATTAAAACAAATCAAAATTGTTTTTTAGTGTTGTATTTAGGCGAAAAATATATTTTCCTCACATCACTTAGTAGATAAGTCACATTGACTAAACTTTCTGATACCAGAGTATAAAAGCAAGACTTAAAAAAAAAAGATTGTGAAAATTACGGACGCTGTATTAAAACGAAACGTGTATTATATAATCTAACAAAGATAATAAAATAAAATAAATGGCAACAAGAATGAACTGGATTTTTTATTATAAGGTGAAAAAAAAACAGGTTTATCTAAATTACAAATCATAAAAATAGGAATGTTCGAGTCAAGATTTTTCAATTATAATAAATATAATAGTAGATACAATACTATACCTTCAAAATATTAGGAAACGAACTACAGACCCCTCTAATAAAACTAATAATAACAATAAAGAACGGTAAATATATTATTTATTAAGTGAAAGTAAAATGTTGAAAAAGACTTTCGCTCTAAAATTGTTTCTATTACAAAACCGGAATAGATGTGTCGATTTCATTTGAGCTTAAACTTGCATTCAGCTATATGTATATCTGCAACAGGGTCGTGTACATAAACACCAAATGATATACATTCATGATATGCGATTCCGTCCACATACTTACGAGCGGGCCGCGGGCGAAACTCGTCTCTAACACCAGCTGCATTAATATCAAAATCGTACAAAACGGTCGCATCATACACAAGCCCATTTCTCGTAAATTACATAAAGTTAGGTACTAATAGAATTGAAATCGATCGGGAGGGCGACACACCTTCTCGTAGAGTTCATATGCAACTCGTCAAAATTCCTAGTTATCGCTTTTCCGACCTCGACACCGTCGCCCTGAGACCTAATAATCAACCGTTCTGGCACACGTCTGCCAGCGCCCAATATCATTGGAGGAATGAGTTATGATCGGCGTATTGGGGCCGCACGTTGTTGTTTATATTGTTCGTGGCCATGAAGTTGTCGTTGGGGCTGTAGGGGAAGGCCACGGGCTGGGCCGGGCCGATGAGCGCCGGCTTGGCGGGGCTGGTGGGGGTAGACTTGAGCTGGTTGATGGAGGGCGCGGGCGCGGGGCGCGGCGGCCGCGGCGTGAGCAGGTTGTCCACGTCAATGTTGACGGCGCCGCGCGCGTCGGCCCACGTGGCGCCCAGGCGGGGGTGGGCCCGCCCCGCCCCCGAGGCCCCGGCAGCCCCCAAGGCTGCGGCCCCGGCCGGCGGCCCGGGCGGCGGGACGCCTGCATGGAACGAGGCACGAAGTTACGCTGCTGTATACTAGAGCCAAACTCGATGAACAATGTCAATAAACAAAACGACTATCTCCAAAGAACAACGTCATATCTGCTACACAAATATCTTGCAGACATGACGTTATTCTTCGGAACCGTCGAGTATTCACAATTCTCTGTGCATACATTTATCTAGTGTCACTAGATTTTTTTTATTCTTTATTGAGAGAGACTCTATTGTTAGTGGTTTTTTCGTTAATCCAAGAAACAGTAAAAATCCGAGTGGCACTACATATGTGCACTAAGAGTTGAGAATGTTTTTTTAAACATTACTATCGAATTTGGCCCTAGTACAGTAGTGGGGGTGTGTGGAACTCGCAAGATGCGTATTAGTGATTCCCCTTTTAAGTGTCCCGCTACTGAGCCAAGACTTCTCCCATTTTCTTCTAGCTTCTCTTTGACCAGCAGTAGGACCCCATAGGGTTAATGTTACAATTGTAATGCATATCCTTTAGAAATGTAGTTTATCAATCACGAAACGAAATGACAAGAACATAATATTTTAGCTTTAGATATAAGTATATAAGAATGCAACTGAAATAATACAAATATATAATAACACAAAATGAAAAAATTAATTACCTCATAATTTAAAAACTTATAACATTGTGATATGTGTCAAGCATTTGGAGAATTGATAAACCACATTTTTGGAGATTATACTTAACCACGTTGCGATTTCTTTTGTAAACCAACACAATAGATTTTCCAAACCTAACTATATCAAATTATTGTATACCTTGTAAAAGGTGGAAATGTAGTGAAACACCAAAAACCCAACAACAGCAATCTATGTATACTAACCTACATTTCACAATAAAGAGATTTGTATTTGTATTTGTATTTGTAATAATCAAGTACAGATTTCCGATCACCAATTGCATCGTGGTCACGTATGAAACGCAGGTGACTGTCTCTGGCACGCTTACTTACCATAGAGGAATGTTGACAACAAGAGAAACACCAATTTATTAAAAGGTCACTCAAACTATTAAGTAATTAGAAAAAACTAACAATTTGTGCAACCTCCCAAAACTTGGACTCGACACGTTCCGAAATCGAATAAAAACTTTATTATAACGGTGGGTAATTTCATTACATAACTATCCGAATTATCACTTTCACTTACAAACAAATAAAATCACAATTTGGTGTGTAAATTACAAAAATATACAACAACAAAGGAACACACAACGAAATAGCTAGTACTTAATTATGCGATCGCTTCAATCGGAGTCGCCTAAGATCTTCTCTATGGTGTAGAGTACTTGGCCGGCGAACATCGCGGTCTCGGACTTTGGTCCTCCGAACCTCATGGTCAGCTCTATATTGAGCATGCAATCGGTCAACCAAGCGCGGAACTCCATAATGACATTGAAGAATTCCGTCCTCACCATGGAAGGCGGCAGTGACACCACTACAGAAGCTAGCAAGGAAACCACAGCCGTCTGTATCTTCGGATCAGGAGAGTATCTCATGTAAGATATGATCTGGAGTATCTCCCAACAGTACGTGCAGCATTTAGGGCAGTTTTTCGATGCTAAAATTATATTGCCAACCACGCTTAGATATTTCAACATTAGGATGCTATCGACGTCCTGTTTTAAGTTGTGGTGGCTCAGAGTCAGCTGTTTGTATCCAAATCCCGACACAAGAGGGTAAAAGAAAAAATCTGACACCGGCGCGAAGTAGTTCCGCTTGGCGTTAGCAAAAGGGTGTGGTCGTATCGAATGGAAATACCGAGTTTTGTTGATCAACCGCCGCCTTATCAGCTCCTCAGCGTGAGCGTCATCGTCTAATTCTACCGCCACCTCTTCTTTGACTTTGACCTCAGCGCGCGGCTTCAAATCAGCTATGCGATTGACTGACTCAGATATCACGTCCAACATAAATATCTTCGTCGCTATAGAGTACCTCCCTACGTCCGTATGTATCTCTTTACAAAGGAACTCCGCGCATATTCGCGGCTGATTGCACACCATCGCGACGACTGTGTTAAATCGAATGTCGTCGAACTTGTCTACATGATACTTCTCTTCCAAATGGACGAACAGACTTAATAAGTCCTCGGTCAGTTTCCGATCCTCGATCTTGAGTTGTTTGGTGACTAGCTCCTCGGAAGCTTCTAGACAAGCTTCGAAGGTTTCCACGTCGTTCGCTTCGACTAACATTTCTAAGAGATCGCGTAAATAGCTGGGCTTCTTCCTATCTGTGATAGGGACATCGTTGCTCATGTCGTAAGGTTGTAAGTCGTCATCGGAGTCCAACTGTTCCGCCTGCCGGCGTCCTTGTCGCTCCAAAGCGTCCAGTTTGACAGATATGATTGATTTGACAATTTCTTTGGTAGTTTCTGGCGTTTTCACGGCACACGTGACGATGGTGTTTTGTAAAGGTTTGAGTTCGTCGTGGTCTGCGACTTTGTTGGCGATCAGGTCTAGAATGCCATTGGGGTCTATGGTCTTGGCTCTGTAGTTGCGGTACACTCGCCTCGTGTCGTCGATCAAGCATTTCGGCGCGACTCCGTTCAGAATCCGGTTGATCTCCTTGCAGTTTTCGGGCATATCGTTGAAGTCAAAGTTTAAGCATTCTAAAGCCTCTCTATCGGACACCTCAATCTCGGCTAGCGTCTTCAGTATGATTTCAACGGTGGCCATGCCTATGCAGCGGAACTCCTGCGCGATCACGTTCAGATGCCTGGTCATGCCTTTGAACAGTATGTTTTTGATTTCTATGAGTTGCCAATCGATTTTCTTCCTTACGGCCATGACGACACGGTATTTCACGGCCAGCACGAGTAGCTGCGATATGAACATGTGCTGGGGAATGTTTGAAACGTTGCTGAGCTTGACGTCCGACCAGACGGTCGCCAGTTTGAGGATTAACTCCGCCACAGCGTCGGCGGCGTTGTTCTTCGACGTCGCAATGTAGTAAATGAGATTCTCCGGAATGACTGTGTTCTTAAAGTCCTTCGGCCGAATGTAAAACGGTACTCTATGCGTCAAAATCTCGTTCCAATCTTTGCTTGTGTCAGAGTTGTCACCGAGGACTTTGCGAATCGACTGTTCGCTGCTTCTATAGTCTATGGGGCACCTGTGTAGCAGCATCAGAGACAAGCAGTCTATTGCTTGACGACTCAAATGGTGGAGTAAAGTCTGTATAAGTTTTCTGCGGACGTATTGTACCGCAGACTTGTCGTAAGCACTCCAACCAATAAGTACGTCGACTAGCTTCAAAATGGCATCGGAACTACCGCTCATATTGTAATTTATGATGACTTTGGACAGCAAATGGGATAGGTAACTGAGATCGTACTGCACGCCGGAATGGTAGTTGCTCTCACTCATAAAATCGATGCTGCGTACGATATGGAAGACTAGTTTGAACGAGAAATCCTCATAGGAGAACTCTTTAGGAGTTTCAGTTTCCAACCTATTGGCTACTCTCTCGGGCAATGTCACAAGCAGCTGAACGTAGCTCTCCCACTCGCTTTGATGGCTGTACTTTTCCATACCTTCCTCAATCTCGACGCCGCTGCAGTCTAAAATGGCCGTCAGCACAGCATCACACTTCATATACTTGGCTAGGACATAGGCTATAGCTTTCAGTACCTCAACGTTCGTTTCATTCTTCATGAATCCACAGAGTACCGACAGCACTTCATGGCTCAGTACGAAGCTCTCTTCTACTAAAAACAGAGGCACGATATCATCTTTTAAAACGGGCCAATGGGGCAAGACCGTGCTCACTATGAGGCTCAGCAGCTGCGAGTGCAAGTCCAGTAACGCTTCGTCAAACATCCCGCTGTCGACTTTACTTATCTTTTGCGCGGTCACGGGGCCTGGGAGCAACGGCTTGAGATCCCTAATGCATTGTTGTATGAGGCCGACGTCCGATTCAGCCTTAATCCGTTGTATCGCTTGCAAGGCGTCTAGCAAGCCGCCGACGGCGCGCCGCGCGCGAAGCGAAGAGCGAGGCCGGGGGCGGAGCTCTGGAATACAAAGAAAACCTCAATGTGCCCAACACTGGATTGATTCAATTCACACACAGATCACAGGCCAATTTCCTCACCATTCTGTATAGTAACGCACTAACAAATCAGTGGGGAAATTGTTTTAAATTGTTTCATACTCCGATGTCCGCGGGACCTGCAGTGTGATTCTGTAAAGGCTCGATCCAAAACTCGATTGAATCCTCAGTGAGTTCACGATTTAAAGTTAAAGTTAAACCTCACAAAGGTCACTCTTGATCGGAACGTGAGGGTCCAAGTGAGTGGCGAGATAATGATCGAGCTTTAGAGAGTCGACATGCTGGTCATTTGAAAAACCGGTTAAACCATTTTAAGCACCGAATAGTTATTTACGATTACACTTAAAAGTTTAGTTTTATTATTAATCGTATCTACTTTTTGTAATCTGTAAGAAGAAATAAACGTAATTTTTATTCTCTGACGAAATAAATACAGCATGCACTTCGTATACGTAACACGGCAGCAGGCCAATGCCGAAGCGATGCCACAATGCAATTGCAGAGACAGTCACGTGCGGTCCGTTGCGTAACATTAGCTTAATCTAAGGATGTGCACACGCCAGCATTCAATCTACCACAAAATGTAGTTTCTTCAATACATTTTGAACTTTGTCACTAGAGTATAAGGATCCATGTCGATTGGAGATATCTGGCAGGTTTGGATAGGTCGATCTTCAGGCGCGTGCACAACACAGCTGCTTCTCATGAGCAACGCTCAACCCTTTCACTGGTACATCCTTAAATATTTTGCTATTACAATTGGGTAAGGTTTAAATTATGATGGCATCTATATTGTCATTGAGAGCGAACAAGCACTGGGATATGTATACCCACCATATTTTTAACTTTATGCAATTCAAATAAGATTGAAAACCAATAAAACACTAAAATTCTTGTTATCAAAATTACCCTACACTTGGGAACGTAAATATATAAGAAGTAGCTGCGTTGTGGATGCACCGTGATAAAATAAACACATTATTACCATAATAATTATGGATAATTATTATGGATAATTATGGATAATTATTATCCTATATAAAAATATATCAAACTTAAAATAGCATAGATTTCAATAATGAAATAACTAAAAAATATATTTGTTTATTATAAAAGGCACACCATCAATAATAAAATAAAAACTAAATACACTTGCGTGCAAAGACATCGAATCAACACAATTTTTTTTATACAAACAAGCATACTTTGAAACTTTGATACTCTATCTGGGATTAATCGAGACGTTATAATTAGTTTAGCTTCACATTTAATGTATTAATAATACAATTTTACCCACTTTTAAGTTGTGGCTTGCCGCTTACATAAGGTACCTACATTAACTTTACTTATTCGTATAGGAAGACACTTCTCTGGCTGAGAACTAAGGCTTTAAAGAAAGCTTCTTTGTATGTTAACTATTTTAAATGTATAAATATTGGCATTTACGCAAATTTACAATTAGGAAAAGACTAAATAGTGAAAAATAAACCACATCAGGGATTGGAATCTGCTCTTTCTGACATAGCGCGTCGTAACACTATCGCCCGTATGTGATAGCGCTCTGAGCCAATACTCTGCAAGTATTATAGCGATGACTTGACTTCAATGATAGAGAGTTTTGTCTTACAACCCCTTAAAACAAATATTGGTCAAAATTTAACTATTACCATAAATACAAAATACAATGAATTTTTACCATGATCTACTAATGATTCCGTAACAAATCCCATTAAAACACGTATAAAAGCCATTAGAAAAAGTGAGATTCGTATTAAAACCCACTAAAACACCAGTCCGTCACTATCAAATTCCACTAAAATAGCCAATAGCAGAGCTTTATTACGACACGTAACTTTAGAACAGTATGTCGCTATTCAGCGTTATTGATGACGTCGCGAACGATGCTTTGTGCTGGCCTGTCACAGCTTGTATTATAATTTGTATAGAAAAAAATTGTCTTCTTTCCACTGTTAGAGTTTCAATATTCATTTATTATTCTAATAGGTACACAAATAGATTACAGTCAATGCCAAGTAACATATTTGGTTAATCTTATTTGATAGACGGCAATCCTGAGCAGCCTGATATCTAAATCTAAATCCGGCATGATATCTATACAAATAAACATCGCCACGAATGTTTGCCCGGGCATCTCTTGGGAACGGCTGCTGATATTTGGCTAATTCTTTCTGTTTGTTATTGTCATGACAAGGTCTTTGGATACAGGGTTCATTTTGGGAACCCCCCCCCCCCCCCCCCAAACTTTTTTACGTGGTCCTATAGTAGCAGTACAACCAAATAATGAAATAAAAAACCTATTTTTTTACATTTTTGTCTTAACTTTTCCTTAAGAAAATTAAAATAATTGACACGCCAAGCCACAAATTCAGAGAAAATACCTAGAAATAAAATAGGGATGCCGACATCTTATTGATAAATTGTCATTAACCAATTTAATCATTGCTATTGGTCACATATATTTTAAATAAAATATTACTCGTTATATCAATCTTTATATAAATATATTTAAATATTTAATTTGACACTATTTCGTATCATTTAACAGCAGTTACAAAATTCTAAACAAAGTAAATGTAGACATTAGAACTGCAAACAAATAAATAAGATAATAATAAGGTACATCACTAATCTCGTTCGTGACGTCATCCGCTGTCGAAAAGACCCGATTCTGGCGTGGCTGGCACTACCTTTGACAACTTTTTCGCGTGCGAGGTAGGGATGTGACATTTCAAGTAAACTAAAAATTAAAAACAACAAGATGAAGAAAAGGTTGTCTATTAGAGTACTAATTAATTACTTGGCTTTAGTTGATTTTCTTCGTTTTTACTTAATCTTATCAGATTAAATTGTACCCAACTAAAACTTTTGAATAAAAGAGAAATAACGAAACACACGCAAGAGAACGGCGGGATCACGGGACATACTGACTGAAGTTCGTCAACTGTGTTGCTCGACAGCTGCCAACGGTGCGGTAATTCCCCAATTAAAGACAATATGTGACAATCCACACGCAAAAGTACCCTATGGCCGGTATGGAGTTATGCAAATGCCTATAATTTGCGACTGATAAGCTATTGATATCAAAATAGATTAACCTCAAAAGATATTTAACGGCCTCCTTGGGCGAGTGGTTTGTACACCGGTTTTCATGGTGTCGCCATCTCTGAGGTCCCGGGTTCGATTCCCGGTCGGGGCAATTTAGAAACTATTGTTTTTTCTAAATTGTCTCGGGTCTGGGTGTTTTCTATGTATAATAAGTATGTATTTAAGTATTTTAAGTAAGTTTATCCGTTGTCTAGTAACCATTTAACGAGTTTCTTCGGAGCTTCTCTTGGGCTAGATAATTGGTGTGATTGTAGGAAAGTTTTAATTTTTAATATGTAGTTACGGCGATATAAATTTTTGAAAATGATAATCGAAATTATGTATCTTTACGAAACAGCCTATTTAAGCGCCAGACTTCATATCAGTTGTCGTGTCCTCAGCGTCAGGCACAGTAACTTTAAAAACAAATACCTATCTACAACAAATAGGGATATTCAATGGTAGATCGATATACCCGTCCCAGCTTCGCATCACTAGCTGTCGTATCTTGCCGACTGTGGCGTGAGGAGAACACCTTTTTTTAAGAATTTCGATTAGCAATATTTAATGATTATTTATCCTAGTGAAATGTAACTAATGGATATATCTTCGTGCCATTTTACAATATATATCATTAATGTACTTTTAAATAATAAGAAAAAGAAAAAAAAAAATAATTTAGTATATTTCATTTTGTTTTTAAAAGTTTTCTTGTCGGCTATACACGACGGTGGTGTTGGGCACGTTTTCATTTGTCGGCCATATCCGACCGTGGCGTTCAAAAGGTTAAGGAAAAGTTTAAGAATAATGAAATGAAAAAAGTTTTTTTATTTCATTATTTGGTTGTCTGCTGCTATAGGATCACGTAAAAAAATTTGGCGGAGGGTTCTAAATTAACCCTATAACGTTTAGTGTTTCCCCTAATGCCACAAATAACAGAGTTATAATACTGACCTGGCGCTAAGGCGGGCTGCAGCGCGGCGGCTAGAGAGCCGCTCAAAGAGTCCATCGTGTTCATAGTTGGGAAACCGCCGCTAGCCGGGCCCAGCGACAGACTGCTTAGCAAGTCTAGGTTCGATGCCCCGGCTGGAAGAAAAAAAAGGCTCTTTAATCGAGAATACGTAAACAACGATAGATCAGGCTGCGTACTGGGCCACTCATATCTAATTAGTTAATTTCATTAATTGATTATATCTTGATTTGATATTGATTGATATCTTTGTTGTACGAACCAACGAAACAAAAGAAATTCGAGAATACAAAACAGGTAAAAACTACATCCATTTGAATAGTTGTCATCGCGGTTTGAATACTGTGAAATGTGCATTTTGCAATAATTGAAATTGAAACTGTTACATAGTAAATGCAATAATTTAAAAAAAAGTCAAAAAAGCATTGAACAATTTCGACAGGTTAACCATGACGGAGTGTTTAACACAACCGCCCGGATTGCGGAGGATGTGTTGGATTCTCACCCGAGGTAGTCATTAGTTTCAATAACTTAAAGTTTACAGTGTTAAACATAAAGAAGATATCGTCGGTAATTTGTAGAAACGGCGAATATGCTATTTAACCCCTCGAGCGTCATATGTACTTACCGGTGTACAAAATAGTTGAGAGGCATGCGTGTTTCTTGTACTTACCGGTGTACAACAGACTTGGCTCAGATTGGTTGTTTTATTTTAGCCGGTCCGAGTCGTAGTATAAAAGTTTTAGCTGTCTGTGAATTTTCTATGGTCCGTATAGAACAAATTAACATAGTTAGTAGGATTCGGACCAAACAAAACATTATCGAAAAAAATAATTTAAAAGAGTGTCTGAAGTTATGGACGGACGTCAGCCATATTAGTACAAAGTTGTGTTGTTGTGATTTGTTTACATGATGTTTTCTCAACGTAAAATATAAGTTTTCGTATGATTCTTATCTATATTTACTGGAAACTTAATACAGTTTTTGTACAATGCAATAGTTGTGTGATATAGTGGCAATTTAGATTAAACGAAGAGCTAGAAGTATAATTATGATATTTTGATTTTGCTAACAATTACAGCTAACATTGTGTGATATAAAGTGCTGTAATTTTCTTCATATTTTGATTTTTTTGATAAAAGTGATTATAAAGTATTAATCAATTTGTAGATTATTTCATCAGTAACCTTTTTTTATTTACAGTAAGACATAATATACTTTTAGGCCACTATTTACGGGGGCCGGCCACGTTATGGCGGCGGTTATTTATTTTGGTTCCTAAGTTAAAAATTGTTTTGTGAGTGAAGTTTAGTGCCAAAGTGTTTATGATTCATGTGACCGGTGCATAGTAATGTTAACTAAAAAGTTATTATGTCAATTGTGTTGTGTCTCGTTTGTTAATTATTATAACAAACAGTAAAACCACAGGTTACCTTTATGAAATATTGAAACCAAAAGAAAACCGTTCCAGTGCCACTACAAGTAAGTCTTTATTGTTCATTCTAAGTAGGTAGTTAACTACGTACAAAAACTCATACAGAAAAGAATGACACCTCATTCACGCGAAAATCTCGTATAGTTATTACGCAATAAATATGTTTCCCTAATCAAACAATAAAAAAGTGTTGTATCGCAAAATGCCTGACACGTAAAGCATTTATTGCTTTAGGGTGGCTGGCGCGCCACGGGTTAAACCGTTTCAGCTCATAATGTCGACTTCTCAAAATGTCAACCGGACGAAAAATGTACATTTCTTAAAACGTCAACTTCTTACAATGTCAACTTTGCAAAAAGACAACTTCTCGAAATGTCCATTTCTCACAATGACAACTTCGCATTTAGTCAACTTTAGTAATATTAATATTTTTTTAAGATAATTTTCAAACATGTCCACACAATGCATGCTGTGCTCACTTTAATTAGAATGGACGTTATGTATGTATACTCTCTAAGTTTTCTTAATGTTACTAGGCTACGTTGCATTTCATTTGTGAACCATAATAATAAAAAAAAAATAAAAAAAAAATAATGTCAACTCTTAAAAGATATATTCGCAAAATGATAACTCTTCGAGATTTTACTTTGAAAGGTTAATTAAAAAGAAAATCGTGTTTTATACCAGTGTCCTACTAATTTACGAATCAATTTTCAAAAAAAATCGGGTTTACTAAAGGTCCATTTCAATCAAAATTCTTTCAATAGCTTTCAATTCATTTATTAATTTTTTCTGTCAAGTTCACAAATGAATATAATCCATAGTTTTTCTACATCATCAAACAGGTTTATTTGCTTTTCTATATAAAAAGGTTTAATGTTAAATGTTTAACTTTTTGACATAAGACATTTTGACCAATTTAATGACGATTAGTGATTATTCATGGCTATAGATTATGATTAATACATGATTTTCTCTTCAATTAGCTGTTTAAAGTAGATATTACGAAGAGTTGTCATTTTGCGAATATATCATTTAAGAGTTGACATTATGAGAAGTTGACTAAATGCGAAATTGTCATTGTGAGAAATGGACATTTCGAGAAGTTGTCTTTTTGCAAAGTTGACATTGTAAGAAGTTGACGTTTTAAGAAATGTACATTTTTCGTCCGGTTGACATTTTGAGAAGTCGACATTATGAGCTGAAACGCATATGGCGTGTTCGGCCTTTTTACAAATCACCGACGATATTAAAAAATGAACACTAACCATTATTAGCCGGCGCCGGCTCAGCTCCAATGAAAGCGTTAGAGAAATCCGCGAACGCATCCGAGCCCGCCGCCGCCGGCACGGGCAGAGCCGCGGGGGCCCCGGCGGCCGGAGGGCTGGAGAAGGCCTGGGCGAAGTCCCCGAACTCGGCCGAGTCTTTGCGGATGGTCGGTGGTTCTTCTGCCCTGTGGGAGGTGAAACGTGCATCTTTATTTACTTACTAGTAAACCCGACAGACGTTGTCCTGTCCAAATCACAATGGCAACTCAACTGACAGGGAACAGATAAATGTCGCGAAAGAGAAGTAAGAAAACAGCAAAAAAAATTAAGAAACCATTTAATACCAATACTGCACGACATCTTATTTTTAAAGCTGTTTTGAGGATTTCTATTATTTTTTCTCACCGTTTAATGCTTACCGTGAGGTTACATACCTATTTTTTGAAGGATTATGTTGAACTATGGTTTTAGACATTTATTTCTGTAAAGAATATTACGCTATTATATTATACCTATATGTGGGTACATTAACTATCGTTGAATTATAAAAATACACCAAACACATGAGAATGAGAATTATCCGCTCGCGTGATCTCGAGATGATACCTAAACATCTTTAGTGATTTCGTCCTTTTTTTCGCAACCGTTATGAACTAAAATTGCGGCTCGCCTTAGACAAACCATTGTGTTGATTTTTAAGTTGATATTGGTTATTTTAAACTCGAAAACAAGAACTTTAAAAATGTAGGTAATTAGCAAAATAAAAGAGTTGCAAGGAGTTATTGATCTGACGATTCTTTATTAATGTAGCTGAGCTACGGTACGCTATGGTAGTGATAGTTTTCTTACATTTCATTTTATTAAAATAGCAATAATAAAAAAATAAAATAACACGTTTTAGTTGAATTTTGAATAGATAATTTACAATAAAACTTACTTCCGCAGTACAGCACTAGCGGTCAAGAGAAGACGACTTTGGCGTGTTGGACATAGTATTTGCTTAGATAAAAATCCATGTTTTATAGTTCAATATTTCTCAGTTCTCATGGCTCTAAGAGACTTGTTTTTATACTCATATGTTGCAGGGATATTCTTTATTGCCGAATGTAGAAAAAAAATACCAGTAATAGTTTTTCAACACATTTATTTAATATTTT
This sequence comes from Scoparia ambigualis, assembly GCA_963921215.1. Classification (NCBI taxonomy): domain Eukaryota; kingdom Metazoa; phylum Arthropoda; class Insecta; order Lepidoptera; family Crambidae; genus Scoparia; species Scoparia ambigualis. Next base: position 25,338,925 of record OY992524.1, read on the forward strand.
TGTAAGCCGGGTTTTTTGTCAACTATAGATGTCGTTGGCGCACAGGGCCCGCAAGTGCTGGTCAATTATAGACGACTTTGGCGCTCAACAGGTTAAGTATGCATGCTTTATACCTGGGATCGAAATCATCCTCGTGTCCCGGGCTGGCGGCGGGCGCACACGTCTTGAACAAGTCGTCCAACAGCTCCTGCGAGTTGTCCATCAGCGGAGGGGCGGCGGCGGGCGCGGGCGCTAAGGCGGCCGCGGGAGCGGTAGCGGATTTGCCGTACGAAGCCGCAGCACCTACGGATTTTGGCGAGATAATGACAAAAATGTAAAGACAAGATAGATAACGAACCGTTGAAAAAAATGTCTACCTGAGGCGGGAACAGCTGTACACATTTTTATCAACGTTTCGTTATCTTTGAGTTTATTTGAGCGTTTTTTACGCAAATAATCAAATATTACGAATGAAAAGACATAGTTTAAAATAATAACATTTTAAAATGCATTTATAATTTATTTATTTAATTGTATGATTTTTATGATAACATTTTTAAATGTAATGTTAAACGTCTCTCTCGTATTTCTTGAAAAAACATCCTAAATGGGTGAAAGGAAAAAAAGGATTTTGGACAATTCAAAAGTGGTTGGCAAAAGTTCTTCTCTCTAAATAAAAGTATGATGATTGTGACCATTTCTATGTCCTATTTTTCAATATTTTTTTTTGTCTCTCTCTGACACTTTTTATTGTTAACTTTATACTAAACAGGACAAGGGATTCGTTCCGTACGGCTTAAACATAATGCTGGCTTCACACAATGTCTTTTAACTTTTTTAACACAGTAATATTGTAACTGTTTTTTTGACTGGGGACTTTTGTACCCAAGGGCGCTTGACGGTGGTGTATTCTGAATGGGGAGATAATATCTTCCCAAGGGCGATTCAGCGGATGTTATATGAAATAAAAAGCCACCTCCTAAGTCCCGGTGTCAATTTATAAATAATTGTTTTTCTAAATTGATTGTCAAGACTTCTATTACAATAAGTTAAATATAAATATAACCCTCACCGAGATCGATCTTCTTGACCGGCGTGTGGTGCTTCTGCTTGGCGGGGCTCTTGAGGCTGAGGCTGAGGCCGGCGGCGGGCGGTGACGTCACGGGCTCGGGCGGCGGCGAGCCCGACACCTCCGAGTCGCGGTACACGTTCTCTCTACGGGAAGGGACGATGGATATTTATTTATTGCTGCACTGTAGCCCGGCAAGTTTGTGTGCGACCTTTACGCGGATCAATTTGTTTCGTGGTAGCGTCTGGCACTGATTTGTCTAACTATAAATATACAATATCTTTATTATTGATATTTTGCATTCACAATGCTTTAAAGATATAGGATAAAATATTTACTAGAAAAAAAACAACAACCAAACTCAGGAAAGCTCGAACGGGACTCGAACCCCGTGACCTTTGGATTGCCGGTCCACGGGTTCGAGTCTCGTTCGAGCTTTCCTGAGACTGGTTGTTTTTTTTTTTCTTGGTAAAAATTTTATCCTATAAAATTTCTTGTTCCACAAGGTAGGTTTTATAAAGACAAATCAGTGCCAGACGGTACAACGGAAGAAATTGATCCGCGTAAAGGTCGCGCACGAACTTGTCGGGCTATAGTAGACCCGACGCACACCACACGCCAGCGGGGTTTATTCGCAAATTGTCAGATTCGCAAACGAACTAGAAATTCTGAAGACTTGACAATTTGCGAATCTGACAATTTGCGAATATACCGCACGCGGGTCAACCTATTAAAAACTGACATAGTTTTTTATTAAAGAGGCAAACGAGCAGGCGAGTCACCATCAGGTGACTCGCCTGCTCGATCTGTTCTGACTCATCACTGTATCAGGACAGTAATCGTTTATTGTCGTTCCTCTAATCGATATTGACCATTATACCCCCAGTAATAAAGTTACAATTAATTGAAACATTTTTACATTTTGTAGTAAGTTGATCTGCTGCATCTATACCGTCCGAATATTAATAAAATTATTTAATCCAATAACATAAAGACGACTCAACTGACAGGACAAAAATAAAACTCTGAACAAAAAATAAGACAACAAAAAAAAGTGTGGCTTTTTTAAGTTATAAAGTTTTTTATGTTAAAACACCCTTGTATAAAACGAAAAAAACAAAACAAAAATATTCAAATAGGTCAAGTCGATTTTGATTATAATCCAGACTAACAAACAGCAATTAATTATTAGATAATAATTTTTTATTTAAAACAAAAATGCGGCTACAGGTAATACACATTGTAGTTCAGTTCTGTCAATGAAAATCTGTGTTTTTAGTGCTATTTTAATACAGCCGATTATTACTTTGTAGTTATTTATTTTATTATGTTTTTTATTATTATTATTTACTATTTTATAAAATTGTATTTTTAATTGTAATTTTGAATGTTTTGGGTTACTCTGGATTAACATCTAGCTAGTCATCCTGAAAGAACAAAAAAAAATGATTTTTATAGTTTCACTTTAAATGAGTTAAGATGAATTAGATCGCGCTCACTTGCTGGGCTTGGGCTGGCGCGCGGCGTAGCTGCTGTGGCTGTAGTCGCCGTCCGAGTCGTCCTTCTCGTAGTAGTCGTCCTCCTCTCTCCTCTCTTTGGGCTCGTCTGGAAACGTAAGAATTAAAACACATTTAAATTTAAATACATCCAATCGAGGCAGTCCGGCCGACAATTCGCCGGCGATATTCACTTCCGCTCCATTCCGACCGCGCGTAGTACACACGGCGTCAGATCAATCTACCCTAAACTGACAAAGGACATCAGGCACATTTGACCCGAAAACGTATAAACTTATTTCTATTATCTATATGCACTATGTGTCGTTATATATCTAAATCAGTATCAACTTTATTTTGAAACTCCTTTATTTGGCTGAAATTAATTAATTAAAAAACAAAACATGAAACGGTCATTTTGTGGCCGTCATCAATATTTTTTTTGCTTAAGAACAAGGCGCATTGCATCAGATGACAATGACATTGACAGAAGTTGGCTGGATTGGAAATAGTTCTGAAGTTATATATCTAACTTTTAGATTTTTATTGTTAATATATAGCATAGGCAAATACTTGAAAATGGGTTTCGCTTTGGTTTGAATGCCATGCCATTTTCGATCTGTCAGCCAGCCTATCAGCTGTCACTGACATTGTCAACTGAAGCGTTTGGTAACAACCACATGATTAAATGAACAGAACAGAATTTCACACTCCAGCCGTATCGTGTTTGATATTTAAGATCTTTGTGTACAACAAGAAAGCATAATAAATAATTTTAATCTGAATCGGTACGCCCACTTTAGTAATTTTTTTCGAGAACACTATGTTCATTTAGCACATAACGAAACGTTTCGTTTAAGTTACTAGTGTTGCTATACTAGTGTCAGTGTTACAAAAAAATATATTTCAAACGTGAATGTCTCTTCTAATAAAAATCTTTATTAAACTCTGAATAGTTTCCTCGATCCACTATTTACATACCTACATTGTGGTACAAACAGAAACGCTATACATTTTTGGGTCAATTGTCAAAGGAATTTGCCTGATGTCCTTTCTCCAATGGATATTGATCCTTAGAACCAAACAATAAAGTTCAACATTGATTGTAGAAATTTGACAGTTTTGGGTAGGTTGATCTAACGCCGCGTGTACCGTACAGTAGCGCGTGGATAGTGTGCAAGCGAATATTCCTGAAAAGTGGTCGCCGGGAAACTTGTCGGCTGCACAAACACTGACGACTGTTACCCCCAAAAGGTTAGTGCATGAGGACCGCAGGCACACGGCACCGCCGCACTCCCGGCGCACAACAACAATTGGTTACTTGACGGTTTTCGAAAAAGTATTTAAAAAGTTTACTATAAACTCCGTACAATATTTTCTTTCTCGAATAAACCTTTTATTAACAGAAAAAAAAACATATTTTTCTTTATTGATTTCAAATTTCATGCGAAAACGGTTGGTCACGTGACATTTTGCTCTGTGACGTCACATTTCAATAAATATAGAAACTTACCTTGAAACCTGACAGATAATATTTGATAATTTTGTGAAATGTGACGTCACATGAAGCTCAATCGTGACCCGAAACACGGGCGTGTTTCGGGTCTTGTAATCCACAGATAAAAAAAAGCGCAAATTTATTTTGTAAAAATAAAATATTTACAAATTATATTAATAAAAAAAAACTATTGGATAGTTATCGTTAAATCATAAACTACCATTTAGGACATATTTCATGTTTTATTGTTACAACTGTCAAATAGCCAATTACACATATTGTGCTCAGCGCAATAGGCGGGGAGGACGTGCAGATTTATGTTGTTGGATGCATGTGCATTGAATTGGATGCATTAGTCGCTTTTTATTTATTCATTTATTAAGGTCAGCCAACGTTAGTGTACAATGTTACTTACATAAATGCTTATTAACAATGCATAAGAAGTAATTGCTACCAACATTTAAAGGCAAACACAGCTTGCATTTAAAAAAGTATGTACAATGTAGCTAAAGAAAACAAAAAATAAATGCTTAGGAGGCCTATTACATACCTACTGTTATTTTTACATATCGACTGTTATTTTTGCGTAAAATGGCCAATTTTGGCGTTCTTGATCTCGGAAACAAAAATACATTCGATAACAATTTTGACTTATTGGAATAGTGCGTAACGGCCTCGCTTTTTGTAAATTTTGCTAAACTTTGTAATTAAACCCAAAATTGCAGAAAAATATTTTCATAAAATGCGCTGTTCGAGCCAACTGGCCGACGATTAAAGATACTACCGGCGCCATCTAGCCGCTCGATACGGCAACCGAAGCCGGCGCGCAAACGTCACCCGCGCCGTGACGAGATCGCGCCAGTTCGTCGCCAGCTACCGCGCGCGCACACCACATCCTATCTAACTGTGAACGCCTAAATGCCTGTGGTTAAGTGCAGTGAAAGGTGTGAAAGTGCATTAAATCGCCGCCCGTGGTCAGTATAGCTCCCGGTCCCTGCGATCCCGTACAACCTGCTCCCGGTAAGTCCCTTCTCCTCCATCCGTTCTCTGCTGTATCTGGCGGTGTCCTTTGACCCGCGGATACATGCGCGATGGCATTTTTTTGAGCTCATCGATTGAACTACTGTTCTAAGATGTAAAAAATTAGAAAGTTATCTTTTATATAGTCGTATAGTGCGTAGCGGCCTCGTAATTTTTAGATATCTTTGATTTTATATAGAAAAAAAATCTTATTCCTCACCAAAAAACTTCGAAAATCGCATTAGGTTAACTGTGAATTTCTCCTATCTACGATAATATTTTTGTGCAATATTTATACCAAAACAATTGTTACATCATGAGAAATAAAGATTTTATAATGAATTTATTATCTTATTTCGATAAAAACGATAAATACAACTGCAAAATTACTATATAATGCGAAAATGGGCATTTTACACAAAAATCACATTCGAGATGTAATAGGTCTCTTAAACTGTTGCACACTAAAGTCAAAAGTTGTGTCGGTAGTTAAGTACATACATATTCACGACTATTATCCCCTAAAGGTTAGTCAAACAAGGCAATAAGGAACTCAACACAGTGCAAACCCACACTCCACGGCACACCAAGCAACAACTGCAACTGCACATGTGCTCAGCTTTCTATAAAGCCATATATATAATATAAGGTAGGTGGTGAGGTGAGCCCATTGCGGCTTTATGCTCTTGGATGTATTCATTATTTACTTAAGTTACAACCACAGAAATAAATTACAACAAACACATATAAACAATTATCTAATACAAACAGGCTCAATTTGCACTCCGATTTTAGCTGAACACAGCATTTTCTTAGTAAACCACATAATTTGAAAAATATACAAAAAAAATATAATTAAGGTACAGAAAAAATTATGAGCAGCATTCAGTCCGTTATTCGCCTTTTACGACACCCAATAGAAGATTTGAGTTAGTAGGTAGTATTATTTTTATAATCAGCTCACTGGCTTTGTGTGCACTCACCCCAGTTGGAGTTCCCGCGATCGCTATACTCGCCCCAGCCGCCGCCGCCCCCGCCCCCGCCCCCGCCCCCGCCCCCGCGCACGCCCATCACGGCCGCCTCGGACGACATGCCTGCACACACCACATGTGAGCAAGTAAGTACCGTCAAGCGGGGTTAATTTTGAATCGAGTGTAACATTGATCACACCTGTAGGGCTAGCATGCGCAACACGAGATATGTCGCGGACGAGACACGACAAATCATTTTAAGTTAAGAGGCCTATTCTACATCAGGACAGTGATTTTTTTTTTCGGGAAACGGGTAAGCGCTTGGCCTTCATCTCACCTGATGGTAAGTGACGATAAGGCCGAAGGTGGAAGCGCACGAACCCGGAAGCCTCAACCACAGAGGAACTGGCTATCTTATCTCAAACTGTCGGAACACAACAATGCTATAAACATCGTTGTACTGGCGACAGACTTAGATAAGATGGTGGTAGCTAGCCAGGCGGACTTAACAGCCCTACCACCAACCAAACCGAGCACATAAAGATGTACCCCCCGCTGGGAATCGAACCCGGGACCTCTAGGTCTGAAACCGGTGGCTTAGCCACTAGACCACGGAGGCGGATTTTTGCGTAAATGGCCAATTTTGGCGTTAGGGATCTCAGTAACAAAAATACATTAACAACTTTGACTTATTGAATAGTGTAGAATAGCTATAGGAATAGTGCGTAGCGGCCTCGCTTTTTGTAAATTTTGCTTAACTTTTTAATTAAACCCAAAATTGCAGAGAATGATTTTCATAAAATGCGCGAAGGCACTTTTTTGAGCTCCTAAATTGAACTACTGTTCCAAACAAATGAAATAAAAAAAATTAGAATGTCATATCTTATATAGTCGTGTAGTGCGTAGCGGCCTCGGAATTTTTAGATATCATTAATTTTATATAGAAAAAAATCTTATTCTAAACCAAAAAACTTCGAAAATCGCTTTAGGTTAACTGTGAATTTCTCCTATATACGATAATATTATTGAACAAAATTTACACCAGAATAATCTTTACTTCTTGATAAATAAAGATTTTATAATGAATTTATTATCCTATTTCGATAAAGACGATAAATACAACTGCAAAATTACTTAAAAATGTGATGCGCCGGCCGTCCGAACTCAGCTTATCCTCGCAGAGTAGACATTTGTAATATTAAGCATGATTTTATTATCCTATTTCGATAAAAACGATAAATACAATTGCAAAATAACAACAAAATGCGAAAATGGGCATTTAACGCAAAAATCAGTCGAGATATAATAGGCCTCTTAAGATTTGTAGACAAAAATACCACAGTTTATGCAAAAACTACTATTAAGTCTATTTTTGACATATTATGTAAAGTTCTAAGCGCATCCATGTGTCTTTAGTGTCGATAGACATTAGAGATAAATAAATAAAACACGAGAAAACGGGTCGAGAACAGTTCTCGTGTTGCGCGTGCTAGGCCGGCTGATTGCTGAAGTGATCTTCTATGTCAACTTACAGTATGATTACCAACATAGAGAAGCCCACACAGAAAAAACGGTATTCTCCGAATAAGTAAAATAATCTTGCATGAAAGCAAATTGCATTAAACCAAGATTATGGTTGCCTCATATATATAACTAATATTTTCTTACATTAAAAAAAATAATCTTAAACTGATATTTGAAATAATCTAGAAATAAAACTATTCTTGTTTGATTTAAAATAATACATCTTTAACCAAGAATTATAAGTATTCTTAATGTAAGTTGATAATTCTCTTGATGCAAGCTTAGGATGTATTTTTATTTCAAGAAAATATTGATTTCAATTCAGATAAGAAATCACTTCACTAGAAATATACGCTTAATTTAAATGAACAAACTTTTCGTTCAACAATAATAAATCTTGCTTGAACACTAATTTTACTAATTTCAAAAGTGTTTATTTTAATTTGAGAAAATTATATCCTTAGACCAATAGCTAATATTTTAAATTTCAATTTATGCTACCTTCAAAAGAAAAACCTTTCTTGTTCCGGGAAAAATGTCAAGAAAACTATTTTTCTTGCTTTGAGAAATCCTTATTATCTGTGCAGAGCGCTAAGGATACCAATTTGCAGCTATACTTAAGGATGTATAGCTGTGATCAATGTTATACTTGATTTGAAAGTAACCCCTTTCTAGCGGTATCATTAAATTATACATACACATTACATTATTGTGAAGATTCAATTGCTTGTATAATCTTAAGAAGGTTTAAGCATTTCGGTTTCCCATACAAGGTACTAACCAATGAGCCATTTTTAATGAAACTTTGTATGCTCAATCAATAGATCTGTCAAAGATCTAAAATCCACTAAGTAAAGAAAGTTTAAAATCGCAATAACTCAGCTAAATAAACGTTTTTTTAAATGCTTTCAATAAAGTATTTAAATCTCTGTATCATTGGTTTAAAGAAAATTTAACTACGACGTTTGTATGCCAAACTGAAATGTGCAAACCCTTTTAAACACAGCTTTTATCTATTTAACAGTTACAGTTCGGATACACAAGAATATTAACGCGTGTACTCACCAATATACTTATCCTTATTCTTCTTAGCCTTCTTCCTCTCTTCGCGGAGTTTCTCATCGTCCTGGATGAAGTCTATCAGCTCTCGCACTTTGTGCCTTACGTTAATACCCTGCAACCAACACACTAGCGTCATACACAGCACCATTGTACTGGACATAGACAATCTATAAGGTTAGTCAGAGACTATGCAATGAAGACCGCAGAAGCAGCCCACTGCCATAGACCACGTTTGCAAATTACAACTGCACATGTGCTCAGCGTAATAGGTGGTGAGATAATCGCCGCGCTTTGGTGTGGGATGTATGTGCAGTTTTAGTCCGTTAGTCGCCTTTCACGACACCCAAAGGCGGAGATGGGTCGATAGTATTGTTTAGTGAGCCGCTACACACACAGTTTTCATTTATTTATTAAATATAATGTTATACAAATAAACCAAAATTTTCCCACAAAACCATTTTAGATAGATTGACTGTGGAATCAGAATGGTTCAATAAGACACCGGGCCAGTTTGTTCTGATGATTTTGACTTTGCAAATTGTAGTAGTAGTACCCACCTGGTCCTTGCCGACTTCGTCGACATGCGTGTAGTTTTCCAACGAGCGCAGGTCGTAGATGTGCTCACGTGCCGAGGTCACCACGCGCTCGGACCCGTTGCGGACTAGGTAGCTTAGCAGCAGCAGGCACTAAGGCAAAGGCGAAGGCAAATAAATATTATTTATATTACACAATTTTAACGCAAATTTTGTTGCAAACAAATTACAAATTGGAAAATGTTGAACAAATTTCCAGGAGCAGGATTCGAACCTGCACCCTTCTGACAATTAGGGTCAGGTGCTCTCCCAATTAAGCTACTGTAGACTTATGTATTTCTAATACTTTTTACTTTGAAATCAAAAAGCGCCCATTCAGTATCAACAACTAGGTCATCAACATCCCACATTAATGTTTTTATAAATATTAAAGATACATTAAGAATTAGGCAAACTATGTGAAATATGTTTTATTCAATATAATTTGTAATTGGGGCCAGACTTAGTTTGTATTTTGTTAATGTATTCGTATTTCCATGTTTTAGTTTGTTCTCTGTAGCCATGCCTTATTAAAATAAATGCATGTATATGTAAGTATTAATAGGAATAAACTCGATTCTTCACAATAACCATTTAATATAATTTAGGGGTCTAAGAGACCCCCCACATTGGCGTCTTTCGCGCGCAGCGTCGCGTCGATGCCGCGCGAGTGCTGCACTGACGCCGCGTGAACGCCGGCTCGACGCCGACGTCGAAAGACGCCAGTGGCGGATTTGCATTTAGAGACCCCCAGGTCTCTAAATGCAAATCCGCCACTATCCAGTTTTCAAAAAATATTAGCTATAACACAAAAAATTGTTACAGGGTTCCAATCGTAGTAAATTGTGATATTATAATTTAATCTTACAAATAATTTCGTTTTTTATCTCATTTTCGGTTTTATTAAATGTGTTAATTAAGATTTCAAAACAGAATCTAAGTACGAAATATGGATAGAGGGCATTAACAGCACATGAGTAAAGAAACGGAACAGAGACAAAGCTTCATACAACGCGCCGTCGCGAGTCTCTCCGTTTGTCCAGTGGCCGAGCGAGCTTAAATACTGTGGTAAACCGGTTTTATCCAGTGGCGGCGCATACGCGACGCAGCGGCTAGTGGACACGCACGCATGCGTCGTATGCTTGTAGTAGTTGACTCGCGACGGCGCGGTTGTATGAAGTTTAGTCTCTGTTCCGTTTCTTTATTCATGTGCTAACAGTATGTATGAGGGTGATGGACGACTGACCTTGTAAGTGCGCCGCCAGTGCGAGCGGTTGTCGTGCAGCATGCGCCGCCACAGCATGGACATCACCTCGGGGAAGTGCTCGTAGGTGAAGGTGGCCAGCGCCAGCTCCTGCATCTGCTGGCCGGTGGGCCCCCACGCCTCGTCGGAGGTCGCCTCGCGCACTTTGCCCTCCACCTCCGTGTAGTTCATTACTACGTTTGTACTGAAATACATTTATTCACGGCTATTATCGCTGAAGAAAAGAGAGACTAAGCAATTTAACCACCTCTTGGTCTAGTGGCTATGCCATCGGTCTCAGACTAAGATATCCCGGGTTCGATTCCCAGCGGGGGGTACATGTTTGTGTGCTCGGTTTGGTTGGTGGTAGGGCTGTTAGGTCCGCCTGGCTAGCTACCACCATCTTATCTTAGTCTGACGCCATAACAACGATGTTTATAGCATTGTGTTCCGACAGTTTCGAGATAAGATGGCCAGTTCCTCAGTGGTTGAGGATCCCGGGTTCGTGAGCTTCCACCTTCGGCCTTATCGTCACTTTCCATCAGGTGAGATGAAGGCCAAGCGCTTACCCATTGTAGAATATTAAAAAAAAATGAGGAGCGCCTTTGATCACAAAAACTATAGATACACGGTTGTTGCTTGTAAAACGGCAACACGAAACAAGGCACGAATCAAAAACGTGCCGTTTTTCCATTGAGGTATAATAAACTAAAGAAGACGTCCCATACAATAAAATGTGCTCAGCTAGATGCTTTAGCACAGAATAAGTAATAGTAATGCTGGGAAGTGACTAAACAAGATGAGTGCGCACTTGCTTCGCAGTGTCTTATCTAGTTTTTACATCAATGCTATTTCAATCAAAATTTCGAATTTAGAACTTTGTTCCACTTGAATCTAGCGAGCCTAGTTCCAAAGTGATGGAACTCCAATATTTTTTAAGAATTTGTACTTTAGTGCTTAAGCACTAAACTAACTTTAAAGTTAAAGGTTTACTTTACAATAAAGATTCTAGGATTAACCAGCCCAAAAGATCGAAGAGAGCGAGGAGACTTGATTGAAGCATACAAAATGTTAACTGGCCATTATAACATACAAGACTTTGACAAGATGCTCATCCGCAACAAGAATCCACACTTACGAGGGCACAGCCTTAAGCTAGCGAAAACGAGATCTTATAATAACCCGCACAAGCATTTCTTCTGTAACTGAGTGGTGAAAATGTGGAATAAGTTGCCTGAAGAAATAGTGACAGCCAAAAATATAGATTTAAGAACAGACTAGATGCATATTATCTCAAAAATAAAATATAAAGTATTGCCATTTACAATGTAATGGGATACAGGCATTTATCAGTTGTCTCAACTGCCTGCCTGAATAATAATAAATAAATAAATAAATAAAAAAACAAATGTTTATCTATAAATCTCATTTCATTTTTGATGTTGATCTATGAATATGCATGTTTTACGCGGGGACATTATTCAAGTTTGATTTTGTATGAATCGGTGCATCTATAGTTGTGATGATCGAAGAGGGCCACAAAAGCACTCCGACCTCCATCAAATGGTAACTGCACACAGTGGTGTCGCGTAGCAGCTCATTCAACGAATACACCACCCCTTCTCTGCCCTTGGGTGTCGTAAAAGGCGACTAATGGAGCAATGACTGCACATACATCCAACAGCATAGAGCGGCGATGGGCTCACCACCCGTCACGCTGAGCACATGTGCAGTTGTAGGAAAGGGAAGAGATGGGGCGGTAGTATTGTATAAATGAGCCGCAACCAACATGGCACTACTACTTCTACTGAAAACAGACAACAAAAATAAAGTAAAATAGGGTTGGAAAAAAATCATTATTTAAAAAAAACGATTTTTTTTATTTATTTTGATTTTTTTATATGACAAAACCAAATACACTATTATTTGTACTTACTTACTGACAATTGAATAAGCTGTATGACACAAATACTTTTAAAATTATTAAAATAAAATTACTATTAAAATTTGTTGATTATTTTAAATTGCTTTAAAAATTAATATACTTAAATAAATCTTGACCAATTGTTAGTATCCAACTTTACAAGACGGATTTCTGATTTGTTTTGCTACAGTTGAAGATAAATTTCAAGTAGGTATGCATGCAAGTCCTTTTTTTTTTGGGACTGCTAATTCTGTGTAAGCCCTTTGACGATAGTATTTTATTGTTAGTAACTACTAAGTATACTTATTTATTGTTATTTTCAATAAAGATAATATAACATTTTAAATTGATTTAAATCAATGATTTTTATTTAAAAAATCACCTGATATAAATCAGTTTGATTTAAATCAGCCATCCCTGAAGTAAACTATAGCCTACTAGAAGCCCGCGATTTCGTCTGCATGAACACAGAGTAACGAATGTCCAAAAATTTGATATTTGGTGACCTATGCCTTAACTGTGGGTTAGCACCAGCCTATAAACATCCCACTACTGGGCTCAGGCACCACATGAACCACCACATAGGGAATGTGGAAATCATCATCATCACTCACATTGTCACACATTCCCACAAACCATTACACAACACACTCTTTAACTCAGATTTTTTTTATTGTTTATATTAGAACTGTTGTTGTTGTTGAAACTGTAATATTGCATATTCCAGCTCTACTTAACTAAAATCTGTCTGGGTGGAGGCCTGGAGACCTGTAGTTTCCGGTTTTGTTTTTGAAACCCATATCAGGCTCCAGTCCCTCACAATCTTGGGCATTTTTACTAATGTTTATTTAAAAAGAGCTCTAGCCTTAAGAACAAATTGTGAAGACTAAATAAATGATTTTTATTATTATTATTATTATCATAACTCATATTGGGTATCATAACCATAACAAATGTGACAAAATGCAACAGACAAGGAGATGGGAGGATTCCTTATGTGAGTGTGGGCTTGATGAAAGTACAACAGAACATATATTTTTTAATTGCCCTAAAAACAACCCCTCCTTATATTCCTTTCTCCCTCCGTGTATCCCTCGGCCTACTAATTTTAAATCCGCATTAGCATTCATAGATACCGATTTTGTCAATGTCCTGTGTTCGTACATTAGTCATTAACACTAATAATATTAAATTGTAACTGCAAATCTTTATCTGCTTCACTCACTTACTAACCCATCTATTTGTTATTGTTACATGTATCTCAACAGTTAAACTCGGTAGACAGTCCCTCAAATTAAATCTTATTTTCTGACGGTTTTTCTCTTGTATGAGCATAACGCCTTAACGTTTTAAGCATAGTCACAAACAAAACTAAACTACATTGTCTACTCAAAAACTAGACACTGGCTAAATCATAGCAAGCCAACAAATAAGAAATTGAATTGAATGGGAGGATGAGATATTGAAGACCCCTAGCTAGGGCTGCTCTGGATAAGACAAAACAAGATATTATGACTTTAACTTTGACTATGACTGCAAAATTACCTTCACAGAAAGGTTGCTGAACTACAAGACTCCATCTTAAGTGTATGTAGGAATTAGGGCATGCTCCCGGGAATTCCCGGTACTGATTTTTGCCGGGAAATTGACTTTTTACGCAGTACCGGTACTGAGAATTCGTTTCCCGGGAAATTCGGTACTTTCGGTACTTTTGTTATAACTTAAAATTACGGCAATATTAGGCTCCGCGTTTGCAGTAGTCGTTACCGGTAACCTCGGCCTATGCTCTTAGTTGAAAACCAGGCAAATTTCGTAGCGTTACCAAATTTTTATCTCCTGAGTTCTCAACCGTGACGTCGCGTCACCGGTACTATACTGGGGAAAAAATTGTAACGAATGTACTTATACCCTACAACGTACGATTTCATCGTCATCGCACTCCAATGATTTAATAGTTCAATTTAAATATTTTTGTTTTATTTGCAAATTTAGCTTTACCTACCAAATGACCTCGAAACTGAACGTCACTCAAAATATCGACGCCAAGGATTCCAATAGTCAGATTGGTATCACGGAGACCTGCCTCAAAGTTCAGAGTAACGACGAAGGGATGTTTTTTCACGGTAAATGCGCAAACTTGTGGAGGGGTTAAAGTGGACTAGGTTATGTCGGCCCCAATTCGAGACATGTTCTCGGTGTGAGTCACAAGTTTATTCCGGCTCTCGATGGTGCTTTCCAGAGAAATATCAGCTCGTCTGGTGTAGAGCGTTACTCCCATGCTGTCGTCCGCGTAGCAATGAATGCTGTTGTTATGCAACATGTCATTGATATGCAGAAGACACAGAGTAGGGGCTAACATACATCCCTGCGGGACTCTAGCATTCACGGGCTTCATGTCAGACCACGAACCGTCGACTACTACTCGATGCTACGCCCAGAAAGAAAGCTGGCTTCTTAGGAAGCCCGTATGATGGAAGTTTAGAGAGAAGAGACCTGTGCTATACCCTGTCAAAGGCTTTCGCTACGCCCAAGTTAACTGCTAGTGCCTACCCTTTACTCTCGACTGCCTCCGCTCATCGGTGAGTAAGGTACATTAAAAGATCACCAGCCGAACGACCGCGACGAAAACCATACTGGCGATCGCTTAGTAGCTAGTTTTCTTTTAGGTACCTTAAGAGCTGGCGGTTTGTAATGGACTCCATTACTTTGGAGAGCAAAGAGGTGGCTATTGGCCTGTAGTTGGACCGATCTGAGCGATCGCCTTTTTTGAGAATCGCGTGGACAAGGGCTGTCTTAGAAGAGCTCGGACAACGCCAGTAGTGTAAGAGAGCCGGAAAAGGCGTTAAAACTGGAGCCAACTCAGGAGCACATGTCCGAAGTACAATGGGAGGAACTGCATCAGGCTCACTCGACTTATGGATATCAAGAAAAAAAAATCCCTGTCCACTGACCTATAATGCCAGACTCGACGTTTTTGAAGTTTCTGCGAGAGGCACAGTGCTACGAATCAGACAGTGGTCTGATGAGCCTAGTGGGGCCCTGAACAGAAACATGATAGCCGTCTGGGTGCAAGGTCAGCAAAATGTCCAATAAGGTAGGTGTATCGCCCTCCACATCTGGAAGCCGTGTAGGCTCGGTTACTAATTGGAACAGACAGTCTGTCCCAATTGAACTGTTCCCATGAACGGCTCTACCCGCGTGGTCAGTTGTACGTAAACCAAGGCATTCGACGTGGTGGGCATTGAAGTCTCCCAATACCACGATTTCGGCCGAGGGGATCCGTTGGAGAAGGGTCTATCGCCGTTTGAACGGTCTCGGTTTGGATGAATTTATATTATTTACTCACCTTAAAACACTCATGATAAAAATCCGTTGTATGTTTAGACCCTTTTGAATTTAACACATTCAACTCAGATGACCTCTAACCAATTCCAATCGACAAAGTGTTCCACGGCTAGTACAACAATTGGCAAAACAATTTTGTTATTATAAATTATAAAATTTTACACAATAGTAAATTTTTATTTTGCTCAATGATCCATAAATCATACGTTAGTTACATCTGGGTTTAAAAAAACTCAGTACCGAAAAGTACCGAAATTTCCCGGTTTTCCCGGTACCAGAGTTAGCGCAGTACAGGGAATCCCGTTTTCTCCACAGTACCGGGACTGCAACCCCTAGTAGGAATGTGTAACTAGGAATAATAATAATTGTACAAGTACCTAATTCAGAATGAAAACTATTTTAATTTTTTCTTTATAAAAGCCTTTTAAAACCAATGAAAACCTTATTTATATCATAATTGTAAAAGCATTAAGTGAAAGTAATTCCATTAATTGCACAGAGCATGCTTATCAAGTTTTGCTTACAGTAACCTTGATGTAATTTTTGCAACTGATGCTTTCAGAATGTTTATTACACAAGTTATAGTGAATAAATTTACATGTTTTTTTTTTTTCAACATTTATACTTAAGCTTTTACATAATTCTCACAAAAAATATTAATTCTTTTTTGCAGGATGTAGGCAGTGGGAGGGAGACACAGAAAAAGTAATTAATTTAAGTAATTAATTAGACTCAAGATAATTATTTGTTTCAATCTTTGTTCTGGCTAAGACTTATTTTATTAAATGTATTAATCCCACATAAAGGAAAAGGACTTTACCAATCAGTGAGTGTTAAAGGCGGAGTTGATACACAGATTAATCCTACTAAATTCAGTTACATTACTACAGCATACAAGGGCGTCACCAGCCGATGGCCCAGTGGGGGCAAGCCGATACAAATGAAGGAGGCAATTGCAATCGGAATTGTACAAAGTCCCAATGTGTAAAATCCACAACCTCTTCACTGTACATGAGGCATGCTTAAGGTTTCGGAGTAGGGTAGGTAACATAATATACTTGTGCTTTTTAACAGTTAATTAAGTACAGTTAATAATTTTTTTAATACCAGGGTGGTGAGGGGGCAGCTACCTCTATTCCTCCCCTTGATGACCCCTATGACAGCATAACTTTCTAAGTTAGACTAGACATACAGACAAATTAATATATTCAACAAGTATACGTATTAACACACGAGCCTTGGTAATTTGCCTTTAATGGATTTGGCCTACACACACCAGCAAACACAGATTAGATAACATTCCAGTGTGGAATTGACAATCTATTCACCTATGTTATAATTTTACAGATGTAAGTTTGAATTCAACATATGTGATTTTTGTCAAAATAGCTATGAATTTGCTATTATGACACCTTTATAAGTCCTATTAACCTATCTAAAACGCTAATATGCTTGTGTTAGGCAGGTGTTTCTCACATTCAACTAGAGCTACTACTCATTCAGCTACTGCAACTGAAATGCACTAAACTAAGTCTATTTTGAATATGAAATCTATGAAATGGCTTTGTATATCCTACAGCTTTCTTTACTGCTTTGGATATATAATTTAATCGCTATTATAAAACTAGTGGCTTATTGTATAACTTCAACATGTATCACAATACCTTTCAAGTAGAAGTGTATTGGTTCGCTAGCTTGATTATTCTAAACTAGCAATGTACCTGTTCTTGAAAGGTATACAATAGGTGTTGAAGTTAGACAGTTAGCCCCCTGGACGCTATATGCAAAAATACTCACTATCATAATATTAAAAAAGGATGGTGTTGTAGCATGTTTTAATTAAATTACTATGTGGGATCTAAGTTTAACGTCTAAGTCTGCGACCAGCGTCTAACCAGGACACCACAACGCCGATTAGGGCCAGAGTGGTGGGTTATGGCCCAATCTCTCCATCTACCGCTGTCCATGTAACAAGGCCTGTGCCCAGCAGTGAACACTTAGAGACTGATGATGACAAATAATGAAACTTATATTGAAGTTTTGTTCTAATACATAATGTGTATTATTATTACATTTCATTAAATTAAAAGTGTAGCGTCGATTAGCTAGTGCCTACAATGCATCTTTTTAATTTTTAACTCTAGCTATAGTGATTGAACAGGAAATTTAGTAAATGAGGGTAGGTACGTAGTGGGTAGTCAGTTTCAAAGGACAACAAACACTACCACTGCTTAGTACTTGGAAAATTACCAAAACTGTTCCAAAATTCATGCCTCTAGCAAATTCGCTATCGATAACGCCTTGTACGAATAATCGAGGCCGGATAGTTTGACTTTTCCACAAGACAAGAACAATGTTAGCGTGAAAGTATAGACAAAACAGCAATGACTAAGGACAGGCACCGCCACAAGCATTTTTGTCCTTCGACGTCTAAAGAAAACTATGTACAAATCAGTTTATTCTATCACAGATGGTTGCAATTTGCAAAAGAATCATAGTGGATTGTACTTACACTTTATCCGCCAACTCCCTCACTTTCCACATACTTATAAAACGGTCCATTTTTGCTGTTTAGCAATTAAAAAGATATTTTAAAACCAAAATCACTGTATTTCCGCGTAGAATAACATAGAAAATTATCTAAAAATGCTAGCTGATGATTTGGCTGACATCCTGGCAAAATGGCGACACGACAGTTGACGACAGGAATAGTGTTAAGTGTTGCCCGTTTATTATTTCCTAATTTCTCTGCTAGGCACGTCATGGTCACACTGATAGCGATGTAAACGAAAAAAGAATTATTAATTCGGTATAAAAAATTCGATATAAAATCTCAGAATGTGTCTCAGAACAATATTATTGTTCTGAGGGTATAATGTATAATCTTCACAGACATATAATAATATATGTCTGTGATAATCTTCCATTCTTTTTATACGAAATGGGCGATTTTCCGAGATCAAAAAAAAAAAAGAAATTGGTTCGTAAATGACTTCATAGATGGCGCTTAGCATAGATTAGTATGGCGCTTAGTAAAAGGCGGGTTCATGAAGAGCACGTGTATGGCTGCGTAATATTTATTCTATTCCAAAATAGAAATAGGTTCTGGATGTCCTGAATATAAATAGGTAAGTAAATACTATTTTTTAATTCTTTTGGTAGACAAGTAAAAGTGTAGAATTTATTACAGCCCATAAGTAGCCCAGCTTTCATAAAACGACATCTATCGAGTGTTTTTGAACTAATTTTTACTTTTTAATTTGGGCTGTCAGAAAATCGCCCATTGTGAAAATTTACGTATTTTTGTCACTTGTACCATGCGCTGAATTAGTTAAATACATTAACCTCTCTTGTATTAACTTAGGCCTCAATCACACTAATCACCAACGATATTACCAAAACTAAACCTTTACCGTTCAGCCAATACATACATTGCTAATTGTTCTAATGGGCGATTTTCCGAAATCAAAAAAATAATAATTGGTTCGTAAATGACTTCATAGATGGCGCTTAGCATAGATTAGTATGGCGCTTAGTAAAAGGCGGGTTCATGAAGAGCACGTGTATGGCTGCGTAATATTTATTCTATTCCAAAATAGAAATAGGTTCTGGATGTCCTGAATATAAATGGGTAAGTAAATACTATTTTTTTATTCTTTTGGTAGACAAGTAAAAGTGTAGAATTTATTACAGCCCATAAGTAGCCCAGCTTTCATAAAACGACATCTATCGAGTGTTTTTGAACTAATTTTTACTTTTTAATTTGGGCTGTCAGAAAATCGCCCATTATAAATATGATTGATTTTGCTTTGAAGTTCATTAAGAGACTTATTCAGTTCTTGCGATCGCGCGGCACCCCCTTAAATTCATTTTAAAATCCATATATTATACAGGTGTAGTTATCGAAACCACGAAATTATGAAAGAAACGGTCATTCTCATAGACAGTTTACAGGAAAAAAAAATGTTTTCTCATGAAAGGTACCTAGGTAATCTAGGAAAAATACAGTCGATAATGGCTTTAAAAATATTACACATACTTACTTACTAAAATATTATAATTCACGACTTTTATCCCCACTTTAACGGTCCTCATAGCCTGCATGGTCCACTGCCATCTTGCCAATAGTCCACGTTTCACCAAATAACAACTGCACAATGACATGTGCTCCGCGCGACAGGTGGTGAGTCCATCCCATCGCCGCTTCATGCTGTTGGATGCTCTGAAAAATTATCTAATCTAAGGTTGGATGTATGTGCAGTCTTTGGTCCGTTATGCCTTGATCACACGTACCGAGCAAACGGGTGAGACAGTGCTTTCGGCCGAACCCTCGGCAGAACAAAACGGCGAGACAGGTAGCTCGGCTCCCGTTCTACTTACTAGGCAGAGTGCTGTCTCGCCGCTCTACTCGGTACGTGTGATCAAGGCATTAGTCGCCATCATCATTATCATGAGTCGTCTTTACGGCTCCCAAAGGAAGAGGTGGGTCGATAGTTTTTAAATTTTAATGAGCTGTTTAGACATTGATTTACTAGTTTGCTTATTTTAAAAAAGCGAAGCGCGAATCATACTGGCGAAGCAAGCAATGTACTTCTATGTCTACTATAATGATGAAGTTATACGTACAATAAGCCCCCTAGAATAATATTCTAGGATGTGTACCATGGTGTTGCCGATCGGTAGTACACTATCGATAGTCTATCGATCGGCCTATCAATAGTTGAGCAAAAGCAATAGTATCGATAAGCCTATCGATATTCTCTTTAGTTCGTTAGTCGCCTGCTGTATGTATGTGCAGTCTTTAGTCCGTTAGTCGCCTTTTAAAACACCCGAAGAAAGAAAGGGGTTGGTAGTATTATTTTGATGAGCCCATCGCCGCTTTATGCTGCTGGATGTATGTGCAGTCTTTAGTCCGTTATTTATTATTATTTTTTTTATAGAAGAGGGAGGCAAACGAGCAGGCGGGTCACCTGATGGAGAGTAATCACCGCCGCCCATGGACACCCGCAAAACCAGAGGAATCGCAGACGCGTTGCCGGCCTCTAAGGGAGGAATAGGTTTAAGGAAGGAATAGGAATTGGGAGGGGGGGGGGAAGGGGCCTCCGGAGCCGTTAGTCGCCTTTTACGCCACCGAAGGGAAGAGAGAGGTTGGTAGTATTATTTTATTGAGCCCATCGCCTGCTATACGCTGTTGGATGTATGTGCAGTCTTTAGTCCGTAAGCCCATCGCCGCTCTATGCTGTTGGATGCATGTGCAGTCTTTAGTCCGTTAGTCGCCTTTTACGACACCGAAGGGAAGAGAGGGGTTGGTAGTATTACTTTGATGAGCCCATCGCCGCTATATGATGTTGGATGTATGTGCAAGTCTTTAGTCCGTTAGTCGCCTTTTACGACACCCAAGGAAAGAAAGTGGTTAGTAGCATTACTTTGATGAGCCAGTGTATCCCAGTAGTTCGCCTCTGGCGTTTGTCCCCTTGGGGGACAACTGGGTATTTTATTATAAAAATCTCCCAGTTGTTCCCCGTGTCACCGGTGGAGGGGACACTTGGGACTTATGAGCCCGTCGCCGCTCTATGCTGTTGGATGTATGTGCAGCCTTAAGTCCGTAAGCCCATCGCCGCTCTATGCTGTTGGATGCATGTGCAGTCTTTCGTCCGTTAGTCGCCTTTTACGACACCGAAGGGAAGAGAGGGGTTGGTAGTATTACTTTGATGAGCCCATCGCCGCTATATGATGTTGGATGTATGTGCAGTCTTTAGTCCGTTAGTCGCCTTTTACGACACCCAAGGAAAGAAAGTGGTTAGTAGCATTACTTTGATGAGCCAGTGTATCCCAGTAGTTCGCCTCTGGCGTTTGTCCCCTTGGGGGACAACTGGGTTTTTTTTTATAAAAATCTCCCAGTTGTCCCCCGTGTCACCGGTGGAGGGGACACTTGGGACTTATGAGCCCGTCGCCGCTCTATGCTGTTGGATGCATGTGCAGTTTTTAGTTCGTTAGTTGCCTTTTACGACACCCAAGGGAAGAGATGGGTTGTTAGTATTATTTTAATAATTAGTCACAATTACACATGTCAGAAACACGATTCTCCTTAACCCTTAATAAGCCATAGGACTATTATTTCCCACCTCAGAGTTGCCCACAAATCTATTTTTCTTTTTTTTGCTTTTACAGATACAATAAAATAAATTGTACGCATTTTAACATCGATAGTTTTTTGTAGTTTTTTCTGGCAACACCTCTTTGTAAACGTCATCTGTCAATGTCAATAGTCATTCAAAGTGAAAAGTCCAGTTTAACGTTCATTTTTTCCCAAAATTTGAAATAGTTTTTGAAACTACGCCCAGAAAAGTTCCTGTAAGTATGCAATTGTATTTATTTCGTAAAGTAGACCATGTATTTTATCCATTACTAACAAAATAACGTACGAAAGCTGGTACGTTAGTACTTTTTTTCTCATTCGAAAATAGTGGGAAATTATTAACCTATAGCAGTGTATGAAATATTGAAGTGGGAAATTGTTTCCCTATAACCCTTAAGGAATTCAAAATGTTTATCTATATATAATTGAGGTTGTCATTGTTGTTTACATTACCTACTGCTCAATACATACTGCCAGAATCCATTCTCATAGAGAATTTCGACTCCGGCTAGTCCGTGGTCTGGTAAATAGTTTCACTACCAAAAAACGCCAACCAGTTCTATTTAAAACTAAAAAAGGTGGAGTTTTCGGCGTTCCAGACGAGATCCGTCTCACAAATGTGGGTCTGCACATGCCCATCAAAGACAGCACATATAAAAGGTGCAGTTTTTGTAGCACTAAACAAAATGAAAAACTTACAAACATCAAATGTAGCTACTGTAATGTTTCAGCACAAGCTTGCTTCAGAAATTTTCATTCAGCTGACTCTCATATTATTGGTTAATTTTCAATAAATAATTCATTTAATGTTGCATTTTTTATTTTTTGTCCCTATATAAAAATCGACGAGTAAAGACGCAGACAAAAGCTAGTCAAGTGGGAAATTATTTCCCACATGTATGTTCATGGATATAGGGAAATAATTTCCCACAAAATATAACATTTAATCACAGACGGTCTGTGCATTCAATAATTTCCCACTGCAAAAAAAATACTTGCCACCTACTAATTCCTTTTTTAGTATTCAAGTCTTTAATCTCAATATAACCCCGTACTGTCATATTAAAATGAACTTGTTTGAAGCCATGGCCGATTAAGGGTTAAGGACAAAAGTACTACTTTTCTTCCGCTCCTCAGGCAACTTTAGACCTACTTTTCTTGTATGAGGAATGAAAAGTACATTTAGAATCATTTGCTTCTTGACATGAAGTTTTTACCTTCTCTGTGGTCTAGTGACTAACTCACTGGTTAAAGACCCAGAGGTCTCCAGGTTCGATTCCCAGCAGAGAGTACATCTTTGTGTACTTGGTTTGGTTGGTGGTAAGGTTTGTTTAGTCTGCCTGGCAGTGGTTGAGGTTTCGAAATGAAGCGCGCTTCCACTTTCGGCCTTATATCAATGGGTGAAATGAAGGCCAAGTGCTTACGTCTTTAGTCCGTATACGCCTTTTACGACACCCAAGGGACAAAAAGGGGTTGGTAGTATTATTTTGATGAGCCCATCGCCGCTCTAGGCTGTAGGATGTATGTGCAGTCTTTAGTCCGTTAGTCGCCTTGTAAGACAACCAAGGGAAGAGAGGGGTTGGTAGTATTATTTTAATAAGCTCACCGCCGCTCTATGCTGTTGGATGTACGTGCAGTCTTAGTCCGTTAGTCGCCTTTTACGTCACCGACGAGAAGAGAGAAGTTGGTAGTATTATTTTGATGAGCCCATCGCCGCTCTATGCTGTTGGATGTATGCGCAGTCTTTAGTCCGTTAGTCGCCTTTTACGACACCGAAGAGGAGAGAGGGGTTGGTAGTATTATTTTGATGAGCCCATCGCTGTTCTATGCTGTTGGATGTATGTGCAGTATTTAGTCCGTTAGTCGCCTTTTACGTCACCGAGGGGTTGGTAGTATATTTTGTTGAGCCCATCGCCGCTCTATGCTGTTGGATGTATGTGCAGTCTTTAGTCCTTTAGCCGCCTTTTACAACACCCAAGGGAAGGGAGGGGTTGGTAGTATTATTTTGATGAACCCATCGACGCTCTATGCTGTTGGATGTATGTGCAATATTTATTTAGTCCGTTAGTCGCCTTTTACGAAACTGAAGAGAAGATAGTAGGGGTTGGTAGAATTATTTTGATGAGTCCATCGCCGCTCTATGCGGTTGAATGTATGTGCAGTCTTTAGTCCGTTTGGGTCATTTTAGCTCCTTGTATAACAATCTACTATTGTTTTTTATTGTCTCGTAGATGGTGTGAAAAATAGAGCTGTATTCTCCTCGGGGATAAGTGCCTTCGTCTTGGGCGACCTTGAATCCCACGCTGCACTCAGGATTCTTGCCTCGCTACGCTCGGGAGTTAACGCTAGAATCCTTCGTTTTGCTCGGGTTTCAATACGGGGCGCCCGCTACATAAGACACTACTTTATCCCCTTGTTGCATAATCTACTATTTCCTAGTCACTTCTAAGATCGAGTGATCTTACAAAATGCATTTAGAGTTTATTAAGAATCAAGGGTAATTAGGCTTATAAAGTGCGCGTATAATGTTACTGTTCTTACAAATGTTATATAAAAGAAGCTTACAGACATCTTTAAGAATAAATTACAAGTAACAGACGATATCTAACAACACACTTAGTAAAGTCACTTTTATGATCGAGTGGTCTTACAAAGTGGATGTATAAGTGTTAATTAAGAATTAGGCTTACAGAGTGCGTTTATAACACTACTGTTCTTATTGATGTCAATTCTCGTTTTCTTATATACTTCTAAAAGTTTTTTTTACAAGTATATATGCTCTTATAACTTAAAAAGACTTATGATATGCCATTATTAGGGTCTCTGTCTTAATCAGAACGTGTATAAAAATATTTAAGAACATAGCTCTTACAAGCTTTCGTTTCTAAGGGTATTTTGCTAGCTGGGTGGGTACTTACTTACCTAAAAATAAAAACCCCATTGTATATTTACCAAAATTGTTAAATTGTTCTCTCTCATGCATGATGATCATGATGGTAACAGTGTTACTACTAAACATAATTATGTACCAAAATTACAGTATTGCAACTTAAACAATATTTAGTTATTACAATGCACTAGTTTGACTACGCAATCACACTAAACTTTATCTTTTATCACTTTTATAGACATGTAACAATATTTGTTTTAATGTAATAGTTCCATTTGTGCGCATTTCAATTCGTATTTTTACTTCTAATGAGACAAACTCATTAGAAGGTCATACATCATTTCTTCGCAAGCTGGTCACTCTGGGGCTGTGCGCCGTAATACTGCCACAGTTCAATGGCTTTAATGGCGATAACTTCTTCATACTGCTCAGGTATCTGAAAAAAGAACAATAATTTTAATAAAACTTGCCAAAAATAATATGATTATAGACGTATGGCAACACTTTTTTTTAAAATTTATTATAGCTTTGACCCAAAGCACCTACATATTTTAAAAATACCTACCTCAGAAACGCATTTGAGGATTTCCTCAGCTGATTTCGCTTTCAAGATATTACGACGCAATGTTATCACCAGCATAACAGCAACAAAAGCGAGTATCTTAGGTGCACCGCTGCACAGTTTATCCCAGATCCTGAAAAATAATATGATACCTATTGTTAGATGAAGATTACTTATATAAATCGATTAACACATCCCTAAATGTCACAGTACCGCACCTAAAGTGCGTTTCATCCTTAGATTAGATAATCAAATGGATTTGCCATACCTACGAAAAAAAACGTGTATACCTATTAGGTATTACCGCGTCTAAACATGGCGGCTTAGTGTTGTATACTTATCGACTTCGTCATTTATCTGTCGATAAAACTATCGATGAAGCTTATTGATTTCGTACTGAAGTCTACTTTGACATTACCATAATCATAGTGGGTTTTAAAAGTTTTAATCTAAGGTTTTAATATAAGTCGAAAAATACATGGTGGAAAGAAATGATGGGCCCTGGAAGTAAACTACATTAAATACTCTAGTAAGCTCAATTTACAGGAAACATTTCTTTATTTTAAACAAGAAAAAAAACTGCTTTCAAAGATTTTTAAATTTTGCTTGATCACCCCACCCTGGAATCAAACCGGCTGAACATAAAAAAATAACTCGCCATTTATCACATTAATCGATAGGACTATTTTTCAGGATAATACTTCTTTAATAAACAATTAGTCTTTGAAATAAAAGAAACGTGAACGCTAACATTTATTTTATCTTCAATTGCATACGAAGTACATGACTGTAAACCTTAGAGCATTCAAAAACATGAAAGAAAATTTTAGGAAATCTTTGATTGCAAATCTGTATTTTTTTTAAATAAAAGAATGTTTCTGTTGAGTAAATTGATCTAGCAAAAGGATTTTAAGGTAGTTTCCCTACAGGGCCCATCATTTTCTGCCATACTGTATATATAATATGGTACACAGGTACCCGTGCTATGGGGATATTGAGAAGGATATGGATATGGATATGGTTTTGGGATAGGTACTGCAAAAATAAAAATTAAAATTCGTACATCCTGTATTTATTAATTTATATTAATTCGCTTTTCAATATTGTTATAGGCAACTTATAAAATCTGGTCACTATGAATAAAGGCCGGCCCGTGTACATAAGCCCCATCGCAACTGGGCAATGTAATTAAAACTGCATAACTAGTCACTTTTCCCGGTCCGTATAATGACCACCCTATCACCCTATTTTATATTTTCCTTGCCAGTGATCTCCAACCAAATTCTTGTTTATGTTAATTTTGTGGCAATCTGAAAAAAAAATTCTTATATTAGGTATATTATCAATTAAATCAACTTTTATTTTCTGTAATTTCCTATTTTAGAAGGGGCTTTACCAATGATATTATAGTAAACAAGAAGTTTTAAACGAAAAAAATTGTCTAAAATACTGAAGTCCGCAACAAATCGATAAATCGTGTGATACAACAAGAACATCACTAATCAAAACAAATAGAATGTACACAAAACTGAAATCCTAACATTTCTAAGAAAGTTAGACAGAATACTTTACTTAAAATAATATTAACAGTTTTTTTACCACTATCTACAGTTATACAAGGCTACTAAACAACAGTAAAGCACAGATAAATAGCTTACCGGTGAAATGTTAAATTTAGCCGATTTCGGCTTAATGTTGAACCATATTAAAGTATGCTGCACTTAGTAGGCATTATGCAGTATTGTTTTTTAACTTTATATTACCACAATCACAGCACATTCCTAGAAATTTATAAAACTTATTTTTGTAAACACAGCGAAGTCGTAAGTACCAGCGCGTCACAAAATGGCGGACATGGCACAGGTCTGACGTCATGACAAATGTTGCCATTAGAGCGAAATTGTTGTATATAGAGTTGGTTTGTTATTATTGCATACGTTAGACAAAGACGCCATCATGTTTATTATTTCGTCTTTTAAACTATAACATAACTAAGTATCTACATGTTGTTGTAATATTTCCATAGGATTCCTTTTTCAGAGGTTTGATAGATAGATAGATAGATAACTCTTTATTGCATTAAATATGGTAGGAACAAGTTCTTACATCCATTTAGCATCTCATACTTAACCAAAAATTGGTATGCAAATATAGAGAGAGAGAAGTATTAAAAATTACAATCAATAAAATAAAATAAAATAAAACAATAATCAAATGAAAAAAAAACCAAATTACATCAATTAAATAAAGTAAAATAACAAAACAACATAAGACAATAATCAATAAAAATTAAAGAAAATAATAAAAATTGTTATAATTAAAAAATAGTATTCAAATTTTGCACATAATAAATTCATTAACACTATAAAAACATTTCTTACTCAGTAACTCATATAGGGAAGATTTGAATTTTTTGATGGGCATGTCTTTCATGTCATTCGGTAGCTTATTATACAATTTAATAGACATTACAAAACAATTTCTTTGACAACTGGTAGTTGCGCACGATGGCAGCACCAACCGATTCGGATACCTAGTTGAAAATGTACATACCTCATGCTTTTGTTTATACAAATGTAAGTTATTTTTGGTAAACACACATACTTCAAAAATGTATAAAGACGGCAATGTCAATAAATTTAGGTTTTTAAATAGCGGCCTACAAGAATCCATGGGTCCAACACCACACATAGCCCTAAGACACTTTTTCTGAATTAAAAAGGCTCGGTTAATATCGACCGAGTTTCCCCATAAAACAAGGCCGTATCTTAAAGTAGCGCATACGTGACCATGATAAGCAGTAAGCGCTGTCTTTTGATTACTAAGTTTCGAGAGGCGATACAAAGCGTATGTAAATCTATTTATCCTCTGGCAAACACTTGCGACATGTTCTTTCCACGTCAAATGAACGTCTAAATCAAAGCCAAGAAATTTAGCAGAAGAGCACTCTGCGATTTGTTTACCATCATGCGTGACAGAAACATTTTGTAGATGTCCATTTTTGTTATAAAATTGTAAATATTTAGTTTTAGTTATGTTAATCAATAGATTGTTATGAGAAAGCCAATTTATTACATTAATAATTGTGTTATTTATTTCAAATTCAAAGTCGGAGTTTGGAGTTTTATTAATTATTATTGAAATGTCATCTGCAAACAGCGTGCATCGATACTCAGTGATAGATGGGAGATCATTTACATATAGAATAAATAACAGAGGTCCAAGAATGCTTCCCTGGGGGACGCCGTAGTTATTTTTAGAGTACTTAGAGTGATAACACGATAAATGTAAAGATTTCTCAATTTTGCTTAGTTCTACTCTTTGTACTCTATTATCAAGATAAGTTTTAATCCAATCATGTGCATGCCCACGTATTCCATAAGCTTCTAATTTTCTAAGCAGAGTCGTGTGACAAACATGGTCAAAGGCTCTACTAAGATCAAATAGAATCATGGAAACTGGAATGCGCTTGTCCATCAAAGATGAAATGTAATGGATAATATGGTAACATGCCGTAGATGTAGACTTTCTCTTTTGGAAACCATGTTGCGCTGGGTGTATAATTTTGAATTTCGTGCAAAAAGATGTCAATCTAATATAAAATATTTTTTCAAAGAGTTTTGATAGTACAGGGATGAGTGTAATTGGCCTATAGTTACTTATATCATCCTTTGCTCCACTTTTGTACAAGGGCTTTACTACGGAAATTTTGAGAGAAGATGGAAAAACACCGGTGGCAAAAGATAAATTTACTAAATACGTCAATAGCGGGGACAGCTCATTCACGCATGTTTTAATTATTTTAGTACTCAGTTCATCATATCCGGTAGCGTTAGTATTATTTAGAGATTTGATAACTTTTTTTATCTCAACATCGTCAGTGGGTGTCAAGAAAAGAGTCGCAACACAGTTTTTTATTATTCCGGGATAGTTTTTCAAGTCAGAATCTGGGCAAATTTTTGGGATGTTAATAAAATGATTATTAAATATAGATGCAATTTGTTCGGTATCATTAATTATTTCATTGTTATTAAATGTCAAATGGTCTATTGTATTTATATTAACACATTTTTGATGATTATCATTTATAATGTTCCACGTGGCTTTACATTTGTTTTTTGCCAAATTAAGATATTCGTCATTTTTAGACTTTTGTGCTACTGTTATACATTTTTTCAATAATTTTGAATAATTTCTATATTTAGTTTTAACAATATCAGATTTATTTTTATAGAATGATAAACGCAATTTTCTCTTAGTTACACAGGAGGTCTTCAGACCCCTTGTCAACCAAGTAACGTTCGTTTTTTTTTTAATTTCTTTAACCTTAAATTTTGGAAAACAGAGGTTGTAAAGGAGACATAGCTCGGTATGAAAATAATCAAAAGCCCTCTCCATATCATAACAATCATACACATCCAACCAAGAATAATTCGATACACACTGTTTGAATTTATCTATGTTTTCTGGTTCAAAGTCTCTTATTGTTTTATAAAAATATTGGAGGGATTTTACTCGTTCATTAACCGGCACAGTCAGTATTTGTGCTGTTTCATGATCCGACAGGTAGACTGGCACCGCACAACCTTGTGCTTCCTTGAAGTTGCTGGCGAATTGATCCAAGCAGGACTGCCGTCGAGTAGGTGCATTAATGTGTAACTCTAGGTTATAGCTCTGTAATAATTCCTTTAACTCGCGTGATAGCTTTGTATTTTTTAAGGTGTCAATGTTCCAATCTCCGGTCAGGATCACAGATTTTTTTGTTTTTCGATTTAATTTGGTTAACAAAATAGACAGTCTGTCAAAAAAAGTGCGAGTGTCAGACCCAGGAATTCTGTAAATACATACTAAGATTATTTTATAATTTATTATTTCTACACCACAACATTCGAAAGTCAACTCTGATGACAAGTCCTTAACAAATGGTAGTTGCCTAATTTCAACAAAGTTATGGTATAGTATACATACACCACCTCGCTTTTGCTTTAACCTACAGAAAACAGAACCTAGATTGTAGTTTTTTAACTTTATATTTAACTCATGATTTAGCTGGATAAAAGTTTCCGAAAGACATATTAAATCAATTGATTGGCTATATTTAACAGATAATTCATGTAAAATAATTTCAAACTGTTCCCTTTTACTTAACAAACCTGCTATATTCTGATGCATGATTCTTATAACATTTTTATTATTCATAAAAAACCAGGATCAGGATTTTTAGATGACTCATATTGCAGCTTCGATTGCAATTTCGAAGAATCAAAGTTCCGACAGGTATTATTAGAGTCATATTGGGAATTATCAATAAAAGTATTATTTTGATATTCAAGTTGCAACGGAGACAAATGTAATATTTCTCTATATATAGAAAAGCAAACATCTGAAATGAAAAAGTTAGTTCCTGAGCGAGATTTCCTATAGTTCATACCTACAAACGCAGTGTCCATTGAGTCCATGAGAATGATTTGTCAAGGGTTTAGCCCTTGACAAATCATTCTCATTTCATAATTTATGTTATAGTTATACATTTTCGCATTACAGGGTAAACCACATATAATTAAATTAGTATTAGTAATTGATCTAAGCCATACAAGTAAATTAGTTTTCAATTCTAACGGATTCCTATCATTAAAACCACCGATAACAACAACATAGTCTTGCTTCGTTAAGGTGTTTATTTCATTCCTACAAGTTTTTAAAACATCAATTAGGTTTGCTTGACTCTTCCAATAACAACATACTTCATATTCTACACCGACTAGTTTTTGCAACGCCTGTTGCATTCCGCGTCCTTGCTGGTCTGCCAAAATGAATATTTTCTTATTTCTAGCATAATATGCTGTGTTGACGTTTGGTTCTGTATTTAAAATGGTTTTTATTTCTTCTGTTTGTATGTCTGGATAAGAAGTTTCTTCAAAATTTTTACTGGACAAATTGGAGCTGAAAAGGGGACATTCCATGTCTTTTCTCGGTATAATATTATGTTTAGTTTTCTTGCTTTTATAATTTTTGCCTTTGACTGGGTTATTTGATTTTAATGTTTTATTAATTTTTAGTGTGCTAGAGCAAATTTGTACAAGTTGCTTGATTTTTCGGCCTTGTTCATCAATTATTCTTTGCATAGACAGCTTCTCAAGTGTTATTTCTTCAATTAAATTATTAGCAGATAATAACTGTGTTTTTAGGTTGGCAATTTCTTGTTTCAAAACGTCGACCTCTTCATTTTGATACGTTGACAAGTCCGGCAAACTCATGTGGTCGCAGCTTGAACCAGTTTCCGATAGTATTGGTGACGATGAGAGACATTCAGCATCAGGTAATGATTTGTGCAAGATATCCGCAGTCTCACTATTCTGTTTTTTCCTTTGTGTTACATAATCACAGTAATCCTTTTCTAAATTGTCAGTTATGTTAGCTTGTTTCTGAGTTGGTGACAAGTTGGTGTTTACATCCTTGCATTCTCTACCTTTTGATACCTTTGGCAGAATATCAGAAATAATTTCTCCTTGTATTCCACTTCTGACACTAGTTGAAGCGACGTCTTTTGGTGTTTTGTTGTTCAAACAGTTTGTTCGCAACCTTGGCGTAGAAGAACAAGGTGCAAGCTTTTGAACTTTTGAGTTGTCAGTTCTGCCCTTTCCTTCCCTACACAACCTACATTGCCAATTTGCTTTATTTTTCATTAAGTCGAAAAGTTTAACTGATACATTTGCACAGTCTAAATCAAAAAATTTTTGGCATATCTTGCATTTCAAAAAATCTCTTCTAGGTATAGTTTTATTGCAAGCAGCGCAAGTCTTTTGAATTAATGACATTTTTGTAGCAGCTTGCGCCATCTATCAGATCCCTGCTTTAGCTGTTCCTCTTGTTTAATAATTTTACTGGCGATAAACACAGTTACACAAAAAGTATAATTGTGCCTGGGATTGAACCGCGGTCCCTTGATGACGACTTGTTGAAAACCATCCCACACTCGCCGGCGCCAAACAGTAGTAATTGTAGACGGCGAATATAAGGCACAGTTGACAGCAACAATGTTTATAAAAATAAAAGTGGTGGGTGATAAGCGATTTATCAATGCTTATTCACCACACAATTCATAAAAAAAATAATCACTTCAAGCACAAATCCATAGAATCCAGAAGAAACACTATAAAACAGCGTATTTGTAGTAGGTTCCTTGCACTGCTAACGCCCCTTAGTCAATTTACGACGGACTGTTATGCAAAATGTAACTTTTAGCATAATATCATTGCTATCGTTTTAGTTTATATTATTAGAGTTACTATTCCGTTTCGTAACTTAATAACGATATCACACAAACTTTGCACTTAAAACTGAGTGTAGCACTCGATAAAACCGTGTAATTACAAACTATTAATATTTAAAAGTCACTTTATTACGGAGCCTGTGTTTACTCGATGACTAGCGCCATCTCTCTCTCTCTCTCGTTTCATCAAATAGTTCCTTTGCCGTCATGTTGGCATTCTTGTCTTGTTCCTGCAGTGTTGCCAACTTAGTACTAGTAGATTTTCCACTAAAACTAATTATTATTTAATTAATTTAATAAAGTTAATTTTTTTTCTTGTCTTCAAGTGGTTAAGTGATTTAGCCTACCGAAAATGAAATTCTATAAATCCACTAGAAAAAGCCCCTAAAAGCAATATTTCGCCACTAAAAGAGGGGGTCGAAAAAACTAGTTTAAGTGGAAAATCCACTAAGCTGGCAACACTGACAGAAAAAGACAGGAATGCCAACAATGGCATAGGAACTATTTGATGAAACGCACTAATAGTGTAGCTGCCGAAGTTTTGACAGTTGATGACTTTTGATAGTGGTTGTAAAATACTATAATGTAATTATATTAAATGATTATTGTGAAGAATTGAGCTCATTTCTATTACTATATAGATATAGAAAACTTCACAAGTGTGAAGATGTTATTTTATCACTTAACATGTTTTTAATCACGTCTGTGACTACAGAGTCACATACGTGATTAACATTAACACTATTAGATCAGTTCTATAAACTGGGGCAGGGTCAGGCCGCAGATAGCCCCTGCATGCTGCATGAGACCATCTAGAGCTTGGGCGTGGTGGAGGTGCTTGGTGGATTACTCTGTCCAGCAGTTTTTGGTTTTTTCGCCTTTCGGTTGATGATGTTGTTGATGACAGGGGTGGTGATTTTGGTGTGTGATTTGCCTAATTAGTAAAAAAGTTAGGTGCAGCTTGTATACTGTCCAATGCAGGGCAAAGGCCAATCATTGAAATCCTGTAACCGCTACAATGGATGGGTGTTGGCCAATCAGCACACTTCTTCGATCATATGAACTATTGAATGCTGCTTGAACAACGGCACCACGAATCTAGGCCAAAATCAGATTTTGGCTTGTTTTTCTCTTGAAATTACGAATTAAGAACTTTGTTCCAACTAGCTTGTATCTAGCGAGCCTAGTTCTAAAGTGATGTAACTCCAATAATATTAATTTTAAGAATTTGTACTTTAGTGTTTAAAGTTTAAGGTTTACTTTACAATAAATGTTTATCTATAAATTACGTTTCATTTCTGATGTTGATCTATAGATAGTATGTATTTATGCAGGGACATTACTTGAGTTGGATTTTGTATGGGACCCTTTTGTTCCTATGATTGAAGCCACGCTTGCCAAATGAGGGGTTTTTTTGGTTTTATTTATGCTTGCTTCTCCAACATCATCAGAGAGCTGCGGTTTGGTGATGATTACAACCTTATGCTATGCATCGAAAATTATAAAAATACACTTTCCCCCACCTGGAAATTTAAGTCGGGAGCTCCGGTTATCGAGCCGAGCGCCACCGAGGCGTTTTGAAACTGAAAGTAGAAAGTGGTACTAACTTTGCATCGTCGCATAGAACGGCGTTGGGATCACCATCTGTCACGCTGATCACATGTGCAGTCGCTATTTGGTGAAAAATGGACTATGACCGCAAAAGCAGTCCTCTAGGATTGCTTTTGCGGTCTCCATTGCCTAGTCTCGTGACTAAACCTTTGGGATAATAGTTGTGATTATATGTACGTATGTAGTACTTACTTTGTTAGTGACGTGTCATCCAGGTAGCCGGCAAAGCAGCTGTTAAACCATCTCAGAAGCGGCAGCTTCTCCAAAGCATTCACCTCAACGAGATGGCTGGAACAGTAGACATTAAAATGAAACACTTTTTACGAATGAACTCGCGTTTATTAACTTACGCGTGGAGTACACTATTATCTCACAGGAAACTTTTACCAGACTAAAAGTACTCTAGACTATTTTCTGCATCCCTGATGTGTGCAAAATTTCGTGATTATTGGTTGAGTAGTTAAAGCGACAAAGCTTACAAACAAACAAACTCAATTTGTCATTCATAATATTAGTTAGAATTAGGATTACCAACCTACTTGGGGGCTTATCGCATAAATTCCACAAGTAGAAGTACATGATTTACTAGTTTGATGATTTCAAAATTAGTTTTAAGTAAGAAAACTTGCAAAGCTATGAACTTGTACTTAAAAAATATTGCGATAGGTGTTGAAGTTAGACAATTTGCTCTCTGATTGTAGGTTATTTAAACTTGAAATTTAGATTTTTTTTACACAAGACACTGTACAAAATGGTAAGTTAACTACGGTTAGGGCATGCAGAATCAGATTTTTAGAAGAATCGAAAATTACGATTCCGATTCATTGATCAGAATCGGGTACCCGGTTTTTTCGATACTTTCGATTCTTTTTTGTTATTTTTTGTAAGTAAGTATACAATTTTGTTTAAGTTAAGTAAAAAACACGTTTTTAATATTTATTTATTAAAATTAAATTATATAGCCTACCTATATAATTTAATTTTAATAAATACTTAGAACAAAACACGAAAACATCACAGAAACAGCTAGTTTTTAGAAGGGTCTAGGATAGGTAGGACTCGTACCCTATTAGTTACTAGTACTTTTTCCATCTGTTCTAGTCTTCTCTTACTTTGGTAACAATAAATTGCATAGGATTTAGCGATAGGAACAATAACAATCAAACATTGAAGTCTCACATATAAAGTGTGCCTCTGAAGACTTATTTGAATAAACTATTTGAGCTATGTGGTGATGATTGGTGGTGATGGTGATGGCCTTTGTAATCTTACAAAGAACCCTTTTTGCCCTAGCTGCTGATATCGGATTATAATAATAAGAATGTAAAAATGATAAGGTGTTTAAGCTCTATCGCTCAACGATGTGCGGTGGCGGTTGCAAATTAAGCCTGCCAATGAAAACAATCGCTCGGGCTCCACACTTGTAGGTGGGATTGTTAACAAATGATCATATACTTGCGTCAGATAAAAAAAATGTTGATACTATTTTTTTTTTCAAGAACTTGTTACACATTCTAAGCAATAAAGAAATTCTTTTCTATTCTATTCGGATGTTATTATGATTCTTGTGCGCAGCTTAATGCTTAGCAGTAATCATGAACTGGAACAAGTTTTAAGTAATATGTCCGCTTGTGGCAGATCGATAGGATGTGGTTAGATTCGCTGCGAGAGGGAGACCTCTGCGGGGCCCCACAAAGATAAGATAAGAAATATGTCTGCTTACTTATACAATTCTCCATCTTCTTTCTCCAGCATGCTTTGGAAGGCTTCAATCAGCTTGGGCATGTCCTTCTGCATGGCTCTGACCACCTCGGCCAGGCTTTTGGCAAACCAGTAAATGTCCACTTCATCATCGTACAGCTCCAAGAGAGTCTCCACTATTGGCAAGAACGTGTCTGCTGACTGAAATAAAAATATGTTTTGGTGAATGATTGATTGATTTAGGACCATGATAGGGAAACAATCAATTGCACAGGACATTTTAGGGTGCACAGTTGCATGTGCAAACGCGGGTGCACTATCTTGATAGATTATTAAAATATAAAGTTTATTATTAATTAAAACAAATATAATCTGTTTTGTGTCAAATAGAACACTCATACCTTAAAAATAAATAGAGAATAAGGTTGCAATAGTTATTCCGTATCTATCTCTTTAACTCTAATTTGAAATTACCTTTACATGACAGGAACAAAACACAGAATAACTATTCATAGCTTATTCTTTGTTTATTTGTAGGGCAGTTATTGTAAATAACTGCAAAAAGTATCCAGGTAATGCTTACAGAAAAATTGGTCTCCCTGAACATTGGCGGCTCCCTTTCCTCATTATCCATCAGCCACATCTGCAGGAGCACCTTGCTCCGGGGCTCCTTCATGTTGATGAGCTCCATCATCTCAACGGCATACAGCAAGTCGTTGTACTGGTCGGTGCGCTGCTCCATCACAAACTGGTGGGAGTCGGGGTAAACTGGCAATATGTCTGCGGGAAATGGTTTATTTGATTCATCCATAGATAAATAAGTAACATTTTATCTTGCCTGAGCTAACAGAAAAATAAACAACAATGATTTGAACTTTGAGA
Source organism: Scoparia ambigualis (assembly GCA_963921215.1). Taxonomy (NCBI): domain Eukaryota; kingdom Metazoa; phylum Arthropoda; class Insecta; order Lepidoptera; family Crambidae; genus Scoparia; species Scoparia ambigualis. Next base: position 25,375,686 of record OY992524.1, read on the forward strand.
AAAAAAGGTGTTTCATAAGAGATTTATTGGAAAAGACGTAATATTAAAAAAATATATATATTATTGTTAAAAAAATTCTGTTGCCAAAGGCGACACTCTGACCCAAAGACGTAATAATAGGTAAATTATAAGTTTTAACTCTTTGGGAGATTCCTGTGTTCATATTGTTTATTTCTATTCACAATTAGGCACTGCAGTAGGTTTAATCGACTGTCTTTCAGGGAGGGACTTTCAGGAAGATTGCAATCGCTTTCGATCGATAACCCAAACAAACTTGCTGAGGATGACGGTATGCAAAAATATTTGTAGTTTACCCAATAAGACTTTCCAAACGAGGTTCCTGTAAGCGGCAGGCACCGTGAAGCGTAGACAGAACTGCTTCAGTTTCACTTTATCCCACGGTTTCTCCTTCAGCAGTATTTCCAAAGACTTTTTCTCTTCAACTCCCCGGCAACCGACTTTCTCGTAATAGGACGAACGAAAATTACGTTCGTCTGTCATTTTGGTGCTTTACGTTATACACAGTTAATTTTATATTTTGTTAGTAATTAAAACATTGTATTGCAACAACATCAGTTTCGAAAATTTATAATTTATTTATTTTGTTTTACACAACTGTTGTTTACATTTACGCTCAGAACATTATCACCCTAACGACATTTACGTATCCTTCTTGTCATCTCATCATCTCATCTCATCAGTGTTGCCAGATCCGTTGGTCAAAACTATCCTAGATTTACTGTAAAATTAGCGTGTTTTTATCGCATTCAAAAAGACAGAATTTATACGACTGGGCACTCCAAATATGGTAACTCAACTCATCGCCTAGAAAAAGGACTGACTGTGGTACCTTAAATTTCGTTATTTCCAAACTGTGATTAAACCACAGACATGTGGATTGAACGAATGATGCTTAACCAGGTTTGTCACAAAATTATCGTAGAACTGACAAAAAATATCGTGGAAAGTCGACGAATTATACAAATTATCGTGCGATACTTAATTATTATTTTTTATCGCATGCCCCTCGAAATTATCGTGGATCTACGATAATTATCGCACGACTGGCAACGCTGCTGGGGCCCAAGTCTGCTAATTTACGAATGGCATAATTGAATCGTAATGTATCGCATTGTAATTGTTTGACACATTTGGTATTCCTAAATGAGTAAGAGAATACCAAATGTGTCAAACAATTACAATACGATCCAATTGCGGTTCAATTATGCCATTCGTAAATTAGCAGACTTGGGCCCCTGATCTCATGCATAGGCTTGTTGAAAAAATATCGATATTTTTTATCGATATATCGAATATCGATATTTTTTGTTCAAGATATCGATATTTTTAGGCGATATTTATATGGCGGTTCCTAACAACAGGAGCCGACTGAGTTGTTCGGCATGATTCACTCACAGGTTCACTGTCCTAAAAATATAACAATAGGTTAATCAATTGTTATGGCCCTTATGTGGGTTACAATAAAAAATCTGTTTTTATTACTGGGCTAGGCTCACCTAAATAATTTTTTTACCGATTTTAAGAAAAAGCAGGTGGTTCTCCTTTATTTAAATACGGTGAAAAATTTGCCCGATATATCGATTTTTTTTACGCGATATATCGAGCCCGTCTTTGATATTTTTTAAAATATCGATGTATCGATATATCGATATTTTTCTCATTTCCGATATTCCTACTCATGCATGCATGAGTAGGGATATCGGAAATTCAATTATGCCATTCGGCCCCGGCCGTATTACAAGCTCTTAATTCCAGCCATTTTACGCCTTATTTTGAACTGCCTTGTTTAGCTGTATTATGAACTCCTATTACCAGCCAGTCAGCAATCACGTGTCACTTGGCCGGCTTCTGCCTTGGAAATTGGCTGGTAAATGCGTATTACGAGCTTTAATCTGACATTTCATAGCGTGTTTATCTTGTAAACACTGATGTCAAGTAAACCATTCAGTTTAAGCCTACTTTGATTAGCTTTTAGTGACTAGTTTTGATTTATTTTTATGATAATTATCTGTTTGTATTATAATTTTGTAACTGTAAGACAAACTAAAACTTCAAAAAAATGTGTGATGAATTGGAAATGTTTGAATTTCTCGAAAGTGATTCTTCACAACAAAACAATAGTACGAAAATTCAAAGACGACTTCTTCGTGATCTCAGTGACCCTTTTAGTATAGATGAAGTGCAGTTTATAAAACGTTATAGATTAAGCAAACAGTTAGTGAACAATCTTTGTGACGACCTAAGACCTCATATGGCTAGGCCTACAAAGGCATCGGATATAGCACTTGAAAGAAAGGTGTGTAATTTTTGTCACTATCGCATAATTAAGTACCTAAGTAATCAATCTCCTGTTTCTAATGTATAATAATTGTTCTTGCAGGTGCTAATAGCATTATCGTTTTTCGCTACGGGGTCTTACCAACGCCCAGTTGGAGATATATCAGCACACTCTGTAGCACAGCCTACTGTATCTGTGATAATAAAGAAAATAACCAAACTATTAAATTTGCCTCAGATGCAGGCAAAATATATAAAATTTCCCAGAACTTTGGAGGAGAGAACTAATAATAAAATAAGGTAAGAGTCAGGTTTATTGAAAATTACTTACCACACATCAACACATTCAACTCTTTAGGTAGGTACAATATTAATACTTAAACATGGTAAGTCTGTTGCTTTATTACAATGTTCCAGCAGTAAGAGGAAAGGTAGACAGTTCGTCAGTGGCTAAGCCGTTGAGCTTGAGTTAAGGTTGAGCCGCACCTTAGTCTTTCTTAGCATCAGGATGGAACCCAAGCTGCTGGATGTATGTGCATTCTTTAGTCCGTTTGTCGTCTTTTACGAAACCCAAGGGAAGAGATGAGTTTGTAGTATTAACTTGTTGTAGTTAAACCATAAAATGCTATTGCACAAGAAAATTGATAATTTAAATCTAGTTATTACAGAAACTTAGGTAGGATAATCTATTTTTCTGTGTCACACTACATATTACATAGGTAGTGCGTACCTCTGAGTAATGATGAGATGAGTGACACGATAATAATAGATTAGAAATAGATAGATTTGATAAAGACCAAGGAAAAACATTTGTAATGTTTTTTGTAAATAAATATGTTTGTTTTTTTTTGTAAAACTAATATTTATCTTTATAGATTTTACAACCAATTTGAAATGCCGGGAGTATTAGGCTGTATTGATTGCACACATGTTGCAATAGTACGCCCAGTTGAAAATGAGGAGAGATATTATTGTAGAAAACAGTATCACTCATTAAATGTCCAGTTGGTAAGATAAGTTTTATTTACTTACTTTAAGAAATACTTAAAAGTAACTATAGAAAATAATATAAGTATGGGCATTTTTTTAAAAGTTTGTATGTGACAAAATGAGGCTAAAAAAATTATAATCATAGTATTGGTGTTTTTCTTTCTTCAGGTAGACTCTATTAGATCTAAGTTTGGTAAAAAACTCAAAAAATAAGTGAAAAATAAGGTAGATCTTGACAAAATTGCTATTTAAATTGATAGTAACCTGAAATCTACATCCGCTGCGTTACGCATTACCTATTCCCGTTTATAGGTTAATTAAAAGAAAAATACAATAAACGACTATTGTTTATTAAAAGAAATTAAACATTTTTTACCTAAAATGTCTAAAAAAATTTTTTAATAATAAACAAACATAAATAAATCAACCTTTTCTATCCTCTGAGAAACACTGTGATAAAATTAACATAATAAAGTTGTTTATTTAGCATAAAATTAGATCTGTATTAAAACTTATACAACTAATTAAATACTTTATCAAGTAGGTTAATCATAATTAAACACATCAAATCTTCCTTAATTAACAATAAAATGAATATCCTAAATGATTTGCCTCAATAGGGGGACCATCACTCAGTGGAAGTGTATGAAAAATGTAAGGAATAGTTCACATCAAACACTTTGTACCACAAAAAACTAAAATAATTTTACGAAATTTATAGGTCTACTCTACTCATGAATACAAGTAAGTATCGCAAATAAAAGCGATATTATAACAGTCTTAGCAAGTTATACAAAGTAAATTATTACATGCAATACATTTTTGCGATAATAACAATGGTGTTCGAATTTTACATTTATAGCACGCAGTGACGGCTGATGACATTTTTAATCGATTTAATATGATTTTTTTTGTGAAATTATTTTTTTGTTTGGTTTAGATATTTTGGGCTTCATTTTCCCATTTCTGTTCGCGAATGTAATGTTCTCTTTCTATTTTAGTCTATTACAGTCGTTTATAAACTAACAAGTCATGTAAACGAAGCAGCGGGCGCTTACTAGTTCAACTGCTGATGTGACAACTAAGTAAAATTCCTCTTCAAGCGACAATAACCAAAAGATTCATACAATTAATAAGATAAACACATTACTAGTAAAACAGATAAATAGCTATAATTTACATTTGCTTTACATAGGCTTTAAGATACTACTAACCAATATTGTAAATATATTTTTGTTGACAAATAAATAAAAATAAATATTAATAATTACGGGGAATGTAGACGTAGGTTTTTGTTCCACTGAGTTACAAAAACCCATCCACTGAGTGAATGTTTCTCAGCTGACGTAACGGATTTTAGGTTAGGTCAAGTCTGTATTACATTTTGGTGAAAACAATGAGTCTTACTTAATCAAATTGTTGTTATGTACTGAAATGATAGACCATAAATCTTAAAAATAATCTATACAACAGTGAAATAAGCTTACTTACCACGTAATCTTCGTAAATCAGTGGAATTTTATAACTACACTCCTTAGATTAAAACATTTTGTTTTAATCTAAGCTACACTCCCTACGCAAAGCAACCAACGGTGACTTTCAATTCAAAACTGAACGACTGAGCGCATGGCGCACTCTTTTTCTTTTTCAAAGGGTTGCTAGGTTTGAAAAAAACAACTAATGTAGTAGATTTTAATCGCTCCTTAAGAGATATTTGCGTAACTAATTAATTGCGGAATTTTCCACCTTGACCAATTTTTAGATTTAGTATTGAAACAAGTTATTTAGATAATTTTGTATTACAACCGAATAGTAAACAAATATAAGTCAAAAGAACATTTGACGATCTTTATAACAACACCTAAACCTAATAAAAATTACGTTTTATATTCAAATCACGAATATCAAAACTTTTAATAACAAGATGGGACATTGGTAAAACACACGAATTGATACATTAATTTCTATTTTTCGCTTAAAATTAATGGAATAAAAACATAATAATACAGACATTAAGATTCTTTAACATCCTACAAACCTAACAAACTAATACTTTCTGTAAAATATAAATGTAGTTTTAAATTAAAAGCTATTTAGAACATAGGACAGCGTCAAATCGCCATGTACAAACTTTAAAAAAAATGCCCGTATAGACATTACCAAAAACCTTAGAAACTAAAGTGAATAAGCACCTACTTTTATATAAAAACTAAACAAGTAAAAACCTACCTAATAATAACAAAAGAAAATTAGCTTCAGATTATTGAAACTTAATTGTAAAAATTACGTTTTATATTCAAATCACGAATATAAAAACTTTTAATAACAAGATGGGACATTGGTAAAACACACGAATTGATACATTAATTTATATTTTTCGCTGAAAATTAATGGAATAAAAACATAATAATACAGACATTAAGATTCTTTAACATCCTACAAACCTAACAAACTAATACTTTCTGTAAAATATAAATGTAGTTTTAAATTAAAAGCTATTTAGAATATAGGACAAAAAAGTTTGTAAATGGCGTCAAATCGCCATGTACAAACTTTAAAAAAAATGCCCGTATAGACCGATTACCAAAAACCTAAGAAACTAAAGTGAATAAGCACCTACTTTTATATAAAAAAAACTAAACAAGTAAAAACCTATCTAATAACAACAAAAGAAAATTAGCTTCAGAATATTGAAACTTAATTGTATGTAACTACCACTAAATAACAGTAAAATAAAACAAAAATATGTAAACAAAACTAAAATATCTATTCTTCTTCAGTCTTCATTTATTGTGAGATTAATCTGCAAAAAAATGTTTTAGATCAGTAATGCAGATATGCAAATAATTAGCGTGGATGCTAGTTTTGGAGGAGCTACACACAACTCTTTTATCTGGGCAAACCATCCCATAAAGGAACATATGGAAGAGATTAGCAGAAATGAAGCTATATGGTTACTTGGTATGTGAGACCACAGAATATACTTATAGTTTTTTCTAATGCATTGTTACTAAATAAAGTTTATATTAAAATTAATGAAAATGCATTTAATTTAACACAATAGTATAAATTAAATATCAGATAACATCAAATACATTGCTTGAAAACCAAAGTAATTAAGCACAGCTAATATGGAAATCGGAAACAACTAAAGTACAGCAGGCAATGGCGGATCAAAATATCTAAATCTGTTTATTACTCTAATAATGCAATGTGAACTTAAACATACATGTTATCAACTAAAGTTTAAATGTGATAGTTTGACAAATTGCAGTAGCTTGATGTGCCATTGCCCATACAAAAACCCCTGCAAAAAATGCTTGATTAATTAAAACACATAAAATTTTGATTTTAGGTGATTCTGGATATCCTTTGAGAAAATACATGATGACTCCTGTTACCGGTGCAACATTGGATACTCCAGAAGCTTACTACACAGGTGTGCATGTCCGGACAAGGAATGTCATTGAAAGGACAATTGGTCTTCTGAAGGCTCGATTCAGGTGCTTACTTGTACATAGAGTATTACATTATGCGCCTCCGGTAGCAGCATCAATTGTAAATGCTTGTGTAATATTACATAACATTTGCAATAGCGCAAATATTCCTGTACAAGTACTCACTAATGAAGAAGCCATGTTAGAAGCATCGAGGCAGGTCCACAGAGGTACTTACATTGGAGATCAACAACAGCCCTCTTCCACCTCTAGCAGTAATAGGGAATTAGGTGAAGGCTTATCAGTCAGGAGTACTCACATTTCCCGTCTCTGGTCTTCCCGATCTCGTGGGCCTGTAAATTAAAATATTTACAATTTTATTATTCTGTCATGTTATGTATTTTATATCTCTTACTATGTCATCACCATAAACATTTTATTAGTTTTTATTTTATATACAAAAACTAGTTTAGTAATACAAGTAGTACATAATGTTATCTTAATTATTATATTAGTATTCTTTAAATAAATATGTCTGAATTTTCAGTTTTGTCAGATAATGTAAATTTGTAAGTAGATTAATTTTTTATTTGTTAATTATTGTATTTTTTTGATAAAGTAATTTTGTAAGTAGATTCATTTCTAGAAAATTAACGTTTCTTTAGGATATTCATTGGTTCCACGTTCTATGTCAAAGAAAACTGTGCATTGATTGAAAATAAAATATAACATATCTTTTGTATATGATTTTTTACTTACCTTTCAATAACTGCTGCTATTCTATTAAGAGCATACAAAATCTCTTGTGACACCTGCGAATTTCTCAGAAGAGACTGCGCAATGCGATTGAGTGTTTCTGAGTTTTGTTGCTCTACAATCAATCTAGCCCGAGCTGTGTCAACAAGTATTCGCCGGGCAGCTTGCTGGCTCAAAGTGCCTTGCCTTGCTCTGTGTCGACGTTGCACATTCCTAGTATCCTCATACACCTCCTGCTGGGATGATGGTGCTTCAATCATCCCAGCACCAATGCAATACAAACCTTTAAATAACTATTCCCATGAATTTCACATAAATCTTTCCACATTTTCAAGTACTTTTCAAAGTTTCAAGTAGGTAGACTTTTTTTGCGGGCTGGCTGAGACAGACCATCACATCAAAATAGTGTGTTGATAAGAAAAGTTTCGTTCAGAAATAAATGTTGTTGCGATACTTACATAGGTACCTATTTTCATTATATTTATTTTATTCAAAATGATTAAATAACTGCATAATCATTTTCTATATTATTTCCATTTTCATCAATTGTTATAAAAATACGCTTATTCTTAAGCAATTCTAATATTTCATTCACATACAAAAACCGTAATTAGCCGGTAACCCGTTACGTCAGTTTCTGAACGTCACATTCAAAGCAGCCCTAGACAATCAATCCAGCGACAGCCAGCGTCATTCCAGTCAGATTAATTTAAGTTGTAATACGAAAAAGAACAAGTCAGTTTAAGGCCTTAAACTGAATTGCCATAAAACAGCCTGGTTTTATAAAAGTTCAACCGGCTAAGGTCTGAGACCACACTGCCTAGTCACTAGTTTTTTTATTTCTTTTTTTTCCCTTGATGATAATGAGTGGTGATTAAGATGATAAATGATGTTCCCCCACAGACATGTTCCCCAAACCCCTTGAGTCCTCACTGAGGACTCCTCAGTAAAGATGTGGGACTTTACTGAAGTCTCACGCGGACTTCTTGAGAGAATTTGAAAAGTGATGTTGCACTGTTTTGTTTCATTTGCCAACACTCATGCACGTTCACAAACACTTAACGGTTAATAATCCACTATTAATTCACATTTTGACGACCTCCTTGGTCGAGTGGTTTGTACACCGGTTTTCATGGTGTCGCCATCTCTGAGGTCCCGGGTTCGATCCCCGGTCGTGTCAATTTAGAAATTATTGTTTTTCTAAATTGTCTCGGGTCTGGGTGTTTTCTATGTATAATAAGTATGTATTTAAGTATTTTAAGTATGTTTATCCGTTGTCTAGTAACCATTTAACGAGTTTCTTCGAAGCTTCTCTTGGGCTAGATAATTGGTGTGATTGTAGGAAAGATTTATTATTTTATTATTATTTTATTATTATTAATATTCGAAAAAACGTAAATTTTAGAAAATAAAACAAAACTGCAGACATGACGCTTCACTTTCCCGCCAAGAAGTCCTGACATTGATTGATTTTGATTTGATCTCTGAAAAAGGAATCTTAAGGATTTGATAATAATTTGACATTGACAATGATTTTTTTTAAATAATTTATTTCATGACCATCGATACTAGTCCTTCAGTCGTAATATTAGAGTTCACATGAGTGATGATAATATGAACGTTTAATAGGTACTAAATGATATTCCCCCCAAATCCCTTGAGTTCCAGTAAAGATGTGAGACTTTACTTGAGATCTCGCACGGAGTTCTTGAGAGAATTGGAAAGTGATGTTACACTGTTTTGTTTTATTTGCCAACACTCATGCACGTTCACTAACACTTAACAGTAAATAATCCACCATTATTTCACATTATTATTCTAGACAAAACACAAAATAGAAAATAAAACAAACTGCAGACATGACGCTTCACTTTCCCGGCAAGAAGTCCACACAACACTCAGAATAATAACTACCTCAGAACAATAACAGTTATTGTTCTGAGGACAAAACATACCTAATGACAAAGAGATTTTTTTTTTATGTTTAATGGCGCGCACGATTTGTGCTTTAGCCAAGGCAAAGTAAAAGGTTAGGAAGCGGTTTTTTTTTATTGTATTCGAATAAAAGGGAATTGAAGGAATTAAGAAGGAAAGGATCAAATAGGATTAGATAGGAATTAATGATTGATTTAGACTTTGATATTGTTAATGAACAAAAAGGAAGATAATGCTTTGTAAATATGATAATCATTTGTAAATAATAAATAGGATATAGAGGATGGAAAGGAAACATGAAGTGATGTTAAGGATTCGAAAAAATCGGAATGATCATATAAAGGACATGCAAAAAAGATATGATTAAGGTCACCAGTATCGTTACCACACTCACAAATGTCACTATCAACTATATGTAATTTTGCAAGATGGGCAGGAATGCAGACATGTCCCAGCCTCATACGACTAATGCTTGATGAAGCACTTTTACTAAGTTGAATTTCTGAAAACCAAGGCTTGACAGGAATGGCTGGCTGTATAGTTTTATACTGTCTAGCTTTTATCCGGCTGCTGATTTCCCAATGATCCTTCCAAGAATTAATAAGATCAACCCTTGCAAGGCTCACTAGATCAAAGCAATAATTTTTATAAGGGTGTAAATCTCCACAAAGAATGGCTTCATTAGCTAGTCTATCGGCCTGATCATTTCCTAGAATACCCTTATGACCAGGAATCCATACCAATTTTACTTCAAAACCTCTTAATACGCATATTTGAAGTAAAGTTCTACATTCAATGATAACTACTAAATTATTATTGAATTTAAAAGGGAATCTTTTCAAGGCTTCTAATGCACTTTTGGAATCGGAAAATATAACAGTCTTTTTTAGTTTCATTAATAAAATATATTCTAAAGATTTTAAAATGCCAAAAGTTTCACCAGTAAATATTGAGGTTTCTGGAGGTAATTTTACTTTTTGTACTATATTATATTGGTGATGATAAATACCTATTCCAACACAGCCTGTATTGTCATGTTTTGAAGCATCACTGTAAATGTGATGAAAGTCATGCCATTCCTCATTTAATTGGAAATTGAAATTAGTTTTAACATTTGGGTCGTTTTTAGGATCCAAGTTTAAAACAACAGAAGGGGAAATAACTAAAGAATCAAAATTAGTAGAGAATAAAGGAAAATGCAGAGATTTATGTGTGGGAGCTTGAAGAGATATGAATTTCCGAAAACTGATAACTAGACAAGGAGGACTTTTGTGAGACCAATATGATGAACTTTCCATGATATCGGACAATAACTGTAGTTTAAATTGTAGAGGATGGTTGCAAAGCACGGAACAAAAATCTGTCGCAAAGATATTGTCGTCTGAATTTTAAGGGAGGGTCGACACATTCAACCTGCAAAGCATTGATAGGACTAGACTTCATGGCTCCAGTTATAATCCGTAAAGCCTTAGATTGAATTCTATCTAAAATTTTTAAACCTAAGATACTACAGGGTTCTAAAAAGTAAATAGCATAATCGAGTAAACTTCGAACTAAGGCGTTATATAACATTTTTTGGGAAGCTGGATGAGCACCCCACCAAACACCTGATAAGCATCTTATGATGTTTAACTGTCTTTCGCATTTTGCTGAAATGTAGTAACAATGGGCAAGCCCATTCATCTTTGCATCTAAAATTACTCCTAAGAACTTTACTTCTTTTACAACTGGAAGCAATATACTATCATATTTTACAGATACAGAAGGAAGAAGCCTCATTCGAGAAAAAAGTACAATGGAACTTTTGGGAGCAGATAAAGTTAAACCATTTTTATCCAACCACAATTTAAGACGTTCTAGTGAAGATGTTAATATATTAGATAATTTGTCAGTAGATTTTCCGGAAGTATAAAGGAGCAAATCGTCTGCGTATTGTAACAAGTTAAGGTTATTATCTTTAATAGACATTTCCAGATCAAAGGTGTAAATATTGTAAAGAAGGGGACTTAACACAGATCCCTGAGGTAAGCCTCTCCATGCCAATCGTAACATTGAGTGTGAATCACTTACCTGCACTTTAATAGTTCTCTCATTTAAAATAATAAGAATAAAATTTTGAAACATTAAAGGAACTTTTAAGTTATTTAGTTTTTCTTTTAAAATCTGCAATTGCACACTGTCATTGGCAGCAGTTAAGTCTAAGAAAGCAGCCATAAGGGATTCATTTTGCGTAAAAGCTAATCTAATGTCGGTTGTGAAAATTGCAATGCTATCCATAGTGCTTTTACCTTTTCTAAAACCAAACTGACTATTTGCTAGTAGGCCTTTGCTTTCCAAAAACCACTCCAGTCTGTTTTTAACTAAATGCTCCGTCAACTTGGCACAAATTGAAGAGAGAGCTATTGGACGATATGATGAGGCTTCAGAAGATGGTTTTTTAGGCTTAAGAATAGGAATGACTTCCTGGGTTTTCCATGAAGGAGGAATGTTACCCGTAAGCATAATAAAGTTTATAAGTGATAAATAATATGAAAGGCTAATATCTTCCATGTTTATGAAAAAAGAGTATGGAATACCATCTACTCCAGGAGCAGAATCTTTAACGTAAGTTAAAATCCCTTTTAACTCACAAAGTTTAAAAGGATCATTGAGATTTGAAGTAAATGTGTTTTCTAGATTGAAAGGTGACAAGGGTAGGCTATTAATTTGAGGGGGAGCATACGGAGGGGCCAAATTATCTAGAAATTCTTCAGCAATAGAACTTTGTAAAAGCGGCGGTTGAGATTTATTAAATGCAGATCTATAACGACGGATACTATTCCATACTAAAGATGGATGAATGTCAGGCGAGACAGAAGAACAGAATGCTTTCCATCCCTCCCATTTTTTCCGTTTAAACAATTTTCGTGTATCATTTATGATTTCTGAGAGGGAATTATAGTTCTCTATAGTAGAATTCTGCTTAAAAATAAGTTCAGCAAAGGAGAATGAGCAAAATGGTCTATGAGCGGCCAACAACGAAATAGGTATTAAATGAAAGTACTATTACTAAGTACTAACTTTTACTATGAACGTAACATTGCAGCTCATTTAGAAAAAATATACATATAGGTTAAAATACTTAAATAATAAATGTAAGAAAATGTGCAAACTCATTTTTATAAAATACATTAAAAAGTATTTCTAAACGTCAGCATACCGGTTACAAGACTCAACCCAAAAACGAGTTTACTACCTGAGTTCGAACGGACCAATCAGTGTTGAGTGGAAACAAAAGAGCCGAGGCGTGGGGTGCGCTTGCGCTACTCCGTGCAGTCCTTCGCTTACCCTTGTGACGTTGTGTACTGTGCGATCATCTACGGATTCTTTTTCAAACATTTTGACCTTGGCTACCTTATGGACACTGTTTCTTCTTAACCTGATAACCTGGCTATTAACTCTGAACTTCTGTTCATTTGTGCTTGTGTACTTGGACTCTGGACTGGTGTACGCCAACGGAACATTGATTGAAAAATGGCAGAAAATCGACCTATATGTGTTTTGTGCAATCGATCAGTGGTTAACAGAAGAAGATTAGAAATAACCCATGCTCTTTTTGAGGAAAATGCTGCCAATGCTCAATATATTATTGAAGCTATAGCTCCACAGCAAGTAAGTATTTTTAGACTTTATTTTTTGGTTGTTTTTACCCATGTGTGCCCACCTTATAGGGGTGATGGCCTAATCATCTGTCACGATGAGCACATGGGTTCTTTTCTAAGAATAGTTAAGTCATAATCAAAACAGATCTTCTCTCTCTTTCTCACACATGGCGCTTATGAAAACAAAGCCAGCGTTATCTAGCTTCGAGACATAATAGAGGCCAAACTCACTAACAATGCGTATGAGCATGACTCATGACTTGACGACCGCTTGGTTCAGTGGTTCGCAACGCGCTTCTGAACCAAAAGGTCGCGGGCTCGATCCCCGCACGGTACAAATATTTGTGTGCATGAACATGTCTATTCGTACTGGTCTGGGTGTTTTCTATGTATAATAAGTATTTATTTACAAAAAAAAAGTATATAAGTATGTTTATCGGTAGTCTAGTACCCATAGTACAAGCTTCGAGCTTAGTTTGGGACTAGATAACTCTGTGTGGCCCAGAGTGACATGTCTGAAATATTATTATTATTATTACTCATTTGTCACGTGGAAAAAGAGCTCGGCATGTTCTTCACTATACAAAACATGATTAGACCGAAACTACTATGTTATAAACTATTTTCCTTTTCAGGTTGAATACAACGGCCGAGAATACATTTGTCGACCATGTTGGCAACGAGCTCAACGGGCTGTGCAGCCAAACAATTACCCTGCCCCGCACGACTGTGTTCTTCAAGTGGAAGAATATTCACGAGTGCCTAGCACCTCAGCGAATTGTGTGTTTGACAGATGCCGTAGTGTGTCACGTCGTCGAATGCCTGAGAATGTAAGGATTACTCTTCTGTTACATTCTAACTTATTCATACCAGACAGTGCCAGAATATGCGATGCACATTTAACATCGAATGATTGGGAGGAGCTCATTGATAGTCCAAATCTCAGACATGATTTTAACAGCACTCATTTTGTGCAAATACTAGAGCTTTTGAAAACAGCTGTTTTAAAAAAAAATATTCTGGACTTTGAAGATATCGAAAATATGGATACTAATGAGATTCATATTCGATTGGGCGTTAGCAGAGATCAATTCCATTCAATCTTGGAACAAACGCCTTCTTTGTCTGAGTCAAACGCCAAAACGAAACTAGCCATTTATTTAATGAAGTTGCGAACTGGTGATAGCAACGAGAGATTAGCCACGCTCTTTAACATAAGTAGAAGGACTCTAGAAAGGCATTTAAAAACCGCACGTGATGCTATATCTCTGGATTTTAAGCCAAGACACCTTGGACTTGACCATTTAAATAGAAGAACGGTCGCTGACCGCAATCTTATTGTACCAAACGCGTTATTTGGAAATCCCGAGTCGTCTCCAGAAGATAGGAAGGCAATAACAATCATGGATGGAACATATATTTACATTCAGAAGAGCTCCAACTTTTCGTTCCAGCGAGAGACCTACAGTCTACACAAATACGAGAATCTATTGAAACCGTTTTTAATGGTGTGTTCCGATGGGCACATAATTGATGTTTGTGGGCCCTATGCTGCTACCGACTCAGATGCCAGTATTTTGGAAAGAATAATAAATGACGAAGAAGGCACATTTCGCTGGTTTTACCGGGCTGGCGATATATTCATTTTAGATCGTGGGTTCAGAGACGTCTGTGGCGATTTGCAGCGATTCAACTACAGTGCCTATATGCCCGAAACCAAAGACCGCGGTGCAGACCAGCTTACTACTGAACAGGCCAATAGAACTAGGCTGGTCACTCTATGCCGCTGGGTAGTGGAAGTTATAAATGGCAAGTTCAAGCGAGACTTTAAACTGTTTAGGCAAGAATATTTTAATCGCGCCTTAAGTCACATGTTCCAGGACTTCCAAAACGCAGCGGCACTCATCAATGCATTTCAGACACCAATACAAGATAGTATTTATGCATCGTCGTTCGTGAATATAATTAATGAACGCATTGAAATACCAAACCTTTTAGCGGATTATGTTATCCGTCATAACATAAATAGACAGAGGGCATCATTTGAAAGACTCAGCAGTGATCAACCTATTTTTGAAGACTTCCCGGTTTTTTCTGAAGAAGACCTAATTCTGTTTGCACTTGGCACATACCAAATCAAGTTGGCTCGCAGCTACTACGCTGAACACTTAGTTGAAGGCTTGTACAATATTGAAGTATACCGAGAGCGTCAAATAAGTCAGCTCAGAGATTTTATTGAAGAAGAAGACATTTGGTTATTACGTGTTCGAATACAATCTAGACATGTGAGGTCCAGAATATATTATTCTTATATTGTAATTAACCGAGAAAGACAAAATAGAGAAGCAATTGCTCATTATTATTGCAGTTGTATAAGTGGAAGGCGCACAATCGGTTGCTGTGCACACGTTATGTGTATAGTGTGGTATCTGGCATGGGCTAGACATCAAGACGAGGATATTTTATTACCGGCATCAGAACTCAGTGCTATTATTGTACATTAAATGTATTAATGTACAGTGTGTCCTGATAACGGCATCCTTGTCTTGATGTCTAGCCCATGTACATGAAATGTGTTAATGTTTAATAATAGCACTGAGTTCTGATGACGTTATCATTATTATTATTATTGGCGATGTTTTATCATAGTAGTAAATGTATTTTTAATGAAGTCTACAAGCCATTTTATTTTATTTCCTTATTTTTAAGGCTAAACCTTAGTTATAATACGCTAAATCACAGACTGACATATCTAAAATAAAAATGTATTTAATTCTATTAATAATTACACCACAGATACAAAACATCTTGAGGGTGATTGTAGGGTGATAAAATACACCAAAAAAAATTAAAATTGTTCCTGGCCGCTGATAGACCAAGCGCCATACGATTTTGCCCATTCTCCTTTTCTTTTTTTTAATTCGACTGTGCAATCAGAATCCCACCAGGGGGGAGGGGGAATTTTTGAATGACAGCTACTCCGTTTGTCAAACAATTTGTCAGCTGTTTCAATTAAAGTTTGAGTTAATAAATCGCTACATTGAATTAAATTATTTTCATTTACAATAAATTTTGTTTCTAACTTCATCTCTAAAAACACTCCAATCTACATTGGTTAACTTATATTTTAATCGTGGTTGACGTTTGGTTACAGGTTTATGAGAAAAAATGCTATTTGGAAAGTTGATAATTATGGGGAAATGATCACTGCCAAAAGAAGAATTTAAAGGAGACCAGGATAGAAAAGATGCCAGATTAGGAGAGCATAAAGTTAAATCAGGAGCACTAACTCCTTCATGAGGAGGTGTGCGGCGGGTTGGAATACCATTGTTCAATAAACAAACATTAAGATTATCTAACATGTCTAGGATTCGGGAACCATAATGATTTGAGTTAGAACTTCCCCAGGAACGATGCTGAGCATTAAAATCCCCCATAATTACAAGAGGTCTAGGAAGATTAGTCATAATATTTTCTACTTCATAATACACTGATGTTGAAGGATGTGGAATGTATAGAGAAACAAAGCAAATGTTATTTACTTTTACAGCAATTATATTAAAATCATTATGTATAGGGATGTTTATATGGGAGAAAGGAAAAGAGTGCCTTACAAGTAAAGCTACTCCTCCATAACCATCACTTCGATCCTCTCGCAAGCAAGAGTATCCAGCTATTTTAAAGTTATATTCTGGCCGAAGCCAGGTTTCTTGTATAGCCAAAATAAATGGCTGGTGAGTGTTAATAATGTAAATTAAGTCATGTTTCTTATTTATTAAGCTACGGCAATTCCACTGAATTATGTTGGCTTGAGCCATCAACAGTGTTTTTGTTATCATTAATCGATTCTATAAAGGAGGCAACGTTGGTCGGTAATGAAATTATATTAGAGTGAACTAATGAACTTATTAAAGTCAATATTAAATCTTTTAAAGGTAAATCTGAAAGAGAATTTTGTCTATTATTTATGCTGCCAATAGTTGGCAGGGGGATAGAGTAATCTTTTACAAGTTCTGAGTGAGCTCTTTGGTCATAACCTTTACTATTAGGTTTTTGAGGACCTTTAGGTTTAATAAAAATGGTTTTCTTGTATGAAGTCCTATTAGGATTAGACATATTTTCATATATAATTTGTGATTTGTTTGGTTGAACAGTTGACGATAAGACGTCTGAATATAGTTTAGATACTGGAGGATAAAGTTTTATTGCCTCTGCATATGATAAACAATTTTTGGCCATAGATTCTTTGACAGATTTTTGCCTCGAAAATTCAGGGCATTTCTTACTTGTGGCAATATGTGATCCTGAACAGAGACAACAGTACAAAGAATCCTCCTCTAATTCACATCCATGACCTGTGTGACTTCCACCACATTTAAAACATCTCGGAGTAGACCTACATTGGCTTTTTATGTGACCATATCTGCAGCAATTAAAACACTGTATAGTGGGGTAAATATATAAATCTACAGGCAGAGAATTATAACACATGAAAACACGCTTTGGAAGAATTTGACCATCAAATGTTAAAACTACTGTTTCAATACCAATAAATTCCGCGTTACCATTTACTATCGTTTTCTTTTTCAAGCGCCTCACCTTTAAAATATTTCCACAACCCATAGGTACGGTTATATTACTTAAAATCTCTTCGTCAGTATAACTTATGGGGACACCTCTAACAACTCCCATGCGAGTTACATTGACTGAAGGTATAAATGCTCTATATTTATTTAAACTTAAATCTTTATTATTGACAAAGGAATTAGCGACCTCATATGTGGAGAAAGAAATGGATACTCTGTTACGACCAATTCTTTTAAGACTTCCATCGATTATGTTTTTAAAAGAGTGATTTTTCAGAAAATGACCAAAGCCGATAGGGTGAATGGAGCAATTTTCATCAGGAGATGATTGTTCCTTTTGTATATGGATAACATAAGGTGCTGCGTCAGATGCTAGGTAATTAATTCTTCCAACATTAAGACGACCATTGTTAGTATCATTAACAGTAACAGGTGACATTTGTGAGGAAGAGAGAGCTGGAGTAAGAGGGATCTGAAAGTTCGAGGAATCTTGTGACTTTTCTACAATATCAGTACATTTACAATCGTGTTCACTAAAAACTCCGACTGGTGTATTTCTGTGGCGCCTTTTCTTGTTGCAATGTTTGCAAACTTTTTTTGACGGAATTGATCTTTTTCTTTTTATTCTCTTATTACTTTCAGATCCATCCTTCTCAGCGATGGAATCCTCAGTATCCATTCCTGATGCTGACTCATTGTATGATATAGTGACGACATTAGACACTGGGGGAACTGTTCCTCCAGGGTCCTCTGGTTCGTCCATGACGAAAAGAAAAATTTAAAAATAACTTACATACCGATGAATTTCTACACTATGAATGAATGAATACAATATACCTTTATATAAACTAAATATATACAAATAATATCAAATTTGATCCACAGTAACAAATAAAACAAATTATAGCAAAAAAAGACACCCGCCAAGTTTGCCGTTTCCCGCGCTTTTTCAAGAGATTTTATTTTAATGTCTTTGCATAATGACAATGTTTGCGCCAGTGTTGCCGCGACTGAAATCCCAAAAGGTACTTTTCCAGCGCTGAAAAGGTACCATTTTGGGATAAAAGGGTACATAGAAGCATTTTTTTGCTCAAATCACTCATACAGCTTTGATTGAGTAATACAAATTAGTATCTAACTAAATAAACAAGAAAAGCTCGTCGATTAAATCAAAAGGTACGTCAGCTGTCCCCGATAAGCCCCTTTCAGAGTCATGCTGACAGCACGCGCGGGTGTAAGCGATGCGGGCCACGAGCTAAGTGTTACCTTGTACCGTTTCATATTTAACGCTTACCACCCGCGCGGGCGACGCTTACCATTTTATTGCTCGTGGCCCACGTCGCTTCACCCGCGCGGGCAATCAGCGTGACGCTGAAACCAGCCTTACACATGACACATTGGAGGCTGAAAAGCTCAGAACAATAACTAATTAAGGTTCTGAGCTAAAAAGGTACCTACGTCAAATGTGTAAAATGTACGCTACGGCAACCTCAGAACAATACTTTAGTTATTGTTCTGAGACAGCAACGCTGGTTTGCGCCTTCTTGAGCTACAGACTATAAAGTATTTTGTAGCAAGTTTAGTCGTCATCATAGAATATTAACTAAAGCATATCATCCAAGCAAACGCAGAGTTAAATATATTTTAATACCTACGTATTTTTTAGAACTACCTATTTCGCTGGTTTTTGAATGACAGTAATATAATTATACAATTAACCTTAGAGTAGGTATCTATCTTATAAGTACTATAAGCTTTAACAATTACTTTAAAATATCATGTTGATGATTCTGTATAATGCACTGTTACGTGAAACGAAATAAGTGACATCAATCAAAGGCGCGTTTTTCAAAATTCAATATTCCAATTTTGATCAAACAAAGTGACAATAAATAGCTGTAACCATGGCAATAAATAAGTATGCTTGGAAAACATTATCTGTCAAGTGATCGTTATATAAAATAGGTAACAAGTAACAATTGTTATTTTTATAAGCGAATTTCCTCAATCATGGAAATACCAGAGTCATCTGTTCCTGCGGACCCTGCTTACATTGAAAAAAAACGAGAAGAGCTTAAGAAATTTTTTCAAGATGCCAAGTTTTCCCAGGAAGTTATCGATAAAGTAATAGAAAACGAACTGATGCCGCTAAAGGTTCATGAAAAGAAGCCGTACATCGCCGCTTCGGCATCTGGAGAAGTTAAAACAGAATACGAAGTTATGACTGGACAGCCCTTCACCGAAGTTGAAGATTGTGGCAGACCACTTTCCGTTAAGGAAATCAAAGAAAAACTAAAAGGCAATCCTATCATAGCAGAAAAAGCACGGCAAATACAAATAGTTACATGTGCAGAAGATAGCAAGCCTATATCTATTCCTTTGGATCAAATCAATCTATCGTCTTACAGTGACATGCGGTCAGAAATTGACTCAGCCGGCGGAGATACTGAACAAGTAAATAAAATTAATTACAAAAATATGCAAGCTTTAATGAACTCTATAACTGAATATGAAACTCATTCAGCACAAGACAATAAAGATGCAGAATCGGCAAATGAAAATGGAGATAGCGATGATAAGGAATTTGAAGCCATTGAAAACGTTGTGAGTCAATACACAGATAAGTCTTATGAAACTAGATACCAAGAAACGAAGGAAATGCTACAGAAACTGGCCGAGGACTATGACAAGCCTCAATCTTCTGCTGCTGATAGTAGAGGATTGATTAAAATTGAAATACAACCAGATTTGGTACTTAAACAATCGTCGGTTCAGATAATAAAAGGTGAAATAAGAAAATCCGCATTTGATGAAGTTAAGGAGAAGTATGCCATCAATAAAGTGATGAACATCTCCTTGAAAGATAATCCCGTGCCTCCTAACCTAAGTGGAAAAGTGGTGAACGAACTAAAACCTGAATCTAAAGTAAACAAGGAAGAAGCTATTGATTCAGCAACTTATTATGAAGTGTTTTCGAAGTCGATGGAAACAAAATTGAAGGAAACTGAACAAGCACTACGCGACATTAACTCTGTCTTGAATACTTCTAATAATGAATCTAATAAAGATGACTTAAACATTGAAATTCTCAAAACCAATTTAAATGAAGTTACTGAAAATGAAAACGTAGCAAGTACCCCGCAAATAATGGACGAAACAACGGAACTAACGTTACAAACTACTTTAGAAGAGTTATTCGACATTGGTAATAATGAAAACAAAGAGAACAAAGATATGGAATTTAAAGAAATGAAAAACTTAGCCCGAAATATTGTCGAAGGTGCTGAAAATTTAAGTACTTTGATTAAAGAAGACATAACCAACAAGCTTAATAGTATGAATGAACTTCTTGATGAAGTTAATGAAGCTTTAGAGAATTCCAGAAAGTCAAATGTAGCTTATCAAAAGCTTCAAGGTGACCGTGAGGCTTGTAAGCAAACTAGTTCTATTAAATCTGAAATGGCCACTGGCGAAAAGGAAGAAAATGTTGAGAGTAGTGATAAAGCACAGATAAGTTCAGTGACAGATACTCATATTAACGATATTAATAGTGCAATACAAAAACTGAATTCAGACTTGAAATTACACGAAGATAGAATAAATCAAAGTAAAGTTAGTTATGAACTACGTAACAATGAGTGTAAAGTATTCATACAAGAGGTAGATGAAATATTACAAAAGTCACATGATATCTTGCATCCAGTCAAACAATCAAGTAACGAATTAAATGTTAGCTTGGAAGAGACTAAACCTCCCATCGATCCTATCAAAGCAGCAGAATTACAAAAAAGCGAAAAAATTAGAAAAGAGTTGTGGGATGTTGAATTTAATTATAAAGATGAGCAAAATAGAAAAATGGCGGAATTCAAACAACGCGAACTGGATCGTAACAAAAGAATCAATGATCTCCTTTATGACATTAAAGACAAAATGAAGGATAACAAAGAAGTTCTACAAATTGCAAACAACATGTTGCACCGTGAGGAAACTAGAAAGATAACCCTTTTAAACAACACGTCGGGCAGCAAGCTTCCCATGATTTCAAATACAGAAATTGACAAGCAAGCTCAAGGCGACCATAAAAGAGGCGAAGAAAGTGAGACAACTCCAATCGAGATTTTGCCTACAAAGGGTGATAATAAAGGTACTATATTTATTGTTATTTTTTGCGTTAATAACGCCCATATAAACTTTAAGATATCGACGGTGGTAATTTCAAATGTCGTATCGTATCGACATTTTGTCGTAAGTACACTCGATGCACCATTATACTTAAAATTTAATTCTCTATCGATCTGTCTATTTCAAATTTTGTTATCTCTTATGTTTAGAAGTTATGGCGATTATCACTTTGTAGTATGTGACAAAATATTAAAATCTCATGTTGTTTAAGGCATATTTTTTCATCGTAATCATTTTTGAGGTTTCCTGAACGTTGTAAGGATCTTTAAGTGACAATAATGTACGTGTGTCGTAAAGTTTACACAAAAAAATAGAATGCCTTTACAACAAAATTTGGAAAGTAATAATGTGAAACTAAGAATACAATTTGGCGTAAGTATCGACGAGATTTTACACAAAGTCCCTTACGACATTGGGTATAAAAAAATATTTTGATATACTTTGTCGTAAGGAGAACGAATATTACATGTTTGTCCGTTACATCTATAAATCTAACTAAGTAATGCAGGGTTTCTGTAGTTGTTAGTAATTAAGAACTGTAAAAATACAAAAAAAAATGATTTCGTTTATTTGTAGTAACAAATAAACGAAAGGCAGAAAATGAATTGATAGTTACTAAGCGCGTTTTACGACATTTTAAATTAGTCTGTACATAACCAGTACGGTCTTGTTGTTCTTCATAAAGAATAACATAACCACACTTTCATGCCACGCTTCTGGCGTTCTACCTCCGAGTACGACGGAATTAAATAGCCTCTGAAGAGCTGCGAGTACTGGTTTTCCTCCTGCTTTTTGAAGGTCAGCCGTTATTCCGTCAGCTCTCGATGTCTCACTGTTCCTCAGCTGATTGAGAGTCATACCAATCTCGTACAGGCTGATGTCCGGGATATTTTCGGTGTAGTGTCGGGTTAGCTCAGCTCTAGGGGGTCTATAGCTGAGCTTTGTACAGGTGGGCGCGTTGATGTATATAGCTGTCCATAGAACTTCTTGACCTCTCCCAGTTTTGAAGAACTTAGACCGGTTGGGTCATGGACAGTTTTCACAAACCTGTTGTTGTAACCGTTCACGTCTACGCAATCCTTCAGCCATTCGAAGCAATTTTGTAGTTCCAGGTGGAAGCTTTCGGGTTTTGGATTTGGATGGGTGCAGGACGGAGCGTAAACTTCATCAATCGACGTCTTTCCAGCTTGATATTGATGTTTAATGTGCATCTTACCAACCGGTGATCACTGCCAGTTTTGAACGCGTTGATCACAGAGACATCATTGAATATTTGCTTCCTCGTCGACATGATGAAGTCGATCTCATTTTTTGTTGCACCATCAGGACTTAGCCAGGACCACTTGCTGTGTTCAGCTTTCTTAAAAAACGAGTTCATCATGAAGAGTCCCTCCCTTTCCAGAAAGTCCGCCAGCAGTTGGCCCTGGTGGTTCCGAATTCCAACTCCAAATCGTCCCACTTTCAGCTCATCGCCGCTTCGTTTGCCCTATTTTGCGTTAATGTCTAATGACAACGGTGTAATAAGTTTTAGAGACTTGTATGACTCTAGAGATGTCCTCATACGTAGCCTCCATCTAATCATCAGGGTGTGCCGTAGTCGGAGCGTATACCTGTATAACCTTTAACAAATACCGTTTGGTTATTCTAAGTATGAGGTACGCTACCCTCGACGACACACTTCCGGTCTTGACAACGTTGTTCACGAGAGAGCTGTGAACGATAAACGCGACACCAACCTAGGACAGATGTTCGCCCTCCTGGAAATAGAGCAAGTTACCAGACTTCAAGTTTATCGAGGCCTCCCTATCTCTTCGGACCTCAGATAATCCCACAATGTTCCACCGTATCTTGCTCAATTCTTCCTCGAGTTCGGAAACCTTCTCGTCGGTACGCAGTGTACGTGTGTTGTAGGTTGCCAGAGCCAAAGTTCGTTGTCGGCAGTAGCCAGGTCTCTGCCGGAGATTCATAGCACCCCCTGCCCCGTCACTGCCTTAACCGTTACCGTAGCTAGGGCGAGCGGGGCCGCCGGGGACTAGGGGCCGGAGTTTGGCCCTGTCGTTCATTGGGGGGAAAGTTGCCATAATCGCCATGCTTGGCAGGCGCGTTGGCGATCGCAGTATGAGGGTGGTAATCTCAGAGGATGCTGCTGCCCATCCTCGGGGTTGATCCCTCAGTCGCCTTCTACGACTCCCACGGGAAGATAGGGTACTGACCCCAATAGATAGGGTATCGCAGCTGGAACTACGGGTCCGGCTGTGTTTTCAGGGGTACTACGGAGTTTCCGGTCCAAGCCCCCCGCTGGTTGTGCCTTGACCGGCGCCTCCGGTGGGATCCGGACGTGGGTTGGACTCGTAGTGGCTCGTGGTTAGCTGTAGAGCTTGGGAATGTTCGTTTGTCCTGGTATTGTGTGCCAGGACTTCCAAACTCGCGCACAGCGAGCGGGGCCTAGTAGCGGTCTCTGTGGGGCCAGAAGCAAAAAGTCCTGCGGGGAACGTGAGTTTCTCTTATAGTTGGCAGCTTTGTCCGGTGGTTCTCATTGGACATTGGTGTTGACATCTCCGGTACTAGTCAGGATAACTAGTAGAGGCGGCCCCCTAAATGCCGTGGCCTCCGGTCCAGCCAGCCGCGTAGGACGTAGGAACTGGCTAGGCACCTGAATGGGTTCCGAGAAGTGAGTGTGCTTACTACTCCGCTACCAAGGTGGACACTTGGGAGTCGACTTCAGAGTCGACGACCCTAGCAGTGGCAACTGCGAGTTGTGCTCTTCGTGCAACGAGAAGTGAGCGAGCTTGACAGCTCCGGTTACCTATCTGGACAATAGGCAGTGAACTACACGTGTTCACGGGGAGACTCTCCCGAGACACTAGTCTTATGAGTACCGAATGAAGAGCGCGCTGCGGCGGACACTGATTTGGCGTCAAGACCTAACGCAGATGGTCTCCTGCGCGAGTGTTCTACTGGCGCAGGGACGTCTGGCACTTCTTGCATAACCTAACGGTTGGTCTCGAGGTGCCAGTACAAATAAAACTTGGTGAAGTTAGGAGAGGGAATATAGGGTAGTATAAGATCCGAGTATAGAACGACCTTCACCGGGCCGATTAATGGGTGAAAAGTATTTTATATCAAATTTAATATATTAAAAAATATATCGCGAGTGGGTTGGCTGAAAAATTTCAGTCCAGTACCTATAATGATTAATTTAACATTAAAAAAAAATTAACATTGTTCTGGTTTGGTGTGTGTGTGTTTGTCATGAGATTATCTTTATTTATACATTTTTACAGACGGTTGCAAATTACTAATATTGACTTACCTGTTAACACCTGTCTACCAATTGTTATGACGGGAAAAAAATAGTCAACCTAACGTTTGCATATTCCATAGGCTTCATACTTTCGATTGGTACCTAATACCTATGTAATTTATTTAAAATCCAAACCAGTGCATGTTTAAAGAAAATAATTTTCAAATATTTAATTAATCATATACTGGCCTAAATTTTTTCAGCCAGCCCACTCGCAATATATTTTTTTAATTATTAAATTTGATAAAAAATACTTTTCATACAATAACCGGCCCGGTGAAGGTCGTTGTATACTCGGATCTTAGACTACCCCATCTTCCCGTGGGAGTCGCAGAAGGCGACTACTAACAACTATCATTGCGATTTTAAATGATTTTATATAACATTTGCTAATTACTTAATTTTGATTTTTATTGCTATCAGACATCAAATTTCTTATATATAGATAACAAACTGATCCCAGAGATTACCATGCCAGTAATTATTATACTGTAATGAGGACTATTTTCTGTAAATTCTAATTTTATTTCTGCCGTTGCTGTTACTTACATCATTATTATAATTTTTTAATTAGCTTTACAACAAACATTTTACTGTGACATTGTCAAAATCTTTGGGTATTTATAACAATACTGTTTCCATTACAGTTAGGGCGTAAGGGACTCATAAAAGTAAATTTTTCCGTATCGTAACGGACAGTTCTTCTAAATTTGCAGTGTGTAAGGGACATCAACTTTTTAATTGCTTGAGATATATAGATTTAACATTTACTATAGGAAAGATAAAACAATTTTGAAAAAGGCAATCCAACAAACACCACAATAGCACGAAAAATTAATAAGTTATGACATTTTTAAAAGTTGAAGTTTGTTTTTTTGTCCTACTGAAAAGTAGGGGTTTGTCCCTTACGACATTTGAAATTTCCACCGTCGATATTGAAACGTTGAAAAAAGTTAACCGCAATTTGGTCTGCTAAACTTTGAACTGCAAAAGTCAACGTAGCCGACTACTCCGCTACCGAGATATTGATAAGACAGTGTTGCTATAAAAACATAAGTCAAAAACCGTTGAAGAATTTCGACAGGATTGCGGAGTACGTGGGTTCGATTTCTACCTGAGGTAGTCAACTTTATTCAACGTTTCAATATTAAGATATAATAATAAAGGTACATAAAGAGTTAAACATAACATTAATTTACCATTATATATCCCAATTATTTTACAGTGAAAGTGCCGTCAGAAAAGGAGGTGATAAAGCAAAAAGTTGAAAAAGAAAAGGCAGAGGCAGCAGAAAAGGAATTACTAAAAAAAAAAGAATTTCAGATGAAGTTGGAACAGGAGATGGAGGAGTTGAATAGAGGTCCACGAATGACTAAGGAGTTTATAAAGAATCACTGCAAGCAGCACAAACTTTACTGCACCCCTTACTTGAATGACATTTTGTATCTGCATTTTAAGGTACTCCATCATAACCAGAATATGCTAGATTATCCATTTTTGCTGACAATTTTCAATTTTGAGATAATGTGCAATAACATACAATTAAAACACAAAATTAATAACATGCAATTGAATTTTCGAGTAAATGCAAACTTATTTACAGGGATTTTCTAAAATTGAAAACTTGGACGAATACACCGGCCTGAAATGTATCTTCCTAGAGAATAATGGCATTCAAAAGATCGAAGGTCTAGAAACCCTTTCGCAGCTGAAATGCCTGTACTTGCACTACAACGTTATTAGAAAGATTGAGAACCTAAGCGGATGTCCATCGTTAGACACCCTGAATTTGGATCACAACTTCGTAACAAAGATTGAAAATCTTGCAGTTGTTCCAGATTTGCATAACTTGAGTATTGCTCATAATATGCTGACAAGCGTTGGTGAGCGACTTTCTTGTTAAAATAAAATATGACAAGACAATTTAGATTTTAAAATAGAAGAACACAAAAAAAAACTACGACTGCTTCAGTAGATGTCACTTATTTCATTTTCGGTTTTCTGACTTATTTCAGAGGATTTGGCTCACCTGAAAATGTGCAGAAATCTCTCCGTACTGGACCTTTCCTACAACAGACTTGAAGATCCACTCATCGTTGACGTTTTATCGGACATGATTTTGTTGAAAGGTAACATGAGCATGAAATCTTATATCCGACAGTGGACGTCCTTTAGCTGATGATGATGATTTCACCAAATTTAATTCGTAATGAACTTGCTGTGCAATCTGTCGACATTGTAGAAGATCCAGTAAATCCCGTGCATCAGTTTTATTTTTTCTAACATCACCAAGGCAGACAGCCCGCCTGATATATAATCCATTCCTGCACTTCAGTTTGGTAGCTTATTCTGATGATTCTTCATTGATTGTCATTGTAGTTCTGGTACTCACTGGTAACCCCGTCGTGCGGAACATCCCCGCATACAGGAAGACGCTGACGCTGCGTCTAAAAGAGCTCCTGAATCTAGATAATAGGCCGGTGTTCCCGCGGGACAGAGCGTGCGCCGAAGCCTGGCAGAAAGGTGGAGTTCAGGAAGAGATCGCGGAGAGGAGACGGTGAAATAATTTATTGAAACTCTTCACTAAGCCTAGAACTAGCACTAGAAGGTAGACTCCTTATATTGCGATGGGCAACCGAAATATCGGAATTTTTGTTAATCGTTGTGACATTGTAATTCAAACTTTTACTTTTACTACGGCCTTTAAAACCAAGTGGCCCCCTTTAAAATTGACAAAAATATTTTTAGTAAGAAGACTTAAAGTTTTATTAAAAGTTATTATGAGTATGTATTCATATTCTCTAATCTCTTTCGCTTTCTGTGACGTAACGTGACAAAAGTTTAATAGTACCTACACATTTCACTTCCGTTAATTGGTTTCATAATTAAAAATCTATAATGATTGTATTAACATTCTTTATGAATTTAAGTAGGTAATTTATCAAAATCTACTAAGCGTTGTTGCATTATGCTAGCTAGCATACACTATAATATAATTCGTTTGAAAACATCGCAGTTGGATAGCAAAAGACCAAGAGAAAGTAATGCAGAGTGTTCGTTACCTGATAAAAATGCGAGATGACAAAAAGGCGGAAAAACAGGCAAAAGAGAATGAGGAAAGGGAGAAACTCGGCCTTCCACCAAAGGTGTGTGCAATAAACTTTAACCCTGTGACTACAAAACTTTCTAACTTTCACACTTTTTCTCTTGTAATTTTAGACAGAGAAAACATATAAAACACTCTGTTATAGCAAGGCACTAAATGGCTACAATCTGTTTGTTCAAAATCTACCTTTATTTTCATAACTATATAAAACATTATATTCATGGCCACTTACAAGTTACAATGAAGTAATTATGGGTAGATAAGACATTGCAATTAATTCCTTCAATTAAAAATTATAAATATTAATAATACTGATAACTGATTCACTGATTTTTAATTAGAAAGACAATCCAGAGTACGAAGACGAAGATGCTGGTCCCTCAAAACAACCCTTAAATCGGAAGGCGATTGAAGGCCCTTCAACGCTAGATGAAAAGTTTGGACCAGCCGAAGTGGAGACCAAGGAAGGAATTGCCGTGGACATGCTGACTGGATCTGAAGCTGAAGATTCAACAAGCGAGGATTCAGCTAGTGAAGATAGCAGCGATGACGGCAAAGACGGCGTGCGGGTCAAAGTAGATGATGGTAGGTTTAACGTAATTTTTCAATATTTAAACTATTCCTTTACGAGTTCACATAATTTATACCATAAATGAGTTTTCCAAAAACTTGACGACCACCGTGGTCGAGTGGTTAACACGCCGGTTCTGGTGTCGCCATCTCTTTGGTCCCGGGTTCGATTCCCGGTCGGGTCAATTTAGAAATAACTCTTCTTAATGGATTTCGGGTTGGGGTGTGTTTTCTTTGTATAATAAGTTGGTTCATCCGATACCTAACTATTATAAACAAGTTTCAAAAGAATCTTAATTTGGGCTAGTTAATTGGTGTAATAGTGGAAAAGTTGTAAAAAATGTCAATCACTAGCGCCCGCCCGCGACTGCGTCCGCGTGGAGCCCGTGCCCTGTGACGACTTTACGAAACTTTTCTGTTATACAAACCTTGTCCTGACAATTACAAAACAACTAGTAAATGATTCGCCAAATAGGTGCAGCCGTTCTGAAGTGATGCGAGTGCAATTTAATTCTAAAACCCAGTATATCTTAATAGTTTGTTCATAACATTATTATTGGTCTTCAGTGGCATCCACGAGCAGGATAGAATGGTCGCAGTTGGAACTCAGTAAGCGTTTAGTCCAAGAGATAAAGGCAGAACCAACTCCATCAACAGATACTCAACAGCCAGATGACTATTGGTATGGATACAGAGGAGATATGCGGCCAAAAACACAATCAGAGTAAGTGGAATATTAAACACTGTTATAAAACTAATGTGTTAAGGCAAAGGTACCATTATTGAAACCACTTTTTTTGTTTCAGTAACTTTCTTTCAGGTTTCCAATCCGTTAACAATTTGATGTTTAATCAACCGGTACATACAGAAAAAAAGAAAGTCACTCAAGTTTTAGAAGGTAAACTCATTTTTTATTATTTATTTTCAACTTTTACTTTCCTAAATTATGAAAAAACGTAGCAACGTTGAAAATAAATAATGAGTTTTTCAATTATAAGTACATATTTCTTCATTAGTTATAATTTTAAAGTACACATCATCTACAATTGAAACCATTTATCTTAGAATCAAGAAAACCAAAGAGCCAAGTTAAAATAACAGAAATAGACGATGACAAAGAACATATTGTAAAGAAAGAAGCTCAAAAAAAACCACTTATTGAAATAATTGATGCTCACGACGAAAATCCCTTAATAGAGAAGACTGAAATCAAATTCGAAGACGACAAGGAAATTAATATTGGGGTAACAAAAGAAGGTGATATCATTATAGATCATAATAAAAAACTAATACCAGTCAAGGAGAACAAGGATGGAATTAAGAATGAAATTGATAATGTGGTTTTGCCCTCTGAAGACAATGAAATAACTAAAGTATTAAAGAATTTGAAGAAAATTTCAATTAAAGAAATTAAATGTGACAAAAATGAGTCTACTACAAAAGAACGGATGGACAGTGATAATCAAAGCTACAATGAGACATCGGAAAACAAAGTTCAACAGCTAAATGAGCAAACTCAAAAGGAGGATGATGCACCTGAACAAACTAGTAACATAGACTCTAACACTTCAGCAAGGAGACTTAGTGGTAAGCAATTTTATCAAAAACTTGCGGCCCGCCCGCAACTTCGTTTGCGTCAACAACGGAAAACCATCACGTAACGAATTTTTTAACTTTAGCATCAGATTTGGCTATTGTACATGTCTCTAATTTACATCGCAGTCCAGCAAAGCGACGGCGACGGCGTAGCTCTTATTAACTACATGCAAAGAATGAATACCACTGACGATTGCGACGATGAAGACTTGCAGCCCAGCGCAGAGGACCAGGAGATATTCGCGGAGTTGGACAGAGAACAGGTGGAGAGGCAGGCGAGGATTGGCCGCGGAGAACCAGCTGTGGATCCTATGGTAGGTTCTTTAACACTTTCTCAGCCAGAGTCGGGTTAATCCGCCAAATGTTATCGTGTCCATTTCGCCTAGGTTGTATATATCCGCCATAATACCTGTTTAAGATTTTATTGAAATTGTCATAAGTAAACTACGTTGGTACGCAGGGGTGGTCCCCTGGCCCTGTTTGTAGTAGGTTTTTTTTGGGCGCTGGGGTCTCGGCAACTGATACGGGTACTTGCTTAAGCACATGCTTCACCTTATGTGTTGGACACTCCTAATACTTACCTGCGGACATGATGAGGACTGTGGTGGTGCCAATTGCAAATAGTAAAACCGGTGACGTAATAACTACAGACCGATATCACTAGCAACTATACTAGCAAAAGAGCTGGATGGCTTGCTAAACACATAGCTTGATCAATACTTGGATATTCATGACAACCAATTTGGGTTCAAAGCGGGCCTCTCTACTGAGACAGCTATACTGTTTTTGAAGCAGACTGTCAAGTATTATGGCGATCGTAGTACCTACGCCGATTTATGCGTGCTTTCTCGACCTCTCGAAGGCGTTTGACCTGGTCTGTTATGACATCTTGTGGCAAAAACTAAGTGGTCTATCTTTGCCAGAGGAACTAATAATCACATCTTTAAGTATTGGTATTTAAATCAGGTCAACGTTGTTCGGTGGTCGAGTGCGATATCGGAGCCGTACAGATTGGAGTGCGGGGTGAGGCAGGGCGGTTGACCTCCCCGCGGCCCTTCAATCTGTACGTGAATGCGCTGATAGAGGAGCGCAGCGGGACTCGTGGCGGCTGCCATATAATGGAATTAGTATTAATAATATCAGTTACGCGGACTACATGGTCCTGCTGAGTGCTTCTGTCTGTGGGATATCTAAACTGCTGGGTATTTGTGAACGGTATGCACAGTGCCACGGTTTGCTCTATAACGTAAAAAAGAGTGAATGCATGGTCTTTCGGGCCACAGGGAAGTGCCCAGATACAATACCTGCTATTAAATTATAATACAGAACTCAAAAGATAAAGCAATTTAAATGCGTAACCTGAGAGACGATGCTGACTTAGAAAGAGAACTGTCTGTAAGGGCCAATATGATTACCCGCAGGTTTGCACGGTGTTCGAGGGGCGTCAAAATTACCCTATTTAGGGCATTTTGTAAGTCCCTCTACGCCTGCAGCCTGTGGGTGGCATATACTTACCCAGAAACATCCCCTCTCCTAATTTCACTAAGTTTATTTGTACTGGCACCTCGAGACCAACCGTTAGGTTATGCAAGAAGCGCCAGACGTCCCTGCGCCAGTAGAACACTCGCGCAGGAGACCACCAACGTCAGGTCTTGACGCCAAATTAGTGCCCGCCGCAGCGCGCTCTTCATTCGGTACTCATAAGTCTAGTGTCTCAGAAGAGTATCCCCGTGAACACGTGTAGTTCACTGCCTATTGCCCAGATAGGTAACCGGAGCTGTCAAGCTCGCTCACTTCTCGTTGCACGAAGGGCACAACTCGCAGTTGCCACTGCTAGGGTCGTCGACTCTAAAGTCGACTCCCAAGTGTCCACCTTGGTAGCGGAGTAGTAAGCACACTCACTTCTCGGAACCCATCCGGGCGCCTAGCCAGTTCCCACGTCCTACGCGGCTGGCTGGACCGGAGGCTACGGCATCTAGGAGGCCGCCTCTACTAGTTCTCCAGACTAGTACCGGAGATGTCAACACCAATGTCCAATGAAAACCACCGGAAAAAGCTGCCAACTATAAGGGAAACTCACGTTCCCCGCAGGACTTTTCGCTTCTGGCCCCTCAGAGACCGCTACTAGGCCCCGCTCGCTGTGCACGAGTTTGGAAGTCCTGGCACACAATACCAGGACAAACGAACATTCCCAAGCTCTACAGCTAACCACACGCCACTACGAGTCCAACCCATGTCCGGATCCCGCCGGAGGCGCCTTACCCAGAAACAGTACAGCGCCCTTCGTGTACAATAAAATGATGCGTTTAGGGTGCTGATGGGGCTGCCTCGGCACTGTAGCGCATCGGGGATGTTCGCCGATCGCGGGTGGACTGTTTCTACACAACCATGCGAAAACGGTGCACATCCCTGGTGCGCGGTTCTTGGGGTAGCCCCAACGCATCCAATACATGTTTGCCAACAGATTCGATTGTCAATACGTGAACCATTGTTGTATGGTTCATGTACTGACAAGTAAATAAATAAAACGATATATGTACTTTGAATTATTGAATTATTGTTATTAGTATTATTGAATTTTGAATTAAAATGTACTTACATAATTATTAAGTGCACATTGTTATTAACCATAATTGGATCTCTGATATCTGAATAAATAAATTGAAATTGAAATTAAAAATTGAAATTGATATAAAACCAAGCGGTTATAAGATACCTTAATGACTCTTAAATTTCCTTCAAGGAAAAACCCAATATCCACCAAATCGCTAATATAAGCTTTTTTAGAATTATGAAGACTACTTTCGAAAAAAATTTCAAAATTTACCCAATAACAAAAAAGTCCAAAAAGACTTAGAAAATTTTCGGCCAAAACTTCAAAAAATTAAAATATTTCAAAACTCAAAATTAACATAATATAAACTTAAAAACACACAAAAATAAACTTTTCGCAAAAATTTTCTTAAAAATCGACTTTAAAAATTACCTAACCTAACCCTAACCTAACTCAATATGGCGCATAATGTGGCTTTTACAAGCCCGCAACCGGGTGAGATGAGTGAGCGGGAGACGCCTCGTCTCCCTGAGAGATCCGCTGTGGAGGACAGGAGGGCCTTAAGAGGCGCGCTCCAACAGTACCTTGAGCAGATAAATCGGGCGGTTCGGGAGGGCAAGTCGGTGACAAAGGCCAACAAGCAGATAATTCTTGATACCACGGCCAAAATTGAGTATGCCCTCGGTGTCTATGAACAGGCAATTGAAGCAGAGACCCGCTCGCGGCCAGACCCCGAACCGGAGTTCTCCTCCACCCAGGAACATGTTAGCGAGGAAAGCTTTCGGGAATTAGGCCACAAGCTGGACAACAGTGTGAGCGCCGTAGTCGCTATTCTCCTATGCCAGCGTCACTGCCAGGCCCATACCCCCTACGCCAAAAACCTACCCAGCAGTACTCGTATCCTCATACGACAGCACGCTCAAGCCTCCGGAGGTTATTTCTCGGTGGAAGAAGGAGATTAGCTTCCGGAAGCACAAATATGCTCCCGTTAAAGTGCTGCCAATACCCAACGGCAAATTGAGGGTGGAGTTCGAGGATAGGAAACAATGCGGGGAAACAATAGCCCGTCATGACAAGAGCCCTAACTTCGTCGCAGAACTGGCGAAGCAACGACCACCGCTGATGATCCTAAAGGGCATATCTAAGGATATTGCCCGCGAGGAGTTGGCGGAGGTCCTTGTGACCCAAAACGACGTGGCGTCACCCGTATTTGTTTCCTAACCTCAAATAGAAACCCGGCGCTGTACAATGCGGTGATCGAGGTCACTCCCGGGATGCGAAGTACCATTCTCGCTCTCGGGAGATTCAACGTGGACCATAGTAGGGTCCACGTTGACGACTTCTCCCGATTCGTGCAGTGCCACCAATGCCTGCAGTACGGCCATACAAAGGCGAAATGCACGGCCGAGAAGAGACCCTGTGCCCATTGCGCTAGTCCGGGCCACCAGTTGCCAGATTGCCCCAACAAGAACTCTGGGGCAAAATGTTATAATTGCTCGGCTCATAATCTGCGCTAGGGGCACAAAGGTCGACACCGGTCATAACGCTACGAACGCCCGCGAGTGCCCCCGTATTCGGTCCATGGTTCTGCGCTTGCAGGGCCAGACCGATTACAGAAATTAATAAATTTGCCTAAACTTAAACTAAACTAAAACTAAATTTTTCTAAAAACTTAAATAACTTAGACAAATAAATAAATTAAATAAAATAATAAAAATCAAATATACAAACTCTATAAATTAAAACCTGAACTAAATTAAAATCAATAATGTAAACAAATCCAATATAAAATTAAAACTCAAACAAAATTTTAAAACTAATACTAAATCATAAAACTAAATAAAAATTAAAATAATTGATAAAATCGTTAAATAACTAAGACAAATAAACTAAGCAAAATAAACTAATAAAACCAAATGTACGAATCTCTTTAAACTAAAACCTTAACTAAATTTAAAACCATTATTTCCAACAACATCTAATATAACAAAATTAAAACAATTCTTAAATCAATATTAAACAATTGAAACTTAAACTAAACCTTAAAAATAAATTAAACAGCTAAAACAAATTTATTAAACAAATTGAAAAACCTAAATAAATATAAACATAAATTATACCCCTATATATGGACCACTGCAGTTTTTACCATAAACACTGTATCCAGTGACTTCAATTCATTTCCCCTTCCTTCTCCCTTTCTCTTCCTCTTCATTTCTTTCTATTTTTCTTCCCGCCCAAATAGCGACCCGCAATTAATTTTTTGAATAGGCAAAGACCTTAAGTCTAAGCAAAAATATGTAAAAGTAGCTTCATTTTAAATCATCATCCCTAATTTCCCTAAAATAACTTAAATTATCCCCTATCCAATCGTTCCTAAATTTGACTTTCGACCTTATTCCCCGTTTTTCCCTAGTAACCTCCATTCCGTGGGGGAAGTACCCATGTTCCAAAACCTATGCGCATAAGGATACGTTAGCCCCATAATTGAACCTAAAGTAAATCCAATAATAAAAAAAAAAAAGATTCCTTAATGGGTCGACTAAAGATCGTACGGCCCAACAGCTGATTTAAAGTCGCTACGGCAGTACGGCACGTTTGCGCGCTGAAACTTCTCTGTGCTTTTAACTTCACTGGATCTCGTACCCTTCAAACAGCAGAACAGAAAAGCAAACATTGCAGGAAATGGTATTATTGGTTTCCCCATACAGCCTGATTCTCGTGTAACAACTGTAGCAAGCAGACGCGTTACTGGTGCCTTTAAATTGATTAAATTTCATTATTAAATTTGTGCGAAACCCGGGTCTGCGCCCTGCTGTGAACTAGGACTGCGCCTTCATTTACGGAGCCCCAGTGTGGTGAGAGAATAAATATATTGTCACAGTGACCGGCCACCCGTGATTTGAACCGCGGACCATTGGAGTGTGCGCCGAGCGACGCGATCTCTTATCCGTTGGGCCACGGGAGTTAGCTTCGGACGAGCGAAATTAACCACTGCCTACTACGCACACTGACTGACGTCAACGCTACGACAGACCCCGTAGGCGATTACGGAGCACTGCTACGACACTACTACGGGACTGCTACAACCCGCTAAGCCCGATCATCTGCAAAGGTAAACTTCAACCGTATTACAACATCCAAATGCCCAAAATGCAGCGTACTCCACAGTCATCACCGTCGAAGCTAGCCATACAACATACGCAGTCTGAACCCGACTTGCCCTCGATGAATGATCCGCAGGCTGATATCACTCATGTTACTTCACGCACAAAGCGCCCTCGTGTGGAAACATCACCTAGCACAAGCTACGATCTAATTCCGGTTTCATCACAAGATTTTAACGAGTTCAAAACCGAACTAATGACGGTGCTGAGCTCATGGAAATCCGAACAAAATGCTACTATGTCAAAACTCATTGAAGATGTATCCCGGGTGAACAATCAATGCACCATAATACAAAAGACAAACACAGAAATTGAAACGACAGTGAATTCAATAAAGAATCAATATGAAGATGTCATAGTCAAGATTGGAAGACTCGAGTTAGAAAACGTGGAAATTAAGGAAACTATGACAACTTTGGAGAATCAAATACAGGAATACCAACAGCTTTCGAGACCTTCATCTATAGAAATCCGGAATGTACCGAACAATGACAAAGAAACCGAAGATGACCTGACGGAGAAAATTAAACAACTTGGTGCCACCTTAAATATGGTCATTAAGAACCAAGATATAAGGGATGTATACCGACGTGCCGGAAAACCGGGGACCCCAAAAGCTATAATCGCCGAATTCAATTCCGTCCAAGTCAAGGATACCCTTCTTACCGCAGTACGGAGCTGGAACAAAAGCAGACAAGGCTCGGATAGACTGAACTTATCTCATATCGGTGTCCCCGAAGATAAACGCCCGGTCTATGTGAATGAGCATCTTACATATTCCACACGTAAATTGTTTTTTCAAGCCCGTGAATTTGCTAAGAAACATGAATATAAATTTTGTTGGATTTCAAGGGGTAAGGTGCTTATTCGCAAAGATACCAGTTCCAAATACACACACATTAAATCAGAAAATACCCTCTCTAACTTACTCAATCCGACTGAATAGCATTACATTTAAGTTATTACAAGTATATTTTTGTAACGTCAATTTTATGTATAGTTTACTTATACACCATACACAACATACATTGATCACACAATTAATACTGCTCACACTTCTCACCCTCACAAACACAATCATCCATTATCTCATAAACCAACATTACAACACGAACTGCACCATTCCAATAACAAGGTGTGTTCATGTTAAAACAAAATACGGTGTTACCAAATTACTTATTATATCTAAATTGGTCCTTGACGGGAGTGCAATAGTAAAAATTTTATTATACATAAACGTGGAGACGAAATGTGCTCTCCACGTCTCTCGATTTTTAGTACTACGAACGAAATGGCCAACGTAGATAAAATATTAGCCGACATTGATAGTTTCAATGTCTCTAAATCACACTATTGCACCCCCGTCAATTGTAAAGATTACATTAATACTAATTCATCGACACTAAAAATAATACATACAAATATTAGAAGTATTGGTAAAAACTTTAACAGCTTCATGGTAATGTTGACATTAACAAAAATAAACTACGACATAATAATATTTACAGAATGCTGGCTGAAGGTCGCTGGTCCCCTCCCAGTTCTTGACGGTTATACTGTTTATTCCACTTTGAACAATCAACTCCAGAATGACGGTGTGGTAATTTATATCAACAAATCTTTAAAATGTCAGGTCAGAGAACCTTCTATTTTGGATGCGAATTGTCTTATATGTACAACTGGCAACGTGACTCTAATTGCCATTTATCGTTCCCCTTCTTTTGATAAATTAGAAAATTTCTTTAACAGCGTTGAGGATATAATTATTTC
Source organism: Scoparia ambigualis (assembly GCA_963921215.1). NCBI lineage: Eukaryota > Metazoa > Arthropoda > Insecta > Lepidoptera > Crambidae > Scoparia > Scoparia ambigualis. Next base: position 25,413,578 of record OY992524.1, read on the forward strand.
GACCCATTCCCAAAACAAAGCAATGATTGGAGACTTAAACATAGATATAAAAGAAAACAACACAAATAGAAACTCTGACGAATATCTAACATTCTTGTCGGCTATGGGTCTCCTTCCGGGGCATCTTCTTCCAACGAGAGCGGGAAACTGCCTGGACCACATATTTTTGAAAACTAAACTAACAGCTACAGTAGCAGTCGTCCAGACAGATATTACCGACCACTATCCAATACAACTATCACTTACTACACCTAAAAACACACAGACCAAAAATGTAGGTATAAACCTAATCACTAAAATGAACTACGAAGGAATAAAAAATCAACTTGACAATGCTAACTATAACGTCATCTTAGAGGAGAACAACCCAAATACGGCAACCAACACTCTTATTTGTGCTTTAAAAGGTGCTATAGAGAACAACAAAACCACCAAAAAAGTTTCTAGGAAATGGAGAGTCATTAAGCCGTGGATTACTCCCGGCTTATTGCGCTGTATTTATAATCGAGACAACATGCACCTTAAACTGAAAAAAGACCCGGAAAATGCAACCCTAAAGATAACCTATACTAGATATAGGAACTTTTGTAATTCTTTGCTAAGAAAGTTAAAAACTACTTATGAAAAGGAAGAGTTCAAAAAAGCTAAAAACAACCCCAAGGCAATGTGGAATGTTGTAAAGACGGTTACCAATACTATGCGTTCGAAATCACCACCAACTGAACTACTGAAAATAGCCGATGACGAATTGTCCTCAATAAATCGGGTAAACGAGTTCTTTGTTAATATTGGAAAGAATTTAGCCTCAAAAATACCATCCCTTCCGCACGAATATAGTCCGAATCAATATTCAAATAAAATTAAAATGAATAATTCCTTTGCTATTCTCCCTATTGATGAGTCAGAGGTGAAGAGGCTTATTTTGAACCTACGAACTGACTGTGCCACGGGCTGGGATGATATCCCAGCTCGTGTGTTAAAAAACTCCTGTGATGCTCTAGTTTTCCCTCTCACACATGTCTTTAACCTCTGCATATCACAAGGTATCTTTCCGACTGCACTAAAAAAGGCGGTTGTTCATCCAATCCACAAAGGGCGGGAGAAAGACTGTGTGACAAACTACAGGCCAATTTCTGTACTGACCGCCCTTTCAAAGATCCTGGAGAGATACCTAAATACATCTCTGCAAGCGTATTTGGACAGGTTTAAGCTATTAGCAGAAAATCAGTATGGGTTTCGAAGCGGTGTTTCTGCGGAGGATGCAGTGTCTGAATTTACTGAAGCTTTGGTAACTCACATTGATAACAAAAAAAAGTGTTATGGCATCTTCCTGGATCTGTCAAAGGCATTTGACACCGTCTCCGTTCCAATCCTTATATCTAAGCTGGAATCTGTCGGTGTACGGGGCGTTGCTCTTGACATGTTCTCTAGCTATCTTACAAACCGCTCGCAGTGTGTAAAAATAGGATCCGTAGTCAGCAATGAACAGAAAATATGCTATGGTGTACCCCAAGGAAGTATTTTGGGACCTACGCTCTTTCTTGTTTACATAAACCAGCTGTGCAATATGTCCCTTGAAAATTGCAATATATATACCTACGCTGATGACACTGCATTGCTGGTTCATGGCGATAGTTGGGAGACTGCTGATAGATGTGCCATGAATGCGTTAGGCAAGGTTAAAAACTGGCTGAATGAAAATTTACTTACGCTTAACCTCGATAAAACACGGGTAGTACGCTTTAATATAACAAAAGCAGATAAAACAGAACACACAGATCCTAACATTATTGTACACACATGTCAAAACCCCGGTTTGAGTCGGTGTGAGTGTAAGTCTCTGGAAACTGTCCACAACATTAAATATCTGGGAGTACACTTGGACGAGAGACTTGATTGGCATGTTCAAATCGAAACAATAATTGCAAGGGTTAGGAGGTTAATTTATATCTTTAAAAACTTGCGAAATTCAGCGGACAGAAAAACCCTTAAAATCGTGTATTCTGGATTATGCCAGTCAGTCATATCATACTGTGTTTCGATATGGGGTGGTGCAAACAAAACACTGATTATGAAACTAGAACGCGCACAGAGAGCCGTTTTAAAGGTAATGACACGAAAAAAACGGACATATCCAACAGCAAAACTTTACGCCGAATGCGAAGTACTCACCGTTAGACAACTAGCCATACATCGTATGGTGCTCCGCCGTCACTCGAACTTAACGTACGACCACCAAACCGCAATAAGACGACAAGGAGTGGGAAGAGTGTGCCCACAAGTTAAATGCCGTACAGCTTGGGCAAAACATAAATACAATGCTCTCAGTGCTATGCTTTATAATAAAATAAACAAAGCTATTTACATTTATTCACTTTCAAAATATGAAGTTAAAAAGTCAACAGAAAAATTCCTACTTACACTCGGATACAATGAGACTGAGGATATATTAAAAATAGAAAAATAAAATAAGACTTTAAATAAATACACACACACATGCACACGAACACGCACACACACATGCACATGCACACGCACACGCACACACACACATATACATATACATCAACTATATCTATTGTTTAAAATTACATACCTCTTACGACTAATTTACTATTAGCTATATAGTTAAGTCTAGGTACGTACAATATAGAATATTTAATTTAGTTCTTTAAAAGTAGGAGGAATCGCTGCCGACTAAAATACAGGTCTAACCTAGTTTAGAAAGCAGAAGTTCTCAATACTGTTTATGATAGTTCTTTTTATTTCTTTTTTTTTTTTTTCTTTTATATACCTAATTAACGTAATATAACTACTAAACTGTAACTGACTGGCTAACAGTAAACAGTAACCGACACCATGTATCTTATGCAAATAAAGATTATTATTATTATTATTATTATTATTATTCTGGGCAATATCGTACTACCTACCAGGCTAAGATTTTTTTAAATATTTATTTTACGTTTATCGGTCATAGAATCCCGGTTTTTAATATTTTAAGATTGCGTACTGGTTAGATTTAGGTTTTTTAAAGGTAGCTTACAGAATTGATAAGTTAAGTATATGCTGTACTAGCTTATGCGAGTAAACTATATAGTCACTGATATTTTAATTTGCGTTTAACAGAAACTCTACCATAAGAGTACGATGGATGCCTTTTACAAAGCTGAAGAACGGGTGCCGGCGCACGACGTTATGGAGAAAACCATGTTTACCACATACAAGCACGACAACGCGTTCGACAGGGTAGCGCTCAGCCAGCTTACGTCTGGCAACAAGCCAGGTCAGTATTATACCATTTTGGGGGTTAAAGTCACCAAGCGTCCGTAAGTTTACCCTTGAGTTGAGACCCTACAGCTACACTGACCCCTGGGTGGGTGGTGCTAAATGAGTGACACTGTCTGAGTGGTAGAACCACGCGCCTTGTTCCGGCTCGCCCGGCGTAATACAACCCGAGCACGGAATATTCGCGTGGTACAATGGCACTCGTTGCTGTTGTGTTTCGTCCGGTGAGTGAAGGTATCGGAGGAGGTCCGTCTCTCCCCGCTCCCCCTCCACAATTCCTACTCCTTCCCAGCCCAGCAACGCTTCTGCGACTCCTTTGGTTTTGCGGATGTCCATGGCCGGCAGTGATTACTTCCCATCTGGTGACATACGCTCGTTTACCTCTTTTTCACATTGAAACAATATATTTTTATAATAACAGAATTCTCCTATGAAAAGCTTTGTAGCGGCTCTCCCGTCCCCTTTTCTCAACATGTCGATTTTTTAACGCTCGATCGTAAACTCACGCTCACTTCTACCCTCACGTTCCGATCAAAAGTGACTAGAAAAATGCGGATTTCATGAAGATGGTTCTGGTTTTTTCTAAATTATTAAATTTTCAATAAGTTCTCAACAATAAAGATGCACCTCTTTCTCAATGTACAAAATAATAATTTTACTAGAATCTATGGTTGCAGATGAAAACAAAGTGAAGCTGACTTACGTACCAGGAGCGGTATTATTCGAGTATGTCGACAGCCAGAAACCTTGCGCCGATGTGGAGTACGAGATAGGAGAAGAGAAAATTGAATCGGGCCGTAAGTACCTACCATTAACAAGATAATAACTCAAAATCCCTAAGCACTTAAAGATATTTTAGAATAATTATAAGGCTTAAACTTTTAGCTACTTTTAATCAAACACTAATTTATTGTCATTCACTGCAGTTAAAATTTTAACACATCACAGATAGTTCTTGTCTCTACTGCGTCTTAGTGTAATATTGCACACTTTCTAGCTTCTTCTGTTGAAACGGAATCTATCGACAACTCTTCTGACCCCAGTTCTTCATCAGATGAAGAAATTGTTGTCACCAAACCGACAAAAAGTAAGAAATCTATAAGACCTTCTACAGCCACCGCTAATAAAACCAATACTAATCAAGATAGTAAAGAGACTAGAAATAAAAGAAAAACCGAAAAACATGATAAGGATGCTAAAGAAAAAAGTGGTTCTAATAAAACAACGAAAGATGATAAGAAACCAGTGCAAACGTCAAAGAGACCACCTAAAGTCGATGAGAAAGCAAGACCTATCACAAATACGAAACCTAGTACTTCATCATGCCAAAGTGGTAACAAGAAACAAAATATAACCGATAAGAATTCTAGAAGTAAAGATACTTCTACGAAAACTGTAGCTTCGCAAAGTAAAGTATCCAAAGGAGTAGAGGTTAAGTCGAAGAAGAGAGACGGCAGCGAAACAGATGTACCACAAGATGGTGGAGACCGAGTAAATCTTCACGAAGAAGAAAGTGAGCCAAATGTAACAACAATTGGCAGTCAACAGCGTAAGTATTAGAGTTTAGTAATCGTTTCTATAAGCGAAAGAAATGGGGTAAGTAATTAACTAATTAAGCGGATTAAATAGAAACCATTATAACATTTACTAAGTAATTAACATTTTAAAGGATAGCGCATGCTTTTTAGTAGTATTTTTAGCAGTTTTACTTAGGAAAAAAATTCACGAGAGAGACTTCAACCTTCTGCAGACACACTATTGAGGCTATCATTATACAAAACTTTTCCTAAATTATAATTTGCTTGTAACAACTTTGCGTAGCATTTTATTCGTAAACACAGCATTTCAAGGTTAAGCCTTAAGCTTTGAAGAGTGTGCGGGTTAGAACTTGTACGATTGCAAGTGAAACGCGCATGCCACTGTGCCAAATATCTCGTCATAACAAAGAACATCTTGCTTTATAACAACCAAATAGAAGTAAATAATGCCATCAGATCAGTTTCAGATGACATCTCCAATCCGATGTCGCCAAGTTACGACTCCATGCTGTGTGCAGACCGCGAGGAGGCTAAGCAGTCCATCATCAACACCATCAACTCTTATGAAGACGAGAGATTCCCTTCACAAGGTAATTTTATCATCAGCCTATATTATAATAAAGCTATATTGCACAAATAAATTACATAAAGACACACGTTACACAGGATATATACAAAGGTGAGCTTATCTCTAGAAGAGATCTCTTCCAGCCAACCCAAGCTGTGGTGATATAAATTAAATATGCGGGATTTATTGAGCTAAACTTATATAAGTACGTACATAAATTAAATATATTTAGGTATACATATAACTAGACATACACATATCATTTAGAATATTATAATAACACAAATTACTCAAGTACTTATACTATTGTGTTACTGATTATCACTTAAGTTTGATAGGTAAAGCGCTCTTTGAGATGGTGTTTGAATGAACGACTATACCGATATCGCTCACGAATGCTAGCCGGTCACGAAGACATATTTCTCTACAACTTCATGTAGCCGGTAGTTGTTTCCACATTCTAGCTGCATAGGCAGTAAAGATATTTGGAAAATTTTGGATTTCGAATGTGGATAGGATATGGTTCTTGTATCACAAGAACGTTTGGGACGGGGAAAAACGGGTAAGGGGGTGAAGCGGGAACTTAGGTAATGAGGGAGCTGGGGGTAGTGAAGGATTTTGTAAAAGAGGCAAGGATGTGCATATCTCGGCGAAGGCGTATAGGGAGCCACTTTAACCTCGACCGGAACTCCGAAATATGGTCCTATTTTCGTAAACCGAATGGCCAAATTTTGCAGGCGCTCCAGTTCGTTAAGCAGCTCTTCAGTCGCATATATCGCTCTAAATAACAAATATCGGCATAGTCGAGAAGAGGGAGAAGAAGGGACTGAGCGAGCATAACTTTGCTGTTGTATGGTAGGAATAACTGGAGTCGCTTGAGAGAATAATAAATAATGCATCCGCCTACTCACTTCATTTACCTGTGATCTCCACGGCACAGTGCGATCAATAACGAGGCCAACATTTTTTGTTTTCGGTGCTTAAGCAAGATTCACTCCATCATACGTAACATCGGGGAGTCCATCTAAATCCAACCTGTCGTACAGCCTATTGCTACCATTAATAATATCTTGTGATTTGATAGGGTTCACCAGCAATCCAAAAGCACCCGCCAAAGTCTTCACAGCGAGGAGATCCTTATTAATTGTTTCGATTGTATCGTGAGTGTTGGATACAACAAAATGCCTATGTGTATTTTTAGTACCTTCAAAAATCTTAAAATTTTTAGAATATTATCTTTAAATACAGGTATAGAGTAGGTATATTCTAATTTTATTCTAGAACTAGGCAACGGCGCCACAGAATATATAATAGTAGGTACTTACACGGCGCGGCGAGTGAAGGTCACACTACACGCCGCTTTTGGTTTAGAAATCGCGCGTTTGACGAAAAAATAAATACACGTGATATTAATGTTTTATATTTTAGCGTTTTATTAACGCCTAAATATACTAAGATAAAATTACTAAAAACATAAGCATTAAGCACTGACAAATTTCGACGGTTGAAAGCCAGACCTCGGTAGCCAAGTGGTTAAGGCAGCCGCCCGGAATGCGGAAGGTGCGTGGTTCGATTCCCGCCTGAGGTTGTCGTCTTTTTATTTCAGTGTTTAAAATTTTACATGTGATATCTTACTACACCCCCCTCACCCCTTGTGATATTTCATGATTTTTGCCGAACCCCCTCCCCCCCTTTCGAGTCTCACGTGATTAATGGACGGCCCCAAATCTGTAAGTCATCCGCATAAAGGTGGTAAGTACGGACAAGATTGAACTTTAGCGAGCTCATTAAAAAAATTGAAAAGAGGAGAGGTGAAAGTACCCCACCTTGCGGCACTCCCGCGGTAAGGGGAGCCATATCTGGGAATCCTCTGGCAGTAATTACATAGTTAATCTGAGAACCAATCGATCACCGCTGGGGTAAGGTTAAGAGAATGGAGAATGGCAAGAAGGATATCATGGTCAACAGAATTGAAAGCACTGCTGAAATCGAGTAGAATAAGAATCGTAAACAACCGGTTGTCCATGGCGTGGCGGATATCGTCTGTGACATTTAATAAGGCTGTTACTGTGCTATGGCCAGCCCTGCGATTCTTTCGATTTCGATTCTTGGTAGAATCGGCTGCCGCAGCGCTGAGAAATGTCTCTGTCTCTTTCATTTTCATAGAATTGGAAAGAGACAGCAGATCACAGCCATGCGCGCAGCGTCTATGTGTCGCTTAGAGAATCGCATAGCCGGATTAGCAGGACGAAAACCAGATTGGTACGGACATTGCTGAGATAGATAAAGAAGTTATGGATAGGATATTCTTCTTAACCTCCCCCTCAGTGACTTCGCGGAATGAAAAGGGCTCACAGTCAGGACGAGTCACTGATTCTAAATACATATACGTTTATACGAAATTTTTGTACGAACATCTTCAAATTGTAAAAGTATTAGATACAAATATATTAATATTATTATTCTAAGTATCACTGCTGGGTGTTCCGACATGAACATGCGAAGATGGGACCCACGCTAGCCCAGAGCGGGTTGGCACCACGCTGACACATTATTGTTGTTTCCTTTACTTCCATAATATTCTTCTCTTCCTACATGATCGCCGGCTTAGGGTACCTACTCTAAACCCGACCCTTCAACAAAGACGTGCTACGTTGTCAGAATAGGTTCGCCTATCGTCCCGTTCTGCTGAGCACATGTGTAGTTGTTATTTGGTGTGCCTGTGCCTGTGAGCATGGCATTGGCAGTGCACTGCGTTTGCGGTCCTCATTACCTGTCTATGTCTAACCCTTTGGGGGATTATAGTGAGTGTAGTACGTCGCGTGTACATATCAAACTATGAATTCGAAGGTTGTGAATCTTGGGAGAGAAAAGGAGTAAATCTTACCTTGATCGGTTCTCGCCGATTCTTCAAAGTCCTTTTGCGTGCGCGCCACGTATGTAGTCTTCTCACATCTTTAGTATTAAACCCAGTAATACTAAAAGCAAGCAAGTGCAAGCAGGCGGCGTATCGTGCTTGGACGAGGGCTTGCGCACTGAATGACCCTAGTACCAGCTCCTTGAAGGCGGCCTACAACAAGGCCTCTAAGTCTAACAAGAGGGCTCTCGCAGGAGCGGATGCACAAAGAGTGGCAATAGAGTGGGGCGGGAGTTGATCTCGCACCCTACGGGTAGCCGTAGCTATTGGCGACTCGCTAAGGCTGTGCAGGCCAACTTCTGCTCTCCCTCGCTGCCCCCGTTGAAACATCCAGATGGCTCGTTAGCTTACCAGCCGCTTGAGAAGGCGAACTTGTTGGCTGAACTTCTCGCGGCCATTTCGCGCGTCGACGATTGTGCCCCGCTCCACCTATTATAGCACATTGTGGGGCCACCATGCCTAATATTCGTATCAGGCAGTGTGATGTACGTGCCGTGCTGCGGTCGCTCGACGTGCGGAAGGCTAGCGGGCCGGATGGTGTTCCGGCGATTGTGCTGCTCAGATGCGCGGCTGAGTTGTCTCCTGTATTGACACGATTGTTTAGGGAGTCTTACGATACTGGTATTGTGCCGGTGTCTTGAAAGGAGGCGAACATACAACCCTTCCCAAAAAAAGGGGATCGCTCGGATCCGGCCAACTATCGACCCATAGATGTAACTTCTGTGCTGTGCAAGGTGTTTGAGCGGATAATTAATTCCCAGCTCATTCACTATACCTAGAGGATCACTCGCTGCTCCATGATCGCCAGTATGGGTTCAGACCAAAGCGATCAACAGGTGATCTTCTAGCGTACGTGTCTCACGCGTGGGGTGAAGCGATGGACAAGCATGGCGAATCCCTGGCAGTTAGCCTTTGATATCGCCAACGCTTTCGATAGAGTGTGGCATCGTTCCCTTTTTCCAAATTGCCGGCCTTCGGTGTGCCGCCCCGTTTGTGCGCCTGGGTTGCACTTTCTAGAAGGGCGGAGGATTCGTGTCCTTTGTGAGGGTAGTTCCTCCGCGTTCTACAAAGTCAATGCCGGAGTGCCGCAGGGTTCTGTGCTCTCACACTACTCTGTTTCTTCTGCATATTAATGACATGTTGTCCTTGGGCAATATTCATTGTTATGCGGATGACAGTACGCGGTGCATGAGCGTTACTTGAGACATCATGCGGCAAAGCAAGCCGATATCATGGTGAAAAGGCAAGAACTGGTTGCCAAACTGAACCTGACTCTCGATCGTGTCTCTAAGTGTGGATCTAAAAACCTAGTCGAGTTGAATGCATGCAAGACCCAGGTTTGTGCATTCTCGTTCAAGGTAACTCCCTTCCTTAATTATTCCCCTCTCTTCAGAACTCTCCGTTACCCATTTCGGTGAACCTCAGCATTATTGGCATGGACATTGGCCAGGAACTGAATCCGAAATGCTACATCGAGAGTGCTATTTTAACTGTCTCCTGGAAGTTGGGTATTCTCAATAAGGTGAGGCGGTTTTTCACTCGCTCGGCTACAAAGCTCGCTCGGCTCAATGAACAGTTAAGGAATTCCAGAACTTTAAAAATATAAATAACATACTTCTGGGTATCTTAGATAAAACAATAATATTGTATGGTATTCCGAATTTATTGAAGAAGAATATAATTTCTCCGTTTTTGAATAAAACTTTTATTTTTAGAGATTTTGGATAATTTATGCAAAAATACCCCAAAACCACCAGTGAATGAACGAAAGTCTTTAGTAAATGAACCCCCTGAATTCCAATAAATGAACTACCAGCCAAATTAAGATATCTTTAAAATATAGCTAATTTCGATAGAGAAGAATGTATTTCCGGTCCGAAGTGGTTTCTTTATAAATTTCCTAAATAGAAATACTTTAATTTTATTACATAAATCAAGGTACTTATAAAAAAATAATTAAGTAATTATGTACACTTTCAAAGTCCCGAAATTAGTATTGTTTTTAAATGATAGGTATTTTTAGGTAATAGGCAGTCAATTAAACAATAAATAAATTTCTTCATTCATTTTTCCTTCGGGATGTATAGTTGACAGACTAAATGCCATTAACCGCGTGCACTCACACGTCACCCTGGGCGGTAATGTTATAATGTCTAAATTGGAAAAGTCTTAGAAAAAATAATTGATAGTATCAATTAATTATTAAAACATAATTTTAAAAATAATGGCATAGAAATAATAGTAAAATAGATATCAGTCTCATATTTTTAATTAAGTGGCAGCTCCAAATCACATACTATTATATAATTACCTATAGTGTTCATTCACTGGATTTACGAACCAATAAACGAACGTAGTAATCAACGTTAAAGTTCATACAAACCAAAAAATATCAGTAAATTAATACCTAGTTCGAACATTAGCCTAAAATACGCCAACCGTTAATTAAAGCTATGCACAGAAAACGACCCAATTTGAATAGAAATAACATATAAATTTGTAGAGCACGTTCTGTTATATACAATTCATTAGTAAAATCGCATCTCAATTATCTTATAGAATTGTGGGGATCCGCTGCGGTAACAAACCTCAAACCACTACAAAGAACACAAAACAAAATAATAAAAGTGCTTCATTGTTACAACTACTTAATGTCTACAAAAGAATTATATAAAAAAACTAAGCTACTAAATCTTCGACAGCTATACATATACTCCACTTGTGTTTTTATTAGAAATACAACTTATAATTCTATACAGTCCAATATACAGATACACAAAAAAGTAAATACACACAATTTAAGAAATAAGCACAAACTACACCTAATTAAAATACGAACAAACTATGGGAGGAAAACAATATTATTTGAGGGCGTTCAGCATTACAATAAATTGCCTAATAACATAAAAGAATGTGATACCATTAACTTATTTAAGTCAAAGCTTAGGGAATACGTGTGCACCCTATAACCAATTACCTATTTACTACTTATTACCTAATTATTGTTACCGTTGCGCCGGAGAAAAAATGTTTATTTAGATATATCTGTGTTTTTTATCTCATTGTAAATGAACTACATGTTTGTATGAGAATAAATGTCTTTAAACCTTATATAAATTTGTTAGATTTTGAAAAATCACAAGCCTCCTATTATTATTATTATTATTTATTAAATTCAAGTAACAAGACTCATTTGTTAGTATCAAAGTTTTTACTTAACCTATGTTAGTGTAGAATATTAAATATAATTATAAGTACAAAAATAAATAGTGGAGCGACCTTTCCGCACGCAAATCACCGACGCACCACCCCAGCAGATGTTGCGCAGCAATGATTCACGTACGGGCAGTCCAGCCTGCTTGCAATCATGCTTAGGACACTGTTGGCGCTACCCCTCACCCTGCGCACCAGGGAGGCGCATCGCTTCCGCATAATCGCGTAAAAGCAGTCTACCCGCGCTTCTGCAAACATCCCTGATGCACTACAGTAGCGGGGCAACCCCAACAGTACCCTAAACGAATTGTTAAATTGAACTCGCAGGGCGTTGTAAGACCGACGAGTACATTTGGCCCACAGGCTGCACGTGTAAAAAGTAGTACAGTATGCTATAAACAAAGTAATTTTTTCATTATTTGTGCAACGCGCGAACCTGCGAGCCAACATGTTTGGCCTTACTGACAACGCCCTGCGCTCCCTTTCAACATCATCATCGTCCCTGAGATCAGGCGTAAGTATATGCCCCAGATACTTAACTTTCTGTATGTATCCCTATGAATGAACCACATGGTTTTTGCTAGTTTTCGTGGTCATATTCGAACTCCCTAAAACTTTTAAACGCATGAAATTCTACAAAATCTTATGTCTCTAAGCGTAGATTCGACCAAACTGGAATAAGGTCTTATACCTAGATTAAACGCCGAATTTGTATAGACTAATCTCGGAGTAAGTCCTATTACAGTTTGGTCGAATCCACCCTTAGATAAAGCAACCGTTCTACTATCCTGTGACATAATTTTATTTTCACTAGCACACATAATAACGTCTAATAAGTTAATATCAAAACACACTGACTTAACTCTCTAATACGGACCCCATACAAACCATAAAACACCATCGAAAGTCCGGTTTGGACCTTCGCCATTTTAGAACTACGGATCTCAGGATGATTACTGTGTGACTATAGTAGAGGATCCGAGTATACAACGACCTTCACCGAGCGGTTAATGGATGAAAAGTATTTTATATCAAATTTAATGTGTTAAAAAATATATTGCGAGTGGGTTGGCTAAAAAATTTCAGTCCAGTATATGATTAATTAAATATTTAAAAATATTTTTTTTTAAATATTGCATTTGTTTCGATAATAGATAAATTACATAGGTACCAATTGAAAGTATGCAGCCTATAGAATATGCAAACGTTAGGTTGACTATTTTTTTCCTGTCATAACATTGGGTAGGCAGGTGTAACAGACAAGTCAATATTAGTTATTTGCAACCGTCTGGTTAAATAAATAAAATTTATGTTTATATAATGATAAGCTCATTACAAACACACACACACACCCATTGAGATAGATACTATATAGGTAACTTCGATGTGCAAAATTTTCACACATGCACAAAAAAAGGCGCCTATGTGTGCGTTACCAAAATGTTGCCAGCTCACAGTTGTCACTCCCTAAATATGGGTAAATGTTACACAATGTAAGAACAAATACCACGTCTCGACCTCTCGACATAACACCTCTCATTTTTGTGTCGGATGTAGAACGGTTAGTGTTAGCGACGCGCTCTAAAGTGTTTTTAGTACCTACGAGTATTTATGTTATTCTTTTAAAAAGGCTGTCAGTTCAATTCATCTGTCAATTGTTTCTCGCTGAGTGACACCGCATTACGCCCTAGCGAAACTAATTTTATTGTGATACCATTTTTACTTTATTAAATAGGTACTTAAACATTTAGAGGCGTACTTACTGAGACTCCACTGGCACCCGTAACAGTTAGGATAAAAGAAACGAAAATATAAAATCAACAACGATGTATTGTGGATCAAATATCAATCAATCTTTGAGAAATTTCATACAATATGAAATAAAATAACACGTGAAGCCAAATTAATAAGCCAAAGTAATAGTAATAAGTAAAGTATGAAACAATCCGTGGCCTAAATTGTTTCTTTTTAACATTAATTTCAACGTAAGTTTAACTTTTAATCGCTGTTTTTAGATAATTATCAATCTGAACAACAAAGTCAAGATTATTTAATTGAAAAAGATGCATTGCTGCTTTTGTTCTAATGTTTCTTCAGTACTGCAACTACTGCATGATAAAACAACCTGTAACAAAAATGCTTCATCAAAACTTTGCGGAATAACGAAAATTCATAATAAAATAAAGGAGAATTTTGCGAAATCGCGGTCACTGATTAAACTAATAGAGAAATTAAAAACATCAAAAATTTTGATAAGGGAAAAATATCATCATCATCATCAGCCTATAAACGTCCCACTGCTGGGCACAGGCCTCCCACGTGAACAATAGCACGTGGGGATATTGGGCCATACCCATCACGCTGGCCTAATACGGGTTGGTGGGTTTTTAACTACTGCCATCTTTACGACAACAACCGGGACCAACGGCTTAACGTGCCTTCCGAAGCACGGAAGAGCTCGAGATGTTTTTAATTGGTCACCCATCAGGCGACCCGGCATTGCGAAAGTTGCTTAGCGGGCTAGATCGCAAGCCGAACGCGCTATCGCCATCGAGCTCCTCAAGGGAAAATATATATAAAATAATAAAAAAATGCAAGTTTTGACCAAAATCTCAGAAGCGCCACACTTGATTTGTGATGCTTACTTCTTGATTAATTTTTTGTCAGTATTCAAGTTCTCAATAGTGTTCGTGTTATCAAGTTTTGATAAGTGGCCGCGATTTCGCTAAGATTTCATTTTTCTTTATTTTTATGTCTCCATCATCATTTTTTTGAGTGTTTCATCCTTTGGAAATCTAAAATAATTAGAAAATAAACGTCAATTTAGACTAGGCTGGCTTGATTCTCGTGAGGCCCCTAAAACCTTAAAACTAAATTTAGTATTTTCTACCACGCTCAGTCTAACGCTCGAATAGATAGGAAAGGTATAAAGTACAGGTGGATATAATTCAATTAGATAATTGAAATGAAACACTTTTTTACGGATTAACTCGCGTTTAATTTACTATTTACATAGTTTTTTATATTATCCTGACGTTTCGAACCCTTTACAGGGTCCGTGGTCTAGATAATTTAATTTATGCTATACGTTCCATAATAAACCTAAGTATTTTTGGGGTAAACTTTGCGAAGTACCTGACAATACTGATTACAGGTTATGTTGAAATATTTTTATGAAATTTCCGTATTAAACCAAAAGCACACATATTAAGACTAGAATTAGAGATTTGCAAACATTTATTAGCATTTTCAATAGAAACAAATCAAATATTGCATGGTAAATTGCTAATAATCATCACGAAACCAGATTAACAAAACTTACGTAAGAAACGATATTCCAGGGCCTGGAATCCAGGCACTTGCACTCACTTCTATTACTGCAATGTTTGACTGAACAACTCATGGTTCAATTAAGCCCGCCGGAATAATACATCTAAAATTTAACTTTAATCAACTAAAAAAACAAATAATTATTTGGTAGGATGACAGCGATTTGTTTGGGGCCAAGTGTCGCTGGATCCATGTAAAACGTTGCACAGTTTCACCGACACGGTCCTTTTATCCTATGTTTTGTCTTTGTTTTACTTAGGGTAAACATGATGTGCCGAAACGGAATAAAAATAGTAATGGATTATGGCAGAAAGAGATAGCAAACTTATGCTCTCTCTATAGTATCTATCTCAATGCACACACCAAACCAGTGCAATGTAAAAAAAAATATTTTTTTTAATATTAAATTAATCATTAATGGTTCTGGACTGAAATTTTTCAGCCAACCCACTCGCGATATATTATTTAACATATTAAATTTGATTTATAATACTTTTCATCCATTAACCTTCCCAGTGAAGGTCGTTCTATACTCGGATCTTAGACCAATAGTAGACGTAAAAAAGTGTGGCAAATTAAAAAAAAAAATAGCGAGTTTGGTTTAAAAACGCACATTTCTTATTATTTAGAAAAATCGACGTTTTTTTCATTCATTAGATTGGTTCATTTACTGGAGCACTTACCCTATTAGTGGTTATCAATTTTTTTATCAATAAAATGATACGTTTTTTTAAAAGTTTATTTATTGGTCTTTTGAATAACATCAATATTTGTGGGGGTATACGCGTATGTCAAGAGTTAATAATGCTTGAAAGTTAATTTTACTATGGTAACCAAATTATATTTGATAAACCTAATACCTACCTTTTGTTTTTTAAATTCAAATAGCTAACAATAAAATAAAAAGGGTTGCAAAGACAAATCTTGATTAAAAACCAATCCAAATTATAGCGGATTTTGAAACTACAACCTCACATTCTGTCTTGTCTAATCTACCAGACTATCTTTATGCCTAATAACTGTTAGACGAATAAAAAATATGCCTTATAACTTTATGCAAATCAAAATTAGAGCAAAAAACATTAGCCTAAACCTTATTTATGCTTACTAAAATAGTATGTCAAAAAACAATTGTCAAAATATTATTAGGGCAAAAAAATATATGCCTAACGCGTTATGCCAAATTAAATTAGGACATAAAAAATTTGTCGAAAAAAAGGGATCCCCTACTCGGACATGTCGTTCAACGCACGCATCGAGCAGTCAGTATGATCAAAGATCATGCAGCGCACACTGTAGTACGAGGAACGCGAATGCCTGCTTTTGCGGTCCTTACTGCTCTGACTAACCCTTTGAGGGCAACAGTCGTGAGTGCACGTATGTAGTTCTTTGTTCTTTCATCCTCAGTATTAAACGTACGAATTTCCACCAGGAGTGGACTACTCCGACATGTCCTCTAACGCACGCATCGAGCAGTCTGTCGCGTCTGAGATTCTGGAGCGCACTCTCCAGTACCAGGAGCGCGAATACTACCGGCAGCACGACGCGATGACCAGCCAGGCGGGCAACATCGATAACAAGACCAACGCGATCATCGAGCAGCTCACCGACTCGCTGGAGAACGAGTACTCGGTGAGTGCACTTAGTAACAGAAGGACGATGTAGTAAAATATCTTGAGATGAACGACGTGAAAGTGAAACGACCTTTTAGTGAAACTTCTAAACTTATATTTTTTTCAATTAAGACAATCGCATTTCTGTCCATATTCAAACTATTAGTTAGCCCACGGTTAGTTTTAAAAATTGGGACATCACTTTTAAGCACTGCGCAAAATTTGCAAAGAGCGCTTAGCTACTCAGCCACCAAAATGTTCATGGTTTATTAAGTCCTGAAAATAACTAACTACCCATAAATAGCCTATATTTTCTCTACGAGGATGTTCTTACGCTTTTTATTATAAATGATCTTTCCTCTAAAATCACCCATTGCCGAGTGTAGGCGAGAAAAGAAGGAGTTGCATCCCAACCTTACTTGTCTTTGCTTTTCAGCCTATAAAATTTTGCTTATACTTAGTAAAAACCCTGAAACTGTAACAATTAAAATTTTCAGTTGCCCGAAGTCTCCCGCATTTTAGAAGCGCACATGGACGCGGCCGAGCAAAGGTGGCGGGCGGGAGACTTCACACACTACGTCCCCGTTAGCCCCACGGAGTCAGTCGACGGCGAAGACGAAGAGACGACTTTAGTGGCGAGTCACGACACCACTTTAGAAGACACGCTTACTGAAGAAAACGTCAGCAGAATCGAAGCTATCACTGAGAGCAATGATTCTGGTAAAGACAAATCAATTGACGATATTGAAGCCGACAATAATACTTCTGTAAGTGGCAACGAAAAAAATAACATAAACCAAGAAAATAAAGTTAATGATAACGTTGATAATGAAGACGTTGTTTCTGAAGACGTGGTAACAGCAAATGATGGAGATACAGTTGACGATAACAATGATTCCAAATTGGACGACTTTGAATCGGTTATGGGCGATTGTGAAATGGCTAACGAAGTGTTCGAAGACTGTGAGGATATGGAGAGGGTGGTTGCAGTTGGGGGGGTGGGTGATGCGGCCGACGTGAAGCTAGAGTTTGATCGTTTGAACGAAAACCTCTCTTTGGAGATGAAGTTAGCTTTAGAGAACGATAAGAATGTGTAGGTTAATGAAAAAAGTGTTTTTTCCTCGTCGTTAGCAACTTAATTTGATCGTGAACTTTTATGTTAATTTTTTATTTACATATAAAGTATATTTATAACATGGTAAAGATGATAGATTATTATTACTGTTAGTTTGAATTTTATTTATTTTGAATGAATGAGTTATTTTTGTTTAATTCACTTGTGATGTCAAGTTATCATGTTCTTAATTATATACCTTGTAAAGAAATAAAACAGAGTATTAACAAAATTATGATATACTTTTAATGTAACTAAAATACATTAATTTATTGCATCTATTATAATTTTAATATAATAAACAATAATTAAACTTTAATATAAAAATATGTTTCTTTTACCTTAACAGTATTTGTAATGAAAATAATTTACATATTAACAAATTAAATACTAGAGTAATTATTAACGGTATTGTTACTA
Organism: Scoparia ambigualis; assembly: GCA_963921215.1. Classification (NCBI taxonomy): domain Eukaryota; kingdom Metazoa; phylum Arthropoda; class Insecta; order Lepidoptera; family Crambidae; genus Scoparia; species Scoparia ambigualis. The sequence continues at coordinate 25,431,579 of OY992524.1, forward strand.
GGTTTTTGTTGTGTTTGCGTATTTGATATTTCCATGTACACACGGCGTCAGATTAACCTACCTAAAACTGTCAAATTTCTACAATCAATTTTGAACTTTATTGTTTGCCTTTAAGGATCAATATTCATTGGAGAAATTTGACAGTTTAGGGTTGGTTGATCTGACGCCGTGTGTACGGGCGGCTACTGAAAGTAACTTAACACTTTAGTACCTACCAAATACTGCCTTCATACACAATATTTGGACGAGCGAGATCATTCCGAGCGTGTTGGTGTAACATGGGCACATGGCACACACACATGCAGATCAACTATCCAACACTGGGAAGTTTCTCCAATCGATATTGATCCTTATTCCCCTACTAATAAAGATCAAATAAAGAAAAAATTAGATTTTGTAGGTAAGTGAAGTGCTGGCGTTTGTACGTGTTACGCCACACACGCCAAACGCACACTGATGACCAGAGACATGGTAACAAACTGTTAATAATCACTACACAATAATATACCCCCTCAATTTTTATTCGTTTTAGTAAAATAATAAATGAGTTCCACCTATGAAACTAAACAACTTTCCCCAAGAAACCTAGGTGCATAAATGACAAAAAAATGTCGACCTTATTTGTCGTCAGCTGATCGGACAGTTTTGTATGGGAGGTCGGATTTTTTTGTCATTTTTGCACATAGGTTTCTTGGGGAAAGTTGTTCAGTTTCATGGGCGTAATTCAACCTTAATTTCATTAAAACTAATAAAAATTGAGGGTGTATTGATGGAGACCATGATAAATCTTAAAAAATCGTAACAATCATACATAACAATGCTATTGAAACAATTTTGATTTCTTTGCGACATAACAGTTTTCATTGTCGATAAAATATAATGTGTTATAGTACTTTGTATAATATATTACATACTATAACTCGCATGTTGAGCACAAATATATGTGTCGGTGGATATCAAAATTGGATAAATCCATAATGGTAAAAACATTTTTTTTTTGTGGCAACTTACTCAAAGGGAAGGGAGGCCTTTGCCCTGCAGTGGGACGGCCATGGCTGAAATAATAATAATAACTCAATCGTAATGTTAGATGGTATAAGACGCTGTTATCAGAAGCGGATAAATTAATTGTTTTACTGTACTAAATCGAGTCCAAAGTTCGATTTTATATCAAACTCAGTAAGATCCACACCACGCATTTTTTCAAAACTAGCAAAGTCCATTCCGGCCAATCACAGCAGCGCATTTTTTCAACATGGCCGTTACTGCAACTGACATTCAATGACATGTCAGATCAAAATTAGCTAAATCCAGGTGGATTTAACTAGTTTTGAAGTAATTCATGGTATGTTTTCCTTCAAAACTAGTTAAATCCACATCAATATAGCAAACTTGGTTAAATCCAAAATTAATTTACGTTTTATGTAGATAATAAGTGTAGTACATTATAATGAAATTACACGAAATACTTTAACACTTATGCTGAACCTGCTTCTAGTTTCTATAATGTGCAAGTCGAATTTCAGGTATCTGTTACAGAATATTTCAGTTTGTGAAAAATGGTTAAGTATGGATTTAGCCACTTTTGATATTAACCGACACATATATTGATGGCGCGACTGCGGTTGTATTCAGATGATCGATCTTACATCGTCTATCTTCAACCTACCACAAAATGTCAAATTTCTTTAATACTTTTTGAACTTTATCACTAGGGATATCAGGATTAAAGAAATTTGACAGTTTTGGATAAGTTGCTCTGCAAGTAAGTGCACGATAACATGTATAAATAGCGTGCCGGTAAAGCAGAAAACAATTAAACATAATTGACCTACCGACTTATTCAAATATTTACAAAAATAATTATAAAAAACCTGATTATTTTTACATTTACAACAATAATTGCTTCCACTATCAACCATGAATTCAGTGAATAATAAATGGATGGTCATAATCTCTTATTATTATAATAAAAATTTGGGTTGTCGTTGTGCCTAATCCCCTTACATTTAAAAAAAATAATTTAATATACAGTAACAACAAATAAATAAAACATAGTTACATTTATTTGAACAAACATCTATATAAAGTTAGGTTATGACACTTACTTTCAGTTAACCGTCACAGGTGCGTAACTAAGATTGGTTGATTCGAACTATATTTATAAAAAAAACATTTTATTTGTACGTTGTCAATTTTAGTAGATGTTAGGCTCGTCGTCCTCAAACACATTGCCAAGCTTAAGGCAGTCATTTTCACTGAGAAGGCAAGAGTGATAAGACGGGGTTGCACTTAAGATCCCTATGGGTCAACGTGCCGCTGCGAGAGGGAGTCCTCTGCAGGCTCCACTAAGATAAGATAGTAGGTAGTCACTTCTATTCCCATTTAGGTCATATACTTTTCAGTTAGGTCAGCAAGTACATACTAATCGTATGTCTGAAGTTTGATGAGATTTCATGACTCGCTACATTATCAATTGTTTGCTGTTCACCGGAACACAGTAACAATTTGCATACGTTTAGTTCGCCGATTTATATAATGGTGACAGATGAAAAGCACTTCAGTATTGCATATGAAGTCACGTCTGATATTACCAACCGTGAATAGGCTATGTTGGTTGAAAGTTCCATTGTTTGCCGAGGAACAGCTAGTACAACACTTGGAAAAGATCCGTCAAACAAGCCATAGTCCGTGATCTGATTTGCATTAGTTCATTGCATTGAACAGTTCTTCAAAATCGTATGCGTTACATTAGGAAATACAATTTTAAATAGATTATATACAAGAGTGACTGTATAATAATTAATTATATATTTACCATGTCTGTGTCACATGCGGTCATCCAAATCAAAAGGGCCCTTACGACAGCGCCAACTAAATAATGCATTCATTTAAATAAAACCACTACTTAAAAAAGCCCGTTTAATTTTAACGACCACATATTTATAATGACTTAAAATTGCATTCGCAAACATAAATCAAAATATGCTTACACCTAAGCTAAATGAATAAATTACAATGCGTTGCAACCTTCTTACGACCATGAAGTTAGACACAAGTACCTAACAACATTTACGCCCGAAATCTATCTGCTGAGTGAGACGACATACTTTATACAGTTTGATCAGTAGAATAGAAAGTGTTTCATTCCAATGTGTAGTGTTCGCGTAAACTTTAGAAAACAATATAATTGACATAACTTGTTTGGAGATAACGTAAAAAAAATTACTTTAGTAGGCAAAACAACAGTTAGATAGGCATCAATTCCGACGTAACGCGTCAACCAATCAGCGTTGTTCGCATTCGCAGCTAACTTCACAGCCGCTACAAAGTTCGCACCAACATCCTATCATGCGGCGTGGTGTTTTAAGTCGAATATCTCCATTAGCAGAGGTTCTATGGGGTTGACGTCGAGGTAGACACCAGTAACTTCTTCAGCCACCTTTTTCAGTTCCATGACCTTCTGTATGAGTTTGAGGAAGGTGGACTTGGCTTCGCAGCCGGGGTATACGCTCTCCAAGTACCGGCGTAGGAGGTAGTAGTAGGAATTCTGTGGAGGAAACATAGTTGAGAGTTAGCTGTTAGCTTATTGTTAGCTGAGAGTTTAGAGGAGGAGTTTGAAGGACCTTGATGGCGCAGCGGCCAAGACGTTCAGTTTGTGGTCGATAAGCAAATAATGGCGGGTCACTATAGTCCGTTCAATATAGCTTAGCTTGATACCTGTGACAGATGTCATCAAAAGCGACGACGTGACTTTGTAAAAGCGTATGAATATATTTGACTACATTTAAATAATATTATTTTGTATAATCCATCACTTTAACATACTACAATTACTTTTTCTGATTATCTATTATACGTTAGATTAGGTTTTATCCCAATAAACTCTATCACACATTTATCACAATTTTTAAACATTTACAATAAAAAAACGTACCCCTTCACAAGGTCATTCTAATACAAAAAAATACTTGTGTTGGGATAGTAAATCAATTAAAGTTTAATTTGATATTCAATTACCAATCGTTGACTTTAATTTTGTATTTATAATTCTAGCTGTATTAATTGATTTGTTAGTCTTTACTTATTTTTCTTGAGTATAATGACGATTATATTGAAGTTAAAAAATTGAAAAGTTATTGAATTGGCAAATTAGATAGAGACAATACTTCAATAGGATCAATTTAAATCGATAAATTCGGTCGCATTACGATGTTCACTTTGTTTTATTTAACCCTTCAAGGATCATTAGACCGCCGGCGGTCGCAAAACAATAGGTTTTCAATTGTGTCTGGTTTCACGTTGCTTAAGGGATATATTGGAAATGAACTTCGCTCTAATGCATCTGTGACGGGTTGGGTGGGGGTGGGTGGGAGCCATCTTGTTTTGATACAAGTGCCTTAGTCGTGCAAGAACTGATTTGGGCTCAAGTCAAAGGTTTGTACTCGTACTAAATTTCTTCCATTTTCTTTACAACTGAACGCTCGGACGGCCGAGTATTCGAGTGGTCAGCGGCTCTGACTGCGCAACCAACGGTCTTGGGTTTGAATCCCGGTAGGGGTAAATGTTTGTGTGGTGAGCACGAGCATTTGTGGCCGAATCATGGATGTTTATTAGTATTTATTTATGTTTATTCGTTATTCATTCACCGTAGTCCCGAACTATGCTTGTTTGGTGCTGAATGATTGGTGTGACAGTTATGAAATTTATTATTATTATTTATAACTTCATAGAATTTTCTTTGTGTAGAGTTGAACAACAGTTGCAGGTAATGAATGATGTAATACATAGCTAATAAAAATTACGACAGTTACATATTATATTGTTCAGGTCAAGCGGCTCGACATAACACCCAGCCGCCTTTTACAGCAAATAAAGTGCTAATATTACTACATGATGCATGTGAACATGTAACCCCTGATGATTGGAAAAAAGTGGTTTATAAAATTAAAGAACTAAAAGGTAGTTTTTAGCGTGTAGTAAAATTTGACAAGGACTGTTCTAGTGACTCAAGTAATTACTGTGATGATTTAGGTTGTGCACCAATACAGTATTAAGAATTTGTTATTATTAAAACATTCAAAATCTATTCACGTATTAATTATGTATTTCAATTAATTATGTGATCTAAATAGCGTCCAAAATGATAAATTGAAGCAAAAAACGATTAACGACAGATAATGATATTCAATTGATAACCTCAATTACCATTTGATTAAATTACGTCTGTAATGTCTCAACTAGGGAATGCAATCTCGATCTCGCGAGATCTCGAATCTTGCGAGATCTCGACCTTTTTTTCGATATTCAATCTCGACGATCTGTAATCTCGATGTATGTGATATCGATCGAGATCTCGACAATGTTGATCGAGATTATCGAGATTTTTGGTCATGAGAGTGTGCGAATCATGCGTGTTCATTCGTTCGCGGCAGCGCGGCGACTGGTGTGTGTGCAGTGTTGCCAACAATAATTTAGAAATTCCGCTGACTTTATTACAAAATTCCGTTAGAAATCCGTTAAACCTCTAATTTTTCCCGTCAGTAAAATCCGTCAGAATATCTGTTGGTAAATAAAAAAACAAAATAAAAAAAAACTAAAGTATAATGAAAATTAAATACAGAAATATTTTTTTTAAATAATTTAAATCTATATTTTAAATCAAAGTCACTATTTGAGGTCTCAGTCATTCCGGATGCAGTTGAAGTTGACAGCTGGCTATAACTTTTGAGTGGTTCCAATTTAGATGTCTTTGAAAATGTAAAAATGAATCTTTCGGCAAAGCTTATTTATAATAATCGTTTGCTACTAAATTACGCTAAAAAAACCGTTAGCCGTCAAAATACGATTTATTCCGTTTCTTCATAACCAAATCCGCTAGATATGACGGGAAATCCGTTAAGTTGGCAACGCTGTGTGTGTGGTGGCCACAGGCCAGCGTCATCAGCCCAGCGATTCCAGCGCAGCGACGCGCGCGGGAGCCGTCCCCCGCACGCGTTCCCCGCTCTCGGCCGGTGACCAATAGCAAACAGTTTACAAACCGCATGTGACGTATTTGTTTATGTTTATTGGTGAGTAGTATTGAAGTTTTGGTAGTTGCTGCGAGTGATAAGTGATAATTAATTGAGCTTTCATCCTTGCAATTATTATTATTTAGAGCGAAATTAGAAGATTTTTAACGCTGTGACAATTAAAGAACAATAAATATGTCAAAGAACAATTCAAAATATGTGTTTGTGGAAGTTACAACAAGCAATTTGCCGGGTTGGAGATATTTTATGGAATCTGCGGATGGTTCGAGCGCTAAGTGCAAGCATTGTAACGTCATTCGTAAATGAAGCTATTTCCAAAACCACGATTATTAATGTTTCAATTTCATTGTTAATTTTCTTCAAATTATATTTTGTTCCCTTAAATTAAAGATTTACGTGATTTAATAATAAAATATCTTGTTTTATTTACAATACATCACAGCAATATCATATTAGTTTTATACTTCGTAGTTGTTCATGATTCCTATACAGAAAATATTTTGTATAAAAGTAACATATTTTTTTTACAAATTTCGATAATATCGAAATCTCGCGAGATCTCGACTCGTTTACGATCGAGATCTCGAATGGGCCAATCTCGACCCTATGATTTTGGCGCGAGATCTCGATTTGTCAATCTCGAGTCGAGATTGCATTCCCTAGTCTCAACCCTAGGCATGACCATTAGACACCTGTCACAGGAATCAAACTATATTGAACAGAATAGGACCAAATTAAAAACGTCCCGAGCTCCTGCGTGCTTATATGAGGGTACGTAAAGTTGTTCCCGGTTGTTGTCGTAAGATGTCGGTATTGTTGGTGGGTTATGGCCTATAATCCCCGCATGTGCAGTTTTCCATGTGAGAAGGCTTGTGCCTAGCAGTGCGACGATTGTAGACGGATGATGATGAGTTTTGAACTGTGGTGGCGGTATACAAAGAAATATGTTTAGCTAGATGTCAGCTGGATGACGGCAACACGTGGGGCGCAGGCGGCTTTGTTGTCAGCCGTTTGCAGTCCATGGGCTGCAACCAGGGCTTGGAACCGGTACCGAAAATTATTATTATATCGATAAGTACCGGTATTTTCCATTTCAGTGCCTGGATACCGATTCATCCACGAGTACCGGTATAGATAGATAAAACGCTTTATTGCACACACAAAAATACAGAAAAAACAAAATAAGCATATTAAAACTAATGTGGGCAAAGGCGGTCTTATCGCTTAAAGCGATCTCATCCAGACAACCTTTGCGGTATAGGATAACAGAAAAAGAACGACAAGCAATGCACCAGAAACAAGCAAATATGAAATTTAAAAAATTGAAAAATACTTAATATAAAAATAAATTTAATAAACTTACAATACTATATACCTACCTACTATAAAATATTATAAAAATAAATAAATAAATAAATAATATATAAGCAATTATACTAGTAATATAATAAAATACTTAAAATAGAATGATAGTTGTTGCAAACTAGGACCTAGTCAAGAGATGCGAATGCAGCTTGGTTTTGAAAGAAGCAGGTGACTTTGAGTGACGAACTTCAGATGGGAGTTTGTTCCAAAGGCTGACAGCTTTAACTGAGAAGGAGTCTCTGAAGTATTCAGAACGAGTCAAGCGTTGTTTTAGTAGGTACTCAAAGCATCTTAAAAATACCGGTAGCTATGTGCGACGTTTCCAGTTTGTTTGTCTATCTATCTGCGACGTTGCCAGTCGATTGTCACGTGATATGCAGTGAACTCTGTGCACTGAGGCCGTGCGAAATGCAGTGAAGTTAGCCAATCCAAGCGCCACTTATTTATCTACTCGGTATCTCTCGCTCGCACTAATGGATTTGGTTAATTAGTACCGGTATAAGTACCTGTATTATATCTGTATAATACCGGTGCTGCTACAATCCTACTTACCGGTAGTCATCGGCTAACCTGTATTATGAACATCGGTATCAAATCGATACCGGTACCTTATTTAAGTCAAAATTATCGGTAATTTAAAATACCGGTATTTCAAACTCTGGCTGCAACTCAGTGCGCAAAAACTTGCTCCGCGACGCGTCTCTAGTTAAATACCTAAATGGGTGTAACTAACCTGTTCCAGCTTAATAACATCTCGGTGCACCACCTTCGGGCGGTCGGGCGTGAACAGCAGGATGGCCGACATGATCAGGATGACGTTCTCATCCGTGCGCCACCGCTGGTCGAAGGAGCGGATGAACGCCTCGTGCGTGCGGTAGATGTCGCCCTTGGCTAGCTTCAGCACGTCGCTGCGGATGCAGCCGAACTGCTCCTGGCAGTTGGGCAACTGGGGGAACAGACACAAAATAGATAGAACGCTTTGTTGCACACACAAATATACACACAACACATATATACAGCTGTGGTCATAGAATTAAGAACAGCTCGTACCGAAAACAATGTATGAAATCTATTTATACATAATAATTTTTTCTTATTTATTAATGGCATGCCATATAACGCCATTTAAACTACTCACGTCACTAACATACTCGTCTCCATATGCAATTTTAAATTATTTTTATGTAAGTAGTAAAAAGTTCGGTAACTCATGTTGTAATACGTTTAATCACTGGACAAAGAAATAAGATTACAAACTCAAACTAATTATTATTAATTTAAATAACAATTATAGGACAAGTAAGAGTTATGTCAGAGTTATGTGAATGAAAGTTTAAAAGTAACTGGGTATTTTAAGTTTGTGGTTGGACATTGTTTTTGAAGTTTTTCGGCAACACACAATCATAGCTAAACATGTTTTATACCATTTTTGTTTAAATGAATCATCCACAACACATATTCATTAATAAAGAAGTCAATAATCAAGACTACACATGAGTTTCATATAATTACGGCTATTATCACCGAAGGGTAGTCAGAGGCTAGGTAATGAGGAGCAGAAGCAGTCCTCTACCATACCACTTTTCACCAAATGTGCGACTGCACATGTACTCAGCGTGACAGGTGGTGAGCCCACAGTCGATCTATGCTGTTGGATGTATACAGTGTTTAGTCCGTCAGCCGCCTTTTACGGCACCCAAGGGACGAGGGGGGGGGGGGGGGGGGGGGGTAGTATTCTTTCACCGCTACGCGACACGGTTGACATTCAGAAAATAAACAAATACACAGAAAATATAAAATAAGCATTTGAACCTGTCAGTCTTGGCAACAAAATGTCTAAAACTTTTGACAGCAGGTGCGATTTGGCGGGAATTCAAATTTGCGGAAACGGAAAAATAATCGAACGCAGTTCATATTAAATTTTGCGTTCACAATGCATAAAATGTACCACAGAACCGAAATAATCGACCTTGTTCATACTAAAGTAGTCTCTAAGCGTATCAAAACACGGTACGGTTCATTGTAATTTTTAATACTTCTCTCTCTGTATTTGCATACCAATTTTTGGTTAAGTATGAGATGCTAAATGGATGTAAGAACTTGTTCCTGCCATATTTAATGCAATAAAGAGTTATTCTATTCTATTCTACAAAGTCAAGTGGAGAGCGCGGCCAGCGCGGCCATATATGGCCGCTTGGGGTCTGACGGAGTAGCGAGTTTTTAGGTGCGGTCAAATATAACCGCTTGGGGCTTGAGGGGTTAAGACTAATGTATGCAAAAGCACCGAATTATTATTTTTTTACATCCTGTGGTCTAGTGGCTAAGTCACTGGTGTTAGACTCAGAGGGCCCGGGTTGAATTCCCAGCAAGGATACTCTTTCTGTAATAGGTTTGGTTGGTGGTAGGGCTGGTAAAGTCCGCCTGGCTAGCTACCAACTAAAGTCTGGCGCCATAACAACATGGCATTGTTGTGCTCCGACAGTTTGAGATAAGATAGCCAGCTCCTCAGTGGTTGAGGATTCCGGGTTCGTGCACTTCCATCTTCGGCTTTATCGTCACTTCACTTACCATCAGATGAGATGAAGGCCAAGCGCTTTCCCGTAAGGGTAACAAAAAAAAGAAAATTCGTACAAAACGTAATTAAAGTAATTTATTATTATTTGTGTGACGTTGCGGCGCGCACACTGCACGATCTGGTCTTTACTTGGATGGTCGTGTGTCAACCTCGCCATGATATTGCCAAATTGAAGATTTAGAATCATTAATTTAACTATACATTTTACCTTGTGTGTTGAATAAATATTTATAACGTTAGGAATCGAAATGAAATGAAATGTTTTTATTTGCATTTGAATAATCATTCGAATTCGCGACATTTGATAGATTGGTTTAGACTATTAGATTAGATTACAGCAGTTTTTAAACATATTAATCCCATTGACTGCTCAGTGATTTGCACGGTATAAACATGTTTTATAAAAATTACAATGACATAGATAAGATTATAACATAATATAAATTGCTGAGATTATTTAACATTGCATTTTCCAATATTCTTTAAACCGAACTTCGTTCATTTCATATTATGTAGAATTGTAGACGAATGATATTTATATGTTTTTAAGTATTTAGACTTAAGTTTTATACTAATAAATAGATACATTTATTCTCATTTCACGGAAATAATATAGAAATTGTGGCAGAGTGGCTAAGCGATAGCCCAATAACTGGAAGTCCAGAGTTCAATTCCTAGGTAGTGTGTCGTGGCGATTGATCCAATGAATCAGCCAGGGCCTCAATCGTAGCGATCACTTGATTTCAATGATGCAGGCTTTTGCCCAGTATTACAGTTAGAGCTATACTTTATTTATGTTTAATAAATAAATGTATAAACTTTCCTACACTCACACCAATTATCTAGCTCAAGAGAAGCTTCGTTATGAAACTCATTAAATGGTTAACTAGACAACAGATAAACATACTTAAAATACTTCAATACATACTTATTATACACAGAAAACACCTAAAACCGAGACAATTGAGAAAAACAATAATTTCTAAATTAACCACTCGACCAAGAAGGTCGTCAAAGGGTTAGTCAGGGACTAGGCAATGCGGGTTGCAAAAGCAGTCCACAGCCACAGTACGCGTTTTATCAAATAACAACTGCACATGTGTTCAGCGTGACAGGTCAATCCATTGTTGCCTATTACGACACCTATTATAAGGGAAGATATGGGTAGGTAGTACTCACTTTGTAAAATTGCTCAGGGGTTGCAAATGTAAAGCTGTATCGTAGTCTTTGCCTACCCCGCCGGAAAGGCCGGGATGTATGTATGTATGCATGTATGTATGACTAGCGGCCGCTCGCGGTTTCACCCGCGTGGTTCCCGTTCCCGTGGAAATATCGGGATAAAAAGTATCCTATGTGTTAATCCAGGTTATAAACTATCTGTATGCCGAATTTCATCCAAATCCATTCAGTAGTTTTTATGTGAAAGAGTAACAAACATCCATCCATACTTACAAACTTTCGCGTTTATAATATTAGTAGGATAACGTATATACTTTTAAGAGACGATAAATAACATCTACCAAATCTATGAATGAAGATAACTGATATCTGGTAATAAAACCTGTCTTCCAATAGTAGGTATGCGAAAATTTCGCAAAAACATTGAATAAGTAGTAATCGATTAACGCATTCATTAAATCATTCATGCGAGCACAGATAAGATAAAAGCGACAGTGGCGTGACGTCATTACGTGAGGAATTGGCGTGTTCATAGTGAATGAGTAAACGTACATAAATACACGGCTATTATCCTGGAAGAACCCTTCCAGGTGATGAGGACCACAAAAGCAGTGACTGCCACAATTCACAACTGCACATGTGCTCAGCGTGACAGGTGTTGAACCCATCGCCGCTCTATGTTGTTGGGTGTTGTGCTTTCTTTATTCCGTTAGTCGTCTTTTACGACACCAAAGGGAAGAGAGGGGTTGGTGTATTATTTAAGTGAGCCGCTACCCGCTACCGCTACCGCTTTCGCGTGTCCCCCGCCTAAAAGGTTTATTAAATTCATATTTATGTTTCCGAGCTTCAGAGCCACCACACAGAACACTAACCCCCCCCCCCCCCCATCTCTTCCCTCGGGTGTCATACGAGGCGACTAACGGACCAAATAAAGCACATACACCCAACAGCATAGAGCGGCGATGGGCTCACACTGAGCACATGTGCAGTTGTCCTGTGTGTACAGTCGAGGCACCAGATCCACCTAACCCTAAACTGTCAAATTTCTCCAATGGATATTGATCCTTAGAACCGAACAATAAAGTTCAATATTGATTGCAAAAATTTGACAGTTTTGCGTAGGTTGGTCTGACGCCGTGTGTACGCAAAAGTTGCGAACGAATTACGATTCGAAAAAACGTTTGGGAAAAATTGGACGTGCAGGATTCGAACTTTAGACATACCGCGTCACGTGCACTTCCAAGTAATATGTGCTACAAGACAGGGCCACGACAGCATAGCCGGCAGCGCGCTAACCCCGTACATCACAGGGCGCACAGTCAAATCCTTCTCGTGGTGAAAACACTCCAAATGTACAATACAATACATTTTCATAAAAAATAAAGCTCCTGACGTATTGAGAACCTCCTCCTTTTTTGGAAGTCGGTTAAAAAGGATCCTGTAACCTTTAACAATTTTTAACTTACGAGTGTTCTTCCTTCCCCTAATAGATTTAAACTTTTTTTGTACGACATAGTAATATTTTCTGTACGTGACGCCTGCAGACCAACCTATACAAAACTGTCAAAGGAGAATGACTAAACCAGCCTATTCGATATCACATTTTTTTTGTTTCAACATAACTATTACTATTTACAAGACACTACTGCACACGAATGTTCAAAAACTCGGCATTGCGATTCTTAAACCGTAGATATTTATTGTTTCGGCATTCTAAACCTAAACATGGATTAATTATAAAAGTCGGCATCAAGTGAAAGTCGGCATAAAGGAACCAAACTCAAAGACACTTCAAAATTGGGCATAAGGGTAATCGTTGTATGATATTTCAGTAAAGTCGACAAACAGGGAAAGTCGGCACAAGGGTCCTAACTCATCTATTGCGTCTTAATCATTCACATATCAAAAGTGTTCTCTTAAGTTATAATGATAACTGTTAAAAAAGGTTTTCTATAGAACGCCGCGTTAAGAGTCAAGTGATAAATAAATGCTGAAGTGAACTGATAGTCATACGATAACAGTTGGCATAACCTCAAAATACCTAAAAAGTTTTAAGCTAAAAATGAAGATAGCTTCAAACTCCCGCATGATATTGTAATGTAATTTTGTCTTCATAATTCAGAGCATTGCAGTTATTGATTACTATTTATTTCATTAAAGCGCTGTGTTACGCTAGCTAGCTATAAACTAGCCTAACTCCCATAGTAAAATGGGCATTCTCCTTTAAACAAACGATATCCATCTTTATATGCCAGTGGTAATATTTAAAACCGCGTCAGCAACCGTGTCGCGTGGCGGTGCAAGAATACCACCACCCCTCTCGTCCCGGGGGTGTCGTAAACGGCGACTAACGGACTGAACACTGCACATACATCCAACAGCATAGAGCGGCGATGGGCTCACCATCTGTCACATTGAGCACATGTGCAGTCGCTATTTGGTGAAAATTGGACTATGGCAGAGGACTTTTACGGTCCTCATTGCCTAGTCTCCGACTAACTGTTCGGGGATAATAGTCGTGATTATGTATGTAATATTTAAAATGTATAAAGAAATTCGACATTTTGTGGCCTACCTAATTGTTAGGAACAAACTGGCCACTTACGGCTGGCAACCCTTTTGTAGTTTTTAATTTGTAATCGACAGACGGCTGCCAATGTGACGTGGGACACACTCACGTTGGAACTTTTTGGTGAGGTTAGGACTAAATACCGCGCGGTCGTGTAAAAGTTTGTTGTAATTTGATATGTAGGGCACATAAGCAGTAAATTCGGCGGACCGTAGTCATTAATAAAATGTGAAACAGCGTAGAACATAAAACCAAACTAGTTAGTTGATTGGAGTTTCGATGGCGGTCGTCAAACACGAGGCATTTGGCCTCTTTGGTTATGAGACGCATGCGGCGCATCTCGCGTTGAAGTGCGAACCTATAATAAGTCTTGGACTAAGTATTATTGTGCATCGGTGGTGTGTATTTGTCTGGGGTTTGTCAGCGCTGACGGGGTAGACGACGGGTATTAGGGCCCTTCCACCCACCACAGCAGCAGCCAGAGACAGTCGCCGGGGAGGCGAGTTACCATCACCACCGCAGCCAGCAGCGGCCGGGCGGCGAGGCACCGGGACCTCCGCGAACAGCGCGGCGGACGAGAGGAAAACTAGTATGTAAGTCATTTTTGTTTAATAGTAATAAGATAGCTTTAATCCGAGAGGGTGCGGTCTACAGGTTCACCGGAACAGGACCTCTGAACCGTACCTACTCTGGTAGCAGAGACTCGCTATTAGGGAAGTCAGTCGATGACCTCTCTGGACCAAACATCTTGAGGTACCCAGAACACTGATTGAGCTCCCTAAAGCATACACTAATGAAGTGATAATAGAATACTTTTATTACAACAGGCTCTTGACGCATAATGCCCTATTTTGTGGACGCAAAACGTCCTAATCGCAAAACGCCTTAGACGCGAATTGTCCTAGACGGTCCTAGATGCATAATGCCTTAGACGCGAAACGCCCTCGTCGCAAAATGTCCTAGACGCAAAATGTCTTAGACGGTCCTAGACGCAAAATGCCTTAGACGTGAAATGCCCTAGACGCAAAATGTCCTTTCCGGTGCATATAAAAAAAAAATTGTAACAGTTATGTAAGTATATATATTACATTATACACTAAACATAAAAAGTGATGGTGTCTGTACAATATATATTGTTTTTTAAAAGATATTATCAACAGTTACTTAGTTGTATCCATTTCGGACGTACAATGTTATTGAATTTGTGTACATAAAATCATTATTCATTAATAACATCCACTTATCGATAAGCTGCCGCACCGGGCGTGAATGAAAAGATTGATGGATTTAAACAAAAGAAGTGTGAAGGACCGCCGCAGATGGCGATCTAGTCTCTGCTCACCCCTATGGGAACAGGCGTTAGTTTATGTACGCATCGATAAGCCAAACAAACCCGTGGATTTAAAATCTTGATCGTTTCTTCCATACACTTATTGTGGTTGTTCTTGTGTGCTATGCGAAATGGTAGCGTAATAACATTTTAGTATACGGACTCCGTATACTAAAAAAGTTAAGTACAGCTTGTTTAAGTTCCCGCGGCAAACCTTAATCATTGAAATAAAGTCATCTTTGGCTACTTGACAGTTCTCGGAAAAATATTTTAAAAATTACAAACGCTTATTTTATCCATCCATCTATGTCGGTCCCTCATGTCTGAGGATCGTGGTCAGCATCAGGGTTGCATCTGGAGCGGATGATCTGCCTCCACCGACTCTTGTCCAGCGCGTCTCTTACGACCGTGCAAAATTTGGAGGAGGACGACGCCTTTACTTGATCGGTCCATCTTGTTGGTGAGCGACCACGCGATCTTTTGCCTTCGGTGCTCCCAACCACAATCAGTTTTTCCAGACTTTCGTCGCCTCTGCGTACTGTGTGTCCGAAGTATGACAGAATACGTTGTTGGCATATGGTGGATAAGCGAGTCCTTATTTGGAGCTGGGTTAGGATCGATGCATTGGTGCGTTTTGCTGTCCAAGGTATTCTAAGCATGCGCCTCCAGCACCACATCTCGAATGCATCAAGATGTGGTGCGGCTTATTTTATACGTCTTACAATTTTTTTTTTCGAAAAAGCTTTATATATTAAAAAATAACCTATTTTTCTTCATTAATTACAAATTTCGAACGGTTGGTCACGTGACATATTGCCCTGTTATGTCACACTTCAATAAACAAAAAAAACCGCCGCCCGTGTTTCGGGTGTTGTAATCCACAGATAAAAATCGTTAATTTATTTTGTAAAAATAAAATTTTACTTAAAAAAATTATCTTACTAAAAATACTATTGGGTAATTTATTGTTAAATTATAAAGTACTTACCATATCCGACATATTTCATATTTTATTGTTACAACTGTCAAATAGCCAATAGATGGGTGTTGTTTAATCAGCGCGCGCCACATGCGGGTTGGTGATCACAAAGCCGGGCGCAGCGGCGGAACATCCGGAAACACCGCACGAAATGAGAATGGAACCCGGCACCTCGGGCATCGAGCCGAGCGACCACTCGGCAACCGAGACGATAGTAAAGTAAACATATACAATACTGCTGGGCAATAACCCCATTTTGAAAATAAGTCATCGCTATATTAAAATAAAATATAGCCCACATTTCTCAGAGAGAGTGAAGTTTTCTTTATGAGTAAAAATATATATGAATCGATTAAAGTAGTTCTCGATATTAGAATGTAAATATATTTAGATTACCTTCCATTGATTTCTCTGGCCGTCGTAAGACATCGTTCCTCTTAACACCATCATTTCTATACAGCCCCCTTTCAGAATTGCCACCTGCGAAAAAATAACCAGCTGCTTTATTTATCTGCCTCCGTAGTCTAGTGGCTAAGGGTCCCGGGTTCCATTCCTGTGGGAGGCCCGTGCTCAGCTGTGGGACGTTTCTAGGCTAAAGATGATAGACCGCCCATCCGGGTAATCAGCACTGAGAAGTCACTTAATTTACACGATCAAAAGCTGAGCATGCGCTATTACATAAATAAATATTAAAATCACACCACAAATAGAGAAAGGCTTATTAACATAGTTCATAAGCTTAAAATGTTAATCATAATACGGATATAAATCTGAGATATTTAAACTTATTTCATTAATTGTTTTCTGATGTTTACGTAAACACTACACATTGTAATGAACCACTTTATACGGATGAACTCGCGTTTATTTAGTACATATTTTTAGTCTTAGTCTCCCTGTGACACCCTGAGGTGTTACAAGGAGACTGATCTCCTTGTGACCACGGACCCTGCAAAGGGCTCGAAACGGCAGGAATTAAAAACGTATATACACGCGAGTTCATTCGTAAAAAGTGTTTCATTTTAATTATTTTATTTATTATTATTATTATTATTTTTTATAAAGAGGGAGGCAAACGAGCAGGCGGGTCACCTGATGGAAAGTAATCACCGCCGCCCATGGACACCCGCAAAACCAGAGGAATCGCAGATGCGTTGCCGGCCTTTAAGGAAGGAATAGGAATTAGGAAGGGGAGGGGGGGGGGGTGAAGGGGCCTCCGGAACCCTCACTGGTCGGACGAAACACAACAGCACCAAGTGCCGTTATTTCACGCCGAATATTCGTGAGAGGGTGGTATTACTCCGGGCGAGCCGGCCCCAATGCGTGCTGCAACGCAGCGTGGCTCTACCACTCAGTCAGTGTTACTCATTTAGCACCACCCAGGGATCACGTGTAGGGTCTCAAGGGTAAACCTACGGACGCGAGCAACTTTAACCCCCAAAATGTAGAACTACTGCAATCACCTGATCTTCTTCGCACATGTTCTTGAAGGCGTTGATCTTCTTGGCCATCTTGATGAAGCGCCTTATCGCGACTGCCGTAAGGTTCACGATCGTGATGAGTCGCGGGTCGTGTTTGCCGTCACCGCCCTACAACACGAAATAAAACATTGGTCAAAAATAAACTTAGGCTATGGATACATACATGTACACATGTCATATAATCACGACTATTATCCCCGAAGGGTTAGTCAGAGACTAGGCAATGAGGACATCCCCTCTCCTTATTCACTAAGTTTTATTTGTACTGGCACCTCGAGATCAACCGTTAGGTTATGCAAGAAGTGCCAGACGTTCCTGCGCCAGTAGAACACTCGCGCGGGAGACCATCTGCGTTAGGTCTTGACGCCAAATCAGTGCCCGCCGCAGCGCGCTCTTCATTCGGTACTCATAAGACTAGTGTCTCGGGAGAGTCTCCCCGTGAACACGTGTAGTTCACTGCCTATTGTCCAGATAGATAACCGGAGCTGTCGAGCTCGCTCACTTCTCGTTGCACGAAGGGCACAACTCGCAGTTACCACTGCTCGGGTCGTCGACTCTAAAGTCGACTCCCAAGTGTCCACCTTGGTCGCGGAGTAGTAAGCACACTCACTTCTCGGAACCCATGGCATTAGGGCATGCTCCCGGGAATTCCTGGTACCGATTTTTCTCGCTATTTCCCGGAAAATTGACTTTTTACGCAGTACCGGTACTGAGAATTCGTTTCCCGGGAAATTCGGTACTTTCGGTACTTTTGTTATACGAGGGCCACACCGAAATGATCGGGAATAGAAAAAACTACAAAGATAACACAATAATATTTACTTTCATTGTTTTTCGAAGTATTCTCCGTGACAATCAATGCACTTTTGCATTCGTTCAAACCAATTATTGTAACAGTAATTCCAGTCTGAAGTAGACATAGTCGAAACGGCCGATTTATAAGCTTGGACTGCCTCTTCTGGACCTGGAAACCGTTGACCACGTAGCAAATCTTTAGTTCTTGGGAATGTAAAGTAATCGTTGGGGCTCAGGTCAGGGCTGTATGGAGGATGGTCCATCAACTCCACGTTTTCCTGATTTAAAAACGCGATCGTTTGCCGAGCGGTGTGGGAACTCGCATTATCGTGGTGAAGGATTATGCGACGGTTCGGATTACTTTTACGAAGTTCTCTTATGACTTCCGGCAAACAAACTGTTGTGTACCATTTAGCAGTAACCGTTTTCCGTTCCTGTAAAGGAATTGTAGCCACATGTCCGGTTTTCGATACAAACGAAGCGACCATTTTTTTCGACACGCTACGAGAGCGCACAACTTTTGTTGGTTTGACCTCACCTTCGTAGACCCAAACAGCCGATTGGTGTTTTCTTTCGGGCTCATATGAATAAATCCACGATTCATCACCCGAGACGATATTGTAAACAGCATTTGAGCTCCCTCTATCGAACCGTTGCAGAGAAGACTGACACCAATTAACACGAGCCGACTTTTGTTCTTCGGTCAAGCGATGGGGCACCCAGCGGGAAACTAACTTCCTGACACCCAGTTCATCATGCAATATTATTTGAATGGCTGTCATACCAATGCTGAGGGAAGCCCGTATCTGCTCGTATGTCACATGTCTATCTTCTTGTATTAATTGGCGTACAGCATCGATGTTTTCTTGTGTTACCGCTGTTTTTGGCCGACCAGTAGAAGGAACTGTGGTAAGAGATAAACGTCCTCGACGGAACTCAGAATACCAGCGATATATAGTCGTTTTACTAGGTGCTTCAAGTTCATAAATAGAAACAAGCTCGGCAAGACATTGTTCTTGAGATAAACCTCGGCGAAAGTTGTGAAAAATTATCGCACGGAAATGTTCCCGCGTAAGCTCCATTTTCTCACTGACTTCTTAATTTGAAATAGCTACCACTCTTCTTTTATTGAAAATTTTTATTTTTCAAAAATGGAATTAAGTTCGTAAGAATATCTACTAAATTTCAAATACCAAAAAGATTTTAAGTCTAATTTATTCAAAAGTATTCCATTCCCGATCTTTTCGGTGTGGCCCTCGTAACTTAAAATTACAGCAATATTAGGCTCCGCGTTTGCAGTAGTCGTTACCGGTAACCTCGGCCTATGCTCATATTTGCAAACCAGGCAAATTTCGTAGCGTTACCAAATTTTTATCTCCTGAGTTCTCAACCGTGACGTCACGTCACCGGTACAATACTGGGGAAAAAATTGTAACGAATGTACTTGTACCCTACAACGTACGATTTCATCGTCATCGCACTCCAATGATTTAATAATTCAATTGAAATATTTTTTTTCTATTTGCAAATTTAGCTTTACCTTCCAAATGACCTCGAAACTGAACGTCACTCAAAATATCGACGCCAAGGATTCCAATAGTCGGATTGGTATCACGGAGACCTGCCTCAAAGTTCAGAGTAACGACGAAGGGATGTTTTTTCATGGTTAATGCGCAAACTTGTGGAGGGGTTAAAGTGGACTAGGTTATGTCGGCCCCAATTCGAGACATGTTCTCGGTGTGAGTCACAAGTTTATTCCGGCTCTCGATGGTGCTTTCCAGAGAAATATCAGCTCATCTGGTGTAGAGCGTTACTCACATTATGCTGTCCTCCGCGTAGCAATGAATGCTGTTGTTATGTAACATGTCATTGATATGCAGAAGAAACAGAGTAGGGGCTAACACACATCCTTGCGGGACTCTAGCATTCACGGGCTTCATGTCAGACAACGAACCGTCGACTAATACTCGATGCTACGCCCAGAAAGAAAGCTGGCTTCTTAGGAAGCCCGTAGGATGGAAGTTTAGAGAGAAGAGACCTGTGCTATACCCTGTCAAAGGCTTTCGCTACGCCCAAGCTAACTGCCAGTGCCTACCCTTTACTCTCGACTGCTTCCGCTCATCGGTAAGTAAGGTACATTAAAAGATCACCAGCCGAACGACCGCGACGAAAACCATACTGGCGATCGCTTAGTAGCTAGTTTTCTTTTAGGTACCTTAAGAGCTGGCGGTTTTATAATGGACTCCATTACTTTGGAGAGCAAAGAGGTGGCTATTGGCCTGTAGTTGGACCGATCTGAGCGATCGCCTTTTTTGAGAATCGCGTGGACAAGGGCTGTCTTAGAAGAGCTCGGACAACGCCAGTAGTGTAAGAGAGCCGGAAAAGGCGTTAAAACTGGAGCCAACTCAGGAGCACATGTCCGAAGTACAATGGGAGGAACTGCATCAGGCTCACTCGACTTATGGATATCAAGGAAAAAAAAGAGCCTTACGAGCTGACCTTTGTAGGAACCGGACGTTTTGCATTGAACAAGCGCAATGCGTATCATATAGTTGGTGGAGAGTTTTCCCCATCATCCAAGGTCGAGTTTGATGTGAAAATAGTTCGCAAGAAATCGGGTTTCTCCTTTGCAGTATGGACCAGGCAGTCATCGGTCTTGTGCAATGGTGGTAGGGACGGCTGACAAAAATTCCCTAAGATAGCTTTGGCAAAAGACCAAAGAACGCACGCGTTCCCGGAGGAAGACACACTACCCAACTAACAATATACCCTTATAAAATTAATGTATAAGGTCCATACTCTTTTAATTGTTTTAAAATAGCAATCAATATGTCAATGAACCTTATAATGGTACATTATAAGAATATTTAGCTAATACTACCATTATTCTTGTAATTTAGTTGGGTAACAAATCCTAATAATATAGCCACAATAAGGGTTCAAAATGTGGTATTCTTATAGGGGCTAGTTATATGGCTTTTAAGCCTTATAATATTCAAAAGCTATGTAAAGGTTTCTAATAGGGCCAATCATTCTTATAAAAGCAATGCACAGAGTAACTATATTGCTTTTTAATGTATAGGAGCTTTTTATAAGATGTCTATATGACAAAAGAGTAAAAGCATTTTACATAGTCTTTATAAGAATGAAAGCAAACCTTATTCGATTACATATTATTTAGGTATAAGAGCGTTATTCTCTAGATGACTATATTCAAGTGTTCTACATAACTTTACAAAAATATGATTCATCATGGTTGTTCCCGACGGGTGTAGTCGCCGAACAGTTTAGCCGTTGTGCTTCGATGTGGACTGTATGTTCTTCAATAAAACTCTTAATAATTATATCTAACTATATAATATCATAAAGTCGAGACTTCTGTCCGTAACAATGGTTGAAATTATGCTATAGCCTCTCGCCAATTTCACTTATGAATGATAACTTCGCCTTGGCAAAGTTCTTTTCTGAACGCACTGGTGTTTGGATCCTTTGATGACACCGCGTTAGCCCAAGCTTGGTAATGTTGTCGCTTTTGGCGAGACGCCATTTTGCAGCAAAGACCGAACCATGGTTGGGAACTGCCGCCAATGGAAACCACAGAGTTTGGATTGAAAAGTTCCATTCCCTGGAGTATCACATCAACGACAAAGTCAGCGGCGACATCAAGATCATCCAGCGAGAAGCAAACTCGCCACCATGGGTAGGACGCAAAGAAACTTCGCATCCCATCCCAGTCCACTGACCTATAATGCCAGACTCGACGTTTTTGAAGTTTCTGTGAGAAGGAACAGACAGTCTGTCCCAATTGAACAGTTCCCATGAACGGCTCTACCCGCGTGGTCAGTTGTGCGTAAACCAAGGCATTCGACGTGGTGGGCATTGAAGTCTCCCAATTTCGGCCGAGGGGATCCGTTGGAGAAGGGTCTATCGCCGTTTGAACGGTCTCGGTTTGGACGAATTTATATTATTTACTCACCTTAAAACACTCATGATAAAAATCCGTTGTATGTTTAGACCCTTTTGAATTTAACACATTCAACTCAGATGATCTCTAACCAATTCCATTCGACAAAGTAATTCCACGGCTAGTACACCAATTGGCAAAACAATTTTGTTATTATAAATTATAAAATTTTACACAATAGTAAATTTTTATTTTGCTTTATGATCCATAAATCATACGTTAGTTACATCTGGGTTTAAAAAACTCAGTACCGAAAAGTACCGAAATTTTCCGGTTTTCCCGGTACCAAAGTTATCGCAGTACCGGGAATCCCGTTTTCTCCACAGTACCGGGACTGCAACCCCTATACGGCATCTAGGGGGCCGCCTGTACTAGTTCTCCAGACTAGTACCGGAGATGTCAACACCGATGTCCAATGAGAACCACCGGAGAAAGCTGCCAACTATAAGGGAAACTCACGTTCCCCGCAGGACTTTTCGCTTCTGGCCCCTCAGAGAAAGTTTTTTTTTAAGTTTTTTTTTTAGAGACCGCTACTAGGCACCGCTCGATATGCGCGATTTTGGAAGTCCTGGCACACAATACCAGGACAAACGAACATATCCAACCTATACAGCTAACCACAAGCCGCTACGAAGCCAATCCACGTCCGGATCCCGCCGGAAGCGCCGGTCAAGGCACAACCAGCGGGGGGCATGAACCGGAACCCCGTAGTACCCCTGAGAAACACAGCCGGACCCGTAGTTTTAGCTGCGATTCCCTATCAATAGGGGTCAGTAGATAGGGACAAGGCAATGAGGACATCCCCTCTCCTAATTTCACTAAGTTTATTTGTACTGGCACCTCGAGAGCAACCGTTAGGTTATGCAAGAAGTGCCAGACGTCCCTGCGCCAGTAGAACACTCGCGCAGGAGACCACCAACGTTAGGTCTTGACGCCAAATCAGTGCCCGCCGCAGCGCGCTCTTCATTCGGTACTCATAAGACTAGTGTCTCGGGAGAGTCTCCCCGTGAACACGTGTAGTTCACTGCCTATTGTCCAGATAGGTAACCGGAGCTGTCGAGCTCGCTCACTTCTCGTTGCACGAAGGGCACAACTCGCAGTTGCCACTGCTCGGGTCGTCGACTCTAAAGTCGACTCCCAAGTGTCCACCTTGGTCGCGGAGTAGTACGCACACTCACTTCTCGGAACCCATATACCATAGTCCAATTTTCACCAAATAGCGACTGCACATGTGCTCAGTGTGACAGGTGGTGAGCCCATCGCCGCTCTATGCTGTTGGATGTATGTGCAGTGTTCAGTCCGTTAGCCGCCGTTTACGCCACCCCCGGGACGAGAGGGGGGGCGGTATTCTTGCACCGCCACGCGACACGGTTATTGTACCGTTGCATCGCTAGTACAAGGTTTTGTTAATGCCCAATCTATAAATATTAATAAGTATTATATGTATTTACACACGCCAGCAGGTTAACCTACCACACAATGTTAAATTTCTCAACTCATTTTGAACTTTATCATTCGGATATAAATAAAAATATCGGTTAGAGATACTTTACAGTTTTGAATAGGCCTAATCTGCTGCCGACCAACTTACATAATTAAAAACACACGATCAGCTCGCCGGCTGGTATCGGCCTGTTAGTTAGTAGTGCAACGCATGGCGGCGGCGGCGGCTAGTACTAACTGACAGGCTGACACCTGCCGGCGAACTGATCGTGTGTGGGGCAGTGGCAACTGCGAGTTGTGCCCTTCGTGCAACGAGAAGTAAGCGAGCTTGACAGCTCCGGACAATAGGCAGTGAACTACACGTGTTCACGGGGAGACTCTCCCGAGACACTAGTCTTATGAGTACCGAATGAAGAGCGCGCTTCGGCGGGCACTGATTTGGCATCAAGACCTAACGCATATGGTCTCCTGCGCGAGTGTTCTACTGGCGCAGGAACGTCTGGCACTTCTTGCATAACCTAACGGTTGGTCTCGAGGTGCCAGTACAAATAAAAATTAGGACAATTAGTGAATTAAGGAGAGGGGATGATC
This sequence comes from Scoparia ambigualis, assembly GCA_963921215.1. NCBI lineage: Eukaryota > Metazoa > Arthropoda > Insecta > Lepidoptera > Crambidae > Scoparia > Scoparia ambigualis. Next base: position 25,455,882 of record OY992524.1, read on the forward strand.
GTGTGTCCCTTTAGTATGTACGATCGAGGAAGTTCCGGCCGACAAGTTTCCGGCGATATTAGCTAGCACACGATCCACGCGCACGCTACTGTGTCCGCGCGCAAGGAATGGGGCGCATAACAATTTGGCGGAAACGGAAACCGGGAAACTTCCTCGACTGTACATATGTCATTTTTACAGTCAAAAGCGGTTTTGACAGGTTATAAATTTTGAATGTAACAATATTATATCGTCGGCTTATTGCAAGAACTATAAACTACAAAAAAACATTAAGAACAGTTAAAATTACAAATAAAATCATCTCTTCATGTATTTAATGTAATGCAAAAGCCCATTTTAATCTAGCTTTTTAACTTTAGTTTTTGTGTATCTCGTATTTAGGATAATTATGGCATGTAAGATTATTTTGGTTTTCTACCAAAAGGAGAATGACCAAACCAGCCTATTCGATATCTATTGCGTCTTAATCATTCACATATCAAAAGTGTTCTCTTAAGTTATAATGATTACTGTTAAAAAAGGTTTTCCATAGAACGCCGCGTTAAGAGTCAAGTGATAAATAAATACGATACGAATACGATAACAGTTGTCATAACCTCAAAATACCTAAAAAGTCTTAAGCTAAAAATGAAGATAGCTTCAAACTCCCGCATGATATTGTAATGTAATTTTTTCTTCATAATTCAGAGCATTGCTGCTATTGATTACTATTTATTTCATTAAAGTGCTGTGTTACGCTAGCTAGCTAAAAAACTAGCCTAACTCCCATAGTAAAATGGGCATTCTCCTTTCACCATTTTATTTTTGCCACCTAACGAGTTCTTGCAATAAGCTGCCGGTATGTATGAAAGTAAGTAGTGGTGAAATGAGCTAGGTGTAGCCAAACCGCACCGTGGGTACCTTGAGGGCGGCGGCGTCGCCGATCAGCTGCGAGATGTCGTCGTCCAGCGGCGTGTGGTGCGCCTTGTTGGCTACGATCAGCTCGTTCAGCTTCGCTTGCTCCACCTTGGGAAACGCAACCCGGTCATTCCACGGCTCAGAAAAAGTCGACAATTTATAAAAATATATTGAATTTTTAAGCTGTTGCAAACAAATTTTTTTCACTTAAATAATGCTTCGTGCGATCAGCACATTAAGCCAGTGTCAAGTAAGATATTATAATAGAAATTATTTTATTTGCATTAAGTAGACGATAATGAGTGATAATAAACGTATAATAAATAAATAAATAAACTTTCCTACACTCACACCAATTATCCAGCCCAAGAGAAGTTTCGTTATGAAACTCGTTAAATGGTTACTAGATAACGGATAAACATACTTGAAATACTAAAATACATACTAATTATACATAGAAAATACCCAGACCCGAGACAATTTAGAAAAACTTTAATTTCTAAATTGACCCGATCGGGGATCGAACCCGGGACCTCAGAGACCATGAAAACCGGTATACAAACCACTCGACCAAGAAGGTCGTCAAATGGTAAATGAGTTCCCCAAACCCCTCGAGACTCAATTAAGCTGCTCACACGGATTTCTTGAGAGAATTTGAAAAGTGACGTTGCACTGTTTTGTTTTATTTGTCAACACTCGTGCACGTTCACGAACACATAACAGTAAATAATCCACAATTATTTCACATTAATATTCAACAAAACACCAATTATAGAAAATAAAACAAAACTGCAGACATGACGCTTCACTTTCCCGCCAAGAAGTCCTGCGAACAAATTACTGCTCGTTCCAATTTACAAAAATATTTTTTTTAAAACGCTTTCGAATCTTTCAAACATTGTTTTGCGTACCCATTCAGGATGGTTTTAAGCTGTGGAGAAGAATGGGCGCAAGGCACGATACTTAGCTATCGTAATACCAGACACAATAGAAATTCAATTGTAAGCCACCTCTAGAAGTCTTCGTGAGAGACAAAGGGAGGAGTGACGTCATTTGCGATATAACCGCCTCTGTGGTCTAGTGGCTAAGCTACCGGTTTCAGACCCAGAGGTCCCGGGTTCGATTCCCAGCGGGGGGTACATCTTTGTGTGCTCGATTTGGTTGGTGGTAGGGCTGTTAAGTTCGCTTGGCTAGCTACCACCATCTTATCTAAGTCTGTCGCCATAACAACGATGTTTATAGCATTGTTGTGTTCCGGCAGTTTGAGATAAGATAGCCAGTTCCTCAGCGGTTGAGGATTCCGGGTTCGTGCGCTTCCACCTTCCGCCTTATCGTCACTTACCATCAGGTGAGATGAAGGCCAAGCGCTTCCCGTTGCCGATAAAAAAAAAAAAAGCTGTGGGATGGCGGCTTGTTATTGAAAGAACACTACCAACCCATCTTTTATATTGGCTGTTGTAAAAGGCGACTAACGAACTAAAAACTGACTAGATGTATGTAGGTAGTTAGGTACGGTGGGAGTCAACGTAGCTTTGCAGCGATTTTCGTGCGGAGCGCACCGCCCGCCCGGGTGCGTGCCCGTACCAAATAGACGACGCGGTGTGCAAGGGATTTTGACCTTTACACTGGTAAAGCGACGGAGTCCGCCATTGTACATCCAACAGCTTCGAGCGGCGATGCACTCACCACCTATCACGCTGAGCACATGTGCAGTTGTATTTTGGGGAATCGTGTTGTATGGCATTGGACTGCTTCTGCGGCCTTCATTGCTTAGTCTCTGCCTAACCCTTTGGAGACAATAGTCGTGAAGCTGTGCATAGTATGTGTTGTCAATCACCATCTTTAATATGTGCCAGTTCCTTCTGTCACCTTACTCTTGAATGCGATCCCGATCGATCGAGATTGGTATCGTGAAGTTTCACACTCTTAAGACACCAGCGCTAATATGGATTCATATTGCGAATATCTTGAGTAAACTAAATGCAAAACTCAATGCCAATTAGTTCACCCAATATGAATCCAAATTAGCGCTGGTGTCGTAACTCAGAAGTACGAAATTTCACAATACCAATCTCTTTATTATTGAATTTTTGCATTCACAATGCTATATAGATATAGGATATATTTTATCCAATACCAATCTCGATCGATTGGGATCGGATTCAAGAGGAAGGGGGCTGTTCCGTGCCGATCTCACCCAGGTGCTGCCAGCGACAGACAATGTCATCAACCCAGCTTGCCTTTGGATGTCCCCGATTTCTTTGGCCAGTTTTTGGCCACCACTTAGTCAAAGTATGTGTCATAGTCATACATGATTAAATAAGAACAACAGTGTTACCTCATTCAGCTCCCTGGAAGAGCCACTGCAGTTATTGACCGACGTGTACGCTTCGAACTCTAATTTGATCGCTTCGCACAATATCGACTCCATGGAGTTGGGTTCTATCCTGGAAAGAAAATTAAAATTAAAATTGGTAACTATTATGGGGCACTGGCACTGGTGCCCTGTGTTTTACGGGTTTTTTCAAAACTATCGCAAGCACCAGTCTCTCACAAGGGGCACTTATGGGTTCCATATACTTGATAATGTGTCATTCTCTCTGTACAACATAAACCTACCTCGTGATGAGAAAATAAATTAAATTGAATTGAATTATTTATTAGCTTTGACGTCAATAATCGCCTAAAAGTAAAAAGTAAAATTGAATATAACCATTTTACTTTGACTCTGGCAGCTTGTGCCGCGCGCGCCTTTCGCACCACCGAGAGGGCATCGCGAGCGCGCAATGACCCTAAAGCTATAGTGCTTATCAGTGGCGAAGCGTGAAATATTGAGAGAGGTAAGCCGGAGCAAAAAAAAAATGCTTACCTACTCCGAGCGCGGGCACGCAGTCTTGAGTCCTTACCGAAAATCTGTGATTGGCATCCTGGCTTCAGTCTTGTATAGGCAGATGTATCTTCAGTCCACTTTTACTATACGTGTAAGCACTGAGATATTGAAACAGTGTCTTGCAAGCATAATAGAAGTGGCTTTGATAAAAGCCGTTTGTGGTGAAATGATGATATGATGTAAATTAAACAAAACTTAATCGACTAAGTACTAATAATACTACTTATACTCTAAAGCTATTCGTCTATTCTTTCTTACAAAGTGCGCTAAGACATTATCATAAAAGCCGGGAAGAATCTAAAGCTATTAATGCCGACATCTTACAATTCTACCGATTACTTTGCAAATCTACTTACTCTAAATACGTAATTTCAACTTATTACAATATCTACTTACCGCAAATACCTAATTACAACGTACGTCTTCGTAACTACTTTCTACACACAACACAAATAAACAAAGTCCAACTACAATACTAATCATTCTAATAGGTGAAACTAACTAATAAATTCAAATACTAATAAAACACAGTCATGCATTCAATGATGAATTGCAATTACGTCAAATTATCTGTCAACAGAACACAAACCGAAAACGTTATTCCTCCGTCCCGCTCACTCGTACGCAAATTGTATAACTGTCTCTATCAAGTAACTCGGATAAAGACGGCTTACCGGCTGCTAATACGCGGGTGGGTTTATTGACCTTTATGTGACGTCATGACGTTTATTTTGTACAGAAGTTTAACTGCCTAGAAGCCGATCGTGCCTGCGGCTTATTTTAAAGCAATATGTTGTTAAAAAGCAAATTTTGTTGATTTAATGTCCATAGTGTAGGCAATTTGTAATGTTTCTTTTATATATTTACTTTTTTAATTACTGATTGTGCCATTTCTCAATTCAAGTAGAGAGTGGTTGTGTTCTAAACTTCTGAAGGGAAGCCGGTGGGAATCGAGTTGTATGGAACCTTCGTCACTGGTGCTTATGCCTTACGCCGTCATTTCACTGGATCTAGAACCCTTCAAAGCGGAACGCAGAAATAGTTATCAATTCAATTCAATTTAATTTATTTTCTCATCACAAGGTATATGTTGTACAGAGAGAATGGCACCAATAGTATAGAACCCATAAGTACCCCTTAAGAGAGACTGGTGCTTGTGATAGGTTTGAAAAAACCCGTAAACCACAGGTCACCAGTGCGCCATTCCACGGACTCTTAGCAAACTATATCTATTACATTATAACCTCCTTATTGATATAAAATAAACAAAAGATATGATGAAGCCCCTGAGTGAGAGATGTGTTAATGAGTGAGTGTGTAAGAGTGTGTGGATGCGTGGTGTGCGTGTGTTAAGTTATCAATGTGGTTGCCACCCAGACGGATACTGAATGGGCTCAATTCATTTGAATATGGTTAGTATTTTTTATTTTTATTAATATGTGGATGCGCAAACTACCAACTGGTACTGGGCCAGTTCGGTGGGTCATGGCCCAAACGTCCCACGTGCTGTTGGAAAGCCTGTGGCTAGCAGTTAGGCGTGATGATGAGGAGTGACGAGTACCTTTCAACATCCTGCAGGATGTCCCTGGCCTTATTGATGTCAGGGTTGGTGCTGGTGGTCGGGATCTCCTCGCAGACATGTTGAGGCTTTGGGTCTGGGTACGTTGTGGTGTCACCGTTTGTCAATATCGACCTGCAAGCCAGAACAGACAGATTGTAATAAAGTTACGACAGGCTTCGATCATTTAAACTATACATACACGATTGCTGCTTGAAAAACTAGCACCACGAAACAAGGCACGAATCAAAAACATGCCTTGTTCCAAAGTGATGTAATTAAAATAATATTTTTAAGAATTTGTTCTTTAGTGCCTAATGTTTAAGGATTCCTTTACAATAAATGTTTATCTATATGTTTTATTTCTGACGTTGATCATTGAATAGTATATATTTACACGGGGACAGGACATTATTTGAGGTTGATTTTGTATGAGACCGTGCATCTATTATATAAATGATCGAAGATGACAGGCAATGAATTTGGCCAGCCATCAAGTGACGAATCTTGCAAGTCTACAAGTTGAAGTCTTGCTTGCGTCTTCCGGTGCGAAGTCGCCACTCAAGAGCCGTTCTGCCCTAACGGTTGTAGGTTCTAAGAGTGATGTGCCCTGCTCACCCACTGGCAGTTTAGCGTCACAATTCTTCGAGCTATGTCGGTTGCCTTAGTTCTTCAACGGATCTCCAGATTTTTGATTCGCTCTTGCTGTGAAACGCAGAAGATAGCCCATTTCATTTCTCACTCAATCAAAGCAATAAAGAGGAAATACCTACCTACTCTCTAACTCTAAGGGCATCCTAGACGGCGTTGACCTATAATTCGTCATATATTGTTGTGTGTGTATGTACCATGTCAATTGCTTGTAAAAAAACAGCAGCGCGCGCGCATTGAACAACGATTTACGGGCCCAGGAAGTTCCAGATACGCTTCGAGAGTGGGGTCTATCTACTGTTTGAGGCACTTGAGTGATGACTGCAAGATTCCTTACTGGATGAGTATCACATTGATGGGAAAATGCCCAGGCATTTTGGGCAGATTGGGAATATTTCCAATGAGCACCCATTAATTCCCGTTCAGTGGGCATTTATTTATTTTCTTAAATTTTATTTTAGCTTTAAAAAGAAGTTGGATTACTTGTTTAAAGTTATATGTTTTCATGAATTTTAACACTTTAGATAAAGATATGTTAGTAAATCATAAAGGTAGGTAAATCGTTTATAAATGTTACGAACTTATTGAAAACAGTAAAAAAAATACATGAACAAAGTGAGGCACTTCTTTTTTTTTTTTTTAATAGCAGAAGGAGGCAAACGAGCAAGCGGGTCACCTGATGGAAAGTAATCACCGCCGCCCATGGACACCCGCAAAACCAGAGGAATCGCAGACGCGTTGCCGGCCTTTAAGGAAGGAATAGGCTCGTTTCTTGAAGATCACTAAGTCGTAACGGTCCGGAAATACCGCCGCCGAGAGCTGGTTCCACAACACTGTAGATCGAGGCAAGAAATTTCTTGAAAAACGCACAGTAGTTGACCGCCATCCATCAAGGTGATGTGGATGGAATGACAGTCGATTGCGTGTAGTGCGGTGAAGGAAATCAGCGGCAGGGATCAAGCCGAACAATTCCTCAGAACACTCCCCATGATATATAAGGTACAATATACAGAGAGACGCAACGTCTCTCCGAAGAGCCAGTGGATCGAGCCGACCTGAAATATCCACGTCGTCGATAATTCGAGCAGCTCTGCGTTGGATGCGGTCAAATGGAAGGAGTTGGTATTGGGGTGCTCAGGCCCAAAGATGGGAGCAGTATTTCATATGCGGCCTGACCTGTGCTTTATACAGTTGTAAGCGGTGGGCAGGCGTGAAATACTGACCCGCTCTATTAAGCACACCCAATTTTTTCGAAGCTAATTTAGCTTTACCTTCCAAATGACCACGAAACTGAACGTCACTCGAAATATCGACGCCAAGGATTCCAATAGTCGGATTGGTATCAAGGGGAGCTCCCTCAAAGTTTAGAGGTACGACGAAGGGATGTTATTTTGCGGTAAATGCGCAAACTTGTGTTTTTGAGGGGTTAAAGTGGACTAGGTTATGTCGGCCCCAATTCGAGACATGACTTAACATGTTCTCGGTGTCAGTCACAAGTTTATTCCGGATCTCGATGACGCTTTCCACAGAAATATTAGCTCGCCCGGTGTAGAGCGTATCCCCAGTACTATCGTCTGCATAGCAATGAATGCTGTTGTTATGCAACATGTCATTGATATGCAGAGTAGGGGACAACACACACCCCTGCGGGACTCCAGCATTCACGGGCTTCATGTCGGAGCACGAACCGTCGACTGCGACTCTGATGCTACGCCCAGTAAGGAAGCTGGCAACCCATGAACACAATTTCTCAGGAAGCCCGTATGATGGAAGTTTAGAAAGAAGAGCCCTGTGCCATACCTTGTCAAAGGCTTTCGCTACGTCCAAGCTAACTGCTAGTGCCTCCCCTTTACTCTCGACTGCCTCCGCCCATCGGTGAGTAAGGTACACTAAAAGATCACCAGCCGAACGACCGCGACGAAAACCATACTGGCGATCACTTAGTAGCTGGTTCTCTTCTAGGTACCCCAAGAGCTGGCGGTTTATAATGGACTCCATTACTTTGGAGAGTAAAGAGGTAATAGCTATTGGCCTGTAGTAGGACGGATCTGAGCGATCGCCTTTTTTTGGGATCGGGTGGACAAGGGCTGTCTTCCAAGAGCTCGGGACGACGCCAGTAGTGTAAGAGAGCCGGAAAAGGCGCGTTACAACTGGTGCCAATTCAGGAGCACGCGTCCGAAGCACAATGGGTGGAACTGCATCAGGCCCACTCGACTTATGGATATCAAGGGAAAAAAGAGCCTTACAAACTGACCTTTGCAGGAACTGTACGTTTGGCATTGTACAAGCGCAATGCGGTATAGTTGGTGGAGAGTTTTCCCCGTCGTCCAAGGTCGAGTTTGATGCGAAAAGAGAGCCCAAGAGATCGGCTTTCTCCTTTGCAGTGTAGGCCAGGCAGTCATCTGTCTTGTGCAATGGTGGTAGGGACGGCTTACAAAAATTCCCTAAGATAGCTTTGGCGAGAGACCAGAACGCACGCGTCCCAGAAGGAAGACGCACTAGCCTCTCGCCGATTCTACCTACGAATGATGACTTCGCCTTGGCAATGTCCTTCTTAAAAGACCTGGCGGCAAAGTTGTACTTCTTTTTGAGCGCACTGGTGTTTGGATCCTTTGATGACACCGCATTAGCCCAGGCTTGGTAATGTTGACGCTTTTGGCAAGACGCCATTTTGCAGCAACGACCAAACCATGGTTGGGACTTGCCGCCAATGGGAACCAGAGTTTGGAATGAAAAGTTCCATTCCCTGCAGTATCACATCAACGACAGAGTCAGCGGCGACATCAGGATCATCCAGAGAGAAGCAAACTCGCCACCACGGGTAGGACGCAAAGAAGCTTCGCATCTCATCCCAGTCCGCCGACCTATAATTCCAGACTCGACGGCTAGCCGCTGGTTGCGGTTTTGAAGTTTCTGTGAGAGGCACAGTGCTGCGAATCAGACAGTTGTCTGATGAGCCTAGTGGTGCATCAACAGAAACTTGATAGCCGTCTGGGTGCGAGGTCAGCAGAAGGTCCAATAAAGAAGGTGCATGGCCCTCCACATCTGGAATCCGTGTTGGCTCGGTTACCAATTGGGACAGACTGTAGGCCAAAACGAAGTCATGAACGGCTCTACCCGCGTGGTCAGTTGTGCGTGAACCAAGCCATTCGACGTGGTGGACATTGAAGTCTCCCAATACCACAATCTCGGCCGAGGGGATCCGTTGGAGAAGGGAGTCTGTCGCTGTTTGGACGGTCTCGATAAGTTGGTCAGTTCCGTTGTTACCGCTGTGGGACCTATACAGGCACGCGTAGACGCGATGATGACGTCCGCAGTCGACGTGTAGCCATAAGATGGAGAGGTCCCTATCTTCAAGATTGCCAAGGCGACGGACGCACATATCCTCCCTGACATAGGCACAAACACCGGCTCGTGGCACAAATGAATGTTCCAGGTTGTATCCCGGGTAGCGCAAGTAAGAGATGTCAGGAGGGGGGGGATATCTGCGTCTCGGTGAGGAAGAACAAGGCCGGTTTCTCCGTCTCGAGGTGGTAATGGACGGCGCTCAAGTTAGAGTGGATTCCCCTGATGTTGCAGAAGTCCACGCGAAGCGTAGGAGGGGGTGCCAATGTCTCGCCTTTCTTCTGCCTGCAGCATGCCTTGACACGGGCGAACTTTTGCCCTCCCCAGAATACGTAGGGCAGCCTGAACGAGAACGCTCAGGGGGGGATTCTCCGACACTGGATGTGTCGGTACCCCCCTGGGGTAAATCTAGATTAAAGTTCGCTGCCATAATATCAATTGTGAGGGGGGGGGGGGGGGGGGGGGGGGGGAAGGGGGTCTCCGGAACCCTCACTCGCCGGACGAAACACAACAGCACAGAGTGATAGGTGCAAGGTAAGGTATAAACCTATTTTGCACTTGTTCTAGTAACTCAAGGCAAGAGAGAATAGTCATCTCCTGGGTCTCTAGAGCACATTGTGCTCACCAGGCAGGTTGGTGGTCAAATGCTTGCCCAAGGTCATTTAAAAAAAAAGCAAGTTAGTCAAATAGAAGTACATTGCTTTGCTAGTTTGCTTAATAATAAAATAATAATAAATAAATTTATTTTTATTCAAGTACAAGACTCATTTTGTTAGTAACAATTGTGCTTATTCTAGGTTAGTAACAATAATTGCATTGGATTTAATTTAATTTTAATTTTTACAACTGTCTGCACTGACTCATCTCCGCACCACCCCGGCAGAAGTTGAGCAGCAATGACCCATGTACCGACAGTCCAGCCTGCTTGCAATCAGGCGCAGAATGCTGTTGGTGCTGCCTCGCACCCTGGACACCAGGGAGGCACACCGCAAACGCATAGTCGCGTAAAAGCAGGCTACTCGCGCCTCTGCAAACATCCCCGACGCGCTACAGTAGCGTGGCAGCCGCAACAGCACCCTGAACGCGTTGTTGAATTGGACTCGCAGAGCGCTGTAGGCCCGACGAGTGCACTTGGCTTATAGGCTGCACGTGTAGAAAGTTGTAGAGTGGGCCCTAAAGAGAGTAATTTTCACATCATTTGTACAACGTGCAAACCTGCCAACATGTTTGCCCTTACCGACAGCGCCCTACGCTCCCTTTCAACGTCAAGGTCATCATTAAGATCGGGAGTTAATATATGGTCCAAATATTTAAACTTGTGCACCCTTTGCAACTCACACTTGTCCAAAATTATTGGCGGAAGTCGATCAAAACGCTTGCTCCCCACCTCAAAGAGCATGACCTGGCTTTTCTGCACGTTATATACTAATCCATGAGACTTTGCATATTTCTCACAGATGGATACAAGCTTTCTCATGCCACACACAGACGCACTTAGCAACACCATGTCGTCCGCATAACTAATGTTATTTACGCTAACGCCATCTATGTAGCAGCCGACCCTGGTGCCGCTTAGCTCGCCTATCAGTTCATTCACATACAGGTTGAAGAGCGTTGGCGAGCTTATCCCCCCCTGCCTCACTCCGCACTCCAACCTGTATGGTTGAGACAACAAACCATCCCACCGCACATGGTTGACCTGGCTCTTATACCAATGTTTTAGGATGCTTATAAGCTCTTTTGGCACTTTGGAGTCTTGGAGCTTTTGCCATAACAGATCATATGAAACAAGGTCAAAAGCCCTAGAAAGGTCCAGGAAGCACGCAACAACAGGTGTTTTACGCTCCTTATAGTAATTAAGAGTGTGCTTAACAGACAGGACAGCTGTTTCAGTTGACAGCCCAGGCCTGAACCCAAGCTGACTATCATGATGTGTGATATATTTGTTAAGTTGCTTATTAAGCACGCTATCAAAGACTTTCGATATTACAGTTGCAAGTGAGATAGGCCTATAATTATTTTTGTCGGATATAATGCTTACTTTTACTAGGCTCAATTACTAGCACAGGTGTGAACTAGGCTTATACATTTAAAAGGTGTTAAAGCTAACAAATAGAAACGTGATTTAATAAAAAGTGTGAATATGCAGAAAAATTTACACATGTGCGAAAATTGTGTAATTGAAAAAGTAATGATAATATGTTGTGAATTTTTGTACTAATTGGAGATAAGGTCAATGTGGGGAAGTCCGTCTAGGAGGTAAGCCCGTCTAGCGGCAATAACTTGCATATTTGAACGGCTAGGTTCTTATGCCTCGGTCGGTAAAACAGTATTACGGAGCTAGTTCGAACTGAGAATCATAGATGTCGCTAACATCATTAGGTCATTTTTTTTCGCGTTGTGTACTTGAAGTTAGAGTGTAACGTCTCTTCAAAAAACTAAAAAAAAAGTAGAATAATTAAAGGAATTTTTGGAGTTTCCTTGATTACGTAAGTCATTTAGTGATCCATATACTTATTTCTGGTGATGAATTCATTAATATCCCTTGAGTTTCGTAATCATTACCTGCAACAAATGTCTAAACTCAAAATGTAATAGTTGGGAAGTCCGTCTACATGCTTAAGGAAAATCCGTCATATGCCAGTCTTGCCTCGATTGCAGATATTGTCAACCTTTTCAGCTGCACGTATTTTATGTTACTATACGATTCTTTGTATTTGCTAGCTACTACTTAAAAGTAGTCGCCCAATAAAATATTTTTTTGCTTACTTTAAGCTAATGTCTAATACGGGTTCGAATCTTTTGGTATACCTTTCAAATTTTCTTTGTTTTTTAGCTCATAACGGCGGCGTACATGAGACAAATACTTAAACGTAAAAAATACAATTGTTTGATTTTTATTAAAAAACCAAAGAAAGTTGACAGGTGTGCAAAAAATATAGTTCAAAAATTTTCTGACCCCTTAAATGATAATGAGGGAAGGTATTTGTTCATTTTGCAGCACTATTTATAATGTTCATTAAGAAATAATGATTTATGGTTTTACTTAGTTTTTTTTTTTTACAAAAAAGGAATTTCGTTACTATTTTATTAAAAATGTTTGCAACCACTGTCACCAAAGATATGCCGGACTTGCCTTAAAATGAAATAAAGTAAATTATCATTGAAATTTAAACCTTATGGACGAATTCATAAAACACACATTTCAACGCCAGTTGTACATCACTGCTACAAACTGTTTTCAAACATATTGCGTCACAAGTTTTTGGTTATATTGCTACTAGACGGACTTACCTTAAACTGCACGGGAAGGTCCGTCTACACGCCAAGTTTTAGAAAATATCATTTTTTTTTTCTTTATGGTTTTATCTTGCGATCAGCCCTTAGGCTATGAGCAGATGTTTTGAGTGGCTTTTGGCAAGTAGAGTCAATTCCCCAGCAGGAACCTCTCCATTGGCACAATTCACAGGATAGAATCCAGGTCTATAATTTTGCGCCTTTTTAGACGTCTTATTGTGTCCGGGATAAGAAGCTGCACTGCAAGCTGGTTTGGATGGTTCTGAAGTCGAGATTTGGATGTTTTAGCATAACTTCGTATTTCCTCCTTTACGGTGCTAATGTTCAGGTGTTCGTGAACTTCCGAGTTTCTAATAAACCAGTGAGTATTCGATATGCTCTTTAGAATAGAGTCTTCAGCTCTTTGTATAATGTTCAAATTTGAGTCGCATGCGGAACCCCAAAGTTGTAAACCATACGTCCACACTGGCTTTAGGACAGTCTTATATATCAAGAGTTTATTGTCCAATGACAATATGCTGTTCCTTCCAAGTAACCAGTAGAGTCCACGGAATCTTATATTAAGTTCATCTCTTTTGGCCCGGATGTGGTTTATTCACGTCAACCTACGGTCAAGGTGCATTCCCAAGTACTTCACTGAATTCCTATGAGGAAGTTGTTGATCGCCCAGTCTAACTGGTGCACAATCTCCTTTCTTTAAGGAGAATGTGATGTGGACTGATTTGGCTGTGCTAACTCGGATACGCCATTTTTGTAACCATTTATGAATTTTGTTTAATCCTGTTTGTAGGGTCTTTGACGATTCCTCGGCATTTTTGCTAGTCGCTAATAATGCTGTGTCGTCAGCAAAGGTGGCTACTGTTACCCCAGTCACTTGGGCAAGATCATGGGTGAACAAGGTATATAGTACCGGACCCAACACAGACCCTTGGGGAACTCCTGCTACTATGTTGTAGAATGGTGATGTACTTTCTCCTTCTTGTACTTGAAACTTTCTCTCCGAGAGGTATGATTCCAGGATTCTGTAGTATCCATGTGGTAGTGTAGTTCTTATTTTAAAAAGAAGACCCCTGTGCCATACCCTATCAAACGCCTGCTGGATATCCAGGAAAGCTGCCGAGCAGTATTCTTTTTTCTCAAAGATACCCTGATTGCCTGGTACACTCTATGAATTTGTTCTATGGTTGCGTGCACGTGCCTGAAGCCAAATTGGTGATTCGGTATTTTTGATCTTTCCGAGACCTCCATTAGGAGTCTTTTCAAGAGAATTTTTTCGAATAGCGTGGACACAGTAGGCAACAGGCTTATGGGTCTATATGAGGTAACTTCATGAGTTGGTTTTCCTGGTTTATGTACCATTATAATTAGCGAAACCTTCCATAGAGCTGGGAAGTATCCAGTCCTCAACATGCTGTTAAAGAGAAGGGTCAGGAATATAAAGGCCTTGGCTGAAGATTATTTGTTTCAGGGGTGCAAGTCCAGCAGCTCTTCTGTACCGTTGTGGTGAAGTCTTTAGCAGCGTTCTCAATATCATTATTTGTTTTGAGAGCTTTTTTCAGTTCCAAGCGTTCTTTAACCATTTCTCTAAATGACGCCCAGTCTGTTCTTTTGTTATACAGAATGGTTCGTTTCTCGTAATGTAATACTGTAGAACTGACAGTCAGTATAATGGGTGTGTGGTCGGAGGAACCATCGAGACACGATTCTATTGAATAGTAGAGTCGTGATAGTCCTCTTGTGATAAAGAAATCGATGACGTCTGGAAGCCTATTAATATCGGCAGGCCAATAGGTAGGTTCCGCTGTTGAATACGTAGTAAGATTAAGTTTATCCAAGCTCTTTTTGAGTTCTCTTCCGCGTGTTGTATTCAGCCTGGACCCCCAGTGAACATGTTTTGCATTCCAGTCCCAAAAAATATCATATAAATCTAAAGATTATTGCAATTCATATGATTTTTAGACCAATATAAGTAAATAAATATATTACCTATAATTTCCGACGACACAAGTTACTTTATATAGCGTATCTCAATTCAATAAGTTCTGTTAAACTTAAATTTTAGAAAAGTATGCCGGACTTCCCCACATTGACCTTACAATAGAAATTCAAATTCAGAAAACACACATTTCTTTTGTGTGTTTTTTTGTACTTATACAAATACAACTTTGTTACTTACTTTACTGAATATGTCCTGAATATTTTATAGTAATAGTAAGTTTATAAATAGATAAATAAAAAATATTCGTTTGTAAATAGGTTAGGTTAGAAAGTTTTATAAGTGCTTGTACTATCGCATTGGATTTTTTTTTTCTGTAATAGTAGTATTAAGTTTTGTTGTTTCAAATAAATAAATAAATAAATTAACTCTAATTAAATGTGTCATTTTAAAAAGGTATTTATTATTGGTAATTAATTTAATATCTAGATTAGTTCACAATTCGTATTTATTTTATTGTTATAGTCACAATTTCACATAACTACCACTCTATTTTATCATTGAAATAAGTATAAAAACCAAATGTTAATTTATTTTATAATAAATATTTGTTAAATCACTGATTTATTTACTTATTTCTTTAATAAGTTGTGTTTTAAATATTGTTGAACACTCAAATTCTGATTGGGCATTTATTTGGGCAAATAAGTTTAATTCCCAAAATGCCTGGATTTTTTCCCAATTTGCCCGCCAGGCAGAAACACTTTGCCCAGCAATGGCACATTTATAGGCTGATGATGATGAACTTTGAACTTCTTTACTAGACACTAAAACATGTAGAGCATCTTAACTTAAACAGCTCATTGAGATTCAACAGAATAGTTGAACAGAGTATGGTGAAATTAGGTCTGTCTTTAATGGTTACACAATTTTAACCTAATCTAGACCTAGGTACTTTTTGCGATACCTGTGAAATTCGAAAGGTTATCAGCAGATATGGTGTGTAAATATACCATATCATCGTTGAACAAGCATCTATGGAATCTATAGAAATGAGATATACTGCAAAAAGCTGTCATTTAGGTTCATTCTTCCCTATGATGTTTAAAATTACTACATGTAGTTGTGTGTGTAGATTATAAAAAATTGTTACATTTTCCTTATTATTATTTTATCATAATACCTGGAAGATATAAAATGGGACAAAAAAAACCCTTGCTGAGTTTCATGCAGCAGTTTTTCAATAGGTTTTTAGCTTTTCGTAGATTTATCATAGTTAAGATGCTAAAAAAACAATTTGGAATATTGACAGTAAAATAAAAAATATGATGGTACCTAGTACCAAAATAAAAACATTACGTTTATAAATCTAAAAAAAATTATAAATTAATTTTTGAAATTACTACAGGTATAGGATTTTTTTATTATTATTATAAACAGTATTGAGTCTTTTCAATCAGTAACTCACATGATGAAACCCCACTTTGTCAAACACAAAATTAACTGCTTTGATATCTAACCACAAGGGTTGTTGGCAATCTTATCAATGGTTGTAGTGATCATATTGATATAAGTACCTACTAGGAATTATATTCTTTAAATAACAGACAGATGTTGTTCACATAAATGCATAAAGATAATATAATGTGGGCTCAATAAAGTATAAAGTGGCAGACATACAAATCCCGCTTTTTATTAATAACGGTTTTGTAGTGCGTCGGGTATGTTCGCGGAAGCTCGCATTCAAGACTTCTATGCCATAATGCACAACAGAATTGCCTCTTCTGAGTGCGATCGCAGACGGCTGTGATGGTCCAATACTGTGACACTGGGTAACTGCACACATGTCCCATGCCTCAGTTAAATAAGAATATTAATAATAATAATAATAATTCTCCAATTGTTACTAACATAGTTCTATAAGTTTCTTGTATTACTAACAAATGTATGGACTCTGTCTGAAATAAATATATTAATAATAATAATAATGCATTTAAGAACTTTAATGTACCTGACGCGATAAATGCTATCTATGTATCTACTAATATGACATAACTCTCCCCTTCTCTAATGCAATTATTTTCATTATTTGAAAGCTTAGTTGTAGTTTAGAAAAATGTATTACCAATGTACTTAGTCTAACTAAGTAGGTACATAATTACATAATGGTTATGTATTAGTGTTAAATGTTGGTGAGCCAAATCCATACAAAAATAAATACAAAGTACAATTAGTACATACCTTATACTATTTTGTTTTGGAGTTTCTTCGTACAGATTACTATTGTCCATGGTATCGTACATGTTGTATGGCTCTGCTTGCGCCCTATGATCATATATTGCCCTGTTTATAACAGACTTCTCATCAATAGGATACACTTTCATGGAGTACTGGTCGCTGCCTTGCACAGCTACAGTGGGAGTGTAGTACATAGGAGGAGAATGTAATGAAGAGTCTATATCATTACTTGGAGGTGACTGCACCGTTGTGCTACTCGGACTACAAGTTGTACTATTGAGAACGTCATACTGCACTACTGACTCGGATGGATGCGGTCCATAACTGTTGTTTGTGAATTCATCGTCACGCTTTGATATCTTTGAGCTAGAAACCGCATCCTCAGGTGACGGGTGCTGCCGCTTTTTCGCACGGTTCTCTTCTATTTTCCTCCGTTTCTCTGCTTTGTCCTCTTCTGACATTATGAACTCCTTTACCATTCCCACAGTAAGACACTTTTCCAGCCGACATTTCTGACAAAACCTGCGTGTTAACACTGTGATTTCACAATTGTTTGTGAAAGGACACTTGAATTCTTTACTCGTTAATGCGTTCCGTCTAAAAAATGCCTTACAACTCTCGCACGAAATGGCATTAAAATTGTAACCTAGGGCTTTGTCACCGCAAACGAGACATATTTTTTGCAAGCCAGCAGGGAACTCCTTCTTCTGGGAGTCCACATCGTCTTTTTTATCACTATTCTTATTACTATCCATTTTTACTAAAGTATAACATCGAAACTTATTAGAGTAAATAACATAGTAACAGAAACGACCACTGCACTTAGACACTCAACACACCAGAGTTCGCATGCACGCATACTGGCAAAACTGAGAATAAATAGATAGAAAATAAGATTGATACTTAGTCAATGTCGATTGATAAGGCGATAATTTGCTGAAATTATACGCGATAAATAAAATAATCACATTCATTCTACATTTCACATCGGATGACTAAATGTCAGTAATGCCAATCAATTGTCTTTTTTTTTTTAATTTGTTCCATGAAGGAACAGGCTAAGGTCTGAGCCATACTGCCTAGTCATTAGTTTTTTATTTGTTTTTTTCCCTTGATGATAATGAGTGGTGATTAAGATGAATGATAAATGATGTTCCCCAAACCCCTTGAGTTCTCAGTAAAGATGTGGGACTTTACTGAGGTCTCACGCGGACTACTTGAGAGAATTTGAAAAGTGATGTTGCACTGTTTTGTTTCATTTGCCAACACTCATGCACGTTCACAAGCACTTAACGGTCAATAATCCACTATTATTTCACATTAATGTTCGAAAAAACACAAATTTTGGAAAATAAAACAAAACTGAAGACATGACGCTTCACTTTCCCGCCAAGAAGTCCCAATCAATTGTCATGTCAATTTTTTTTTTTTTTATATATTTGTTCCATGAAGGAACAGGCTAAGGTCTGAGCCATACTGCCTAGTCATTAGTTTTTTATTTGTTTGTTTCCCTTGATGATAATGAGTGGTGATTAAGATGAATGATAAATGATGTTCCCCAAACCCCTTGAATCCTCAGTAAAGATGTGGGACTTTACTGAGGTCTCACGCGGACTACTTGAGAGAATTTGAAAAGTGATGTTGCACTGTTTTGTTTCATTTGCCAACACTCATGCACGTTCACAAACACTTAACGGTTAATAATCCACTATTATTTCACATTAATATTCGAAAAAACACAAATGTTAGAAAATAAAACAAAACTGCAGACATGACGCTTCACTTTCCCGCCAAGAAGCCCCAATTTTTTTTATATTCTCCCGTTCTGTGAACGGAACGGAAAGGGATCTAGTTTATACAGCCAGTAGGCCTATTCTCTTACTCTACTGACATTAAAGTGATGAACACCCAAGAAAATTCATCGTAGTTCTGCCAATGATATTAAAAACTATACAGGGGCCCAAGTCTGCTAATTTACGAATGGCATAATTGAATCGTAATTGTATCGCAATTGTATCGCATTGTAATTGTTTGACACATTTGGTATTCTTATATGAGTAAGAGAATACCAAATGTGTCAAACAATTACAATACGATCCAATTGCGATTCAATTATGCCATTCGTAAATTAGCAGACTTGGGCCCCAGGATGGACCACATGTCTGTGGGATGGACCAAATAGTGACGTCAATCGATTTTTAATAGCTTCCTCATATTCAGGGGTGTCCAAAAATACCCCATGTATGTTCCCCGACTTTTTGTTGTTTTTAAGTTATGAGTTTTTAGTGGTTTTTCCAGAATATTCCGTCCGATCGGCTTAAAAAATTAAAAAAGTAACTATTGCTTTTTCGAAATTTTTTGTTTAGCACTGGTATCCTTAATAATTTATCTATCACACGTAAAATAACCAGCTTTATAACATTAATGCAAAATAGAAATTTTTTGACCGAAATTCAAAAATTCACGTTCCAGCGAGTAAGAGTTTAATTTTCAACTTAAAATTAAAAATCTAAAAAAGCCATTTCAAGGCTTGAAAGTAACTTTAAAAACTTTGCCAGGTTTTTAGCTTTCACAGTAACACAAAAAAAATTGTACTTAATGGGCTATCTTTCACTAATATCGGCATTCAAAGGCGGAAATTTCATTAAATAGCAATTTAATTTTAAAACATTATTTTTGTCATTACTAAGGCCAATGAAGATAGGAAATACCTTTAGTAAGAAAAGAAAACCAGTTACACGCTAAATAAAGTAGCATTACTTGTATCAATTGACTATTAGTTATTTGGCTAACTTTTTAGGGTTTTTAAGAGTTTAAATAAAAGAATCAAAAAATTTAATAAAATCAGTTTATTTTAAAGAAGATTTTCAAAATGTCTACCTCCTAGTCAATACACAACCTACAGCGTCCTAAAAAATTATGTTTTAGCCTTCGAAAAGCGCTCGAGTTTTGACTTATTGCTGTTTCGCTTTCTCTTAATTTTTGTCTGAGCTCTGCTTCTGAGTTCACTTCGCGAGCATACACGATTTCTTTGTAGTGTCCTCAAATAAACTTAAAAACAATAAACCCAATATTGAAAAAAATGTCAACCTCAGGTGGGAATCGAACCCGCGTCCTAGTAAGATGGTAAGATAACGAATAAATATACATAACCATAGAAAAACACCCAGACCCAAAATCAATAAAGAAAATTAGTTTTCTCTAAATTTATTTGAGGACACTACAAAGAAATCGCGATTTTAGCACACTCAACCATGAATTTGCTAGGCCTCTGATACACATTTGCTCACATTTTTCAAGTAATATTTTATGTGAGACAAAATCAAAGGCTTTGCTCATATCAAAGAAAACTGCAGTGACAGGGATTCTTTTATCCATGTAGGTAAGTACCTTATTTATTAGGGAGAATGCAGCTGACGTGGTCGATTTACCACATTGGAAACCATATTGCTGGGATTTAATTATTTAAATCAAATTTTTCCAAGAAACTCAATAAACGTAAGTACATAGCCTTTTCAAATATCTTTGACAATATAGACAAAAGAGATATAGGTCTATAGTTATTTAGACTATCTCTAGATCATTTTTTAAAGAGAGGTTTTATTACTGATAGTTTTAAGGCTTCAGGAAAAATATCTGTAGAAAACGAGAGATTTAACCCTAGAAAGATAACCTACGCCGCAAAGGCGCCCGCGCACCAAACATATAGTTGTCTCTTTTTATTCAGCGCGTGTATGAACTTGTTCTTCTCAGTCAACTCAGTCGTCGGCCAGACCTATCGCGGGACGGCTGTTTCTAAACGGTGAGTACCATATTTTTGAAGTTATGAGTTTTTATGCGCTCGCGAGGCGTATGGTTATCTTTTATGTGACTTTTAGTGTTGCTTGATTCTTTTGATTTATTGATATAAAGTGTTATTTATACATGTTTTTGTTTTGTTTTCAGGAAACATTATTAGCGTAGTACATGGCAAGGAGAAGGGCACTTGCGGAAGACGAAATATGCCTATTATTGGACCGAGAAGATAAGAATGGGGATACTCAAGAAAGTGATAGCGAAGTAGAAGATTATGAGAGCGAAGATGATGTTCAGAGTGACGTCAAAGATGAAAGTCAAAAAAGGCAGCTATTGCACGTCGAAAAAGAAGAGAATGTCAAAAATGAGCTGCGCGAAATGTTTAAAACCTGTTTGTGGCGAACTCAAAAATGACGTTTGTTCTGACTGCCTCTAAAGCCAATTATACCAAGGTTTTATTGTTTTTTAGACGGAATACTCTATAGTCTATTAGTTAATAGGAAAAAATATGTTGATTTGTAATAATTTATAATTATTTGTTCCTATAAACAGAAGACTGATAATTTTTGTTATTTTTCATAGAGGTTTCGTAATTAAAAGTTAAAAATTACTTTAATATAAACTTTATTGAAATAGATGCTTTTTATTTTTAAAACTCTTGCAAACCTTTCACGTTTTTAAATTAGCTGAAATAAATATAAATTATTGGAATTAATACACGCGTTAGAAAAGTGTGCGCCTCTAAAGCGTATGGTTATCCTTTTCGTAATATGTAGTAAGTATGGTAATCTTTCTAGGGTTAATAAAAAACTTAACACAGATGCAACTTCCCTTTTGCATGATTTTACAATTTTTGTTTCTATTTCGTCATGCCCAGTAGCGCTTGTCTGGTTGAGCGAAGTAATTATTTTCATAACCTCATATTCATCAGTTGGAGCCAACAATAAACTAGAATGTCTAGATTGTACAAGTGATAAGTCACTTTTGCACTGCGTAGAAGAAGTATTTGTCATATCTATGTAATAGGTACTTAGTTATTAAAAACTTCTGCAATGTCTTTAGCATTGTTATAGATTTTATTATTTACTGCTATTCGATCAATACTTTTGTCAATAAGAATATTTTGTGACTTGTTTCTTATCACGTCCCAAGTAGTCTTACAGATATTTTTAGATTTAGTGCCGTCTTACACGACGCTACTCAAAACTGACGGAACCAGTTAGTAATTGTAGTTACTAACTAGTTAGTGACGAAGATTCGTACACGGCACTACCAAATTTAGTTGATAATACTACGCGACCAACGCGATTTTGTCGGATTGTGTTGTTTCGGAAATAATTGAAATGACTAGCGATTCGAGTGATGAGGAGTTATTACTTCTCTACTACTACCGACGACGACGACGGAGAAACAAAAGAAGATTTTGGGTTTAGTACACCCCTATATCGATAATAATATCAACTGTAGATTGTCAGTTGCAGCAAACGAACTGCGGGAAGACGATTACAATCATTTTTTCCCCCACTTCACTCCAAGCTTTTTTGGTCACATCCCTACGCGAATACTCTGTAAGTTTGTAATTATACAAACACGGATGCTTTTCAACTTCTTGGACGAATTTTATATTTATTAGTTGGTCATTCATTTTACCACAGCACAGTTTCCAGTCTTCAACAGAAACCAGTAGCGCGCGACTAGCATGACTAGTCGCGAGTGATTTGTTACTAACGCGTTACAAACCAGTTTGTGATTGGTTGCGTCGTGTACGAACTGCCATTGAAATACTAGTGCTGTGATATTTTGGATACTCATTGGTGATTATGGAGTGTAACTAGTTTTTTTTGAGTAGCGTCGTGTAAGAAGGGCCTTACAGTACAATGACCTTTTATATATAGACTAGTTACCCCTGAACAAATTGCATATAAAAATGGCGAAATTGTTTCTATGACGTAATCACGTCGAAAGGGAAAGAAAATAAATGCAATCATATCATTAGCCTATTGTTAAAAGGAGATAAACATATATTTTAACTTTTGTATACTCTTTAAGGTAGTTGAGTTGACCAATGAGCTCATTGAATTTATGCGCCATCTCGGCCGCCATTGTTTTCTCTCTTTCACTCTTACAAAAACGTCTCTCTCTTACATAGTACACGCGTCTCACTCATGCATATCGAATTGGCAACAGGGCAAATGTCCTCACTAAATGAAAATTTCTATTTTAAATTTATTTTTACAATAATTACGAGTGAAATTTAAAAAAATAATCTTGTTTCATGGTTGCAGTATAATTTTTACAATTTCTGTATACACAGGAAAGCCTTATAACCAAACAACAACACAAAACTTATAGCGGTAACGATCGTATTGACGTGACAATGACTGACGTGTGACTAAATGAGGTCCAGGACCAGGCAATTACCTGGATTTGTTCTAGTCACTACGGAGGGCAGGCAACGTATCTACACATATAATATCATTGTTACAGTATATGTTATTTGTCAATTTTTGAGCCTGGTTTATACAACGTGTCAAAAGTTTTGAATATTTTTGGTACTTCAATTTGGAAACAGCATTAATTAATTTAATTTAAATTAATTTGGGAATATCATTGAGTTCTGCTGTGTACTGTGCCAATTACTAATAGTAGAATATCCGAGTATACAACGACTTTCACCGAGCCGGTTAATGGATGAAAATTATTTTATATTAAATTTAATGTCATCCGTGCGGTGACGGAGAAAGAATACCAATCTTGTAACTTCTTGCCCTAACCTAATTCTCTACCTTATTCCACCTTATAATACATACACACATCATCGCCGCTTTTACCTTAACTTAACTTATTATCTAATTCTTAAAACTATTTAACCTAATTTATCTACAATCTAATGGTTGTGTTTGGAGTTTTTGTGGAGTGCGTAGTGTTTGTATGATGATGAAACCTTAGCATAGCTTAATTCTATTTGCAGTGAATTTCAGTCAAGCAATGTAATATTATAATAAATACTATTTTGGCCAGATCGTCTAGTGAACCCTCCGTTGTTAACCGCATTTAAGTAACTCAAGTTCTTTCGTGAAAGTTTAGTAATTGGCTTATCCCTGTGTTAAATTATTTTCTCCTGACCTAATTACCTACCAGTCTATAAATCATATCATAGATATGTGTAGCCTAGCAATGACTCCGTCTGAACTGTGACCTAAATCCTTCACTGCAGCTGCGGGGAAGATTTGTAACCACTCAAAGATAATCAGATGATAGCTTAGCTTGCAGGTATTATTATTTATTAACAGTAGCATGATACATAAGAAGTCTTGTGCAATTTACGGGCCCCAACCGCCGCCCTATAGGGTGCCTTACATCTCATTGTTTAATTATGGCTCCGTCACATTAGCTTTAACATTAATTATTAGCTTGTGCCTTTAATTCTTTAAAACTGAGAATTTACATCTCTCCTCAAAATTTAATTTCATTTTACATTATGAACTATGTGTTAGCAATTTAAATTCTTATTATTCCACATAAATCAATAGAGTTTATCTCAAGGCTTGCTATCATCCAAATATCCTTTTCACATTAAGAACTTAATTATTCAATGCAATAACTTATGTCTTATGATATCACTTATTGAACAGAGGTGGGAAGCCAGCATTCAACCGGACACACTTATTTCTCTGATTATTGTGTCTATTATAAAGAGATCACAATGTAACAATATTAACTGACTGTCTTTTTGTCTTATTAGAAAATTAATATTCAGTTCTATAAAGGAGGGATAATTTATTCAAACCCCACTTCAGGCTGTGGCTAAAATAGAATGCTATTAATACAGGTAAAATTACTTTTATTTACTCTTAGTATTTATTATACAGGTCTTATAAAGTTCCAATATAACTACATTGTAATGGCTGCATTGGCAGATTATCAAATCTTAAGTTTATTAAAGGATGTTTGATTTATTCTATATCCTACTCATTTAGGAAGTGAACTTAAATAGAATACTATCATTTGAAGTAAAATTACTTTGGTTCACTCTTAGTGTTTATTATACAGATCTTATAAACTACATTGCATGGGCTGCATTGGCAGATTATCACATCTTAAGTTTATTAAAAGATGTTTGATTTATTCAATATCCTACTCATTTAGGAAGTGAACTTAAATAGAATACTATCATTTGAAGTAAAATTACTTTGGTTCACTCTTAGTGTTTATTATACAGATCTTATAAACTACATTGTATGGGCTGCATTGGCAGATTATCACATCTTACGTTTTAAAAGATGTTTAATTTATTTAATATCCTTAACTTTTAGGAAGTGAACTTAAGTTAATCATTTTTCCATTAACTTCCACCCCTGTCTCTCAGACTGAGTGGTTGATTTAGATTGTCCCCATCAAATTTTTCTATGTTTCATGTTATTAGAAGTAAGTACATGACTTATAAGGGTTTTAGACCATTAAGGCGAACTCAAATGGTATAAGTAGACTGTATTATCAGGCTAATTAGTAGGTTGTTATCAATCAACTATTCCTATGTTTCATGATAGTAGGAGCTCATAGCTTTTGAAGTCTTAAGGTGGATTCGCAGCTTCAACGACCCAACCAAGTTCTAAACTGGTTTTAGTTGTTTAGTAAGTATCAGCTTATATTTTACTAATAGGTATCGGATGTATATTTTTTAATACTTTGAAGAGTGTAGCAATATAAGGCCGTATTGTACCCCAGGGAAAGCTAAAAATGCCTGTTTGGTCATTTCAGTATTAGAAATCAAACATCACAGTACAGCTTTGCTTATTTGCTATAACTTTTAGTATTTTTCTTGTAATAGGAAACCAGTCTAGACCTTTTAGGTATTCCAAAGTAATGATGGTACGATATTATCATACTTCTGTTAATTATTTAAAATGAATAATTAATTGGTAACAACTTTAGGAAAACAATTAGAATTTTATCGGCCTACGGTAACAGATTACATGCCTAGATAGGACCCACATCACTTCATCGTAAATTTTATTTATCACCGTATCTTAATTATCCCTACCTTATTAGTCTGAATTAATCCAGCCTGGCCCCGCGGCCCACGTACCTAGTTTATGTACGCACAGCGTGCTCACACCGTACTGTCCTCCCTTAACTAACAATATATGAGACGTCTACCTATAGATTCCTACAGCTTTCCTCACTTGAAACACCTATATTTTGTCGAACTAACAGTCCCTACTTGTGTACCTTGCAATCTAGGCCCAAGCCACATTTAACTTAATTTCGTGGTGAGTTGTGTAAGCCGAGTCGCCCCTGCAAGCAACAGACTTCTAAATGGACTATCAATCGAGCCAGTATACTCAGAGTGTAAAACCTAACACTACACTGTATGTAAGGAGGCGGGACGGTTTTGGACGGGGTTGTACGTGCCCACCTCCAGCTAATTGGTGTCTGACCTATCTTCAATTTTCACTAGGGAGACAACTGTCTCTCCCCCGTTATTCTCTCGAAGATAGTGTATTATTTAGCGTTTTAATAGATAACGCCGGCATTATTAAATACAGTCAAATGCCTCCAGACCGAAGTCCGTTGAAACCATATTAGTTTTTGTTGGCACCGTTATCCGTGTCCGCTAATATGATCCAGAATACTTCATTCTGTTATAGTTATTCGAGTCGCGATAGCAAGAATTTTACTTTAATATTCACTTCTATTTCACAACCAATGTTAGTTAAAATCGCAACTCGAATATCACTTAGCGCGCTAAAAAGGCTCGGACGCTCGTTTTCCCGTATGAGTTTTTACCGCACTCTTAAATCGGACCGCGCCTCCGACGTCTAAAAATTGAATGCCCCGCTAATTTCCCTCTCTTCCCCAAGCATCTTAACTTTCGCGCCACGCGCGCCTAACATCCCTCCCCAACATTCCGCTTTTCTTCCCTTCAACCAATCGCTAGCTGTTTCCCGATGCGCCTCGCCTTCGCGTCGCTTATTATTTGTTATTCGCGAACTTCGCGTTGCGCCACGTGGAGATAACATCCTACCTCTCTTTCTATCTTTTTCCCAACCTCTCGCTCGCTCATTGCCGCCGTTCGCCGCGCAATTCTAAAGTTTTTCCATAATCCAACCAAATCTTGTCAGATAGCCAATATTACATGTTTGAATATCTAAATGTAGCCTTCTATTAACAATTCCCTCTCAATAATCATTCACTTAAGCCAATAACCCTGTATTTTGTGAAATTATAAAAGGTTCCGTATTCCGACCATAGGTGGCGCCCGCCCGTATGTGCACCGGCTTGCCAACCTCGCAAGGCCACACGGAGCAGTCCCCGCGAAATTCAAACTAAAGATAAAGCCCTAGACCATAGTCAAACTAGCAACCTTACGCGAAGCTCAAGTAAATTACTCACGCTAGACGGCGCCTAAGTCGCAAGGGGCACACAGAGCAGTCCCCGCGAAATTCAAAATAATGATAAAGTCCTAGTCCACTGACCATTATTCTGAACTAGTTTATTATTCCCTTTTCATGCTTATTATATTAATGGTGCTACGCATTAATATTTATTTTAGTGCTACTCCCATACAGTCCTTACTAACGGACGGATACCATTCATTCTGTACCGTTACAGCCGCCCCTCTCTCCGTCCGGTGGGTGTCGTAAGAAGCGACTAACGGACTCTTTCGAGCGATGATCTGCTCCACTGGTGGTAGGGCTTGACCCGTCTGGTTGGTGACCATCGTACGCATGGTGTAAAACCCGTCAAGTGACTGCTTGTCGGTCGCGTTTCGGGATCAGCCAGCATAAAACCAGAGCTCGAGAGGATGATGCTGCGATGTATTTGGTCTGTGGAGGCTTCCGTCAAACCAGTGCCAGGAGGACTTCGTTAACCTGCCGACCAGGGAGACTCGTAGAATCGGTTGTCCCGCTGGCCGGCCGTGGCACAGTACAGGGGCCCAAGCGAGCCTAACTAGCTCGTGAGGCTGCCTCACCATGCCACGCATAATCTCGGGGTGGTCCGTCGTGCCGGTTGGTGACCGGAAGGTGGGGTCCCGGCGGCCATTCCCGGGGGGGTTAGGAGGCCCTTCCGTTCGGCAGGTTAATAATACTCGTCTGTGGGCAAATTCCTGGGGAAACAGGCCACCACACTTTGACCATTCGCATCGCGGCATCATTTTCTCGATTCACGCCTCTCTCTATCCACTCCTAAAATGACAGCGCCTAACAACAAAACTGGTACTACAGCGGTGCACACCCCCACCACAACCTTACCGTTTGAGGTGGAGTTCGCTAACTTCCGCGGACTCCATGCAAACCTCAATGCCGTCCACCACCATCTTGAGACGGCACGGCCAGCAATGTTGTTCCTAACGGAGACGCAAATAATCCGCCCAGCTGACACCACCTACCTGAACTATCCCGGCTTTGTGCTTGAAGAATCCTTCAAAGCTAAAGCCGGAGTTTGCTTATTCGTTCGGGCGGATGTTTGCTGTCGCCGTCTGCGCTGTCTGGAGGACCCTTCCTTCTCCCTCCTAGTGGTACACGTCGACTTAGGCTCTCATTGCCGTGTCTACGTCTGCGTCTACCGATCCCATAACGGCGACATGGAGACAACTCGACTAATTGAACATCTTAGTCGGGTAGCAGATGATGCGCAGGAGCGGTTTCCATCAGCGGAACTGGTGTTTTTGGGGGACTTCAACGCCCACCATGAGTTGTGGTTAGATTCCTCCAAAACAGACCATGCTGGTAGAACTGCCCACACATTCGCTCTCACGTATGACCTGACGCAACTGGTGAACCAGCCCACCAGGATCCCAGACATAGTTGGCCATGAGCCCTCCTTACTCGACCTTCTGCTGACGAGTCGCCCAGCTGGATACCGGGTGGAGATTCGAGCTCCTTTAGGTTCCTCGGATCACTGCTTGATATCCAGCACAGTGCCCTTGGCATCGCGCCCGCCAACAGCGGTTTCGAAATGCCAGATTTGGCACTACGCGTCGGCAGACTGGGACGGTATGCGGGAGTATTTTGCATCCGTCCCTTGGAGGCAGCGCTGCTTTAGTGGGAAGGACCCGACCGCTAGCGCCACTGCCGTTGCTGATGAGATAGTATTAGGAATGGAATACTATATTCCACACTCCTATGTCATCAGCAAAGGCAGACGCAACCGCTGGTTCAATCGCGAGTGTGCCAGCGCTGTTGAGAGCAAACAGACGGCATACCGCGCTTGGATCAGAGGTAAAGCTCATGGGGATCCCGAAACTCGCTCGCTAAAAGCAGCTTATAATAATGCCACCAAGTCGTGTAAGAGGGCCTACATTAGAGCGGATGCCCAGCGCGTTGCACGAGTAGGCCAAGAACTCCTGACGCATCCTACGGGCAGCCGTAGTTACTGGCGTCTGGCCAAAGCCGTGCAATCCTACTTCTGCCAACCCTCGCTGCCACCACTGAGATGTCTTGACGGAACTTTAGCTCACAAGCCGCAGGAAAAGGTCGATCTCCTGGCCAAACTCTTTGCGGCTAACTGCCGGATCGATGACTGTGATGCACAGCTACCCTCAGTTCCTCACTATGGCCACACAATGCCTGATATTAAAATCAGGCAGTGTGATGTCCGTGCGGAGCTGCAGTCAATCGATGTCCGGAAAGCTAACGGTCCTTATGGCATCCCAGCAATAGTCCTGAAAATGTGTGCAGCGGAGTTGTCCCCTGTGTTAACGCATCTGTACCGTCTCTCGCTCTCTTCGGGTTGTGTGCCGGAATCTTGGAGAGAAGCTAATGTGCAACCGATCCCTAAAAAAGGAGTTCGGTCAG
Source organism: Scoparia ambigualis (assembly GCA_963921215.1). Taxonomy (NCBI): domain Eukaryota; kingdom Metazoa; phylum Arthropoda; class Insecta; order Lepidoptera; family Crambidae; genus Scoparia; species Scoparia ambigualis. The sequence continues at coordinate 25,485,290 of OY992524.1, forward strand.
ATCCGACTAATTACCGCCCTATAGCCGTAACTTCAGTGTTGTGTTAGATCCTAGAACGAATATTGAACAAACAGCTTATTCGATACCTAGAAGATCACTTCCTAATTCACGATCGTCAATATAAGTTTCGGCCAAAACGGTCAACGGGTGATCTTCTAGCGTACGTCACACATCTCTGGGGTGAGGCTATTGACAAGCGTGGCGAGTCCCTGGCAGTTAGCCTTGACATAGCCAAGGCTTTTGATCGGGTCTGGCACAAAGCTCTTCTGTCCAAGCTCCCGGCATACGGTTTGCCCGCTCAGTTCTGTACCTAGATTGCTAGCTTCCTGCATGAGCGTAGAATTCGTGTCCTTTCGGATGGATGCGCTTCGCGGTTCATGTCAGTGAACGCTGGTGTTCCTCAAGGCTCCGTTCTATCCCCCACGCTGTTCCTTCTGCATATCAATGACATGCTTCCTCTTGGAAACATTCATTGCTATGCAGATGATAGCACAGTGCATGGGGGATATGACGGGCACCCAACGGCTGGGCGGGTAGACACCGAAATGAAGCGAGCAAATCTTGTTATTGAGCACGATCGGGTGTTGGACCTCATTTCTAAATGGGGCTCCGATAATCTGGTGGAGTTCAATGCCAAGAAAACACAGGTGTGCGCGTTCACAGCGAAAAAGTCGCCATTCCTTCCCCTTCCCTCTCTTCAGGGTACATCTCTAGGCCTGCAGAGCAGTATTAACATGCTAGGTATGGATATCCGCTGCGATCTAAACCAAAAGGACTACATCGAAACCGTGACTAAAAATGCCTCACGTAAACTCGGTGTCTTGAACAAGGTGCGGCGATTCTTCACGCCTGATCAGTTGTGTCTATTATACAAGACACAGGTGCGGTCTTGCGTGGAGTATTGCTCTCACCTTTGGGACGGCTCCGCAAAGTACCTTCTCGATGCCTTGGACAGATTGCAGCGCCGCGCTGTGCGCATTATCGGCAATGCGGAGGTCACTAAAACTCTCGAGCCTTTGCAATTGCGTAGAGATATTGCGTCACTCAGCGTCTTTTACCGTTTATACCATGGCGAGTGCTCTGAAGAACTCTTTGACCTCATCCCTCCTTCTCCCTTCCTCCATAGGAGTACGCGTGCTGCTCTCCGGAGTCACCAATTTACAGTCTCTAACATTCCATCACGCACAAAGAAATTTGGTGGCTCGTTTCTTTGCCGCACTTCCAAAAGATGGAATAGTCTACCAGCACACGTATTCCCTCCTACCTATGACATAGGGTCCTTCAAACGAGGCGTGAAGAAGCACTTTGTGGGCCGGCAGAGTGAGGATGACTGATGCTACGTCTCTTACGCTGCACCAGTTGTCCTCGCGCCTGGACCTCATTTCCACTTAACATCTGGTGGAGTGAGGTCATTGGCCGGGCTTAGTAGATATTACAAAAAAAAAAATGTGTTAAAAAATATATTGTGAGTGGGCTGGCTGAAAAATTTCAGTCCAGTATATGATTAATTAAATATTTAAAAATATATTTTTTTAAATATTGCTCTTGTTTCGATAATAAATAAATTACATTTGTACCAATCGAAAGTATGAAGCATATAGAATATGCAAACGTTAGGTTGACTATTTTTTTCCTGTCATAACATTGGGTAGGCAGGTGTAAACAGGCAAGTCAATATTAGTAATTTGCAATCGTCTGGTTAAATAAATAAATTGTTTGTTTATTTAAAGATAAGCTCATTACTAACACACACACACCAAACCAGTGCAATGTAAAAATATTTTTTTTTTAAATATTAATTTAATCATTATAGGTACTGGACTGAAATTTTTCAGCCAACCCACTCGCGATATATTATTTAACACATTAAATTTGATATATAATACTTTTCATCCAATAACCTTCCCGGTGAAGGTCGTTCTATACTCGGATCTTAGACTATAAAGAAAACCTGGGGTGCTCATCATTTTAATTGTCAGTCGAGTTAGGGAATAGGCCCAATAGGCCCATAGATAAAGGTAATACTGTGAAATAAGCCTCTCGCAAGTCTTCTGCTACGCAGCCATCGTAATGATTTTTGTATTTGCCCGACTGCGCCAGAAGGAGGGTTATGTTTTTCGAGAGTCTGTATGCATGTTTGTATGTATAATTGTTTGGCACGCACGCTCTGCGACCTGAACGGCTCCATGGATTTTAACTTGAGATGTGTCGTTAGATTCGTATTTACTGTGAGAGTGACACTGGGTATATCAAAATAAAAAAAAACACAAAATGGCGGAATTTTTTCGCAAAATTCAAATGTGGACGGCTGGACGGCTCGATGGATTGTGACGGTTTGAAACAAGTAATACTGCCAGGGAGCACTTAGTATTTATATAGTCTTTGAATACTGCTTTTAGCCGTATGACCGGTTAGAAAAAATTTTGGTGTGACGAGTTCATGCCTGAATCAAGTAATTGTGTGTCATATGTATTTACTATACAAAATCATTCAATAATTAAACTAAAAACAAATAAAATAAAAAACGGCAAGTAATTTAAAAACGGTAAGTAATCTAAAAAACCCGACTGCGTTTCTGTGTAATTTGGAAATGAAAAAAACCCTATCATACCGATTGCACTTAACTTAAGAATCGCCAAAGTTACAAAGAAAATTGTAGCAGTTGGAAGGCCCCCTCCCCCTTCGGGCCGGGGGGCATTCTAGAAAGTCAGCCGTCTAGTCAGGAGGTTGGAGTAATCTCAATGATATTATATACAACAGATATGTCATAAGCGCGCGCGATGTGAAGACTCAAATGCGTCCTAATTAGGACGTCTTGTATTTAGTCTGCGTCGAGCGCAATCACGAGCGTGTCGCACCGTAGTTCCTGTGTCCTTGCCAAAATAAATCAAAAATGCCATCGTGTGTGTTACGGAAGTGCACCAATTATGACTCTAAAGTAAACAAAATACAAGGGTTCTCTTACCACATGTGAATTTTTTTTTTATTCTGCAACGGGTAAGCGCTTGGCCGTATCTCACCTGATGGTAAGTGACGATAAGGTCGAAGGTGGAAGCGCGTGAACCCGGAATCCTCAACCACTGAGGAACTGGCTATATTATCTCTAACTGTCGGAGCACAACTATGCTAAAACATCGTTGTTATGGCGACGACAGACTTAGATAAGATGGTGGTAGCTAGCCAGGCGGACTTAACAGCCCTACCACCAACCAAACCGGGCACACAAAGATGTACCCCCCGCTGGGAATCGAACCCGGTACCTCTGGGTCTGAAACCGGTGGCTTAGCCACTAGACCACGGGGGCGGTTAAAAATGCAAATATAATAATTATTTTCCGAACAATCTAATAACTGGCGCAAAGACGCCATGTTTAGGCGGAAAGAGAGAGCGATCTAGTTTTGACGCTAGAGCAATAAGGATGCGTGCGCTGAGGACATAGATTAGTTAGTGCAGAATCGAATATTGATATTGACTTAAATGCCTACAACTAAAGACCTGCTACCCTATCGGCTAAAAAATAGCCCATAATATGCCCATATAAGGACAAAATATGGGCTTCAAATGTCAGATGAAGCCCATGTGCATATCCATATTTTTTAGCCGATAGACCCGCAGTTGCTCTTTATTTTTACTTCGTTTTTATAAAGCTATCTGTTGTATGTAATGGACTGATATAATAAACATTAAAATAGTTTTACTAAATTGGCTATTTGACAGTTGTATCAATAAAATATATGTCGGTTAAGGCAGATTATAATTTAAGGATAATCATCTTTTTAGTTTTTTTTTAAGATAATTTGTAAATATTTTAATATAACAAAATTTTGCGATTATTTATCTGTGGATTACAAGAGCTCAATCATGGACCTGTGGAAACACGGTCCATGATTGAGCTTCGTGTGACGCCACATTTCACAAAATAAACAAAAACTATCTTTCAGGTTTCAAGATAAAGTTTGTTTATTGTGGTGTGACGTCACAGACATTTAGCCAAATGTCACGTGACCAACCGTTTCCGCACGAAATTTTAAATGAATAAAGAAAAGTTTTTTCTATTAAGTATATAAAGCTTTTTGAGAAAAAAAATATTGTACGTGGTATAAAATACGTTGTAATTTTCAAAATACTTTTCCGAAAACTGTCAAGTAGCCAATTTATTTTTCTACTATTTATAATACATTAAACTGATAATTAAGGATTATTAATGTTATTTTCTTTTATGGAATTAGGTTTCCGAGTGGTCAGGTCAGTTCGTGAACAAAGAAGCGAATTTGTCATAAAATCTCATTTAAATGAAAAAGGGTTACACTTTGCTAGCAATAAAGACGTAGAGAATTTAAAGTGCCGTCTTTTAAAAAACATTTTGAATTCTAATGTTTTGACTCATTTTTCGAACATTTATAACATCAGACACCCATTTTCAACCATCGAGTAGGTACATCTCATTAAAACCATAATTGATGAATAAATAAATATTCGTCGCCATTCTGCACATAAAAATAACCCCGAAATACAAAAACTTTTAAAGATTGAGACAAATTTTTTTGAAGGTATTTAAAATATGTATTTTATTTCGTTTCTTTCATTATTAATTATTTTATTTTTCTAATTCTCAATAAATATGATTTACTTTAATAAGATGTTTTATTTCTTACCCTATGTTCTTACCTATGTACTTACTTTTCAATCAAGTGTCCAATAAATGTTACTCTATGAACAAGAAACATTTGAAGTGCCATAATTAAAATTATACTATCTCTTTCATTTGCGTGCTATTTCGTATCTTTTGTTTTAATTAACAGTGAAACTTGACAATGTGTGGAGTTTTGGATTTCTCGGAACAGATTTTGAACGCAAATTACTATGAACGTAACATATCTATACTTTATAATATCATTGAGTAATCTGCAATGTCATACCTATAGGTATACGCAGTCGGGTTTTTTAGTTATTTAAATTACCGTTTTGTATCTTAACGCCTTGCGATATGTCCTGTTAGCATCATCATAGCATAGCAGCATAGCAATCATGAGATAAATTATTATAACAAACATTGATAGAAACATACTATGCCTACGTGGTAAAGTAGAACACCGAGAAATCACATTTAAAGCTTTCGTCTCTTGATCGTAACGCACAACGCTACGGTATGCGGTTCAAACGCAGCGTCACGACGGCGCCGGCGACGCAGCGTTTACCGTCTCTGCGGAGAAGTGGTCAGTTGATTTTCCGCAGCTACCAAACTAGATGACAAAGAAGCAGGCCGAGAAACATGTTTTTACAACGGAGGGGTGAAGGTTGTTTGGAAACTTTAATACAAAGGCATTTAATTGATTGTGAAGAAAAGTTCATTCAAATTCTATTAAATTATCTTCAAACAAATTTTAATCCATTGTCAACCCGCGACGCACACCGCAGCGAATCAACGAGAACGACGCCGCGCAGTGCGGGATACCTGCAGCTCCCCACTGAAGTGGGCGCGGTGAACTGCGCTTGCCCTTCGCCGCTGACGCATACTGCGACGGAACAAGAGACCGTACTTGACGTTTTTCTTACAATTATGTGTCGGGCACCGCATGCCGCACACCGCAGCGTTGTGCGTTACGATCAAGAGACCAAAGCTTAAGGTGTAGGTATACTAAACAATGAGGTTGGATTCGTAGAAGCAGATGGCGTGATTGTGGATGTCGTGAAAGGGCGGAATCGAGAAGTTAAGACCCTCTTTCTGTTGGCTACACAAAATAATAATCATCATCAGCTTATAAACGTACCAATGCTGGGCCAAGGCCTTTCCATAGACAGCAGCACATGGGAAGATAGGCCATAACCCACCCCGCTGGCCCAATGCGGGTTGGTTGGTTTTACCGACTGCCATCTTACTACAACAACGGGGAGTAACGGTTTTACGTGCCTTCCGAAGCACGGAGGGCTTCGAGATATGTTTTCATTTTTGGTAACCAATCCAGTTACCGGCATTGCCAAAGTGGCTTTACTGGTAAGATAGCAAACCGAACGCCTCAGATGAGAGCCATCGAGTTCCTCAAACAATAATAATAATCAGCGCGAGCCGTGTGCAGCGGCTCACTAAAACAATACCACCACCCCCTCTCTTCCCTTGGGTGTCGTAAAAGGCGACTAACGGACTGAATACAGAACATGCATCCAACAGCATCGAGCGGCGATGGGCTATTAACACACTCTGAGCACATGTGTTGTTGTAATTTGGTAAAACGAGGACTAAGGCAGGGGACTGCTTCTGCGTTCCTCATGCTTAGTCTCTGACTAACCCTTTGGGGATAATAGTCGTGATTGCATGTAAGTAGCATGTAATGATTACGCCGCTACGACAGTTTTTATTACACAATGGACAAGCGTTCAGCGTTCCATTCATGATAGACGCGATAAGGTGGAAGTGAACGTCATCCAAGAAACCTCCACGGAATACAAAACGGAAAGAGCAGCTAGCTATCTTATCTGTAACTGTCGGAATACATACATACATATAATCATTAATATTATCCCCGAAGGGTTATTCTGAGACTAGGCAATGAAGATCGCAGAAGCAGTCCACTGCCATGTCCATGTTTCACCAAATAGCGACTGCAACATTCGCCGCTCTACGCTGTTGGATGTAAGTGAGGTTTTTAGTCCGTTAGTCGCCTTTTACGACACCCAAGGGAATAGAGGTTGTAGTATTCTTAAAAATAAAAAAAAATCAAAATTACTTTATTCAGTTAGCTTAAAATAAGCATTTTGAATCTTCTAAACTCAATTTACTTTTATGTATGGATGGATAATCATAGGAAAACACCCATTCAGGACGTCTTTTAGCTGTGGAGAAGAACGGGCACAAGAAAGTCTACAGCTTTATAATAATATAGAAGTAACGACATTTACAAAACAATATGTCGTTACAAAATTATACTTACAACCAATAATTTTAAAACAATTATATAATAAAATAAAAGATAAAAACAAAAGTGAATCTAAAAGTTTTACTCGGGCACCATGAACGCATTAGTACAATGTGTGCGAAACTAGAGGAATGTGAATTCCATGCATTTTTGTCATTGATGTAATCGCTTACAGTGCGCTTACGCTTACGCTTACGCTTAAGAGCCGCTACGCGACACGGAATACCACAATTGTAATAACTTGTTGTTTTGTGGCATTGTTGTAAAGATAAGCTACAAGCGATAGAATACAACAAAATAGAGGTAGAAAGCCAGGCGCGCTTTTAAAATGCCCTAAATTTAAGAAATCCGTGTACAACTGGGAATCGAACCCAAGACCTCTGAATTTCAGATTTCTACCATGTCATAAGAATTTCTAATAATCGTTCAAACTTACTTTGCAAGAATGATACGTGATTTTATTTATTCTAAGTATTCAAACAAAACAATGAAACATTATGTTATAATGAAAACAAAAGCATTGATGACATAATAAAACACGTCCCGCGATTTTGCCGAATTAGCTAAATTCATGTGGCTGCAATTGTTTAGAATGGTTTTTAAAGAAAATGCCTTCTTTGAATAGGTAAACATTAACTTTAAATGAGGGTTTGGTTCTTATACAGGTTTCTTTTGGATTTTTATTTTTTCGTAAGAAAATGTACCTACTTATTATCTTTTTAAAATTTAATCTTTCTTAATATTACGTTTTTTTGTTGATTCCAGATTATGTATTTAAGTCTCTGATAAACATGTTTCCTAAATTTTTATGAAACATAATATTTCGGTTTAAGGCGTTATGTTTCTAAGTACTTAGATAGGTATATTTGTATATAAGTAAAGGATACCTCAATGAGTAAGTATATAAGTAAGTACCTCCCTACAAATATTGTCCTGTGTGTGTGGGAAGTCCTGTGTCCAGCTGTGTGACGTTTATCAGCCTATTTTTCATCTTATTTTATTTTATAGGTAAGAAGACCATTTTTACCCGTAGGAAATATAAATAAATTGTTATGATTAAAGGAATGATTAAAAAAAAATTATTCAATCATGAGAAAATGTCTAATTATTATTGTCCATTTGCACCGCAACATACAATATACATTTTCCCATATATACCTAATAAAAACTTATGACAGCGCTCACCGCGTTCCAATGCAGATCTCAGAATGGATCGAACCTGGTATAATTTGCTAATAGTTTTGAATTGTTTAAATTTTTCTGTTCTAGTCAGTGGTGAGACGTATAGTGTTAAAGTTGGTGGAAATCATGTAAACGTTGTGGACAGGAGGTTCCTAAGTTTTACAGTAGACCCAAAACATTTGTTTTCGACTGTTGAACTTTACAACAGGTATGTTTTTTTCAAAGTTTTACTTAATTATTACTTATAGTAGGTATAATATTTTATTCACTCGCGTCGCTTGAAAAGTTTGCGATACTGCCAATTACGCAACTTTTGCAATGGCACGTCACTGGATTGGTGACCAAATTAAAAACATCTCGAGCTTCGGATGGCACTAAACTTTGTTAGCAGTTTTTGTCGTAAGATGACAGTCGTAAAAAGGGTTGTGGCACAATCTCCTCATGTAGGAAGACCTGATTGATGACTTTATAAAAGTTTAAAAATTATTACGGATAACCGTGTCACTAGCGGTGAAAGAATACTACCACCCCCTCTCTTCCCTAAAGGTGTCGTAAAAGGCGACTAACGGACTAAACACTGCACATACATCCAACAGCGTAGAGTGGCGATTATCACACTGAGCACATGTGCAGTCGCTATTTGGTGAAATGTGGACTATGATAGAGGACTGCTTTTGCTGTCCTCATCTCTGATTAACCCTTCGGGGAAGATAGTCGTGATTATATGTATGTATGTAAAAACCCACCAACCCGCATTGGGCCAGCGTGGTGGGTTATGGCCCAATATCCCCTCGTGCATTGTCCACGTGGGAGGCCTATGCCCAGCAGTGGGACGTTTATAGGCTGATGATGATGATGATGTAAAAATTATTCTTATTACTTTAAGCCAGTAAACACAGCAATGCACAACAATGCCGCTTGGTGGCACAAATAAGTAGGTACTAGACTAGGGTGGTCGCCTTTCAGCCGGATTCCGGGTAAAGTCCTTATACCTACAAGAATAGAATAGAAAAGATTGCGAAATCCGCTTTGGGCCAGCGTGCTGAGCCCAATCTCCATAATATGTGCGGTTGTCCATGTGGAAAGGCCAGTGCCTAGCCGTGGGACGTTTATAGACTGATGATGATGATGAGAAAATACTGATATTAATCTCTTTTTTTCAGCAAAGAATGCACATGCATGGCCACATTCTTAACGCCAGCTTATCTTCGTATCGCTGGACCATCGACAAGCCACCTAACTTTCGAAAACACCACTCTCACCATAAACGATGACTATGGAAATCCGGATGGAACGAATAAAAAATCTTTTTTCAAGAACCTCCTTGGAAAGCGTAAGAGACACACGCCACAGAATGTGAAAATAACGAATCGTCAATGGCGGGAATTCATGAAATGGACTAAAACTGCGGGCTTCGATATAGTTTTCGCTTTGAACAACGAAGAAAAGACGCGTGCTGGTTTGTGGAACAGAAATTCCACACTGGCTGTGCTGTCGCTGGCCGAGAAGGCGAACGCTGAAAATATAGTTTGGCAGTTAGGATCCGGTAAGTGATTAAAAAAAAACTATTTATTTAAAATTGGAAAATGTTAAAAAGATGACTACCTCAGGTCGGGATTGAACCCACGTCCTCCCCATTCCGCCACCGCCTGCACCCGCTGACATTCCGGGTCAGTGCTCTTCCAATTATTATTATCCAGCCCGCCGAAATTCATAAACACTATAGTCAAAGGCGCCCATTCAATTTCGTGAGTAACTACGTCTTCAACTTATTTTTAGTATTTTTTGATATTTTTGGGGTTCCGTACCTCATAAGGAAAAAACAGAAACTTTATAGGATCACTTTGTTGTCCGTCCATCTGTCTGTCAAGACCCTTTATTTTGGGAACGCGTCGAGGTATCGAGTTGAAACTAAAACGATATAGGTACCTACTCAAGTGTACAGTCTCTTGAAGCCGTGAAAAAATCCAACTCCTAAGTAAAAGTAAAAAAAAATATGGCCGTTTATTAGGTCAAGGATATAAGACCGCCGGCGGTCGTGAAACATTTCAATTGTGTTTTACGGTGCTCAAGGAATTAAGCCGCAAAAAAGTATATTTCGACACTCTCAAGGGAATCAAGTTCTATAGAGTAGTTTCCGTTGACCTAGAACTATGAAACTTGGCAAGTATCACCCTCTTATACTACAAGTATAGGGAAAAATCTGAAAACTATACATTTGTAATTAAATTATTTAAAAAAAACACTAGAAAAACACACTTTTATAAATGCACGTATAAACAAAAAATAAATTATGGATCGTTCAAGTTGTCTTTATTTCTGGGCTGAAGTGTAAACTATGTGCTTTTAATTATAATATTTGATTGTAAAAGCGCGGGGCGCTGGAAAAGGAAAATCTTTTTGTATAACTTGCTGAGAAATCAAGTTAAGCGCTGTTACGGGAAGCTGGTTACACAGATTGGCGCTCTAACTGGAGTTGCAGCACGACTAGTAGGTGGCTCTACATTAAACAGTCTGTTCAAAGTAACAGTTTGTCGAACTCAGACAAAACATGCGCCAGCAGCGAGGAGATACGACATTGACCGACATTTTTAACGCCTCTTCTTTCAGGAAATTAAGTACCTACATAAGGGTAATGCACCAACAGTGGCAGAATGTAGAGTTCTTGTTCGTGGACGAGATATTTTTGGTTCCCTTATGTAACCCTTTGGCGGCATAAACGTTATGCTCTTGTGCGACCTCATGCAGCTTCCGCCAGGAAGTTAGTAAGTATTAGTATTTGATAACAAGAAAGTCTTTCCTGTTCCAGCTTTTACACGCTTTTACAATCAAATATTATAATTAAAACACGTAGTTTACACTCCAGCCCAGAAATAGAGACCACTTGAACGATCCATAATTTATGTTTTGTTTATACGTGCATTTATAAAAGCGTGTTTTTCTAGTGTTTTTTAAACTATTAATTTATTTTATACTTTTTGGTCTAACCTTGAAACCTGATCGTGTTTAAAGTCCATTACGTGGCCTTTCTCACAAGTGCAAACATGACTATGATACGATACTCTATCATGGAATGCCAGTGCCTATCTTCCGGCTTCATCATCAGACCTTGAAACCTAATCGTGGTCTAACCTTGAAACCTGATCGTGTTCAAAGTCCATTACGTGGCCTTTCTCACAAGTGCAAACAGCTATGATACGATTTTCCATCATGGAGTTCCAGTTCATATCTTCCGGCTCTATCATCAGATCAGTTCAACAGTACCATATTATTGTATTGTCATCAGAACTACATACAGCTCCCAATTTTCATTACGCTACGATCCTTGGAAGATGGTTAAATTAGTTACCTAAGATTCCATTACATAGTTGTTACATACAGGTCGACCTAATAAAAGCTTTATGCCAGGAACGGCGCGGCGCGGCGGCGGCGGTCCAATGTTTGAGTTGAGTTATCCGTTTCATGTGGGGTATTGTATGAAAGGCATGAAGTGACTATACCTAGCGGTAGGTATAGTAACTTTATGATGAAAGGGCTTCATTGACACAAGCTTAGTTTTCGATTTATGACGAAGAATGAAAAAAACTTTTTTTTAAGGTATAGGACCTGGATTAAATTTGATATGTAAGTAAATAAAAAACTATTGCATATTATAAAAAATGTACCTACCTTATAAAAATTTATAATATGCACTTACAAATTTTTACGGAACCCTCGGTGGGCGAGTCCGACTCGCACTCGTCTTTTTTTGCACTTTTGTTTTGGTAGTCTATACTGTCCCACTGCTGGGCAAAGGCTAAGCAAAGAGCCACCTGTTGCCAGTCAGGCTGCGGTGCGTCTAGATCGTCTTGCAACCTCTTGCAAGCCCTACTTTATTAAATTAGACATTTAGAGCCTTACTTGCATGTACATTTTTGAAATATGTAAGTTCATAAAAAACGACCCGTCAATCAATAAGAATGCTGAATGTGATTTTATTTGATGATGATGATTTGTAGTTTACGGGCCCCGAGAGCTCATAATAAAAACAAATTTAAAATACCAATGAGTCGTATGGCTATGTTTAATTCTAGTCCCTATTTTGTACAGCAATCAAAATACATAATAATCTACCTACCGAACTGAGATCAGATCCAAAAACATTCCTAAGAAAATTAAAATCTATATTAATTAAAAATGCTACTATAATTTAAATGAATATTATAATGACAAGAAAATCTATTTAATATAAATTATTTATTAATTGTTGTAAAATAGTAATATGTCTTGTGTATTAATAATTAAATAAATAATTTAATTTTCATTACAATTTAGAAATGTAATTTTAAAAATAATTAATTCCGTTGCACGTCCATTCATTCATAAATTGCTAAGCCCAAATGGGTAAAATGATGTACTGGAATACTTATTGATGACTCTACCTTTGTATCACATTCATGAACAGCAATAAATACTCTGAACTTTGAACTCTTTCTGGGCCGACCTCGGCGGCGGCGTCGCGTAGTCCCTCTCCAGTTGGCCTAGCATGCGGAACACGAGATATGTCGCGGACGAGAGACGACAAATCATTTTAAGTTGCCAAGTTAAGGTTTGTAGACAAAAATACCACAGTTTATGCAAAAACTACGATTAAGCCCATTTTTGACATATTATGTATAGAGTTCTATCTAAGCGCATCCTGTGTCTTTAGTGTCGATAGACATTAGAGATAAATGAAGAAAACACGTGAAAACGGGTCGAGAAGAGTTCTCGTATTGCGCATGCTAGGCCGGCAGGAATCCATTTTGTAGTGACCTTTGCCCAGCGGTCGGGATGCATGGCTAACGTGACCAGCCGAATCCCATTACACACATATGTACATATATGCACGACTATTATCCCGGAAGGGTTAGCCAGAGACTAGGCTATGAGGACTGCAATAGCAGTCCTCTACCATAGTCCACTTTTCTCCAAATAGCCACTACACATGTGCTCAGCGTGACAAGTGGTGATACCATCGCTGCTCTATGCTCCTGGATATATTTAGTCTGTTAGTCGCCACCCAAGGGAAGATAGGGAGTGGTAGTATTCTTTCACCGCTACGCGATACGGTTAGATCCCATTAAAAGGCGGTTAACATTGTTATTGTTATTGTTATTGTTATTGTTATTGTTATTGTTATTGTTATTGTTATTGTTATTGTTTACAGAATGCAACAACCAAACCATAGACGAATACTTGAACGACTTAGAGGCTCTCCTCGCGGCGATGGAGACGGCCCAGAGGGGGAGGGCGCTGGGCTGGCGGGCGGGGGGCGGTGACGTCACCAACTGCCTACGTCACCCCAGCGACTTTAAGGATTACGTCACGCTGGCGGTGGACATGTCGCTGGCAGTGCTGTTGGACGGGTGAGGGATGGGTGACCGTCACCATACATACATACATACATACCCTCACGGCTGTTATCCCTTAAGCCTTAAGGCTTAAGGGTTAGTCAGAGACTAGGCAATGAGGACCACAAAATCAGTCCTTTGCAATAGTTCATGTTTCACCAAGTAATAACTACACGTGCTCAGCGTAACAGGTGGTGAATCCATCGCCGATCTATGCTGTTGGATGTATGTGCAGTCTTTAGTTTAAGGAAATAAGAGGGTTAGTAGTATGAGATAGATAGATAAAACACTTTATTGCACACACAAAAATACAGAAAACATAAAATAAGCATATTAAAACTAATGGGGGCAAAGGCGGTCTTATCGCTTAAATCGATTTCTTCCAGACAACCTTTGAGGTAAAGACAATAGAAAAAGAGCGACAAGCATTGCAGTGTAGTATTTTTTTAAAAGCCCATGCCACCCATCTCATCTTTCATCATCATACACACAAATACATTCGGGGAAGTTCCCCGGTCGACCACTTTTTGGGAACATTCACTTACACACACCCACACACACACACACACACACACACACATACACACACACACACACACACACACACAAATACACTCATGCACGATCGCTTTGTATAAATGTTACTATTTTCTTGTCTTTTAGTGCTTCGCTCGGCCATGCTCGGCGCTCGCTCGTTTGCGAAATGTAATGTATGTTTATTTGAACCGGACACGCAATCAAAAAGGTTAACTATATCCGGCTTTATCAGAACGCCTGGCAAGCTAGCAGCGCCACATACTCTGATATGGCGCAGCAATTAATTGCGGTTTAATATTTAGTTGGATACAATAATAATAAAAATAATTTAACTTGCATAGAATAAGTAATAACATGTTGAGTTGTGGTAACTTGAATAAGTGAATATTATATTCTATTGCAGAAACTCCTCGTTCCACGAGTTGCAACGTATGACCGCAACTGACCGTTACAAACTCCTTACGTCACTTCACCGAAGCAAAAACCCTCTGTGGATCACTGAGCACACGCAGTACCTTGGCGAGATGGAGCGCGCTGCTGACTGGATCGCCAGCCTAGGTTATTCGGCTAGAAACGGCTTCTCAGTGCACTTTAGGGAGCTGATGGCAGAGGAACTGTACGAGCCGACGATGGTAAGCATTGATGATGATGACGCCTGTGACTGTTTAGTTATTGAGGCCGTTCTGGTTTGCCTACTAGTGCGCTAAATGGTAAGCATTATACATACGACAGTGGACTATTACACCCAAAGGGTTAGTCAGAGAACGTTAACCGTGTCGCTTAGCGGTGAAAGAATACTACCACCCCCTTTCTTCCCTGGGTATCGTAATAGGCAACTAACGGATTAAAGACTGCACATACATCCAACAGCATAGACCGGCGATGGGCTCACCACCTGTCGCTGAGCACATGTGCAGGCGCTATTTGGTGAAAAGTGGACTATGGCAGAGGACTGCTTCTGCGGTACATTTCTTTCATTGCCTAGTCTCTGACTAACCCTGAGATGATAGTCGTGATATGTATGTATGCACGGTTAGTTAGAGACCGCAATGAGGATGCTAAAGAAGTGAACTGCCACACTCCGCGGCAAACTAAATGACAACTGCACACGGGCTCATCTCATCGCGATACGTGGTGAGTGAGCCCACCGCCGCTTATGCTGTTGGATGAAAAGTCGGCATGGGATTTATTCAAGTACTTCACTTGTTTAAAGTTACGTTATACACATACATACATATAATCACGACTATTAGCCCCGAAGGGTTAGTCAGAGACTAGGCAATGAGGACAGCAAAAGCAGTCCTCTGCCATTTGATAGTCCACGTTATATAAGTACAGTCACCAGCAATAACTTTAAGGACAGTTTCATATTTTTTTTCATAATTGCAGAGTTGATCTCATACCGTCTTATTAATAAAAATAGCCGAATGTTACACCTCGGGTTAAAGTGTCGCTGTCTCGTTTTTTTTTTTTAAAAAACAGATAGAGACAGCGTCTATTTAATACTAAGTGTAACTTTAATCATCGTTTATTAATAACAGGGATAGATAGTAACTATTACATGATCTGTGCCCATAGTTAGAAATGAGCAAAATTATTAGCGGAAAGTGACAAAACCTTAAATTAATTTTACTGATTAAATAATAAGGGTGTGTAGCTAAATAATTGTGAATTTATGCGAGCAGCAATAACACTGGACATGGTGGATATCCTTGGGGGACGCATTTGTCCAACAGTGGACGTCTTTCGAAATAACAACTAAAAATGACAATTTTGTTTATATTGTTTTCCAGAGTTTCTACATGGCCCTCCTCTACAAAAACTTGGTTGGCGAGCGCGTTCTTCCCATCGACTTTGACTCCACCCAAACCACTCTATTCGCACACTGTACATCGCTGCGTCACAAGCCAGTGCCGCGAGCCGTCACCATATACGGTGTGAACGTGGATGATGAGCCGGCGAGGCTGTCGCTGAAGCTGGGCAAGAAGGAAGAGGGAGGGGAAATTATGCAGTTCATCATGAATCAGGACGATGATGGGTCAGTCGATAACTATTTTGATTGGTGATTGTGCCGAGTAAGATTTAATGTTAGACGACGTGGCGACAGGCCCTGTAAGAAATAGCGGGCAAGACGAGG
The DNA here is from genome assembly GCA_963921215.1 of Scoparia ambigualis. Taxonomy (NCBI): domain Eukaryota; kingdom Metazoa; phylum Arthropoda; class Insecta; order Lepidoptera; family Crambidae; genus Scoparia; species Scoparia ambigualis. The sequence continues at coordinate 25,501,432 of OY992524.1, forward strand.
ACTACTATCGAAAGGAATAGAAAGTTACAGCCCTAAACTATTAAGAGTGGAAGGAGGGTAGGGAGGCCTTTATCTAGCAGTGGGACAAGCCGGGCTGAATAATAATAATAATAATTTGTGCCCAATAACTGTTGCTGCATGACACAATAGATTCTTGCCTGTACATTATAGATTGCGCCGATAGATAGGGACATCCTTGCACCTTCATGAGGATTCCTTACTCGAGTCGGAGTCGAGAGAGTGTGAGTTAAAATTATTGTATTATAAATATAGTTTTTATAGGTTTAGTCTCTTGTATCGGAGAGAATCAGGGGCCAATAATACTCACTTAAGTTGCTTGCACAAATGACATAAGTAAGTAGGTTCAGTGTGCAAGTAGTAACGAGGTAATAAAACAATCCAACAAGGCAGCTTCATATTTATTAGTACTATAACAGTACCTACCATAATATTGATGCTTGACTGCTTTTTTCTGCTGCTATTTTCTGTTGCCATTACAACAATGCTAGTACCTAGCATTGTTGTGTTTTGTTCCGATAGATAAGAAATAAGATAGCTGGTTGAGTAATTAAGAATTCCGGGTCTAGTGCGTTACCATTATTGGAAATTCAGAGATATAATGGATAGATCCTCATTAGTTGAGGTGTCAGGGCCGTTTTGTTTGGCCTAATTATCACTTGAAAAAGTAGTGGCTTATCAGTTTTCGTAGAGATTCTTGCTAAACTAGAAGGTATGACACTGGAGATCTAATTGCATGACCAACCACTATTTCAATATTTTTATTTTTCTGCATGTTTTTATACGACTTATTTAATTCTATTTGCAGGAATATCGTGGTGAACGGTCACGTAATGTCCAACGAAGGAGACATTCGTCATGTGGTCAAACGGGTGCGTCCTTACAAAACTTTGCTCATAAACTTGCCTCCGAAATCTATAGGTTTCTGGGTTCTCGCTAACACTAATATTGAAGCTTGTCAAGATATTAAAGATAGAGAGAAAGTTTTCGTTGAAGCTGATAATATTGACATTGATGATGTTGGTGATGAGTTAGGGAAGGTTAAGGTAAGAAGAAAACGCTCCGCAATAACCAGGAATTTATATGATAGTCCAAATACTGCCGACTTTTCAGACGAACTCGACAATAGTATAGACACTGTAGAACTAAAAGAAATGATTAACAACTTGAACAATGACTTGATAAATGCTCAAAAGTTTTTGAAACTTGCTTCTGAAGACAGAGCAAGACGACAAGCGCCCGAAGGAATACAACAAACAAAAAAAACAAAAAGGCAATTGTTAAAGCCAATAAAAGACTTAGGCAAGAATGATAACGTTAAAAACAAACCAATTTTGAATTTACTTGGTAATTTAATACAATTGACCAAAAATAATAACACAAGGTTATTCAGAAGACCTTTAAAGATAAATAAAAATCGAATCGGGAAAAAATATTATTACGACAGACAAGGAAAAACAGCAGAAATATCTGGCAATAATAATATTTTGTTGAGAAATCGAAGAAGCGTTACTGATGCATACGAAAATTTTAATACAAACAAAGAAGAGTCATCTAAAGAGAATGAAATAGAAGTTCAGAATAGGGCGTACAAAAAACTTTGGAATGAACTTCAAAATGTTCAAAATCAACTTAAAAAAATGTCGATTGAAACTGTAAATAAAGAAGGTGAATCAAAAGAATCTGAGAAGTTAATTATCAACACTGAAATATCAGATGATAGCGCTACTATAAAATTTAGAGAGAGTCCAAATCATGGTATGATGAAAACTACATTTGAAAATGTATTTTCAGTCTTGACTGATTTAAATAGAAATTTGAATAGATTCTGGGGTGCATTAAGTATTTTTGAATAGTTGTATTAGAAAGTAAGTCAATAGGTATGCCAGTATTATATGAAAACTATTGTTTTATTCGTTTGTAGCTGAAGTTGGTTTGAGTATCCAAAAACAGTGTATATTTTAAGATTAATCGTAACGCTTTTTATATTTTTGTAAGGAAATAAAACAAATTACAGGTGGTACAATGTAGTTTATTTATTATTTAACAACATGGTAGATAAACCACTTTCACGCTCGCCATGCAGTAGTTCACATGAAAGTGGCTACCTCTAAACTTTATACATAACTAATAGGGATCTCAAAATCATCGTAACAATGCATCGCAACAGTAGGACCAAATTAGTGTCAGCGAACAAGCTTACTATATACGAAACTACCTATGTGACAGAGACAGATGTGAAACTGAAACTAATACTTATTATAACGATAAAGATCATTACCGTAGGGCAGTTTTTATACAGCCAGAATTATAGCAAACGGAAAACTAACTTATGATTAACAACAAGGTTCCACAAAAGCTCAATCCGATTAATTACCTAAAACATTTTCAACAATAACCTCTTTTTTTCGTTTTTCATTCATAAATCTAAGTTAAATGTTATCGTGGATATAAACTACTAACCTTTTCTTTATAATAACAATACAACATACGTATGAACCACGTTCATATAGAGTAATTTTATGTTTTTCCAAATTATTCATTTCAAAATTTTGTCTTTTAATTTATTATTTTATAATTTTACTCCAACTGGTAAAGTTGTGATTTTAACACTAGATGTCACTAATATTAAAAGCTAACGTACTAAAAGTGATCAATATATTGGCTGGCGACTATGCTATATAAAAAAACAATTGGTACATTCGTGGAAGTCAGTTATCGTCGATCCACTTAAATAATCTTAGGTTTAATTAATCAATTATCAGTATTAAACTTTACTTCGACAAATGTACTTCAATTACACACATTAAAAATATTCTTTAACATACACCACGTTAAATTACATGCCGTGACAGTGTACAGAAGGATTCATTATTTAATGAAAATAAATCCATAGCCCCAACCTTAACAGCAAAGTGTGGCACTTAAGATCAGTTCTCTGTGGTCGAATCCATAATACACTGCCCTGGGGGTACCTGTAAAACTGATATACCGAGTTCAACGTATTTTAATATTGCTTTTGCGTATTAAAGTGTAGAAGCTCTTGTGTTAGTGTGGTACGAAGTGTCGTTGTCTCTAATATCGTTTACTATATAATATTCTCCTTACCCTGCTTATTCTGAGCTGTTTCGTCAAAACCATGAGAAGATAGACCTCAGAATAAGAAATTAGCGACGATTGATTAATCTTCCGAAAACAGTTTTTAGTTATTTTATAGTCACAGATATTTTTCCATGCTTTCTGTGTTATGTCAAATATAACGATTATGTCACATTTTTTTCAGTTGGTTACTCATTCGTCGCTGCCTTGTAACGATATACAAATATGTCATATTTGCAACAAATGTATATTGAATAGAAAGCCTAAAGAGACCAATAAACTCTTGATAAATATTAAAATTTCATATTCATATAGGTATAATAAAACCATGTGTAGTGTTTGGTCAGCGTTGACGGAGCGATTTGGAATATATGGGAAATTTTATCGACATTTTATTTCTCATAATATGTCATAGTGGTTGCAAATATGACGATATGTAATCATCAGACTGTACACCAAACCCTAATGTTACTTCTAGTGCAACTATCAATAGGCTAATTTATCAATAAATTGTTTAACAAGGTATGTATTAAAATGTATAAGTCTACCATTTCATAACTCCTCTAAGGATTAAGAATAACAGTGAAAATTTTAAACCTCCTACTATTGAGGGAGAGGAACTGGATAAATTCAAGATAAAGATCTATCACTTTGGAGAAGATTTAAAGATGAAGCCATCCAAGGCCAAAAAGTCAGCCAATCTAAGTAACTAACTGAACATAGATTTATAAGTAGACAACAATAAAAGTCGTAGCATAATTATACAATTGTTTATTTACCCTGAGTATGAAAGTCATAAGATCAATAATCCAACAGTTTGAATTTTGTCAAGAAAAAATCTAAAATTGGTCGCTTTTAGATTCCTTTAAAAATATTCTAAGGGTGACAATTAAAATGAACATATATTCTGATAAACGTACATTTATGTCTAAGCTACACATCTACCTTGTATAAACCTCTTTATAAATTCATTATAATTTATTTTAAGGGGAAAATAACACTGTATGTTGAGTGCTGGGGTAATAATGCAAGTAAGATTTTAGTTAAAGACGTTGTGGGTTGTAGAGCGATGTGTTACTGGGTATTTCAGGTATTGAGACATCTGAGTGACAGTTGTGGTGTGCAGAGATTTTTGTTCACACGTGGTGGTCGACGTTTGGAATTCATACATAACGAATTCTTAACACCGAAACAAATTATTTCACATTAATTCAAAAAATTAACAACCATTTGATATCACCCAAATTCCTTTCAAATAGCAACGTTATCACTAATTACAATATTTACTATACATCAAACATCAAAAGCTTAACGTACATACATGTAGATAGCTATGGTGAAGCGTCTAGGTGGATTTCCATTGTCGAAAATTAAAAAAGAAGACGTTAAAGAGATAACGACACTCAAACACACTTCCCAAGAGCTTACGCGTACACGGTTTCCAAATGTTCATGCAACAATTACATTTCACAACTGCTCATTCTTTTTAAATTAGTGACAATTAGCGATTTTTACCCAATGTTTAGTTGTAACTAGACTCCGCTACGTACCAAAATAACATTCTAAACCACTATTTTCTACTTAAATGAGAGTCAACAACGAAGAGCACAGACTAATTGTAAGATAGATCAAGATAGGTAAAGGATCTACAGATGTATCTAATAAGTAGAAGGAGCTAACATATATCGAGTAGGTTTATTAGAGAGAGGGACGAGGACAGGAGTAGAAATTCATGATTCATTGGTCGTTTTAAATCATCCAAAAATCGACAGGTCGGATTGAATCTTACACGCTATTATTGTTTAATTCGAATAACTACGAACAACCGTTTAGCTAGAAATTGCCATGCACATACATAGAACTATGTTTTTTTTTGTTATATTTGATAAACCTAGGCTAACCACAAATACACTGTGAAAGTTTAAAGTTATACTTAAATACGAGAGAGTGTGAAGATGATGATGGACGGGTCCAATGGTTTGTTTACGTCCATTTCAGATGCCCATCTTTAATCTTTATATATATGTAAGTGTATAGACATAGTAGACTATGATAGCTATGCGTGCTCAAAATAAAGTACTATAGAAATAAGCTATGAAAATATACATCAATGTGCAATAGAGTGCGAGAAAATATGTTGAATCTTATATATCAGAAAATAGTAGCATTCTCAGTAAATAATCAGAAATTATTGTTGTATTTGTCATATTTACATATGTGTGTATATTGAATAGTTCTTCTATGATCTGATTTTGCAATGCATATAGTGAGGATAGGTATAATTGACCTTAACATTCAGTTAACATAATAATGCAATTGTATATTTTAACTGAGTAGTTTAAAAGCAAGTTTATTAAGCGTTATATGTCATTTGAAATAATTACGTAAATTGATAAAATAATCTTAAAATTAAAAATGGAAATACATGATGTGCTGATTTGATGGAGTTCGTAAAGGTTGAGAATTGGAAAACTACGAGAAGGTACATTAAGTGTATTCGTGTTGATGATATAAATTTAAGTGATAGATTCAAAGTAGAAGAAGTTATTCAAGATGCTAACGAGGAATGTTAGGAGCGCTTGCGGTCAGGCCGCGTTCGGCGCACAGCGTTAGTTTTATTATTCATATATCACAGCTTTTGACGATAACAAATCTTTTGCATTTGCAGCTTAAGTGGAGTTAATTGTTCGAACAATCAGCTCTTTTCCATGCAAAACGGCCTCATACCCGCGCCAATCGTATCGGCGGCATTCCAACATACCTTCGTATCATTGTGTCACATTGTGTATTTTGTACCGTACCTAGATGACGTTATCGTTCCTTCAGCAGACTCACCGCTACACAAGAGGGCTAAAATCGCTCGACTAATTCGCTCTCACGACATGTTTACTTTATATCTAAGCGTAAAACATCGATAAAACATTAGATTAAAACCAACTCTGCGTTAACTACGCTATTGGTTTAACAGTAAAACAACGAGAAGAGTGTTATCTACATTTCTTTACACATTATTACGTCTAAACGAACATTGATCTTATATTAGACATGCAGAACAAAATGGACGATACCAAATCTGAAGACTACTATACATTGCGGGGTCTTCTCAGATTGGCGTCGGTTTAACAATACAATATTGTACCTATTTTATGTTCGATGTGGTTATTAAGGCTAGGTCGATTACAGGTATGTACACCTAAACAAAATACACTGACACAATATCGATTTACACTGCATAAGCACGCATGCAAAAGATTTAGAGGCAAAAGTTGAAGAGATATTCGAAGTGTGAAAATTCAGCGAAGAGCGAAGCCACATAGACACAGCGCCGGTGTCACACATCCTTGTCATGTGATCAGTGCCGGCGTCACCTAATAGAGACGTCAAGCCCGTGGAATTTGGATGAAAACAAATATCGGAATACATTGTTATTTCAATGTAAGAACTCCCGAAATAGATTAAAATAGATGAGAAAGTATCGTTTTAGTTAAACAGTCGAGTTTTGAGTACCTACACGCGTGCTAAACTTTCTTAAAATACGTTTTCCCTTCTTTAATTAATATTACACCGTTCATTCTAGTTGTATTTATATTTATTTCCTCATTACACTTAAATAACAATATATCACAAGCGTCAACATATAAAACTGGATTGTTTCACAGTCTTGTGCCGGTGATTGCTGTCCAGATGACTTTTTGACCTTCGTCTGAACGCGCTTCTTCCGTGTATGTATCGAGGGCTGCTCTCCAATTTTTTTTATGAATGTATAAAAATATTATTGCTCATTATCAAGCACCAACGCGCCACTAGCCAACTACAAAATTTAGAATTCGAATCTCTCCTACAAAAATCTTTGAGCGCGAATGATACCGTTCCCGAACGTAATACTTGTGTCTCATCCATCTGTAGGGGGGAGGTGGAGGTCGTGGTGTGTACGGGTTGTGAAACATCGTCGTAACAATGATCTTAGCAGCTACATCATGTATTCGGTTAATATTATAATAACGCGGCGCGGGGGCGGGCGCCGTAATCTCGCTACTGGCTGCTCACTGCATCACGCACTTACTCTCGATCTGTGACTTCAGTTCATTCACTTGCGTTTCGATGGTGTTTTTCAATTCTGAAATCATAGAAAAGTGGTTTTTATTATACATACATACAAAGATTATACCCAAATGGTTAGTTAGAGACTAGGCAATGAGGACCGCAGAAGACGTCCACTGCCAAAGTTCAAGTTTCACCAAATTACCACTGAGCACATGTTCAGCGTGAAAGTTGGTGAGCCCATCGCCGCTCTATGCTGCTGGATGTATGTGCAGTCTTTGTCCGTTACGTTAGTCGCCTTCTACGACGACCAAGGGAAGAGGGGGAAGAGGGAACGGTTGGTTGTATTCAATTAATGAGCCGCCACCACACAACTTGAAAAAAAGTGCAAGCGTCGATTCTAGACATTGTCTTACTTTAGACTTTTAATGTAAATTCAAAGAGGTTTGACGAGACACTGTTGCAATAAAACGATAAGTATAGAGCGCTGAAGATTTTTTTTAATATAAAAGAGGGAGGCAAACGACCTGGCGGGTCACCTGATGGAGAGTAATCACCGCCGCCCTTGGACACCCGCAAAACCAGAGGAATCGCAGACGCGTTGCCGGCCTTTATGGAAGGAATAGGTTTAAGGAAGGAATAGAAATAAATTCTGAGGGGGGGGGGGGGCCTCCGGAATTGTCACTGGCCGGACGAAACACAAAAGCACCAAGTGCTATTATTTCACGCCAAATATTCATGAAAGGGTGGTATTACTACGGGCGAGCCGGCCCAATGCATGCTGAAACACAGCGGGCATTGCAGTGCATTTTCGCAGGTCTAAACAAAACAAAACAATACCTCGGCAGCGAAGTTGTCAACCCAGTCGTTCGGTATGCGAAAGACGTGGATCCGATTCCCACCAGAGGTAGTCTTTTTTCAACGTTTTATTTAGTATTTTCTGCGTGGCAGAGTCACGCTGCGTTGCAGCACGAATGTGGCTGGCTTGCCCGGCGAATATCAGCGTGAAACAATGGCACTCATTGCTTCCGTTACGTCCGGTGGGTGAATGCACCGGAGGCCCCTCTCCCCCCATAATTCCCACTTCTTCCTCAAAGATCCTACTCCTCAAGGCCGGCAACGCATCTGCGGCTCCTCCGGTATTGCTACTAAGTCTATCTATATAAGTATCATCATCATCAGCACATAAACGTCCCACTGCTGGGCACAGGCCTTCCCACATGGAGAGGTTGGGCCATAGCCTACCACGCTGACAAAATGCGGGTCGGTGGTTTGGAGTGTCATGGACTGAATTTCGCACAAATGTCTCGATACTACAAGAACTCGGCATCACTCAGCGCCTATTCTTCGTAGTACAAACTCGTATCTTGGCTCTCTTCGGATACGTTTCCAGGCGAGACAACTGCTGCATAGAACGCCTCGTCGTCCAGGGGAAGGTGGAGGGTACAAGACCGCGCGGAAGGTCACCCGTGCGATGGACAGACTAGCTAAAGTCAGTTGTAGGCGGACCCTTGAATGAGTGTAGCCGGATGACCTCCAGCAAGGAGAGATGGCGCGACATCGTGAGGCGAATAACATCTGCCCCCTCCGATAGTACTTGCCAAGAGCGTAACGACAAAGAAGAAGAAGGTTAGTAAGTATATAATCTAAGTCTATGTGTAATGGCGGTGGTACTGACTAGTGAACTCGTCTTGGTCTTCGAGCTCAGCCTCGGCGGCGAGCTCCTCGGGCGTCTTCTTCTTCCTCATGAGCGGGTTGTCGGGCTCCATCGGCTGCTGCTCCACCACCTCCTCTTTCTTAGGGATTTTGTACTGGAAATTGAGAAGGGCATGGTTTGAGACATTTTTTTTAATGAGTCGGTGAGGTCCTATTTTACAACTATATCATTGGTGTATTAGCAGTCAAACCTATCTACCTAGCCTTAACTCGTAATCCCTGCGCGCGCGCGTTAACCCTGCGCTCCTGACGTCAAATCGATATCACGTCAGCGTTGGTTAACGGAATATGAACGCTCGGGTCACACCATAAGTTTCAATTTCGCGTGAAAGTCGTTAAAGAGTGAACCTTCTGTCTATTAGTTATTCTGTGCTTGTACCAAGACGGAAAACGTAACAACTTTAAAACACACAAATAATGTAATATGGGGATCTTGCACGAAATTGTGAAAATTTACATATTTTTAAGTCACTTGTATACTATGCACTCAATTAGTTAAATACATTAATAGTACTTACGTAAGTTAGCCTGATCATTGCACAAGGTCGTAACCTTGCTGAAATTTGAAACAAATTCTTTAAACAATAACAAACAATACATAAATCTAATGACTTCTAAAACATTTTTCTTCGACAATTTTCTTAATTTTACGCATGAAACAATAATTCTTACTTAAAAATATTTGTATTGATATTCCGCAGGTCATCTTAAAAATGTAAATTTTAATTTTCAACACAAGCGCGTGATGGTTTTGTACATTTCGCAGAATAAAACAACAACACAAAAAACATTGCTCTAATCAAATTACTAGGTCTGAAACTTCAAAGCAGAATTGTTCTAATTTCAAATATTAATATGATTGATTTTGCTTTGAAGTTCATTAAGAGACTTATGACAATTTTTGCGATCGCGCGGCTCCGCGCGGTGGTCCTTAATATTTGACGTTTTTTTAACTTTTTTTTTAAAACCTATCAATAGATTTTGCGAGATCATTTTAAACTGTTTTATATTATTATCATGTTGTATATACGTATACTATATTTAACATAATAAATCTATATAAATTAGAGATGGGTCGAATGTGGTTTGAACCGAATACGAACTTTGGCCGAACATGCGGTAAAAAGTCAAAATTCGGTCGAATTTCGGCCGAAGTTCGGTTCTTTTCACGGCGCTTTCTCTATTACAACTACAACACGTTCTAACTAGTTTATGCGCTACCTTCAATTCTTGGTATTGCATCCCGCCCGCAACCACAGAATAATATACAAGCCGCAACCCAGCCGCAACCCGCGACAAATTCCCTCGTCTCCCGTCCCGGCCCGCCGCCGGTCATTAGCAAATACGTAATCCACGCGACAATTGCGTTATTGTTTACATTATGATTTTTAGTGAATTAACAAGGTAAAGTAATAGAGGAGGCTAGGATCAAAACTACGACATACCCACTTTTAACATTTATTTTTTTTATATTACTCTGGTCTATAAAATGTACCCCTTAGGAAAGTCAGTTAATTTAAAACAGCACGTTTTCCATAGTAAAACAATGTTTAAATATCAAAGTTTTGTTCAAAATCTGATCAAAACCACACCTATCCTACCAATATGTTACTATGAAACATTTTGCATCACACATATCCTGTATTTATTTGTATCAGAAAATATAACAAGGTTTGGCTGAACGATCTGCAGCCTTTTGCTTGAAACTCTTGCCATGTACACCGGCAACATTTTTTTGACAATTGACGTTGACACGTTGTCACTTTCTTACTCTTAATATCTACACATCTGGTACAGAGTAGCACAGGATATCCTGATTTGTCTTCACAAAACCGCACTTATCCAAAATTTTATATCGTCAGAATAATCGACAGCGGCGCAAGTTATCAAAATAGCAAAAACGGTTTTTAATGACTAATTTACCTCAAGTGATCATGGGTATACTTAAAAATACTGCTAAAGTATGTGTTCATAATTTATAAGGTTTTTTTTTATTCCTGGCTTACTGTTAAAAGTGGATATGTTGTGGTTTTGGTCCTATAATTATATAGGACCAAAACCACAACATATCCACTTTTATATAAATACAATGAGTGTAAGAAAAGATCCAGTTTTATTTCAATATTTTCTTGTACCGAAAGTTCGGCATTTGAACCGAATGTCGGCCGAATGCCGAAGTTTGGTTCAAGATGCCGAAATTCGGTTAAACCGAATGTGAAACGAATTTCGGTCCATCCCTAATATAAATGAAAATGAATCGCCACAAATGTATGTGCGCACCAGAACGGTCCGACCGATTTGGCTGATTCTTTTTTATTGTGTTCGTAGGTAGTTGGTTTGTGTCAAAGATTTTATTGAAAAATGGTCACACGATAGGTACAGGTTGTTAATAAATAAATAATAAAAAACGCTTCGACGGCCGTGTGGCCAAGCGCTCGGCTCGGTATCCATCGGGTTCGGGTTTCATTCCCAGCTCAGGCAAAGTGTGTTTCGGATTTTTCGATGCACAGCCCGGGCTTGTGATCACCTACGTCATCACCTACGTCATCACCAACCCGCATTAGGCCAACTTTGTCCTGCAGTGGGACAGCTACAGGCTGTACTTCTTTTTTTATACCTATCAATATTAATAAAAATCAATTGCCGAAATGTTAGTACGCGCATCACTTTAGAACGGCTGCACACAAGTTAAAGATATGGAGTGAAGTTATTTCGTGAAGACTCGATAACATCCCAGTTGCGACATTCATCCTTATCTACAATAGATAAAGATAAAAAATCTTACTAATTGCGAATTGTTGTCATCCTGAATAATTACAGCTAATAAACTTATCTATAAACTACAAGACCAGACTTAAAACGCCAATTACAATGAAATGTGTTCAATATCTCGCTGGTTAGGTACACAACATGAGGTATTTTAACCACTATGTTAGATAACGTAGTGGTTAAAGTTGCCCATATTTTGTAGCAGTCAATCGAAGCGTAACATCCCCGAGCGTCCTTCAAACATCAGCTAAGTAGTAAGTATAATATTTTGCATTATTGGCGGGTAACTGGCTGCGAAGGCCCGTGCGGAACATCTGCCTCCGAAGCCTCCGGTTACCACTCTAATTTCCCAACGGAACCATGTTCGATTCTTCAAAGTTGTGTTGCCAGCAAATGGATTGCTACTTTTAATGCAAACTCTCTAAAGTACTCCTAAAATCCCCCGCGATTTTTATTTATTGGCCGCCCAAGATAAGAAGATTAATTATGAAATTGAAAATTACATCTCTGAGAATCGTAGCAATCCTCTTTCCTTTTAATCTTCAATTTAGTACATGCAACCGCCGCGTCGCGGCGTGGCTGGGGACGAATTTATTTTAATTTTAAAAGCATTTTTTCCCGCTGGCATCCCCGGAGATCTCATTAAGGTCGTGCCGTTTCAATAACAAGCTAAAGAAAGACGCCAAGTCTCAAAGTCTTCCTTTTAAAGATTACTGAACGAACGTGATCTTTTGTGGTGCAGTTAGTTTTAAATTGAGTCAAGGGATTTTCTTAATGCTGTTTATAGAGAAACTTAGGAATTCCTTGATTTCTTTAAGGCGGTCGATTTCACTTGAAGCAAAATACATACCTACTCATAGTGATAAAATTGCATGTTAATGTTATAAATTATCCATCTTATAAGTACACTGTTTAAACTATAACACGTTTTGATTAATGTTGTCCCAAACAAGTTGATCGTAATTTTCTTTGTCGTAAATCATAATAATAATTGAGTCTTATGTAGCACTGGGACTCCATTATTATTATTATGATCGAAAGACATTAAACTATTACTATATTAAATCTCTTTGCTAAGATCAGATGATAGTAGAGACAATTTGATAGAGATCTGATTTTGACATTTACGGGTAGACCAGAAGCAGAACACGGAAATTGTACCTCTGTGTGAACATTTCAAAACACAGAATTGAGGCTCTTTAATATTCTTTCTAAAAACACAGTCAACCTTTAAAAAAGTCCGCTTGGATTTCAACCTAATGAAAGCGGACTTGAAATATGTTCAGAAAGCTGTGTTAAAACATTTTCAGTTCGTTCTGCAACTTGATTTAAGTCTCTTCATAACTAACCTCTTTAATTATTACGAATACACACTTTTTAATGTGGTACCTAATTCCTGTTTCTAATTGTTAAGGACTGTGGAATTTTTTAACACTTTCCAAATTATATTTTTTATGTAAGTAGGTAGTTATTATTGGGTAAAGTTAGCTTTGTTTCGTAATCATGTTTGTCAGACTACCTAGCATGGTCTAGCAATGCTTAAGAGTTAAATCTTGCCATAATTTGAAATTGTATAATACAAAAGTTAAACTTTGTTTCAATTAATAGTTTACAGAATCTCTCAACTAATTAACAAATAACGATTCATCTACATAAAAAACAATTATTTGTAATTTGTGTTAATACAGTATTACATAACTCTTGTGATTTTAACATTAAAAGTTATTCTAGTGCTAATAAATTAAAACACTACACGTAGTTTCTTCAATATAGGTATCTTATACTTTTACATGTTAAAACCACATTAGTTATTTTGCTTCGCTGCTTCCAGTAAACAAATGTTCTTTCTTCTTGGTCGTCCTGTCTTCTGCGTTGAATTAGCTTCAAAGAAGTCAACCTGACTCGATTAGGGAGTCGCGCAGAAGCAACGGACTCCCTACTAGAGTCAATTTCACATCAATGAGCTGGTTCTTCTTGGTTCTTCTGTGTTCTTCTGTGCTGCGGTTGTGAGTTTGTACCATGTTATATTTAAAATGTACGAACTTAAGGTGATAATATGTTAATAAAATCTATTGACGTCTGTGTCAGTTAAACATATTTTTTTGTTTGAAACTGAGAATTTATTAAAAATATTGTTGTTTCTTGTTTTTTTAATGGTACTGAGCTAGCAAAGCTGTAATATACAGCCCATGTGATCTAAAGCGGCCGCCGCGGCCCGTGGTAAAACTTGCAAAAAATAACAAAAAAATTTCCTGTATAAAAGTTCATTATTATGCTTACGTTTAGTGTCCTGTGGGATGAGTCGGAGACGGAGCCTTATTACGTAAACATAGTCCCTTAACACAACTAAAAATACCGACGAAAATAATAAAACATAATTTAATAAATAAGTTATTTGTAATTTAAGTCTAGTTAGTTATTCTAGTTTCTATGTTGGCACTCTAGGTCTAATTATAAAACAATGTCATTACTTTTAATGACATTGTTTTATAATTAGACCTATTTGTTGTATATGACTGTCTGTTGTCCAAAATAAAATAAAATATAAATGAAGTACTAATGTATTTTTTTTGTAATGGAAAGTGTCTTTCTATAATTTTTTTTGACCCTGAAATAGTAGAAATGCCTTTGCTGAATTTCTTGCCGGTTCTAATTCCATAGTGACATAAGAATGCTCATTTATTGTATCATTACATATTATAAAGTAAAGCCGTTTTCCTCTGTCTGTGGCACCGCACTGTTCTCCTAAACCACGCAATGGATTTTTATGCGGTTTTCACTAAAAGATAGAGCGTTAACTGAGGATGGTTTTTGTTTTTTTTTTGTACCTATATATATTTATTTAAATGGCTGAACTATGACGCTCTTTCTAAGTTAGCGTGGACGAAGGCGCGGGTGGGCCGCTAGTATTGAATAAAAAAATAAAGTACTGCCTGTGTACTGTCCCACAGCTGGGCAAAGGCCTCCACCGTTGAAACCAAGTCATCGCTACAATAGATAGGTGTTGGCTCAATCACTACGCTTGCCAAACCCGGGTTGGTGATCACAAACCCGGACGCGGCATCGAAAAATCCGAAAACTCATCTCCCCCGACCTGGGAATCAAACCCGGGACCTCCGGATATAAAGCCGTGCGCTTCACCACTAGGTACGCAACAGAGGCGTTGCCGTTCATTACGAATACACAATTTTGTATTTTGACAAGGAAGCACTATTAAACATACCTATCTAGTTACACTGACCTATGCTACGAAAACTTAATACTAGCCACCGGCCTATCAAAGGATGCCAAAGGTTCAGTAGCCGGTAGTTGAATTTGCTCAAAGATGCCAGACCGGGGGGTGTTGGGGGTGATTGTAAAGGGGCGGTCGCTAAATGCGTTAGAAACTCATCAGGCCGGAAATTGAGAGAGCGATACCGTAATATATAGTTTGGAGCTTTTTAACTGGCACCATTATAATGGACTTATGAAATATTTCGCGATACTGCTGTGCCGTTCAAATAATAATAGCATTACGATGTCGGATAAGGTGTTACGCTAAACGAAGTGGATAATTTGGCTCCATAAATACTTGTACATACATATACATATATGGGTGTTTTCTATGTATAATAAGTATGTATTTAAGTATTTTATGTATATTTATTCGTTGTCTAGTAACTTTTTAACGAGTTTCATAACGAAGCTTCTCTTGGGCTAGATAATTGGTGTGAGTGTAGGAAAGTTTATTAGTTAGTTATTATTATATAATCACGACTATTATCCCCGTAGGGTAAAGTCAAAGACTAGGCAATGAGGACTGCAGAAGAAGTCTGCCATAGTCCAGGGGTCGCCAGATTACAACTGCACACGGGCTCAGCGTATGAGGTGGTGAGCTCATCGCCGCTCGATTCTGTTGGATGTATGTGTATCTTTAGTCCGTTAGTCGCCTTCTACGATACCCAAGGGAAAAGTGGGGTTGGTTTTATTATTTTAGTGAGCCCACACACGGCTCTCTATATACTAGTCTAAAATCATTGCAAGTTACTGCACTGCACTGAAAAAAGTTGAACACCACGGACTGGAATCGAACCACGCACCTTCCGCCACTAGCACTAACAACCACCAACATCAGTCCAGTCCAATCCAGAGTCCAGACTCATTTGTCAAGGGGTAAAATGCAAAATTTGCATAGTTCGATTCCCGCCTGAGTTGAACAGAACCTCAACTTTTACAATGCAAAAATTATCTAAAAGCGATAAGAAACGCTAAAATGTTAATGTTAAACGCTGTTATTCAAAATATTTTAGATATTTCGCACTCAAACTTTCAATAGGTATGTATAACAGAACGTATGTGTAAGGGGATCGGGGATGACTGTTTTCAAAACACGATTGGAAACATTTTGCTGGTAGAAAAACATCCTAAGTTATATAAATGCACATTACGACCGTGTTTTACAATAAAAAATCCTATAAAATCATAAACACATAGGTATTTTTACCTTTTCGATTTCTTGACTGATTTGGATTTCCAAAAAACTAAACATTTTATTAACTTTTTCATAAAAATGTAAATGGCGCTTACGAATTACCATGGACGCCGCCCCGCGTAACACCCGCGAGGGCCCGGAATTTTCGCTGATCGCATAACCCCCCTTAACGGGGGTCCTGCACGAAATTGTGAAAACATTTTGAGATTGCATTTGTGGCAAGCGCATGTGACTTTCTTTGGTAACGTGGCAGCAGGCGGTCGACACGGCAGACGTGGTCAGGTAATTTCAATGTCAAATATGACAGGTCACAGTTTGGTTACGTTCGCTGTGAAGTCCGTCTCGCCCTTCTTATTATACGTCTGTGGTCTCGCCAACAAATTTTTGTCCATGGTTTTTTCTTTTAATATTAGAATTATGTTTTTTTATTTTTATTTTGTTCACTTTGTTTTTATTAAGTATAAATATGTAGTGTTTTTTGAATGTGCATTTTTCTAAACATATTTATAAGTAAGTATCTATTTTTATTTATCAAATGTATAAATCCACATACACATTTTAGTTTTAAAATGATTTTATTACGGAACGTCACCTCGTACAGGCCCTGCCAGAATACCAGCGGCGTTGCGATGTGACTTTGTCACACCGTAGCGGCTTATGCTGAGGTAGGGTCATGATTGGCTCGTCACACTCTTGTTTTATTATTGTTATTTGATAAGTTGATGAGTATTTGTATGTAATTTTTTATTTCTACGTTTTGTTTTTTTTTTCTCTATTTCTTATTTGTGACAGTTTAATAAATGGTTTTTCTTTCTTTCTAAATTGTGAAATTTTACGTATATTTAAATCAGTTGTACTATGCGCTAAATTAGTTCAATACATTAAAGAACTTATATGTAACTTAGCCTAATCATTGCACAAGGTCATGGCCTTGTTGAAATATGAAACAAATTCTTTAAACAATAACAAACAAAACATTAATCTAATGACTCCTAAAAAGATATTTCTTCGACAACTTTCTTAATTTTACGCATGAAACAATAACTCTTATTATTATTATTATTTCAGCCATGGTCGTCCCACTGCAGGGCACAGGCCTCCCACGTGAATAATAGCACGTGGGGATATGGGCTATAACCCACCACGCTGGCCCAATGCGAGTTGGTGGGTTTTAACGGCTGTCATCTTACGACAACAACCGATACCAACGGCTTAACGTGCCTTCCGAAGCACGGAGGAAGCTCGAGATGTTTTTAGTTGGCCACCCATCAGGCGACCCGGCATTGCGAAAGTTGCTTAGCGGGCAAGATCACAAGCCGAACGCGCTAGCTGCTGCGCCATCGAGCTCCTCCTGCACGCGCGGCACCCCCTTAAGTGAAAACAACATATATTTATGGAATTAAACACTTTTTACGGATCAAAACTCGCGTTTAATTTACTACATTACATTTTTTTTTATTTTTCTGACGTTTCAAACTCTTTACAAGGTCCGTGGTCATAGGGAGACTCCCTGTGAAAAAGTGTTTCATTTCAATGTGTGGTGCTCGTTTAAACCTTAGACAACAATAACATATTTAAGGGAGCAACTCTATATAACACAAGCTGTTGCCTCTGTTAGGCGTCTCTGCATAAAGCTTGTGTCTGCTACCACACTTCACATTGTAATCTAAATGAAGAAAATTATAAATAATTGTCATATCTTACGCTTATCGTCCTACCATCAGGTGCAAATACAATTACGTTTTGCGTAAGTATTAATTTCCATACTCGTAAATTCTCAAGACATTTTTATAAGTTATGTTTGCAATGTGCACATCACATCCCCGTATCTTCCCATTTCGTGGGCCAATGGAGTGTGCGCGGCGGCGGCGGCGGGTGATGCGTGCCGGAAAATTGGTATCGACACAAAGACACGGCCAGACGATGGCACTACATACATACATATATATAATCACGACTATTATCCCGAAAGGGTTAGTCAGAGACTAGGCAATGAGGACCGCAAAAGCAGTCCTCCACCATAGTCCACTTTTCACCAAATAGCGACTGCACATCTACTTAACGCACAGGTGGTGAGCCCATCGCCGTTCTATTCTGTTTTTTTGGATGTATGTGCAGTCTTTAGTCTGTTAGTTGCCTTTTACGACACCCAAGGAAAGAGAGGGGGGGGGGCAGTATTCTTTCACCGCCACGCGACACGGTTATATACCTACTAGAGCCAATAATTCGATGAAGAATGTTTCAATTAACTTTTGTACAATTCTTTGGGCAGATATCTAGTGTCACTCGAGTTGTTTATGTTTTTTTAGAGAAAGATACCATTTTTACTATAGCCCGACAAGTTCCGATTAGCTCGATTCGGGCGCTTAGTATGAAGTCGAACTACTGTGCTATGTGTATTGTGCCGGCGGTCTGCTAGTGAGTAATATTTGTAAAGGCAAATCAGTGCCAGACGCTACCACAGGCCATAGTTTTCTCGTTATTTAACATCCTTCATTGAATTTGTGAGCTTCAGATCGGATCAGAGAGGATCAGAGCTGTGTGGTGGCGGTTTATTAAAAGAGTAGGTACTTACCTACTACCGATCCATCTCTTCCCTTGGGTGTCGCAAAAGGCAACTAACAGACTATAGGCTCACCACCTATTACGCTGAGAATACTATCTTGATAATTGCAATGTTTTAATTTATACCTTGATCGCCAGTTCTTATAACGAATTCATGTAAGCGAAAAAAGCAGAGTAAAATTTTCCAGGATTAGCGTGTAAACTCCTTTCCACACGGAACAACGAAAAAGACAAAAACAAAAGCAGCGGCCATTCCCCGGAGGGCGAGTCTCATCTCCCGATGACAGATAACAGATAATTTGAAGATATAAGATAAGTTTAGTGTGTGATAGCTTATTAAAAGAATACTAACAAACCCATCTCCTCCCTTGGGTGTCGTAAAAGGCGACTAACGGACTAAAGACTGCATTCAACAACATAAAGCGGTGATTGGCTTACCACCTATTACGATAAGCACACGTGCAGCTTGTTATTAGGTGAAAAGTGGACTATGGCAGTGGACTGCTCCTGCGGTCCTCATTGTCTAGAGTCTGACTTACCTTTTGGGAATAATAGTTGTGATTTTATGTAATAGTATGCCTTTAAAGTAACGGACCCGGCATACGTGCTCCTGCGTGAACGTATTCTGATATATGCGAAAAATTCGCAATAACTGTTTTTTTTTGCGTTAATGACTCTCATAATACTACCTACTTAAGTAGTTTAACAGAATCGAGCATAGACTATGCGATATTTTGCGATAACAATACATAAGATGAACCACAGAACCGAAATAACCAAACTTGTTCATACTAAAGTAGTCTGTAAGTTTATGAAAACACGGCACAAAGTCAAGTGTGTTTTTGTAGGTGCGGTCTCATGCGACCGCTTGGGGTTTGAGGGGTGGTGTAAATTCTAAAAGGATTTTTTAATACACTTTGTAGCGACACAGTTTGTTGCATCAGCAAAATATTCGTAGCCGTAGCATCGTAGCCGTATGCCGTAGCCGCATCAAACAGTCGTAGCCCTACACGCGTGCCTGCCGGTTTTGTCGTGCTAGTTAATAGTTATTGAGATCAAATTGACATTATTCTGTGTAACCGTGTGTACAGTGATTTTATAGACTTTTACTAACTTTTATCTCATTTTATTTGAGACACGCAATAAACCCTTCTGATAGAACATTATAGACAGTACAGTTCACATCAAATAACAGTAACATAGATTATTTAAACACTTTTTTTACAAAACATAAATTATAAAAGCGTTGAAAACTTTCGTCAGGTCTAACCAATACCTCGGTGAAGGAGTAGCCAACGCAGCCGCCCGGATTGCGGAGGACGCGGGTTCGATTCCCATTTGAGGTAGTAATTTTTTCAACGTTTCGTAATCTTTGAAATATCTGTTAAGTTTGTATAAATTTTATTGTCATTGTGTAATATCTGTTCTGTTGGTGCGTCTTATAAAATAAATGAATAAATTGTAAAATATAATTATGAAAGCAATAAAATAAGAGAACGCCATTATTTTCTACAGCAACCGAGCAAAAAGGCTGTTGTTAGTGCATTAAGGCCCGCTGTTTCGCTGACGGTGCCCGCCGCGCGCCTAATGTATCGGAAACATTCGCTGGTACACTCAGACACATATTTACGCATTACGCCACGCATGGTATAGTCAGACTGAGATGAAGTGACAGCCTGTATGTGTCCCACTGCTGGGCAAAAGCCTACAACGTTAAAATTAAGTCATCGCTACAATTGCTGCTGACTGGGTTTGGATTGCTCTCAAGATGGAAAAGTCTCACAACTTACTGAAAATCAATAGAATTATGGAGAATATTACAAGTAATCTTTTGTTGTTCTGTTACTCAACAAAAAAGAATGTAGGTAACCCTAACTATGACATGTATACATGAGACATTGGAAATCTCACTTCTCCTTGAGTAACAGGCAATATTGCTATTTTGATCAATGTCGATAACTATGGCTTCTTTACTTACATAATAGATAGTCGTATGTGACATATTTAAAATTTAACACATCAATAATTTGTATCAAAATTGTATTAACTTATTGTAACCTATTAAATTATAATGTAAGTGTCAAGTGTCGATCGCCTCATTGAGCGAGTAGTTCAGCGTTATCGAGCCGAGCTGATATTGGTCGGGTCAGCCCCCTTACTCTTGAAAACGATCGGTCGAGATTAGTATTGGGAAGTTTTGTACTCTTAAGTTACGACACCAGCGCTAATTTGGATTCATATTGCGCGGATATTGAGTGAACTAAATGCAAAACTCACTGAGTTACCATTTAGTTCACCCAACAGAAATTCAAATTAGCGCTGGTGTCGTAACTCAAAAGTACGAAATTTCACAATACCAATCATAATCGATCGGGATCGAAATCAAAAGAGTAAGGGGGCAGGTCGAGCAAAGTGTGTTTTTAGATTTTTCTATTTTTTGGTTTTGCGATCATCAAGCGTGGTGGTTATGCCAACAGCCATCACTCGCAGCGATGACTCGAGTTCAATGATAGGCCTTTTCCCAGCAGTTACAAGCTGTACTTTAAGTGTCGATCAGTAATTACGTCATTGACTTATATATGGTGACTGCTAGAAACCGCAAGAAACTTCAAGGGCTGGTCAGGCCAAGTGTTTAAACATGACAAAAATTACAAAAAAGGAATTCGTGTTTTTTCGTAGGTACTTATCGCCCAGATGATGGAGGCAACGGCCGGCCGGCTGGCCGTCTGTTGACCCGTCAACGTAGGTACTTATCGCCCAGCTGACGCGTCAACGGACGGGTCAACAGACGGTCGTATGCTTCAAAATAAATTTGATACTCAAAAACTATCCAATTAAAATTCACAAAATGAATTATTTCATTAAAAATAAAAAAAACACGAATTCCTCTTTTGTAATTTTTGTCATGTTTAAAACACTTGACCTGACCAGCCCTTGAATTTTCTTGCGGTTTCGCTAGAAACCTATTTATGGTGACTGCTAAGTCACCTTATATATCGGCTGCGTTTAGCGCCGAGCCGCTGGTGGAAGGTTGTTCAGTCCAGTGTTTGCTCGCGCTAATAGTGTTTGCTTGTTTGTTTGTTTGCGTGATTTAAGGTCGAGTTTGTGCAGGCGTTTCGAGGGGACACTGTAAGTAGTGCAGAGGCCTTTTAAATGTCTACGTTTACAGCGTTTAAAGCTTTTCTAAAAAAGGTGGCCTTTTAAGACACCCAAGAAAAGAGATGGTTGTTACTTTCTGATATCTGTGGTTGGCAGTATTCTTTGAATATTGAGCCGTCACCACACAGCTCGTAACTACATACATACATACATTTAATCACAACTATTATCCCCGATGGGTTAGTCAGAGACTAGGCAACGAGGACCGCAAAAGCAGTCCTTTGCCATAGTCCACTTTTCACCAAATAGCGACAGCACATGTGCTCAACGTGACAGGTGGTGAGCCCATCCGCTACAGCAGACGCTCTATGCTGTTGGATGTACGTGCATTATTTAGTCTGTTAGTCTCCTTTTACCCAAAAAGGAAGAAGGGGGTGGTAGTATTGTTTCACTGTTACGCGACACGGTTAACTAGCGTTAGCTCGTAACTAACTGAGCTGTTAACTGAGCTGTTAACCAGGAAATTACTTGTTCAAAGACACACCGACGTTAAGGAAAGTCATAATGAGCGCACACGAGTAGCTGTTACCCGTCAAAGGTCGTTATGTCGCGAGTCTTTTGACGCACATCATTGCAAATAAACTTCCGTAATTGTACGGCGCGGCGGGACGAGCTGACGAGTTGGTAACTAAGATAAGTTTTAATTATAGGACCAGCAGTGTGAGGCTGATAGTGGTATGGTAAGAGACGTAAAGTGGAGCCTATATACAGTCTCGCTGCTGGGCCAAGGCCTCTATCACTGCTGGGCCAAGGCCTCTATCACTGCTGGGCCAAGGCCTCTATCACTGCTGGGCCAAGGCCTCTATCAAGTCTTTAATACAATTGATTGGTTGGCTTGGATGGTTGGCTTAATTAAAACGCTTGCCAAAGCGCGGGTTGGTGATCGTGGATCACATTGAAACATGAAATAGGCTTTGCTCGACCCGAGAATTGAACCTGGGTCCTCCGGTCATCGGGCCAAACGCATAGCTACTTTGCCACCAAGGTATTATGTTGAACATGTTTTTTTATCCTTATGGCGGGTCTCCTGCGACACTATTTTGTGTTTTCTAACACCTAACATCAAACATCTAACAAAATATGTCAAAATATGTATATAGGCCACACCCAATATTTGATAGATGTTTGATGTTAGGTGTTAGAAAACACAAAATAGTGTCGCAGGAGACCCGCCTTTACACTGATTATCAAACTTGCCATCTTGCTGTGACCCATTTGAGTCAGAGACAGAGCTAATCGCTGATAAAACTTGCGACGATGGCGATGATGAGACTGTAATAAGTTTTGAATTTGAATCATTGAAATACAGTTCAAGATTAGAATAATCAAGTAAAACAGCCAATGGAAAGCTGTGGTCTACACCTCTGGTAATTTAAAAAAAACCTTTAACCGCCCCAAGTATTTTAGAAAAATTACTAAAATGTTCATAGGAAAAAACTTTTTAAACTTTTCTCTAAAAATCCTAATTATTACCTACTTACATCAAAATAAAGATTCGCACCACCTGACAAAAATGGTGTTTAAGAATTATTGACGATTCGAGCGCGGAAGCCATAGTCGGGCATAATATAACCGGACGTAACATATAGAGTAAAAATAGAATATTATAACTATTTATTTTTTCATCACAAACTGGTACACGTAATAAGTAGATCATAATTATTATAACCTACTTAAGCCTAATACAAAATAAATTTTTATATTATTATAATATCACCGAAGATATACGATAGAAAGAAGATATTACCGATTCGCTTACCGAATACAGATATATTAGACCCCTGGTCGAATTGACGTTTATTTCGAAAGGCATTGGAGCGGAATGATTTAAATCGTTCGCATGAAGATTGTAGCAAAGTAGAGAAGCGGATCTTTATTGCACAAAAGATTTCAAAGGTTTGAAGTATTAGGTACTGC
The DNA here is from genome assembly GCA_963921215.1 of Scoparia ambigualis. Classification (NCBI taxonomy): domain Eukaryota; kingdom Metazoa; phylum Arthropoda; class Insecta; order Lepidoptera; family Crambidae; genus Scoparia; species Scoparia ambigualis. The sequence continues at coordinate 25,525,187 of OY992524.1, forward strand.
GAGAGAAAGACCTGAAGTATTACTGCGAGAGAAAGACCTGTAAGCCCTGCTAAGATATTATTATGATAAGATAAGATAAGATAATATAAAGTATTACTATGTTTCCCCGTGGGTGATAAGAGAATCTGTTGATGGTCCATTCACAAAAGAAATTCTATTGTTAGCAACCTTTAGGAGACTTCGTGATAGACAAGGGGATAACGCCTTTTAAGAGATGATAAATCATGTCGACCTGCAAGTTGATATTTCAATGGTTCAGTACTTCGGAAGGAAGGCACGTAGATGAGGCAGTTGTTCTTGGTTGTTCTTGTCAGATGGTAGTCGTTAAAACCCACCAACCCGCTTTGGGCCACCGCGGGGGGTTATGGCCCAACTTGCCCATGTGCTGTGTCCGTGTGGAAAGTCTGTGCTCAGCAGTGAGACGTTTATAGGCTGATGATTATGTGTGTCTTTAAAACATCATCATCATTACATATTGAAAAGAAAAGTCGCCGTTTCTAACACTCACACACTGATAACTGACGATGGTTTTAGTTTTATAATTTGTAGTTTTTTTGAAAATGGCTGAAGTATGACGTTGTATTTATAGACGAAGGAGCGGGCGGGTCGCTAGTGTTACTATAAAAGAAAGACTAGTCCTGACTGACAAGCTAAACATGACACAGCACAAACCAAGACCTAGCACGCTGAAATATTGTAGGCAGGTCCCTTTCACGACGCATATCTTGGTTGTAAGACGGGAGTTCCCGAAATTCCCTCGGGACCGCGGGCTACGAGTATTTGCTAGTTTAATATGTAAGCGCAAGACTCAGTTCGTCTGCGCTTCGTAGTTGGTCTCGTTTACTGCCACGAAATGTTGGAATAATGAACCTTTAAACTACTACAACCTACTTTAATCGTATCTTTTTATAAAAAATACACTTTTAGCAAGCGTTAAGCTTAAAAGTACTTCAATGGGACAGTTATACTTAACTTATAAGACTACTATAACTTTAAAAGAACATTATGTCAAATAGTGGTTGACTTTATACACATGAACTTTATTATGTTTCATACAAGCTTGACTATATGAAAGAAACATTAAGATTATTATTGATTCATCATTAGCCATCATACCATAACCCACTAAGCTGGCTCAAAGCGAGTTATTGGAATGTCAAATTACAACAACACAGTAGGAATGTGAGAATCACAGTAAAAATTCACAAAACAAAGCTGCGAAAGTGCGAAAGTACACTGAAAACACGAAATCTGGTGAAAGCATAGCGCTGTAGCTGCGCTCTCCTAAAAAAACCCCAGCGGAAGGGCCTCGCCCGGCTTTTCGGCTCACAGGTGATACACGTATGATTTATGTGCAAACATAATGCGCCAACGTGACCGCCTTGTCGAGACTTGATGAAATATGGCCGTGTGACCGAATCACATTTAAATTTTACACGCCAACATGTACAAACAAACATATGTAATTATGCTGAAAGACTAACTGAGCAGCGAGCGGAAAAAACAGAGATCTAACCCAACACCCATATATTGGCTTTAATAAAAAGTATCCCGGGCTTGTATTTCTAATTTTTGTGTGCTCCCATAACGACCATCTTCCCATCCCGCTTTTAAAATAATTATTTTTATTATAGGCAAGGTTTATTTTAGCGTGTGTTCTATACGTAAATGCATCTTGCTGTTGCGAAAGTGTGTAGGTATTACCTACGTGGCAGCGTATACATCGCGATCAAATTAATACATCTAAATAGAAGCCGCATGTGTACGTACTTTGCATGTCAAAATGTGCAAAAGGATGGTTTCATTTAGCCGTTGTCAGCCCGAACATAAGCGGAGTTTAAAAAAAAATACTACTTGCGTCGGTCGTATCGAACTGTAAAAACTGTACAAGAAAGGTTAACCGAGATCATTAACTAGTTTTCTTTCGATAAGTAATTTTGTTATTAAAGTGACACATAAAAAAGGGACACTCTGGTTTTCATACAATGGAGCTAACGTGCGGCTTCTATTTAGATCTATTTCTGTAATCGCGATGGATTTAATACTAAAGGCTTTCTCTATGTTTTTGTCGCTCGCTGTTATTTGCACATACTACCTCGGTGGCGGAGTATCTAAGCGCACAGCATGATAACTGAAGGTCTAGGGTTTAATTGCAAGGTCGGGCAAAATGTTCTTACTAACTTATAGACATTTCTATTTAAAATTAAGCTACTACGACGACGTACTTTTATTCTTGTTTAAGGGTGTCTATACTATATCTATGTACTTACACACACAGTATGTAATGCTTAATAATATATATAACCGCATTTATTATTGAAATACAGTTCAGTTATAATCGAGACTTGAGTGGTTTCATTTCAACAAAAAAACCCAAAACACAATAATTCCCCTTCTCTTCGGGCGTAGAGCAGACTGTTCGCACCTCCATTGCTTGGCCCGTTAGCCCCCACCAGTGCCTTCACTAATAAAATTTGTACCCAAATGGCGCGCTCAAAGGCCTCCTAATTCCGCGCCCTTCCGCGAGGCGGCGCCACTCGCAATTAAGTTATCTTACTTGACGTGTACCAACTAAACTTTAACTTTGTACAACGGCATACTTCACGTTGGAAATTATATGGAGACCGGACTGTCATACAGATGGTATCATCCAAAGTATATTTAGTAACGAACATAGCTGAGTACTCGTTGACACATTAAGAGGAAACACTACATCGAAGTGGCATGCAAAATTCTCATACAAAACATAGAAAAACGACGTTTCGTAGTCCCCTGTTTCCTCCTTCCGAACTGGACCGATTTTTATTACTTTTTCAGCATCGGTTAAATAAAGAGATTTTCTATGTCTGTATGTTTGACTTATTTTTAAACCAGCCACTTAATGTTTCTGTAGATGCCTTAAAACGGAGTGATTTCGCTAAATTTTGAAGGCTCCTTGGTTTTGAAATAAATGATTTAATACAAAAAAACATGCATGCATGCCACGTCGACGTAGTGTTTTCTCATATGCTTACTTTTAATGCAATTTCTGTTAATCCATGCAAAGCTGATACCTACGCTTTATTTATTTACTTTATGTACCCCTACAGCAACAGTGTACATATCACAACGAACACATAAATGGAGTATTCCACTAAGTAAATGATGTGTTAAGCTATAATTGGAGTGCGAATTTAACCTGTTTGTAATTTTTTTATACTGTAGTTAAAATTATATTTTTATTTTTGGGCCATAACCCGCACACATGAGGGGTTAGAGTGCCATCTTATAACCACAACTGGCACCAACCGCGTTACGAGCCTTCCGAGGCGCGGCGGCTCGAGATGGTTTCAATTTGATTACCCATCCCGTGAGCCAGTGCTAAAGTGCTAAAGTTTCTTAAAAATAAGATGACAACTGTTTGTAAACAAATTACTGTAATTTTTTATGTGCCAATATCTAGTTTTACTCGGATTCATAATTGTTTTGGAAAGAAAGACACCATAGTTAGCTGTTTTCTCGTAAACCTCTCACAAGAGAATGTAAAAATACGAGTGACACTAGATATTTGCACAAAGAAATCTCAATAAGTTTACTAACTTTCTTTATCGAATTTGGCCCTTATAAGTTGTCTACATACATAAGTATAATCACGACTATTATCCCCGAAGGGTTAGTCAGAGACTAGGCAATGAGGACCGCAAAAGCAGTCCTCTGCCATAGTCCACGGCACACCAAACAGCGACTGCACATGTACTCAACGTGACAGGTGATGAGCCCATCACCGCTCTATGCAGTTGGATGTATGTGCAGCCTTTAGTCCGTTAGTCGCCTTTTACGACACCCAAGGGAAGGGAGGGGGTGGGAGTATTCTTTTAAAGCCGCTATACGACACGGCCGTTACACGTGCGGAACAAATGACGTATTTATTCCTTTACAGCGCTGCACGTCCATCGTGTATGTGCGTATATGCACATAAGTTGTTTGTCGTCCAATCACGTGGCCGTTGATCGGGGCGTTAATCTGTTGTGCAAACAGACGGGATTACGCCGGCACATGTATTATATGTAGCATATAACTGGCGAGTTTTATGTTGTTTTCGGATTTGACCGGATTGACTATAGTGGATAGGTGATGTCAAATGTTTTATTTTATAAAAAAACCTTTGCATCATACGGTTCTGAATAACAGACATAGATCTGCTAGAGTGTTTTAATTTTGTTTGACAATCACACCAATTATCTAGCCCATGTTTTGGTTCCTTTGAAACTTGTTTAGATGGCTATCCAGTATCAAGATGGGACCTCAGAAATAGCGTACTCTACTACGAAGGTCGTCAAATCAAATAAATGTCAAAAAAGTCACTAACTGTACTAGAGTAATTTTGTTAATATATGAACAAGATAATTTTATATAGTGTTAAAAGCTAAAATTCATCAATTGTAACCATGACTTGATTTAAATGATGGAGCATTCCTTTGCCCAGCAGTGCGACAGTTTATAGACTGCACTTTATATGCATGTTCCTATGTTTTAATACAATGAATGATGAACCGCGTCCAATAGCTAGCATGGCCACAGCTTGTTAAAAATTAGTACACACCTACATACATATAATCACAACTATAATCCCCGAAGGGTTAGTCAGAGAATACGCAATTAAGGCCGCAAAAGTAGTCCTCCGCCATAGTCCACTTTTCACCAAATAACTCAGCGCTCACAATGACAGGTGGTGAGCTTATCGCCGCTCTATGCTGTTGCATGTATGTGCAGTCTTTAGTCCGTTAGTCGCCTTTTACGACACCCAAGGGAAGAGAAATTCTTTCACTTTAAATAGAACTTAAGTATTAATATTTAAACTAAAATTGTAATCCACCAACAAGTCATTCGTAGTCTGACATCCCATTCTCACAAAGCCAAATGGGGTAATGGAACGCAAAAATATAAATTGCCGCAGTTACACGAACCCACTACAATCCTCGGAGAATTCGGACCCTTCTCAAATTGCTCGGATGTCGCCGTGCAAAGGCATCCCGGCCATTCGTGTGGTCCCATCCCGCAGCGAGTGCGAAATAGTTCTGCCTACGTACTGCCGGCATCAGAAGTAGATGGAACTTAGTGCCATGTCATACGTAATGGTTGCACGAGCAAACCGAGCTAGTTATTTTATTCTTCTACGAGTGATGATTAAGTCAATATGTCCAAGATGTCTTGATTTCAATGGCGGAGGTCTTTTTGCTTATTGGTCCAGTTTGTAGGCTTCTGTTTTATACTTTACTTCTTGCATGTAAGTACTTGGCCTCCATGTTATATGATGTTAGGTGATGATAAGGCCGGTGTTGGAAACGCACTTAACCCGGATTCCTAAGACCTTGTCCAGAAGAGAGCGAATTCGCCGCGAATCTAAAGGTCGAAGATGCAAAGTCTAAACAACTGCAGGAACTGGCTACATTCTATAAAGTTCGGAACCAAACTATAGCAGTAGCATTGTTGTTATGGTGACATATACATATTATGGTGGTGTACAATCAAACTGAGTATACACAAACATGTATCTCCGCTGGAAATCCGGGAGCACTGGATGTCAGATCAGTAATCTAAACATAACAGAGCCCGTTGGTTTGACACGGCACTGAAGTGTTAACCTACTTGTGCGGCCGCCTGTACCCCGGGGCAGGGAATTACAAACAACATTATAAGTAACAACACTCTCATTAAGGCGGGGAAGGTAACCACGTCACAATTCGCACAACGACTCGACCTACATAAGTGTTGGGCAACTGAGCGTCCAATTTGTAAGTTTCGAACTCAATTATCATATTATACAAGTGATTGTTGAAGGTTTTCGTTGGTTAAATACTGTTTTCAGTATTATTTTAATGGCATAATTTAGGCAGTTAATCGAATTCAATTTGGCAACATGTTTTGCAAAATAAGTACATGGACTAAAAGACTAAAGTCGCTGAAGTTACAATTGATAGGTATTAGCTTAAAAAGTATTTCTGGAAATGGATCCTGTTTTACATAGTTATAAAATAAAGATAACTTTTTTTTTTAAGGTTTAAAAAGGAATCCCGAAAGCAATTTCTCTTCACCATTCGGTCACGATAACGAAGGTGAAATGTTTGTATTAAAATCCGTTTATCCGAACGCGATAGTTTTAAAGTGTATCACTTTCCAATTTCCTCAATTTAAATGAACTTTATACGGATGTTTGAGCTTTTCTCACACCCGTTTAAGTAGTTGCCAATAAAACTGGTTGAGCCAATCTGAAATTACCCGACCGGTAACCGCACTGAAGTAATATGTGGCCGTAAATACCAAGCATGGGTACGCTTATGTATATATATCTATATATATAAGGATGGGTGTGCACGAACATACCGCGGCCGGGGGTTTCTCTTATATAATCATATGTATAATAAATGAGCAGTCCGCCCACGACTTTGTCCTCGTGACGAATCACCAAAAACTTTCTTTCATACATATCCTGTCCTGACCATTTGACAACCTGAACATTTGACGACCTCCTTGGTCGAGTGGTTTGTACACCGGTTTTCATGGTGTCGCCATCTCTGAGGTCCCGGGTTCGATCCCCGGTCGGATCAATTTAGAAATTACTTATTGTTTTTCTAAATTGTCTCGGGTCTGGGTGTTTTCTATGTATAATAAGTATGTATTTAAGTATTTCAAGTATGTTTATCCGTTGTCTAGTAACCATTTAACGAGTTTCTTCGAAGCTTCTCTTGGGCTAGATAATTGGTATGAGTGTAGGAATTTTCCTTAATTTTTTTTTTAAAATCCTAATTACAAACACTACAAAAAATAATTAACCAAATAGATGTGCAGCGTGGGTGCAGCTGCAGCTGTTCTGAAGTGATGCACGAACATACTTGTGGCATTGGATTTCATTTAAACAGACATTAATATACAGGTGCCATACTCGTATAACCTCTAAAAGGAATTAAAATAAAAAACAAAACCTAAGTGGCTTTCCCTAAAGTACCATAACAGAGTAACATTAACGCAGTGAAAATTATCTACGTTACTGTATCGATGTGAAAAAGAGATCATTCCCTAAATAGCTCAATCTCTTTTCTATCGTCAGTTATGTTTGTAGGAAAAGTTCTTTGTAAATAATAAGATTATTTTGAGAAAAAGACAGTTGATTCAATCAGTTTAGTGACAGTCATTGTTTCCTTGCTAGGATTTGTCGCAAGAATTTCAGAAAACAAGTGACACTCCGTACTTTCTCTTAATTTCTTCGCTGCCATGATTTCACGTAGCTACTTCAAGAAAAGAAAAAAAACAAGTGCCGCTCAGTAGTTTGTTTAGTCCATTCCGGCTAAACCGTGCAGACACGCCTTAACCAACACGAATGTAAGTAAACAATTTAAGAACTGTGCGGTACAGATGTGTTCCAAGGTTTACGAGGGCGTTTCGTGCGCGGCTGTCGTTACTCCTTGTGCCTCCGTCGGCTTGTATTGATTGCTATAGTTCTGTTTGTTGTGATGCAGAGAGGGGCTTGGTTGAAACTAGCTATTACTAGGAACTATGTTATACGGACATAGAGCAAAGTGTTCTTCAGCTAGAAAAATAGGAATGTAAACTTTACCGCTCTCCATTGGGTTTGGTTGTATGACGATATTAAAAGTTTAAACAAATTTGTTCCAAGCACCTACCAACCCACTCACATGGGAAAATTGCGTTTTAGGCCTAATTTCCCCATGTAGGAGGGCCTGTGCCTGTTTATTATAGGCTGTTGATGATGATATGACAATCAGACTTCAAACCGCAATAGTGATGGCTATAACTTAGTCTTAAAGTATGTCCTATGAGACAACTAAAGTTTTTTGCTTGGTAAATCAGAGTAAACTTTTAAAAGTAATTAAGTTACTATAACACACGCCAGGATAAAGACAATTGAAAACAGGGTAGGGAAGAGTTTGCACTATAGTAGATAGTATAATAAAAAATGTATTCAATTCTATAAATAAGCAAAAATTAGGGAAATAATAATGACCAATGAAAAGAACTGTTGGTAGTCGACCAACAGTCTATCAACAGTGCTTATTTTAATATCGGTATTCAAAAATGATAACATTTTAATTATCACTGCGATTGTACACATAACGGCATTGTCAAGCGTTAGCACACACTATTAACATAAAATATTTATTAATAATATCATAAAGCTCCCAATTCCCGATAATAACATAGCACAACGCCGTCTATGGAAACCAATTAACTTTTACATCATGAATGCTAGTTAATGATCCGTAATTATCTATTTTAATATCTTCATTATCTACATGTATTACGAGTATAAATAAGTATGTATGTATCTTGTGTGTAGGGTAACCAATAAACAAGTTTCAATTCAGAAACATAACTTTATAATTGGTATTAATGTGGGAAAGTTATTATTATTATTAGGTATTACTATAATGAACAGCTTTACTGGGCTTTTATAACTTCGTATTACATGAATTGGACAGAATACCCGCGGAAAGATAACACAGACAATCTCTAGACGATGAAAATATTTTAATTATAAAGTGAGTGTATTTTCTTTTATTTTCCAAATTAAGTGTAGATTCTCAAGATTGATGCTGACCTCCTTTTCGTTTTATGATCTTTAAGTGTAAAGGACTTTTGAATTTGACTGTACAAGAAGATAATCTTTTATGTACATTTTAAGAGGCGCCTTTATTATTGTCTCCAACGAATGTTTTGATTAAAATAACGAATATTTTTAAATTTCATTCCCAGAAAGATAAATACTGGATATCATTAGTTTCATTTAATTAATTGCTTAGAATAATATGGATGTACCTATGTTCCTAGTTAATCAGTTTTTCAAATAAAAACGAATAAGTTTATCGGATCGGGTCACGTCGGGCGTGGATTACCCAAAACCTAATTAATAATAATTTATATACCTATTCCTACCCATAAATACTTTGATTTTTAAAAGAGGTTTCATAATTTTATGACACAAGCCAGCAGGCAAACCTACCCAAAGCTGTCAAATTTCTCTAGTCAATATTGATTCATACGCAAATCATAAAGGTTAATTTTGTAGTAAGTGGAGCTGCTGCCGTCTGTACAATACACCGTTCGATTTGTATTTGAATGACGCAAAAGAGGCTCGCACAAAGCGCTCGTCGCCGCTCGTGAAGTGGCTCTTTTTCTGACACGCAGTGATTGCCACTGCAGCGCCATCGGCAGTGCCAATGGCCAAACAAAACAGCCATTATCTCCGTTCACACCCACCCGTCACCTCAGCGGCAATGACACGGTCATACATAAAATTACGAGTCGCACGGTGTGAAGCGCCCTCCAACGGCACCGGTCGCCGACAAATTGCCCGTCGCTCGCTCCGCTCGCTGAGAACGCTTGACCTACTTCGCTCGCGAATTAATTGTTGACGTGTTACGCTCCACGCGTAATTTCATTGTAAGCCGTACTTTAAAGTACTAAGGTTGGAAGGGTTATGTGCCGGCGAGCGTTCGCTTTGGTGTCGTGACGAGATTTCTTCACCTAGTTTCCAGCTCGTTGTGCCCTAATGTGTTATATGCTGAGGTTGTAATTAATTTCACAATGCGACTATTAAATAGTTGGAATGTTTTCGACGTAGGCATGTTGGAGTGTAGGGTTGGCATATATTTCATGTGTAACTTTCTATTTCAGAGATTTCACAGAAGAGTACTTTGCAATTGTATTTTTTAAATCATTTTTATATTAGACTTATTTACTGCTGTGGCGCAGCCACCTAAAGTGGGGCCCCGACACAAGATGACGCCATGCTGTACGGTTCTGAACGAGTTCTTGCCAGCAATCAGGCAACCGAGGCATATAAGACGATTGGTGTAAATGCTCGTAACAGTCGTACTTACAGTATGCCACTTTCGCCTAAATTGATTGACGCCCCCCCAAAAGTTGGAATAGTCTACGGTGCGTGCGGTCTTTGCGGTGCTACTTCTTGCTCCGGTCCATTCCCTAACGTCCCTAATATTGCCTCGACTGTTGCCTCACCTTGTCCCTAATCTCCTGCCTCATCTTCTCGCGCTCCTCCTCCATCTTGCGGTGCTTCTCCTTGCGCCGGTCCTCTGCCTCGCGGATGGCCTCCTGCCGCTCGCGTTCCGCTTCCTCCTCCTTCTCCTTGTCGTCGCTGTCGTCGCCATCGCCGCCGACCGCGCCTGTTGAAAAGGAAAAAGAAGAATTTTATTGTTTTGGTCATGAACCTTTTTTTAAACTTACATACATATATTTATGACTATTATCCCCTGAGAGTTAGTCAGAGACTAGGCAATGAGGACCGCAGAAGCACATCTCTGCCATAATCCATGTTTCACCAAATTACAACTGCACAGTAGCATGAAAGGTGATGAGCTAATGGCGCTCTATGCTGTTGGATTTATGTGCAGTCTTGAGTCCGTTAGTCGCCTTTTACGACACCCAAGGGAATAGAGGGGGCTGCAAGTATTATTTGAATGAGCCTCAGTTCCACGCGGCTCGTTGTAGTAATGAACCTTATTATTTAACTTGTGTATTGAGTTTTCATTACTAATTTCCACGGCGTTGGGGGTATTATGGATGGTTATGTGGGGTTCTCTTTCCTGCTCCCGCCTGTCCAAGTCCAGAGCCCTTAACAGGGATTCGGGAAAATGGGGCATATCCACTAAAAACCAAGTACATCCCCTCACGTGTCGCCAGGGTGTGGTACCGCCAGTTATAGGCAATCTGTTCCCCAGCCAGCCAGAGGGAACACGCCCGTGGATGTTTGGGCGTGTTCTAGACGTCCTAAGAGTAACGATAGCTAGGCATTCCTGATGGGGGAACCCTAGCTATCGATATGTGGATATGTGGATGGGATGGTGAGGCACCATCTCACTTCATTGTGGTGGAAAAATGCGAGCGTACTGCCCCCTCCTTCTCCCGCTACGACTGATGAAAACAATAACATAATAGTTATATGTGAAATTCCAATTTCAAATAATATCTAAGATATATATTGACTAACTAATTAATTACTCATTCTGTTTCTTCCCACAATACGAAACGTAACCTATACTCCAGCCAAATTCATTGACGAATGTTTGTAAACAGGTTACTGTAATTTCCTTGTGCAAATATCTAGTTTCACTCGGATTTTTACAGTTTATTTGGAAGAAAAATGCCATAGTTAACTGTTTTCTTGTAAATCTCTCTCAAGAAAAAGTAAAAATCCGAGTGAAACTAGATATTTACATAAAGAAATGACAGTAGTCTATTCACAAACATTCTTCATCGAATTTACTGGAGTATAGTTGATGTCTTGAATTATTTAACAGAGATACTGATTTTTCAATGTACTCAGTTTAATAATTAATAAGCAATAGTGTTCGTCGTTTCTTAATTACAATTAATTAATTATGAAGTTACCAATAATCATATAATTAGAACCTACGCGCTTTAAAGTGTTTGATAAACTTGAGGAGCCTATAATGAATTAGTTTTTTCAACCTTTGTGTCTGATATATTGTAATTAAATTAATTAATTAATTAAAAACTAACAAACCCAAGCTAAAGCCAATAAGAGCAGTGTGGCAGCGGCTCGTTATTGAAAGAATGCTACTAATCTCTTCTCTTGGAGACCGTAAAAGGCGAGTAACGGACTAAAAACTGCATATACATCCAACTGCATAGAGCGGCGATGGGCTCACCATCTGTCACGCTGACCACATATGCAGTCGCTATTTGGTGAAAAGTGGACTATGGCAGAGGACTGCTTTTGCGGTCCTCATTGCCTAGTCTCTGTCTAACGCTTTGGGTATTAGTCGTGAATGTTATGTATGTAACATAACCAGACTACAAAATGTTCATTGTTCACTTATCAGTTCGGTGTGTTAATATAACCACTTTAACATTATAACAATTTTATAACTGACTCTTTAAAATATTATCAATCGTGCGTCAGCGAACTGAGTTTGGCATTAAAATTATTGAAAATGTTCCGAATTACTAGGATGTTAACTACAGTACAGACAATTGCAGCATTCCATAAAATTTTATTTTATAGCACAACCAGGATTTCCGGCAAGGAAATAATACTGAAGCGGTGTTTCCAACAAACAGCTAGCCTTTAAGATGAAGGCACATCCAAATTAATCGCACGGCCCAATAAAACCGTATCGCCGGGTGGGGAATGTAATCGGGAAACAATATACAACGGATCCAACCGAATTAGAAAGCACACTTGTACCCCGGTCAGGGGTGGCAACTCTCTATTATTACATGTATGTTTTTTGCAGTCGAGATCCACTTTGTTTTGGAAGGCAGCTGCCTTCCAAAACAATCACGCTATTTTATCGACTTAACCTAGGTTAAGTCGATAAAATAGCGTGATTAGTTAATTACATATTTAAATAAATTATGTTTGTCTTTATTGCACAAAATCACACATACAGAAAATAGGTAACGAACAATGGTGAGCAAAGGTGGACTTATCTCTGAAATAAAATGTCTCTTCCAGCCAACCTAAGGAGGAATAGGAAATTGTTGTAGGTACAAGTGGGAGCCACAAATGTGCAAATTGATACGTTATAAATTTATTATAATTGAGCACTTTCTGCAAAATCAATAAGATAATAATGAAATACCTATTGTTAATTTATATGCAAAATAAAGTTGTTAATTTCATTTATCCATTAACCATAAAAAACAGGTTTCAATTCATCGTAGCTTGATCTAGCTTGTTTCAGTGTGTGAAAGTATTTTATTATTTTTTGTATTTTTGCACATTCTGTAATTTATTGCAGTTGAGTGGCAGCCCTACGACCCTGCGAGGTCGGGCGAGCGGCGGTCCGCGCGGACGCCATTCAAAAATCCATTTCACGTCAATCTGAGCATTTGTCACGTCGCGGGCTTAGACTATTGTATTGGCACTTTTTTTGCGTGTTTGGAATATTTGCTGTAGTCAACAGGCTCGTGCTTGCTAGACTGTTTTCAGCTATATGCTTGTCCTTTTATGTACTAACAAGCACATTCTGCGAATTCGTCCACGTAAACTTCCGTATCCTGTGATGATCCCGCTAATATACAGCACGGATCCATTCTAAACATTGGTGAAAGAATTTGTGAATCGGCTAACTAGTTTTGGATGTTACTTCCAACACCTAAATTTAACTATTTATAATTTTAAGTTAATAAAACCTACTTACATTCATATGCCACTCAAGTTTCCCTGCGAAATAGGCCTCTGCCTCGTGGTGTCTGCCTCAGCCGTCCATTTGCTACAACCCTGGCACACTACTTCTGCTTCATTTTTTCTCATGACATTTATCCATAAATGCTCGTACCATTCGCAAAATCGTCTCTGATTTGGTCTGAGCACGATTGCCAAGTTGTTCCCCTTTCAATTGTTCTATTCACTCTCGCCTCATGCACTTTCTTGTTATTCTTTTACAGAGTTTAACTAACAAAATTAAAACACACACGGAAATTCTAACGAAGATCGTCGAACTTACTCAAGCGAATGAACATGAAAGTCATAACCTTGCATTGCGTATACGGCACGATATTCCCCAGTTTTCTAATATCACGATGACGTCATAAACCCCCACAAATGCCATGCAAGCCCGTCGGCGGGCGCGTTCGCAGAATTCCCGCGGAAAATTTTGTCGCCTCATATCGGGCGGGTGGCGGATTAAGCGAATTCCTCAAGTATAGCTGTTGTAATCCAATTTGCCGCGCCATCTTCTCAATAACGGTGGCCATTAAGAAAAAGGCACTCGTTCGCCCTAGCAATTCAATTATTAATTGATCAGCCCCTCAAAACGGCAGACATGCCACTGACAGAATAATAATTCCGCGCCATTCCTCGCGAATTCAATAATTCGCCAAGATCGTGTTCGGTCGAGTGTATTTTTGTCGTCTTTTTTTTAATTAAATATCTGGAGTTGTGGCGATGCCGGCTGCGGGATATTTCGCTTTTCCTATGACGCGCATTTTAAATAATAATGATTTTTCAGACGTCCGACGGCGAGACTTTTGCACGAGTTGCAATTCATTATAACTTTGGAAAGAACCTTTGATCTGGAGTGAGGTTTTATGTATTTTTCTTTTAACTAACACGCCTGGAGATTACTGGGGAGAATAGAAAAAGTTTTAAATTCTTACTTTTTTTTCTTGCTTATTTATTCATTCTATTTTCTGATGTTAATTAGAAAGTCCATCGGCAGGATTGATTGTTCTAAGGTTGTTAAGCGTCTTTCTTTGCGGAGCTTTATTCTGTCTATATTAATGGGATGCTATGGATAACCTGATTTTAACATTTCTATTATAGTTATATTTTTGAAAATATACCTTGTTTTTAGATGCTAATTCTATTAAGATGTTAATGGTGTATTTGTTATTTATAGTGTGTACTTTCAAAAAGGGTTATTCTTGAAACGAGCGTATCATCACATCTCCCGTTCTTTGAAGTTGCCTTCTTCACAACTCGATGTCTGTAAGGCACAGAGTTCGGATCGATATCCAGAGATTTTGATTAAAATTCCAAAGTGTTTTTCAATGTTCAGACTTGTCATCACCAGAATGCCCTGCAGTGGGACATTAGCATTTATTTACTTATTAATGTACATACACAGATTCACATCTATTATCCCGAAAGGGTTAGTCAGAGACTAGGCAAAGAGCCCGTAGGCCATAGTCCACGTTTCACCAAATTGCAACTGCACATGTGCTTAGCGTAATAGGTGGTGAGCCCATCGCCGCCCTGTGCTGTTAGACGTATGTGCATGTCTTTAGTCCGTTAGTCGCCTTTTACGACACCCAAGGGAAGAAAGGGGTTGGTAGTAATCTTTTAATAAGCCGCGACACACACGGCTCATTACTTATTAATATAATTGTGAAATTCTTTAATATTGAAATTTTGATAGATTTAGGATAAAATGTTTACTAGAAAAAAATCAATCAGTCTCAGGAAGCTCGAATGATATTCGAACCCATGACCTTTGGATTGCCGGTCCACTGCTCTAACCGCTAAGCTACCGAGACCCCAGAAGACTCGTTGAATTTTTTCTAGAGTTTAATTTACACTGCTAGCCAGCGGTATTACGTCACTGTGAAGTCTACCCTCACAGTCGAAAAAAATACTATTGCAAGTATTTAACAATCAATAAAGACGTAATTGCTTAAAATGCCTTTATTATTGAAATTTTGCATTCATAATGCTATATAGATTTAGGATAAAATGTTTGCTAGAAAAAAAAACGTGGCTCAGCGGTTAGAGCAGTGGACCGGCAATCCAAAGGTCATGGGTTCGAATCCCATTCGAGCTTCCTGAGACTGGTTGAGCTTTTCTAGTAAACATTTTATCATCTTATTTTTATCATTGTGAAATGTAAAATTGGTTGAATTTTCCGTTCAACCCGTTCCACCACTTAGGCAGTCTCACTCTTCAACTCACTGAATACGATGAAACGTTCAACAGATTTAAAACCACGTTGCTTTTCGGTCAATTATTTGAAGTTGAAACACGCAGAGTGTTAATTGTTATATTAAGTGCGCATATGTTTTTCATAAAATGCACATGCGATTGAATGACAAAGAAAATACACGTTTTAATAGACAACATTCATCATGGAAAGGGACATAGAAATCTAAAATTTTGCTGAAAGGCCTCGTTTATGATGAAGTATCAAATAAGTCCAGATTTTTGGAAATTTCCAAGGATCATGGGACACGGTGTTCACGCGGACGAAGTCACAGGCGGTTGTTAGTATTACTTGATAAAGAACACATAATTTAAAGTGTTATTATAACGATTCCCGATTATTTTCGCCAAATGGCTAGTCAGAGACTAGGCAATGAGGACCCTAGGCTACGTTACACAAAATTACAACGATAGATGGCGGGCCCATCGCCGCTATAGACATAATTTAACAGTAATAAATTGTCTTTAAAGTAAAAGTTAAGCTTACTCACATTCTCTTTTAGGAATATATATATTATGAACAATATCATTAGCACTAACCGTTACAACATTAAATGAGTTATGGCGTAGGCTACCCGTATACGCGTGCCTTATGAAATTAGCAAGTTCGCGCACCCTGAGGCTCACAGTCATCTTCAAAAGTTGCGCTGCATTAAATCAGCCCAATTTGAAGCCAGCTCAACTTGTCGTCTGCAGTCAATTCAATTAGAGCGGAAGCCTTCAATGTGCTCGAGGATCGCAGTGTGCGGCGCCATGCGAAATTAAAGCGTATCACGACTGGATAAGGGTGAAAAACGTAAATAGAATTGAACATCAGTAAGGTTTACTTTTTGCTACATAGATGGCGCTGCAGTGCGTCCGTGAATCGCGGTTTTAAAGTTTTCCGAGGGTGGCTTTGCTTTGTTTTCGTCGTTCGCAGTTCTAATCAACTTTGTGTACAAGTGCAGTTAGTAATGACACTGCACCTTGATCGGTTCTTGACTGCAGCAGGAAAACTTGTATTTACAGTTAGTGCAATACGTATAAATTATTAAATTTTTGTAAACTTTTTAGACAAGTGACCAACACCCCATGTCTATTCGTTAGCGTTTCTCAATAGTAGGTAAATTGGTAGACAAGTTTACAGATTCTAATGGCAAATGCTAATTCTGGTCAATTTCTAACATAATATGCATCACGACCTCCTTGGTCGAGTGGTTTGTACGCCAGTTTTCATGGTGTCGCCATCTCTAAGGTTCGATCCCTTAATTGTCGGGTCAATAGAAATCATTGTTTTGTAGATTGTCTCGGGTCTGGGTGTTTACTATGTATAAGTAATAATTAGTATGTATTTATGTATGTTTATCCGTTGTTTAGTAACCATTTAACGAGGTTCATAACGAAGCTTCTCTTACGCTACATAATTGGTGTGAGTGTAGGAATATTTATTTATTTACATTTTACTTATATATATATTTATACATGTATTGTAATTGAATAAATATTGATGTTGTATAAATTAGCTCGTTAAAGTTTTAAAATCACCAATTTAGCGTTCCCTTAATAACGTATCGTTGACATTAAGACAAATTCCATACATTTATCATTTAACACAACATTATACACCATTATGCCACTTGGCTACGTCCTCTGGGGTCTACCTAGTAAGAGCTTTATGTGAAACATAAACGTGGTTGTAGATTTTCTCTTCTCCTCCATAGTTTATTCATAACTAAGCGAACTACGATCAATAGCGCTATCGATTGAAGCCAACGAGAAAATATGGCCATGAAGAGTATTATACATCTGTCTGATTGTCACGAAGCCAGAGCCATGTGTACAACCAACCCCTCTCTATCCTTGGGTGTCGTAAAAGGCGACTAACGGACTAAAAACTGCACATACTTCCAACAGCATAGAACGGCGATGGACTCACCACCTGTCACGCTGAGCACATGTGCAGTCGCTATAGGGTGAAAAGTGAACTATGGTAGAGGACTGCTTTTGCGGTCCTTATTGGTTGATCTCTGACTAAAACCTTCGGGGATAAGGGGATAATAAGTCGTGAATATGTAATAAAGGTTCTTGATAAATTCTTCTATCTTTATAATTCTTGACAAGCACTAAATAAATATGAAGCTTAACATTTTGCGATAAGAATAGTCGCCCAAACTCGCACAACAAAATATGAAAAAGAAGGATTCAGGTTTAGAGATGATTAAAAGTTTATTTCTAAAGGCGCCTTCCGAAGTACGAAAGAGCAAAAATAAACGGGTGCGCGATTCTACCCAGAAATGTAAATTTTTAAAAGGGAGCTCGATGGCGCAGCGGCTCTAGCGTTCGGTTTGCGATCTTGCCAGTTAAGCAAGTTTCACAATGGCGGGTCTCTGGATGGGTGAATAAATTAATAATATCTCGAGCTCTTTCGTGCTATGGAAGGCACGTAAAGCCCCGGTAGTACAACATACATATAGTCACGACTATTACCCCCTAAGGGTTAGTCAGAGACTAGGCAATGAGGACAGCAAAAGCAGTCCTCTACCATAGTCCACGGCACACCAAATAGCGACTGCACGTATGCTCAGTGTGACAGGTGGTGAGCCCATCGCCGCTATATGTGCAGTCTTTAGTCCGTAAGTCGCCTTTGACGACAGCCAAGGGTAGAGAGGGAGTGGTAGTATTCTTTCACCGCTACGCGACATGGTGGCCCGCTAGTCCATTGCCGTAAGATGGCAGTCGTCGAAACCTACCAACACGTATTGTTCCAGTGTGGGGGGTAACGGCCTGACCTCCCCAAGTGCTGTAGTCCGTGTGGGATGGCTTGTGTCTAATAGCAGTGGAACGTTTATGGGCTGATAATGATATTATATCGTATATCGATATTGGTTGTCGTAAAAGGCGACTAACGGACTAAGGATTGCACATACAACCAACAGCATAGAGCGGCGATGGGCTCACCACCTTTCACGCTGAGCACATGACATGTGCTCAGCCAAATAACGACTGCACATTGTGTAAGTAGTCGTTATTTGGTGAATAGTGATAACTATGGCAGCTGAGGACTACTTTTGCGGTCCTCAGCTGCCTGGTCTTTGACTAACTCTTCAGGGATAATAGACGTGATTATGTGTATGTATTTATTGATAATAATATTTTCTCGCATGTATTATTTAAATGCAATGATATTTCATTTTAACGTTATATCGTTGTTTAAATGCTTACCACATTTTAGCTGACTGACTGAGACTGAGTGATGACCAACAGTCATCTCCTAACTGAATGAAACTGAAAACAACAGTATTTTTTTTATCGGGTGCGTTTCTTTTTGCGTTAAAAGAGATTCCTAAACAGTGTTTGATCAATCATGTTAACCAAGGCGAGTTTGACGGCCGGATCCAACGGCTTAACGTGCCTTCCGAAGCACATTTTGGCGTTGAACCCTGTTAATTACAAACTGCGAGCTCAATCGCGCCAGCTAAACGCACTCATCATCTCGTCACTCGTCAAACGCTCAAATCGCCGATTGGTCATTAACACCCCATTACGCATGCGATGCACTGGCCCGTTTCGATCCAATTAATTTTACGTCCGTGTTTGCCGACGGGTCGAAACGACCCTATCACTTCACTAGGAGGGTCTTTTGGACCCGCTGTTATGAGTGCTTTTATGGTATTCCTGGGTGTAAACAGAGCTGTTTGTATTTCACGGAATGTATAATTAGTATGTTAATTTTAATTTGTTATTGCAACGCAGCAGTTGTAAAATTGTGACGAGTGTTTTTATGTTTGTTTTACTGTGGCGCCTTACATTAGATTCACGATAATGTGCTGCCGTTAAAAGGTTCTATTCCCCGCGGAGGGTACGTATTGTTTTAGGTTTGACTTGTTTTAAATCCAGCTGGCTGTATATCCGTAATATTTAATTATTTGCGTTAATGAACGCTCAAATAAACTCAAAGCACTCCGCGGAGTGGTCAACGCAGCTGCCCGGATTGCAGAGGACGCGGGTTCGATTCCCGCCTGAGGTAGACATTTTTTCAACGTTTCGTTATCTTTGGCTGTATATCACCAAATAATAATAAGAGCTGTGTTGTGTGGCGACGGCTCGTTATTAAGTGAAAACGACTAATTGAATTACTACTAACTGAAGACTGCACATACATCCAACAGTGTAAAGTGGCGAGAGGCTCACCGCCTATCTCGCTGAGCACGTATTACGCAGTTTTGAAATGGTGTGCCGTTGAGTGTGCCGTGCACTGATTTTGCGGTCCACCTGTCTAGTCTCTTATTATTTAATCGTATGGCGTATCGCTATAAATTGTAGGTTGGTTAATATTATAGGTCCACATCCAGGTCACGCAACCAGTCTATAGCTGCCGGTGTCAGGTCGTCGTAGAGTTCCCGTGGATCACCTGGGAAATGGCGCTTTGGACATCGTTCCACAATATGTTGGGTAGTCTGGTCCTCAAGGCCGCAGTCACACAGCAGATTCTCTATTCATTCCCACTTATGCTTCATGATGTTACACCTGCCATGTCCCGTGCGGATTCTATTGAGGCGGCACCACTACAAATCATAAAGTCACCGTTTTTGTGTGTGTGGCTCCGTTTTCACCTTATAAACCACGCAATACGTTTTAACGCGGTGTTCACTGATAAAAAGATTGTTATAAGACAGTGGTTTTGTTCATACAAGAATTTATTTTTCTACGTGGACATATTTTTTATATCATTCAGTAACGTAAATAGACAACATTTTCATTTTTTTTTAATTTATTTATTGTAATTATTTTCTAGCACAATAAAAAATAACTCGTGGATACCGGGCGAACGAAACGTCACGTGTAACGTAAAGGTAACCTAACCTAGGTATCCTGTGGTATCGTAATGTGTCAGAGTTCAATTGCGCGGTCCAGGGCCCTGATTCTGTATCGCAATCTATAGATTCCACACCTAAACCTTACCGCGCACAAACGTCAAACGCATACGTTTTTGGGAAGATATCGTAACTTTTTAAGGAATTAACGTGGTTTTGAAACAAGGAATCGTTACAAAATAAGGGCCCTGGACGATTGACCATGATTAACGGTATTTTTGTGGATATGTGTGATCAATTTTAATTTCTTAATTTTTACAAAAAAAGTTAAATTAAATCAGTAGCTCTAGATTAAGTTACTCTATAATTTAAAAAAATAAGTGCACAGATATAAAAAAAAATCCTATCTAATTTGTAGATATTTCTACATAATGGCTGATGTACGAAGTCGCTAAGTTAGCGTGGACGAAGGCACGTGTGGGCCGCTAGTTATTGAATAAGCGATTCGACTTCGATAAGTACTCTAATTTCACGATCAGCTGCGTCACGTAAAGCTATTCCCGTACAATATCCAAGGGTCGGGTGTAAAATGATTGCGTTAGTGCGGGTATCTGATCTGCCCGGGCATGTCCCGGGGCCCTGGGGAGATGGGACAGCTACACCTCATACCGGGGGAGGGCATAGTGGAGAACGAGACCCGAAATTAATAAATAGATGATATAAAAAAAAACTGCATCAATATTAAAAAAACGTAAAAGTTTAAGTTTAACCTTTTAACAGGCACGACATGTTTAATTTTTCTGTTGTAAGGTATGTCAATGGAATAAAGTTCGTAAATAATATACATAGATAAAGTCTTATAAAAGGTTTTTTTTTCATTGGTTGGTGGTAGCTTACCCATTCCGTCCCTTCGCATTGCGAAAGTTTCTGAACTAGCAAGATCGCAAAAATGTTTTGACATCACCATCATTTCAGGACGCGCTGGCGCCGCGCCGCTGCACATTCGCTCGCCCGCTCCCTGTCCCCGCGGAAGCGAGACGTAGTCAAACCGCAAAATCAATAAGTGCAAGCGAGACAGAAAATAAAATTGCTGCGGGCGAGGGCAAGGATTGCAGCAAAAGCATTCGTTCAGTCGTCGCCGCAAAAATTTTAAGTTTCTAATTTGTTGACGTTTAATTTTTCCGCTTTCGCTTAACACTATAGCCTCAGCCGGCGAGCGTAATAACAATAGTGCTGCTCGTTTTTCACAGCGGTTATCGCGCTATGCTTGTATCCGGTTTCGTATAATAAAGGCTTTTGTTTCGTAAGGTTACACATTACTCGGTATTTGGTTCTGCGAGCTTCCAGCGAATGAATTGGTGTAACCCTACTTTTGCATGTGATTTGTGACTGGTTTTTGAGACGGGATATCAATATAAAGGAACAAAAAAGAGGGAAGAAAGAATATTGCAGCGCACAATAAATTTTTAATATACTGTTTGAAAATAACAAATATTCTTAATGTTTGATGTTTTTAGGGTTCCGTACCCAAAGGGTAAAAACGGGACCCTATTACTAATACTCCAATGTCCGTCCGTCCGTTCGTCTGTCTGTCACCAGGCCGTATCTCATAATAACTGTGATAGCTAGACACTTGAAATTTTCACACATGATGTATGTCCGCTGCAGCTATTTACAACAAATACTAAAAAAAGAATAAAATAAATATTTAAAGGGGGCTCCCATACAACAAACATGATATTTTGACCATTTTTGGCTCGATATTGATAACGGCAACCGGTAGACGTTTGAAATATTCAATGTTGTATAGATAATGGTACGGAACACTTCCTGCGCGAGTCTGACTCGCGCTTGGCCGGTTTTTTTTATTATTATCGCTCAAATATGACGTTAGTGAAACCCAAGAAAATATGAAGTATTTTTTTAACGCTTACTCAATTAATAAAAATGTGTCAATGTGATTTTGTTATACATGATGTGGGATTTTAAAGTGATTATACTGCCCAGAATCGGATGGCGATCACCCTAATATTTATATAGACTCAACATACCCTAAACTTGAAGAAACTGACTCCCATTACTCAAAGTCAAGTAGTTTATTCAATATAAATACACACACAGATAAAGACGTCATAACTAATAAAATAACAGACAACAAAAATTTTGTTAAATCTTAATTACTGAATCTACCACCAGTTTGGTGTTTTACTCAGCTAAATGGGAGCTGCTACAAACTCGGTAACTGTAAAATCAATAAAGATTTTTAAATTTAAATATTTTTTTTTGCAAAAGTTACACTAATTCACCCTTAAGATTGACCTAAACAAAACTGTACAAATAAAACTCTTAAATAATTTCGAAGTACTTAACAACAATTGAATATCACATCACTAATTATTTATTCAAATGACACAATACCCCCCCAACGACGGTTTGATGGCTATCAATAATAATTAATAGTAATACAATTAGGTGGGCGGGTAGTAGGTAGTTCTATAATTAGATGGGTCGATACCAAGCCGCCGGGCGCACGCTAGCGTATTCACGGCATGACCCAGTATGCTATGCCCCTACCACGAGTCAACGCTCACTACTCGCTAAATACATATAATCACGACTATTAACCCGGAAGGGTAAGTCAGAGACTAGGCAAGGAGGACAGCAAAAGCAGACTTATGCCATAGTCCACTGTTCACCAAATAGCGACTGCACATGTGCTCAGCGTGACAGGTGGTGGTCCGTTAGTCGCGTTTTACGACAGAAAAGGGAAGAGAGGGGGGGGGGGGTAGTATTGTTTCACCGCTACGCGACACGGTTAGCTTTGGCCTATATAATAATCAGCCTATATAATAATGAGCCTATATAATAATCAGCCTATATAATAATGAGCCTATATAATAATCAGCCTATATAATAATCAGCCTATATAATAATGAGCCTATATAATAATCAGCCTATATAATAATCAGCCTATATAATAATCAGCCTATATAATAATCAGCCTATATAATAATCAGCCTATATAATAATCAGCCTATATAATAATCAGCCTATAAACGTCCCACTGCTGGGCACAGGCCTTCATGGACAACATCACATGGGGAAGTTGGGCCATAACCTCCTACGCTGGTCCAATGCATGTTGGAGGGGTACTAGTGCACTACTCGCTAGAAACAGGGATAATAAAAGGTCGTAGGCTGCCTGTAAGATATCGCTTTTAATGATCAATAACGTACATGTGTACTTACTTTACATAAAACATGATATTGCATAACGAACAGCGGGGTGATGCTAACTACAGTTCGTTTATACCAAGAACAGGATTCGGGCTCTAGCTAGTAGGTTTCATTTAATTTCCGGAGGCAAGCGAATGTAATATTACTCTACTGCTCTGAATAAGCTTTTTACAACTATTGCAAAGAGCTACCGGGTCGCGTAGCGGTGAAAGAATACTACCAGCCCCTCTCTTCCCTTGGGTATCGTAAAAGGGCGACTAACGGACTAAAGGCTGCACGTACATCCATCAGCATAAAGCGGCGATGGGCTCACCACCTGTCACGCTGAGCACATGTGCAGTCGCTATTTGGTGAAAAGTGGACTATGGTATAGAGAACTGCTTTAGCTGTCCTCATTGCCTAGTCCCTATCTACCGACCTCAATAGATAGGGTATCGCAACTGGAACTACGGGTCCGGTTGTGTTTTCAGAGGTACTACGGGGTTCCGGTTCAAGCCCCCCGCTGGTCGTGCCTTTAACCAGGCGCCTCCGGCGGGATCCGGACATGGGTTGCACTCGTAGTGGCGTGTGGTTAGCTGTAGAGCTTGGTAATGTTCGTTTGTCCTGGTATTGTGTGCCAGGACTTCCAAACTCGTGCACAGCGAGCGGGGCCTAGTAGTGGTCTCTGAGGGGCCAGAAGCGAAAAGTCCTGCGGGGAACGTGAGTTTCCCTTATAGTTAGCAGCTTTGTCCGGTGGTTTTCATTGGACATTGGTGTTGACATCTCCGGTACTAGTCTGGATAACTAGTAGAGGCGGCCTCCTAGATGCCGTAAGTCTCCGGTCCAGCCAGCCGCGTAGGACGTGGGAACTGGCTAGGCGCCCGGATGGGTTCCGAGAAGTGAGTGTGCTTACTAGTCCGCTACCAAGGTGGACACTTGGAGAGTCGACGACCCTAGCAGTGGCAACTGCGAGTTGTGCCCTTCGTGCAACGAGAAGTGAGCGAGCTTGACAGCTCCGGTTACCTATCTGGACAATAGGCAGTGAACTACACGTGTTCACGGGGATACTCTCCTGAGACACTAGTCTTATGAGTACCGAATGAAGAGCGCGCTGCGGCGGACACTAATTTGGCGTCAAGACCTAACGTTGGTGGTCTCCTGCGCGAGTGTTCTACTGGCGCAGGGACGTCTGGCACTTCTTGCATAACCTAACGGTTGGTCTCGAGGTGCCAGTACAAATAAACTTAGTGAAGTAAGGAGAGGGGATTTCCTCATTGCCTAGTCTCCGACTAACTCTTCGGAGATAATAGTCGTGATTATACGTATGTATTCAAAGAGTTGAGACTTAAAAGTAAGACTTAAGAGTTAAGTCTTTCTTAAAGAGTTCAGCTGCCGTATTACCATGATTCAATAGAAAATCAATAGTTAGCAACATCGAGGAGTCGTCTGTCATCACAGACAAGGGGGTTAAACATCATTGCCGTCAAAATGTGTTTTGAAATAGTTAATTACAGCATTTTATAGTCTAAATTCAAGTGATGGGCCATATTCGTAAGCACACACAGCATCCAAACCGAATCAATACAAAGCCACCAGCCAAAAGTTATCAACAAATTTAACATTCTCGGCAACTTCAAAGGGGCTCGTTATGTTAATTGTGGCCAAGTTAACCCTAAGTGGCGGTTAAGTTACCGAGCGGCGGCTAATAAGGCCAACTTTTGTCTCCAACTTGAGTTATTGGCCTCTGTTTAGGGTTTCTTCAAAGAGCGCTATTTGGAGATTCAAGTTAAATCTGCCGTGAATGGGGCGGTGCAGTCTATGCGCGGCACTCTCATTTGTTTATATTAATCCATTTGTACTCTTTGAAACCAATTTTAATGGATGTATGTTGTTAGAAATATAGTTAGTCTTTGCAACATACACACATTTATTGCCGACTATTATCCCCAGGGGGTTAGTCAGAGACTAGGCAATGAGGACCACAGAAGAAGATCATTGCGTCCACGTCTCACTAAAAATACAGATGTGCTTATCGTGATGCTGTTGGATATATGACACCCAAGGAAAGAGAGGGGTTGGTAGTATTTGTTAGGTGAGCCGCTATAGCACACGGCTCCGGCAGGCAGTCTTCGCTATAACTGACTATATGTTGGTAATAGCTCACCACTCTTGCCGAATGCCACCAAGGACTATTTAGGCTGGGAAAATGTCAGAACCAGGTCAATGAGATAACATGATTAAAAATCGATTTAAATTTTTTCTATTTATAATATGTACGAATAAAATTTGAGTTAAAACTATAAAAAATATTTATGACTGAAGACGCTTAAAACAGAAGAATCGAGGCACAGTAAGAATTTCGCGACATAATAAATGCTCGTCGAAGAAAATTCTTACAAAGATAAGGACAACTGTTCAACTTTCATTAGTGGTACACCCGTCTGCATTTCTCAAAAGTAATTAACTAAATACAAAAACGATAAATGGACCGTGAAATTTAATTTCCGCCGCCCGGTGGAGGTTTTGTTCCACTTTTTATCCGCGGTTGGCCCGGGGGAAGCTTCAGCCGGATTCCACAACTTTCCAATTGTTAATCGACAGGATTATCTGGAGGTCGAATTGGTTTTATTGAGGAAGAGAAGACGATAATTTTTTATGAACATCATATTAATGATTGAGGAATATTGTGACCAGTTTTAATGTTTGTTTAAAAGTAAGTAAGAGACTACGTACTGTCACATTGATGAGCAAAAGCTTCCATTATTGAAATTAAGTCATAGCTACTTGAAGAATATGTGATAATCTAAATTAATTAAAATCGATTGCCGAAGTGTTTGTACACGCATCATTTCAGAACGGATGCATCTATTTGGCTAATTCTTTTTTGTTGTGTTTGTAACTTTGTAATGGTCAGGACAAAATTGGTAAAAAGGATTTTTTTTAAAAATTCATCACGGGGACGGGTAACAAGCGGACATAGTCGCGGACGGGCTGAATAATCGAATAATCATCATAACACACATTTCCCGACCTGGAAATGGACCCCGATTTCCGAACGAATAATCTTGACTAATAATTTTCGTTTTTTGGTTGTTAATGAAACAGTAAAATATACTCGTACGTACAAACGCAAAAATATCGTCAGCCGTTCGTACCGCAGATTTAAATAAATGAGTGTTTCTGCATTCATAGCAAAATACGCTACGTGCTACGTCGTAGTAGTGACACCGGACTGCGACTACGAAGCCGCGAACGCCAACGAAAATCACAAATACACGTCACGCCTGAGTTATGAGGTCTCCCTATCTCTGTCTAATCCTTCAAAAAGATAAAGGACAGCTCATTACTCCGGTGGATTACGCGCATAAAGAAATATTAGCTTTGTCCTTTTTTAATTTAGTACGGTTGCAGGCTCCGTGCGTTGTGTTTAATAGCAGTTGGTTGGTGTTGGGGTAAAAGTTTTTAAAACGTAAAATATTTGGGTGATATGATTAAAGTGGAAAGTGCTTTGTTTGCGTTATACGGCTTAATTAAACAAATGTTTTGTCTTGGTTGGTGAAGTAAGTCTTCGAGTGTGGTTGGACATGATTAGAAAGGTTAAAAGCATAAAAATGCGGTTTGTGATCAGCTTGCCAGTCAAGAAACTTTTGCAATGCGGGCGAACCTCCACCGTGCGTCGAAAGGCACGTAAGCCGTTGGTCCCGGTTGTTGTCGTAAGATAGTAGTTGTCACAACCCACCAACACGCATTAGGCCAACATGGTGGCCAGAGCCCAGCAGTGGGACGTTTTAGGCTAATGAGGACGTGTAAAGGATGATATGGCTAAGAAAATGTTTAGATGCCGTCTGATCAAGAAGAATAGAAAACGAAAGTGTTATTATTCAATTGATCTCGATCTACTGTAGACGCTTACATTTAATTTCATAAGAAAAGACGAAACATTAAAGGTCCCTTGTACCTCCGAAATTCCAAATTTGGGCCAAATCAGCTCCAGGCATCTAAAATGTTTACAATAGCAGATCAATTAGAGTACCTAGATTTTAAAGTGTTTTCAAAGTATGATAAAGTATTATTAATTAGTAAGTAGCATTATTTAATTTTGTAACAAAAACTGTATTATGCAGTAAAGGATAGATAACTATCTGTATAATAACTAAACATCTGTACTTATCATATACGAGTATAGCGTATTTATTACCTTCAACAGCAATAAAAAAACAATAATATTTGTAATTGGTTGCTCTGGATAAGCTTACAACCATTAATTATGTCGTGGATTAGATATCCAATTTATTTCGTTCCAAGGCTTACAATAATTTATTATGGCCGAATTTATTGAGATTTAATCTTAAAATGGAGTAATTAGGCTACCGTTGCTTTCTAAAAACGGTAACAATTAAAAACCGTCGCGGTACAAATGGTCGTTCTGTTTGTATTCTAGTGTTGGGATGACAAGCTGGAACTGGCTTAAAAGAACGTTGTTAAAAGACAAACGTAAAGCTTGGCTTACATGCTGTCCCACTGCTGGGCAATTGACTCCACCATGGAAATAAAGAGTCAACGCTATAATAATTTATGGACCCTCTATGCTAAATGTTAACTTTCTAAGTTTGTTTAAGGGTTTGGGGTTGTAATTTGTTTCATGTGTGTTATTTGGCAGTGCTGGAATGGTTATTACAAGTCATAGACTAACAATAATAGTTTATAGGATCTACAACTATGGATCTCTCTTTCTGTAGCTTTGGTGCTTCATAACTAATAAATAAATAAAATATACAACGTCTAAACCTTAACGACAGTGAGGCTTACGTCCCTATTTCATATCTTTGAGAACAAATGAAAAACAAAAGCTCGATTCATTAATCCGCTCATGTCCGTTGTCTCCGAGGCGCGTGTCTCCGATTTTTCTACTTAGTTAATTAAAAGTTGGCCAATACACTATTCCAGCTGGTCGCGGGCTGTTTGGGAACTTCGGTCGTTGGGGCAGTGGGCGGGCGGGCTCTCATCACAGCCGCCCGCCCTACGGCACTGTAGAGACGCCAGCATTTCAACCACAAAATGTCAATTTTCTTTTAAGAGTCCTTTTGAGCGCTTCTCTCTCGCCCTATCCATGGTACGACGGTACGGGACGAGTATAACAGCGAAGTGGCGAAAATAGGCGTGTTTTATAGGTTTTTATAGGTTTTTTGCCTATAACGACTTTATAGGATTTGAAGAATAAGCAGGTTCTCTGTAGTACCTCAAAATGAATATTTACATGTAAAAATTATGTTGAAAATATTTAAAAAAATTAAGAAATCATCCGTTTTACACTTTTATTTGGCCTGTTTTCAGAATTTTTTATAATCGAGTAAAGTACATCTAAGCGCGTAACAAAATTAACACATTCATTAGGCAATACCCTTTAGTGTATTATATTTTTTTATAAGAGCGTTATTTAATAGTAAATACATAAACCATGTGATCTAGCAAAACAGTTTTGCCCGCATTTACCGGTGACTCGACTTAATGCATTTTGAACTTTGTCTGTAAGACAATAAAGATTAATATCGATTGGAGAAACTGTTCAGTGTAGGCGTAGGTATGTTAAATCGGATTGATGGTACACTGAACGATGGTTTATCTCTTTACTGGGTTTCTTTTAGGAACTTAAGTCATTTTTTATTTATGCTAAGTGTTGTCTGTTTATTTGGTTTTTTTATGTGTAAACGGATGAAAAACTTGGGAGAGGCTCTTAGCTAACAGTGGGATAGCGACTAAGAGAAAAGCAATTTTTTTTTGATTTTTTATACCGACCGAAAAGCAGTCACTTGACGGGTTTTACACCATGCGTACGGTGGTCACCAACCAGACGGGTCGAGCCCTACCACCAGTGGAGCAGATCATCGCTCGAAAGAGTCCGTTAGTCGCCTCTTACGACACCCACCGGACGGAGAGAGGGGCGGCGATTGGTATTCTTTCTCCGTCACCGCACGGATAAAAATAAAAATAAAAATACAAAAGATTGTTTTTGTTATAATGATACAAAAACTTCTCACATTTTTGTTACTCGCTCACACTATATTATGTTAATACATATATATTTTTAACAAATTGGTATGCCATAAACGTTTACAAGAAAAACTCGTGAAAGAAAAAAAAGATCTGGCAAAATTTTTCTCCAATATATTTATAAACAGATCATGTTTCCAGAGCGTAGGAAAAATATTTCTCTATCGGGAAAAAGGGAAAGAAACCGTCCCCCCCTAAGGGGACGTAAAAAGTTAACCGCCAAAACCACTTTACACCTGCTGAAAAAAGCCTGCATAAAGCCTGGAGCGGCCTTGGCATCTAAACAACCAATACAAGGTAAATAGGAGGAAAACGACGCCATTGTATCGGCAATTCCACTGACGTATTTATGTTATTTTTCATGGCGACACCTTGAGGTATAGACTTATAAACACGGAACAGAGGAAAGTAGTACGAGTACAATGCTTTCTTTTAAAACTCAATCAGGGTGCTTGCTTTAATGGAGGTGACTGTCAAGGCTATGTTTATTTACGAAGTCCAGTTTTACGTATAAAACACGTTAAATACATATTTTCTAACCTGTGCTGGCAGCGGCTTAATAACAGAATACTAACAAACTACGTCTCTTTGGGTGTCATAAAAGGTGACTAACGGACTAAAGACGGCACATACATGCGACAGCATAAAGCAGCGTTGGGCTCACCACGTATCTCGCTGAACACATGTGCAGTTGTAATTTGGAGAAACTTGGACTATGTGGTGGGGTGCTTCTGTGGTCCTCATTGCCTAGTCTCTGACTAACCACACGTTAAAGACATCACGAACTTCTCTTACCATCTTTTCTGTTGAAATTCTTGTTTTATCTAACCGATAGGCAAGCGCTATTTGTCAGTGCTATATTGTAGCGTACGTACATTTGTTTTTTTAATATAGCTTCAAGCCTGGCATTCCGTTGTAGCAACTGACCCTACGATTGATTTAAAAGTCCGATAAAAAACCTTCTTTTGTACGCAGGCACCGAAGTGCGGTCGTCACGCGATTTCTATGTACTATGTACTGTGTTATAAGCAGTGGTCGGAGTAGGTATATTGATTTTAGATACTTGCGTCATGATATCATAACATGGACATGCATTTCTTCCGGAATGTACCGGAGTTTCCAAAAATTTGGTAAATAGAGTAATAAAATAAAAAACCATATGTAAGCAAACAAAATTGTTTATTGTTAATACAAATAATCATTATTACAGTTTTATTAAAAATAATTATTTTTAATCCTCATCGGTTACAAGTTCTACATTTTGATTTTTTACTTAGGCCTTACACTTTTATTTAGGCCAAAGAGCCGGCTCAACATTAGCCAACAGGTCGAAACAATAAAGCTTTGGTCACCTATCCGTTGACCGGCCTGTGTGAGAGTGACTTAACCTCTACAATCAACGACCAAATGTGCGGCCAAGTGAGTCAATGAGTTCCAAAGGGGAAATAAGCCCAACAAATCTATAAACTACATTTCCTAAACTAGTTAATCGTTACTTACCCTAAATAATTATTAAAAAGCGACAATTATTAATAATTGTACCATCGTGACTGTTGGTTAGCGTTAGACGGGGGTTTTATAAAGGGGGGACAAAATTTCGTCCATTTTAGCGTAGGACGCACCGTTTCCAAGATATTTAAAGATTAACAAAAAAAAATCACTAATAATAATTTAAGACGTGATTTCTTTTCTTTTGCGAGATTGAGACAATGGATACGGCCAACATTAGAGATGGAGACCAGCGCCACTAGCAGCATAGCGTTGAGAGTATTGATACATTTTTAACTAGTTTCATGTAATAATTTCGATGTTTCGGTATTTTTATCATAATAATCCGGAAACTCGGTGGAGTATCCATATTAACATATACGTTTGATGTCAGTGACCTTAATTCAATATACCTACTCCGACCACTGGTTATAAGTAACTATGTAAATCGCTGTGGAAGTTGTTTGCAACGGCTCGAGTTGGTGGATTTTTTTGAGCATTTTCCTTCGTCGGTTAGGTACTCGTGCTATGTTTTTTTTGTCTTACACGGGTGTTGTAATGATCGTTAAGCAAAGTTAAATCACGCAGCCTTGGAAATTACGGTATGGGAATTATAATTCACGTCAAATAAGGACATTTCAAACGATTATTTAATTGATGAGGAACTGGTTATCTCTAAATTGTCGGAACACAACAACAACAACAGACTTAGATAAGATAGGTGGTAGCTAGCCAGGCAGACTTAACAGCCCTACCACCCACCAAACCAAGTACACAAATGTGTACTCCCCACTGTTGTAAGACTGGTGGCCACAAGACCATAGAGGCGGTTGTTGATGTTGCATTGATAATTAAATAGTCATTCGTACACACTATTTTAAAGTATTTTAACTCAGTCTGATATTCGGAGGTCCTGGGTTCAAATCCCAGGTAGGAATTACTGTTCATTATGCTGTCAACTAGGCTGAATTAATATCTCGTATGGCGCCATCGCTTGCAGCTTGCGCGCCGCCGTGGCTGGTGCCAATCCATGACCTGAATATTGATTTAAACCGCACACAAAGGCTTTGCGGGGCATGCACCCTCAACTATATTGTTGTTTCTGACAATTGGACGACGATTTGTGGCTGTATAGCTCCATACAACCATAAAGCGCTCAAAACATCTGAATATATTTGTTTGTCATTGTCATGGTAATACATGTTCCTTTCAAACAACAATTTTGAATTTGGCCCGCATGGTGGGTTATGGCCCAATCTCCCTAAATATGCTGTCGCCATGTGGGAATTCCTGTGACCAACAGAAGGACGTTTATAGGATGCTGATTTATACTTTGATAGAAACGGATAATGAACATAGTGTCGGTAGCCGAAAACGGGCTAAAATCCAGCTCCGTTACATTACTGTGACGATGCATGTATGTATTGTTTGACGAAAATTAAATCAGTCGATTAACACATCCCTAATGCCACCGTACCCCAGCACTAGTTGCCGAAGTTGGGCACTTGAGTTACCGCAGTATGGTAGTTGTTGTAACATACTCTATTGTAACTAAATAAATGGTTATTGTGACAAATTTAGATTATTCTTATTAGTATGTATGTATGAAGATCAGTAAATAATGTTTCGTTCCAATGTGGAGCGTTTGCGTAAGCTTAGAAAACAAAACCGAAGATTTTAACAGAGCTTTCTCCCCAGCATTTCACTGTTACTACCCCCCATTTTTGTAACTGGGGTTTGCATTTTGCAGTGCTACAAGGCAACGGTAATAATACAAAGTTCGCAAACAAGTAAGGTCGTTCCGTTTCCGCCAAATGGCTCAGGCGAATAACGCTTGCGCGAATTTAGTGTAACTGCACCGAAACAAACACGGGTTAAGCAACGCCAGCAGCGATGTTTGAGGATTAAACAAAAATGGAAATTCCGAAAAAGGGTATTATATTCCTATTACCTAAGCCGTCCTGTTAAATGCAAAGAACAATATTTTTAACCGCCTACGTGGTCTAGTGGCCAAGCCACCGGTTTCAGACCCAGAGGTCCCGGGTTCGATTCCCAGCGTGGGGTACATCTTTGTGTGCTCGGTTTGGTTGGTGATAGGGCTGTTAAGTCCGCCTGGCTAGCTACCACCATCTTATTTAAGTCTGTCGCCATAACAACGATTTTCATAGCATTGTTGTGTTCCGACAGTTTGAGATAAGATAGCCAGTTCCTCAGTGGTTGAGGATTCCGGGTGTAGCGCGCTTCCACCTTCAGCCTTATCGTCACTTACCATCAGGTGAGATATAGGCCAAGCGCTTATTCGTTACCCGTAAAAAAAAACAATATTTTGTTTTATTTCGCATCTATCCGCTCCGGCTCCGGCTGCCGAGACGCATCAACAACTACTTTATGGTAGCAACTCTATAATAGCCGAAAAAATATCAGATATGCCATTCAAAACTGAAATTACTACTTATATATTTGTTTCTAGGAAGATTTACAAACAAATAACATCTATAGCTAAGGTTAGTAAGCTATTAACAAATCTTCACAATTATAAAAACATGTTCAGTTAACTCGCTGAATGGATAATGTTAGTTTAGTTTGTAAATTAACAATTACACAAAAACATTAACAATTAAATGTATGGAACGGCTGTGTTTTTTAGTAATTTCAGAGTATTCTGGGGAAACGGATGTCATATACGTACGGAGTTGCGGACAGCCGCTAGCGAATAAACAATTTCGCGAACCAAGACACACACTCTTACAACTATATAGTCAGAGACTAGGCAATGAGGACCGCAGAAAAAGTCCTCTGCCATACTCCACGGCACACCAACTGGACATGTGCTCAGCGTCATAGATGGTGAGCCCAAGGGCGTCGCCAAAGGGGGCGGGGGGGCAGTAGGGGCAGCCCCCCCCCCTACAGATTAAAAAAATAATGAACTGTACGTAATTAACTGTTAAAAATAACAAGAAAAAAATGTTTCCATACTCTGAAACCTTAGGCACGCCTCTATGTACAGTGAAGAGGTCGTGGAGTTTACACATTGGGACTTTGTACCGTTCTTATTGCAATCGCCTCCTTCATAATTATATAAAGCCGATACAAATGTATCGGCTTACCCTCCCTGGGCCATCATCTGGCGACGCCCTTGGATGAGCCCATCGCCGCTGTATGCTGTTGGATGTATGTGCAGTCTTTAGTCCGTTAGTCGCCTTTTACGACACCCAATGGAAGAGAGGGGGCTTGGTAGTATTCTTTTAGTAGGCCTCTAGACACGTGGCTTATATTAAACAACCAACAACAAATACATTAATGTACGGAACGGCTGAGTTTTTTTTTAAGTTGTGTTCTGTGGTGGGCTTTTATAAATAGTAAATAAACAATTTCGCGAACCAACACTTTGCGGCGGTAAAAATTACCACTGCAATTAAAAAGGAACAGTAATAACAAGGGGCACTATCACAAGCATTTTAGTGTGTGTAAACCGTGGGGTGAGCACAGGTCGACCGTGATGAGCACAGGTCGTTACCGCTCTACAACTGGCTCATGAAATTACTTTGCATAATTCACATGGGACGGACTCGTGTGTTTTCTTAGCTCTTGGCGAGCTGTAAATAACTGAAACATTAGTAGGGTTCTGTGTAAAGGTAATACTATTCCACAATTCGCAAACGTTAGTTAAATAATAACCGTGTCGCGTAACGGTGAAAGAATACTACCATCCCCTGTCTTCCCTTGGGTGTCGTAAAGGCGACTAACGGACTAAAGGCTGCAGATACATCCAACAGCATGGAGCGGCGATGAGCTCACCACATGTCACGCTGAACACATATGCAGTCGTTATTAGGTAAAAAGTGGACTATGGCAGAGGACTGCTATTGCGGTCCTCATTGCCTGGTCTCTGACTAACCCTTCGGGGATAATAGTCCCAGATTATATGTATTTAGGTATGTAGTTATATAGTCAAATAATTGGAGTCATTATTAATAGTGGAAATGAAAGTTTTTAAAGCCTAGACAAAACGAGTCGTTATTTCTTCAAATGCTATTTTCTGTTGTTTAAGATTAATGCAGCACTAACGGCCGGTGGCGGTTTCACCCGCGTGGTTCCCGTTCCCGTAGGAATACCGGGATAAAAAGTATCCTATGTGTTAATCCAGGTTATAAACTATTTGTATGCCGAATTTCATCCAAATCCATTTAGTAGTTTTTACGTGAAAGAGTAACAAACATCCATCCATACTTACAAACTTTCGCATTTATAATATTAGTAGGAAAGTAGGATGTATAAATACGTTATAGGAATAAAATAAGCAAAGTTTGTGTGTCAGGATTATGGCAAATGGATAGCTGTGGTCTCTGCCTACCCCGCCGGGAAACGGGCGCAATTCAATTAAAATTAAATTTGTTTACGCTCACACCAATTATCTAGATTATTTTGAAACTCATTAATATGGTAGACAACGGATAAATATACATTAACAAATTAATTTAAAAAAACACCCAGACACCAGAAATCAATTTACAAAAACAGTATTTCTCTAAATTGACCCGACCGGGAATCGAACCCGGGACCTCAGAGATGGCGCGACGCCTCACCCGGCGTGCTAACCACTCGACCACGGAGGTATGTACGAGTAGTTAAGATTTGAACGTTGCATAGTGTGACATCAATTGTACGTGCAACCAAAGAGATAACTACACAACGAATGCAAATAAAGCGGGGAAACAGAGCGCTCGCAAGATTTACAGTAATTGCACGACACTAGAAATTAATTGGGGAGTTCAAGTGTGAAGCGCGCAGTGTACTTTGCAATTGAGCGTCATAATAAAGCAAGGCAAGGTTTAAGGCGAGTCACCGAGGATATGCAGGCAAACTGTTTTGCTAGATCAAATGGTTTATGTATTTACTATTATTTATAAGCTATAAACGCTCATATGAAAAAATATATAATATGCTACAAGATATTGCCTAAAGAATGTGCTAATTTGTTACGCGATTAGATGTACTTTACTCAATTATAAAAAATCCCGAAAACAGGCCAAATAAAAGTCTAAAACGGATGATTTTTTAATTTTCAACCTTTTTTACATGTAAATATTATTTTGAAGTACTACAGAGAACCTGCTAATTCATTAAATCCTATAATGTCTATATAGGCAAAAAACCTATAAAACGCGCCTATTTGCGCCGCTTCACTGTTATACCCGTCCTGTACCGTCGAGACAGCGAGAGAGAAGCGCTCGAAAGGACTCGCCTTAACGCAATAATTTTACTTAGCAGTAGTGATAGCGCATAAAATAATTTATATTTTATAGCGCATATTTTGTAGGCATTTCGTTTTTTAGTGAATTCAGTGAAAGAGGCCATTGCTCGGCAGTGGGACAGTACACAAGATATACTTTACTTTTACTTTTTAGTTATGTATTTTCTTATTGCAGAATGCGTGCTTTAAAATACTGATGTGAGAAATGTGAAAAAAGTGACCTATGGCAGAGGACTGCTTTTGCGGTCCTCATTGCCTAGTCTCTGACTAACCCTTCGGAGATTATAGTCGTGATTGTGTGTGTATGTATGTGTTGCATATTGTCGCAGAACATATTTTTAAAGGTTTAGGCGCATTAGGGCTAATTCTCATTATGGCAACCGACTCGCTAATGGACTACTTCTCATTATGGCCACTTCTCATTTTGACTACTTCTGACTAGGGCTACTTCTCACTTGGGCTACTTCTCATTAGAGCTACTTCTCATTAGGGCTACTTCTCAAACTTTGGCAATGTTTGTTGAAATAAGTACTATTTTTATGTATACAGGGTATGAAAAGAAGCTTAACGAAGCCGTAATATACACATAGTGTACATCAAACTAAGAAACATTCAGTAAAAATAATTGCTGGGAAACTACTTTAATTTTTAGGTATTAAAAAACAGGTGTTTTCTAAGACACGCAATGAAACGCGTGCAACAAAGTATGCATGTGTGTGTTTTACGGGACGAGAGAGAAGTCAATAGGCGTATGAGTGGGATAAAAAAAATCGCGCGCCATGTTTGTACCAAGCACCCCGCACTCATTCTTTTTGCTTCATGATTGTTTGTAGAAAATTTTTGTTTAAGTCTAGGCTAGTCTACCTGCTTACCTGCTCTCCATCGATGTAATCAAGGGACCTTTCGATACTGACGAGCTGCGGCTCAAACTGCCGACCTCCCACGTGTAGGCATAAGCGCGCCCGTTCCAGATTTTGCTGGTGGACCAACTCCAGGATTCCTTCTCATAGAGACCGCTGCTTAAGTTCAAAAACGGCGACAATTTTTGATGCATCTCATCAGCTGTTTGGCAAGGGCGGTCAAAAACCCTGACTTTGACGTGGCCCCACAAAAAAAACCAAAACCAAAACCATCCGGCGATCGTGGAGGCCATTCATGAAGCCCATACCGCCCAATCCAATGGTCGCCGAATAGCTCCGTAAGCCGCTCGCGGACCGGCCTCACGATATGTGGGGGTGCGCCGTCATGCTAGAGCCAAGTTACTTGCAGCTGTGTCAGTGGCATATCGTCGAGAGTATCCGCTAAATAATTGTTTATCAATTCTAGATACGCAGTACCATCCATTCTAGATGGTAAGAAGACGGGTCCCAGAATCTGGTTAAGGACTATATCTCCCCAAACATTGTGTTTCCAGCGTGTCTGAAATCCAGTCTCTTGCATCTGATGTTGGTTTTGCGAGCACCAACAATGGGCGTTTCGGCAGTTCCACATTCCGTCATTGGTGAACGTGCACTCGTCGGTAAAAATAAGTTTACCACAAACCGACGGCTCTGGCCTAGTATACACGCACAAAGGCCATTCGACGTTGCCTGTCTCCTGGCACAATCGCATGAACCCTGCGAATTTTATAGGGTCGTTGCCTGTCTCTCGTGAGCATTTTGTGCAAATTTGTTATAAATAAATAAATGTTAGTCTCAAACCAAACTAAAGTAATACTTATAATATTGCTTACCTATTACATTAGTTCAATTAATGTTGATTTATTCTTAAAATAATGTCATTGATCTCTTATGAATTAACAAACATGTTTATATAGACAAAGACAGTACTTATTTCAATAAACATTAGCAAAATTTTGAGAAATAGTCCTAATGAGAAGTAGCCGTAATGAAAAATAGCCCTAATGAGAAGTAGCCCTAATGAGAAGTAGCCCAAGTGAGAAGTAGCCCTAATCAGCAGTAGCCATAATGAGAAGTAGTCCATTAGCGAGTCGGTTGCCATAATGAGAATTAGCCCTAATGCGCCTAAACCTTTTTAAATAATATGTTATTTAACAAAAAAACTATCTAAAGTTGTATGATTTAATAAATATTTTGTTAAAATTAAATAGCAGTCTCTCCTTTGTAATTGTTATGTGAGATCCTAACGCTTCTACTGTATACTAGTGGTTTATTTGCAACTACTACCTCTCTCTACAGGTAATTCTCAAAGGTGTAGTAAGGAGCTCTGTCGCACTGTGTACTTAGGAACTCAAAGTTTGGTGGTAGAATCACGACACGTTGTAAATGGTTGTGAGTGAGCTTCTTGTAAGCTTACTTACATAAAAATGTGTTTAACTATGATAAATACATTTTTTACAAATTACTTAGAATTAATTTTTATTTGATATTTTTGATAACGTTTTGAACTCTTTAGAAGGTTCGTCCATGTACATCTACCTTTTTACTCATAAACAATAATTAAAATTAAACAACACTTTTTAAGTAACGTTTGTAAGTAAGGCCGCTTGTGTTCGTGCGTTATTTTACTTTACCTTTTTACTTTAAGAATAATTTAACTGTGTTTTACTACCGTGTATGTAGCACACGTTTTGAAGACCTCGATGGAATTCTATACGTTTATATAGCTTGAAAGGTCAGGTCAAGAGTACCGAGAACCGACAAGCATGTAAGACTAATGTTATGTAAATAAATTAAGAAAAATTAGTGTTTCCATCGTAACAAATGGAAAGATGTGGTCACGGCTTCCCTCCAGGCACCGGGGATGAATGTATGGTGTATGTACTCATACATCTATATACACATATGACTATTAAGGGTTAGTCAGAGACAGCCAACGAGGACCGTAAAAGCAGTGCATTGACACAGTCCACGTTACACCAAATAAAATCTGCACATGTGCTCAGTGAGATAGGGGTGACCCCATCGCCGCTCTATGCTGTCGGATGTATGCTTTCTACAACGTGTAAGCGCTTGGCCTTTATCTCACCTGATGGTAAGTGACGTTAAAGCCAAAGGTAGAAGCGCGCTAACCCGGAATCTTCGACCACTGAGGAACTGGCTATCTTATCCCAAAACTGTCGGAACCCAACAGTGCTGCAAACATCTTTGCTGTGACGACAGACTAAGAATAGATGGTGGTAGCTAGCCAGGCGGACTTTAATCTGTTAGTCGCCTTTTACGACACCCAAGGGAAGAGAGGGGTGGTAGTATTTACTACAGATATTCTATCATATATTATTGTAACCTAATCCCTGTCATAGTAGAAGTAAATTAAGCAAGAGAAAAATGTCAGCATCGTAGCAAATAGCAAATGGGTAGCTGTGGTCACTGCAACGGGCGTGATGTGATATATATGTATGTTGTACTCGCATATGGGTATTTAACGGCGCAGTTATCGCAGGATGTACATAACATTTGCAATGTAAATGTCGAACGCTTGGGCGGCCCCTAAACACTTCCATGATGGCCGCCGCAGGCTCTCGCCCAGATTTACTGTTACAGTTCGGGGGTGTCATGAATCAAGCGGGAGAGGTGTAAATTCATACGCACACCGCCAGTAGAATGTAAAGCTTTAAAAACAAGGCTCGGCTAATAAAACATGTTAGACTTATAGTCCAGATCGCATGCCGTGTCATCCTTTAAGTTGGATGAGTTTAGCTATAAGTCAATGTTTGTTGCACTTTAAATATTGATTGTAATTACTTGATTGTCTGGGTGGTCGCCCGAAAAACCTCTGTCTCTGGGTTTTAGTGGTGAGAATACCGGTTTCAAGACCCTGTGGTCCCGGGTTTGGTCAGGAACTGTTGATCTGAACGTACAAATCAGGTCAAAAGTACCTACCCTAAGCCGACGATCATGAATTTATTTTATTTTATTTAGGAAACAAACAGTTATACATTTACTTAAAGAATAACAAATAAATGTTACACATAAATCAGTTAAGTTTCCACCAATAGTAAATACTTAACAGCTAAATAAATTGTCGGACAAAGAGGAGTAAGTAAAGACTTAACAACTTTACTAGCATGAATAAAAAAGAATCTTAACAATTACAAATCAAATTAATAAACTCACTTGATTCTGAAATTGAGAAGCAGAGGTGTGAAAAATATCGATGGTATTTAATTTCTTATTAAATGAATCACAAGACCGAAACGAAAAGGTGTTTTCAGCATATTTAGTATTTGTAGTGGGCACAGAAAATAACTTTGAGTACGACGATCTAACAGGGAACATCTTGCTTGCATCGTTGGGCTCTAAAGGTTTTTACTAATATATTACTAATATTTTTTTAGAATATACTTTGAGAGTAAATGAGTTAAAAGAAACGCGTCGTAGTCGAATCGTAGTTAATGGAAGCTGCGGTCTCTGACTACCTCTTCTTCCTATTCGTCGTCGAATTTTTTTTGTCTTTTTTGCACATAGGTTTCTTAGAGGTAATCAGAGACCGCAGCTTCCATTAGCTACGATCCGACTACGACACGCTTCTTTTAACTCATTTACTCTCATAATATATTAAAAAAAATATTAGTAAAATATTAGTAAAACCTTCACAGCCCAACGATGCGAGCCAGATGTTCCCTGTTAGATCGTCGTACTCAAAGTTATTTTCTGTGCCCATTACAAATACTAAATATGCTGGAAAAAGTGTATATGTGTGTATGCATGTATGTATGTGTGGGTGCCTACTAGTCGTTTTAAATAAAGCAATATAAATACAAATTCAGCATAAAATAGCTAAATACCGATTGTAATTACTAAG
The DNA here is from genome assembly GCA_963921215.1 of Scoparia ambigualis. NCBI lineage: Eukaryota > Metazoa > Arthropoda > Insecta > Lepidoptera > Crambidae > Scoparia > Scoparia ambigualis. Next base: position 25,566,212 of record OY992524.1, read on the forward strand.
CAAGTTACGATTCTAGCGGGTTTACGATGAGTTTGAAGATTTATACCGACCCATTTGAATTTAATTTGATTGGATCTCGGCGGGCTGCCAATAACTACACTTTAATTACAAATTTGAGTCGATTGCCTTATTCATTAAACGGATGAGATATTATTGTGTGAAATACATTTACTCTTATCGTATCATATCTTAGTGATGAGGTGGAAGCTCTAATGAGGCATGCAAAGATCAGCGTCGCATTGTCATTGTCACAGCATATGCTGAGTACCAATAGCCGAGTAGCCAAGCGCTCGGCTCCAATCTGGAGGTCCCGGGCTTCATTCCCAAATCGGAAAATGTGTCTTCGGATATTTCGATGCTGCCCCGAGTTGTGATCATTATGCGCATGGTTTTTTTTACTTTTTATTTTATAAAAGAAAACGGTAGACAGAAAAAAGTGGAAAGAAGGAGGGGAGGCCTTTGCCCTGCAGTGGGACAAAATAGGCTGACAATAATAATAATAATAATAATAAAAGAAAACGGCAAACGAGCAAGCGGGTCACCTGATGGAGAGTAATCACCGCCGCCCTTGGACACCCGCAAAACCAGAGGAATCACAGGCGCGTTGCCGTCCTTTAAGGAAGGAATAGGAATGAGAGAGAGGGGGGACGAAACACAACAGCACCAAGTGCCATTATTTCACGCAGGATATTCGTGAGAGGGTGGTATTACGCCGGGCCAGTCGGCCAAATGCGTGCTGCAACTCAGCGTGGCTCTACCACTCAGTCAGTGTCACTCATTTAGCACCACCCAGGGGTCACGTGTAGGCTCTCAAGGGTTAACCTACGGACGCGAGTAACTTAACCCCCTAATTAGTGGTTAAGCCAATATCAATCAACTACACTGAAAGAACAAAAAGGTTGATTTTGCACGGGTTGGCGACACATTAGTTGAATTAACAAAGTGATGGGTTAAAGCAACATGAACAAATTGTTGTTTTCACAGAAAAGTTTTTGTTGATATGAAAACAGTTGTTTTTACCTATTTGTACATGTTGGCGTAACAATTCATGCATAATTCAATAGGTAATTGTTGATTTTACTGTTCAAGTTGTTGAAATAACCATTTTTAAAGTTAAATTTACAAAATAAATACGGTAAAACAACAAAAGATATATGTAATAAGTTCAAATTACCGTAACTAATCAACAATACAGTTTTTGTTCATTCAACAAAACTCAAGAGTAGGTGCTATATTAACCTTAAAATTTTGTTGAAATATGGTAAAACCAACTAATAATTTCTTTCCGTGTATGGCGATGACCTGAATTCAATGACGTAGGCCTTTGCCCAGCAGTGGGCTATTACAGTCTGTACTTTACTTAACTAAAGAACTTCTTACTACTATTCAGAATTATCCACGATTGTCATTGTCCGTAGTTACACATTTCCGCCGCTATATATTTATAATCCCACCATTTTATTACTCGTCTTTATTCAAGTCCACCAGCACAAAAGAAATAACACCACTAATATACTGCACGTTCGTATAAAATGTTTTAATCCTTGCGGGAGTTAAAAGCAGACCGATGTTCCGGCCACTATACACGTCCTTCTCTAATGTAGGGGGTCAGAGGCAGAGGCACTCGCTAATGGTGGTTCTTTTGCGGGTTTTTCCGTACCGTTAAAGTTTGCCGAAAGATTTGCGGAGGGTCCGTCCTTAAGCGGAACTTTTTCCGACGACCCATACTTTTTTGGGCAAAGTGGTTTTTTTACACATTGCTCTGTAATGATGAAAATGGATGAAATTTTTACGAGAAAACTATTTAGTGTATTTTTGTATTTACATATTATTTTTAAATAAAAATTGTGAAGGTAACAAGTAAATTTTTACTTTTAATAGTAAATAAATTGGCTATTTGGTTACAATAAATTCACTTTTGGGTATAGGTGAAATACTTTGTTCTCCTGTGTAATTTGTACATAATCTAGCGGATGTGTGCAAAAAAGTTTAAAAACAATGCTAGTTACTTAATAAAAAAACGAACTTATCTTCGTTTTATTTAAATCAAAATCGAAACGTTGAAAAAAATGACTACGAATTATGACTACTATTTTACATTAAATGTCACTGAATTTCTATCAATTCGCATAAAACTGATTAAGTACATTGTTAAAATAAAATAACCGCGTAGTATCCTTATTAAGTTTTGACACAACCCTCAAAGCAACGAACAAAAAAGTATCCTTACAAAAAGATTAAATTGTTAAATTTGAAATGTGGCCAAGTCAAGAGTTGTGAGAGATTTTAATAAGTTATGCAGCTTTATTTAAGTTGGAACGAAGAGGAATATTTTTCTCGGCAACTAATAAAACATGCTTGAGACAGCTACGTACTTAGTTAGTCTGGCCAAGATTGAGGGCAGTTGTGGTGCACAAGTCAGAAATAAACCGAGAAACGTGTACTCTGCAGAGATATACTCAAATACAGCATGTGTTTTTCAAGTGAGTTGTAAGCAAGTAAACAGCCTATAAACTGTCCCACTGCTCCGCTCACCAAACCAAGATAGCAAGTCATCGCTTGCCTACTGAGTTGGTCATCACAAACCTGTAAAAACTCTTTCGTTCAGTTGCAGGAATGATTTTTAAAGTTAATGCTTCATTAAATGAATTGCTCTCTTTTTTGCGTCTAGCGTACAAAAAGACAGCAATATGTTTAATTGAGGATTAACTTTAAAAATTGTTCTCGCAACTGGCTGTAAGTCTGGCATACTTATTTAAGCATTTGTTTTATTTAAGAGAACGGCAAGATAGTTTTATTTAATAGTTATCCGATATCAGATAAGGACTTAAATCCACCATTATTGGAAAGATTTGTTTAAATCATAAAAGCTTGCGATTTGCTGTACCTACGCTGCAGATTTCATTTTAATGTCTTCGAAATAATATTAATCGAATTCAGTTAAACAATGGTTATAAAATACTCCTTCTATGAAATACGGCTTACTGGCTTACTCTGTAATTTTCATAATCGATTTGTAATCAATATGCAATATTGCCGTTGATATTCAAAAAGGAATCACAAAATTTTGAACTAAAATGTTTCCGACGCCGCTAAATAATGGTGGCACAGTCTGGCATCATGCCAGGTGGCTATTTCTGGCGCAATTGGATTGCCCTGTTTCTGGCCGCCCGGTAATACCCGGTAATTCGGTTACCCGGGCAATGCTGGCTTATCCTGACCATTGTCAGAAACTACAGCCGGCCGGAGTACGTTATTAGGTGCGAGAGATTGCAAAATATCGGGTAGTATAGAGTTTGAAAAGAGATAATATATTTTTAAAAAGTCCAATATAATCTAAATTAAAAAAAATATATATAAAATAGGGTTAAATAATTATGTTAATTTACAATTATTAATGAAAACGAGATGACTTGTATCGCTTGTTGACAGTTTATTATGTTAAGAAATAAAACTTTTAATTATTAAAATAGAACAAACAAACTATAATTAATTAATTATGGTTAATTAGGGATTAATCCCTAAGCCTAGTGCACCTTCAATTATTTTGTAAAGACAAGATTGCTTTTGGAAATAGACAGGCGTTAACACTGACTAGCCTACAGTGGTTTATGTTTCTAAGTTAACTAAATAGGTGAAAGTAACATCGTTTATAGTTAAGTGTAGGTTTTTAATAATTATTATTAATAAAATCAGATAAAGCTTCAGAGTTTTATAGTTAATATAATTATTAGGACAGTGTGATCTAGCCATTTAGTGTAAGTAATGAAAACATCGCTTTAACTTCGGAACAAGTTAGCCATAAACCTCACGAACGGACGAATAATTCTGCCCAGATTGAAATAGTTGCAAACTTCCCCGAACTCTGGATAGACACGACAACTTTCGTGATGATACGTAATACAGTCGATAGTAGTCTGCCGTAGTCGCACTAGATTAGCTCAAGTATGTCTGGTTTGCAGATTCTAAGACTAACTTCTTTAACAAAGTGTTGGCAAACGTCGATGCATTTAATACCGAATTTCTGTATAATTGTACAGTCGACCTCAGAAGTATTTCAACACCTTAGTATCGTGTCACACATCGCTCGAGACGATCGCGATCGTGCAACCATTATGTATGAACGCAGTTGTTGGTACGATATTGTAGTAAAGTACCAGTACTTTTCATACGTACATTCGTTTTATATTTGTCTTAGGCATCAAACAAGATGTATGATGTATAGTAAGTAAATGGAATGTTCTAACTATCCTTCGGTGAAGCAGGCGTGGTGGTGGCGATGTATGTAAGTATATAGGTATGTTAGTCATCAAACAGGTCTACTTGACGATGAGCGAGCAATTATGAACGGTGTGCCCCTAGTTTTTGTACCCAGTAACGTGAGTCTAAACAGCCATCAAACGGATTCTGTAGTATCTTCATTTTCAATAGCTTACTAAGTTTGCGTAGCTACCTTAAAGTGAGTGTTGGCTGATTCCAATAATAAGAGCTTCCACCTTGGTCTATCCTGCGCCACCAGTCATTCAGGCAGGAGCCTGGTTATGAATATTAAATTTGGTTATATTTAAGTTTATAATAGACAGTATGGTTCTGTGACAAGTACGGTCCGAGCAAGAACAGCGACTAAAGGCAGCCCAAGATCGTGCGATCCGTGACGTAGAGGTGTGTATGGCGTCGCTGTCGCGGGACGCCATCTTGCGTCGCCCGCGCAGGAAAAGTTCCTTATAAGAAACCCTATCCTGGGACACTACTGTCACCTCTTTGGCAGTATTACATTAATCTTACTATGAAAAATTCGTATGGGAATATGCATAGTAAGATTAAAGTAATACTGCTCTAAGAGTTTATCGTAAGGCCCATGATAGTTTCTAGCCTAAATCTAATTCTGAGTCATTTATGTTGTCCTTAATATTACAATGTTACGGAGAATCCATAACACTTAAAAAAAACTTTTTATGGAGGTGCAACAGTTTTTTCTTTCTTTATTAACTCAGCAACGCCGTTTGGTATCACAAATCTAAATAAGACTAGATTACCTAGTTCGGGGATACACCAGTTATTCCACAGTTGTGTGATTCATAACCTTTTTTTAGCTAGTAAATAAAGTTTTTTTTAAATATTTACTTATATTTCAAGTACATTCACATACTTCAAGTTCTTGTTCTACTACTCTGGACACAGTGTTTTAGATGTGAGATTTAAAGTCAAAGCAAACGAAGTACAACCTCCACCCCTCTGACTGGGTGCTGACGCGCCAACCTACTTGGCATGGTGCCAGCGCCGGTAGCCTTGGCGAACTCGGTCACAGCAGCCCGCAGCCAGCCCGGGTACATCCTCAATGCCAAAAACCGTGAACTTCTCAACCTAGTAATGCTGAATCAATATTAATGGTATAAGACTGATTATGTTTTAATCAACATTTAAATTCTTTATTGTATCATAGTTTAATAGTTTAACAACTCATTTGACACAATTTTAATTTTACTTAATTTAAAAATAAAAACCTTTGTCCAAGAGTTTTATTTATTTATGATTGGTTTATCATTTTAGCACCAAGTGTGAGAGGATCGTAGCTAATGGTAAGTTGTAGTATCTGCCTACCATTCGGGAAACGGGCGTCCCATCCTATCCTATCCTATCCTACGTATGTGTCGTATGTGTGTAAATATTTCAGAGTAGAGAATAGTATGTTACTATAAATAATTATTGTCTTTAACTATTCTGTCGCGCTCTTTCATCGTGTTAGTTTCGTGTTTGCATTTTCAAAAGTTTAATTAATATTCTACTGCGGCGTGTTATTAAGCAGTAATATTACTAGGCACTAAACTGTGCTGCAAACAGCTTTTTATATTTCAGCAGCTTTCGGGGCGGTCCATTTAGCGAAAAGCTAAAAGCTACCAGACAGAATTCCCGCAACTATATAAGAGTGGTTTCGGGAAATTTGCGAGTACATTAGTGAGTAGTTGTATACTGCTAAACCACTCGTGAGCCGAGTGGCATACCGCACGACTCGATGCCCAGCTGTCCTGAGTTCAACTCTCTAGTCAAGCGAAATGTCAACATCATCATCAGCCTATAAACGTCCCATAGGCCTTCCCACATGGGGATATTGTGCCATAACCCACCACGCTGGCCCAATGCAGGTTATTACGAAATGTGGTACGGATCTATGAAACATCCGAGTTTGTGATCTCCAACCCGCATTCAGGTAGTACGGTGTTTGAGTCCATACCTATCAAATGTAGTTAAAACTTTCCTTTTACAGATCCAGGCCTTTGCCCAGCCGTGGGACAGAGTATAGTCTACCCAGCTTAGGAGTAAGTTGGTTCAGTATAACGTTCTGTGGTAGTTAGATTGTCCTATTAGATATGGCATGACAAAGTATCCAATTGCATTTAAAGCCAACGAGCGTATTACGTTTATCTTTGTTTCTATCTATCTCTTATTTTTTGATATTGGTCTAGTAATATTGCAGTTTTAAGTATTGTTTGGTAAACCAACATTAATGTAGTAATAAGAAATGTGATGAATGTCTTGCATGCGTTTTTCTTTATTTTATTTTTACACAATCAATACTCTTTGTAATGTAATGTACAATCAGTGCAGCAATCCTTGTTCTTTAAAACGTCTTCAGTTTTTCATAGCATTTCGATCTTATTCCAAGAGTAAGAGTATATTCAGTGGCAAAATAGCTGCCATTGCATTTGAAAAAGAACTAGGATTTAACCACGACTTATTTTTTGAACCGATCAAACCGTTATTTTGACTTATTATTTAATTATTTATTTCCTGTAAAGTGGTGGTAGGTTAAGGTGTAAGCGAAAATTAGAATCAAATAAATAAATAAATTACAAGTTGAAACCAGAATCTTTACAGCATGGAAAATTGGGTACTTTGTAAAAAGTTTCTCTTCTTGGGGCTTAAGTTCATATGCTCTAATATCCAGTGGAAAGTATGTTATGCTTTCGGCCCGCCCGCGACTTTGTGAACATCCCGTATACCGTAATAAATTTTCAAAAATGTTCTATTATAAAACCTTGTCTTGATAAATTACAAACACAACAAAAAAAATATTTCCAAATAGATGTAGCCGTTTTGAAGTAATTTACTATTTTATTATTAGTTAATAATAAGAATGAAGATATAAATTGTGATTGCATTTTTAGATGGGTTAAAGTAAAGCGAAACTAACAAGTAAGGATAGAAACTTTACAGTTTGGAAAATAGCATTAAAGTTTCTGTTCTTGGAGCTTAAAGTGCTTATACTCTAATCTCCAATGGAAAGTATTTCTTTAAACTGTGCCTTTACACGTAAAGTTTGTGCTTAAACTAAAATGTTTTAAAATTGTCCAACTTTCAAGACGTTATACTAGTATTATCTTCTTATCTTTAAGAAGTAAAGTCTGCAGAAGACATTACATTCATTAATTTCAATTAACAAACTATGAAAAATATATAATGACTAAGTATACGTATATAGAACGTAAAGTTATGTTAAAGAGTACTTATAACTTTTTTCAGGATGCATTTTCTAGAAACCAAGACGTAAAATCTACGAGACAACGACTACATTTAGTAAAATGCGAGAATGTTTGTTTAAATACATGTATAAAACGTAGTACACCGAAATAAATAATCATTAAGAGTGTTGAGACCTTACAAAAGCATTAACATTATGTTAATAATCAATAAAATTTAGAATACAGCCTCGTAATAACAGCGGGCCAATAAAAAACAAATACATCTACAAGAACAAAAATGAAGTTAAACTGTTTATAGACGTAATAAAAGTCGTAGCGCGGCCCGTAGCCAATCCCCGTAGCAACGCGACTACGCCGTAACGGCCTTTAAAACAAAACGTAGACTTATAAAAAATGCACTTACCTAAGAAGTTCATGTCGCCAGCTTTATATCACACTCGCTCCTAACACCCTATGTTGCCTAACTAACCATAACAACGTCCAAATATAAAATATAATTATGTTACTTTAATTTTGAGCACCGAATGTTATCTATATTACAAAATACATGATACGTATCGTTAACTAAAGAACTAGGAGTTAAGGAAAGAGAAGGAGTTAACAGATCGTGTCGGAACTATGACATGGTGGACGCGCGACCCGTCGCCGCCGCTGCCGGTGAGGCAATGCTGGGGGATGCCGTCCCTCGCGGCTATTTAAGCCTCCGACAAATTTGCCGTCCCACTCGTACATAGAGGAGAACCCTCCACTCCTCTCCGTTACACCTCTAAGAGGCTGCACAAGGGAAATTGTTCCACCATTGTCACTCAGTAATGGGGATAGAAAAGTTGATTCCCATCAAATTGTGCTCTTAATAACGATTGGTAATTATCCAGCGCTGATTTCCCCGAATTCTCTGGAGTCCATTCGGTTTTATTGAGAGATTTTTTACAAAAGAAATGTTTTGAGGTTGTAAACTGGATGCAATTGGATCGGCAAATAAAAGTAAGTAAGAAAAATCGTTGGAATATTTCATTCCTCCTTTGCGCACACACTCGCGAGGCACATGTGTGTACATGGCATGGAGGGCGGGGCTTGTCGCACGTGTGCCTGCGTTAAATCTTTTATAGGTCGATGCATTAAGTAATTTAGTATTATACCTTGCATTTGACAATGCCCCGTTGTGTACGAGGCTCTTTAGTGATTTTTTATACGGCTCCAGACAAATTGCGGCACATATATTCGCTTTGGACCGTTTCAGTTTCCGCTTTTGTTTTAACCAGTACCTATTGTGTGTTTTAAGGCTTTACATTTTTATATTGGGGCTTCTAAGAGAAGTGACAATTCTCTTACTCTTCTCTAGATGTTATAAGAAACTTAAGCGTTATGAAATCTGCAAACTTAATTGTAACGAACTCTTTCGTATCACATTTTTAATTTCATTTACATACTTTACTGAACTTTTTGCTGTTACACTAACTTAGAAGTTTTCCTTGTTCGTTTTTGGTTTTGTTGTTGTTGTGTCTCCTTTCATTATTAGTTTGACTAAAAATTATCGGTAATATTATGCCATAGCATATTACCATTGATAGCGTAATACTGATAACACCGATGAAACGCCTCGGCGGCCGAGTGGCTAAGCGCCCGGCCCGATGGGCAGAGGTCCAGGGTTCAAGTCCCAGGTGGGGCAAAGTATGTTTCGCATTTTTCCGAAGCGTACCTACCCCGGGTTTGTGACCATCAACCCTCACTTGGCGCAATACCCTTCAATTGTAGCGATGACTTGAATTCAATGATGGACGCCTTTGCCCAGCAGTGGGACCGTATACAGGCTGTACATTACTTTACCGATCTTTTCTTATCTTATCTTACCTTAGTGGGGCCCGCAGAGGTGTCCTTCTCGCAGCAGCACGTCAACCCATTGTGATCTTTTGTGCAACCCCGTCCTATCACTCTGTTTCCTCAGTGAAAATGACTGCCATAAGTTGGCAATGTCTTTGACGGCGAAGAGCCTAAAATCTTCTAGTTACTGGTAGGCCAATCCCAGGAGACTCATTCTTTTCCTAGCAAATCCCAGGAGACTCATTCTTTTCCTAGCAAGGGAGTCACAATCACACAGTAAGTGTTGCATGGACTCAGTTTTTCCTCCAAATGTCCTGCACAAGCTGTCTGTTGCTAGCTGCATTCTATGGAGCATTTGTTTTGTGGCACAGTGTCCGGTCAGGGCTCCGATGATTGTTCGTGCATGCCTTTTACTACTTTTTTTACGTATATGATTTTACTCCGTCTTAAGGCGTCTCCGCCTTACTTTCGCCGTCTTACTTTACTGATAAATATAGCCTTGTTCGCACTAGGTGAGTATTTAGTCGAGTAGCGTACATTGTTTCGCTACTTTACTCAAGAATTTTAAAATAATCAAACTAGCGGTGCAATGTATTGTGCTCCTGCTATGACTACAAAGGACGACAAAAGCAGTCCTCTACCGTGGTCCACTTTTCACCAATATCGACTGCACATGTGCTCAGCGTAACAGGTGGTGAGCCCATCGGCGCTCTGTGCTGTTAGATATATGTGCAGTCTTTAGTCCGTTAGTAGCCTTTTACGACACTAAGTTTTTTTTAATTTTTTTTATTGGCTACTGGTAAGCGCTTGGTCTTCATCTCACCTGATAGTAAGTGACGATAAGGCCGAAGGTGGAAGCGCGCTTCACCCGGAATCCTCAACCACTGAGGAACTGGCTATCTTATCTCAAACTGCCGGAACACAACAATGCTATAAACATCGTTGTTATGGCGACAGACTTAGATGAGATGGTGGTAGCTAGCCAGGCGGACTTAACAGCCCTACCACCAACCAAACCGAGCACACAAAAATGTACCCCCCGCTGGGAATCGAACCCGGGACCTCTGGGTCTGAAACAGGTAGCTTAGCCACTAGACCACAGAGGCGGTAAGTTGGATGAACAACCGTTTTGAGCACGGTTGTAGGTTCAAGCCCCATTTGATGAAACTGTTTTTTTAAGTGTGTGTGACATAACATGTTGTATAAATAAACAGCATTGAAAAATACCAAATATTTAAATTTTAAGTCCACCATAACAAAAAGCGACTAACGGACTAAAGACTGCACATACATCCAACAACATAGAGCGCCGATGGGCTCACCACCTGTTACGCTGAACACATGTGCAGTTGATATTTGGTGAAAAGTGGACTACGGTAGAGGACTGCTTCTGCTGTCCTCATTGCCTAGTCTCTGACTAACCCTTCGAGGATAATAGTCGTGATTATATGTATGTATTAAGCCCACGATCGGAGGCCAAGATCCACTTCGGGTCACTGCCAGCGGATTATTATTATTAGCTTTTCGAGCTCATACCACCATCGCCCTTTTACCACCGAACCTCCAGACGTACTGAAGGATATCATCCCCATCTAGTAGAAGTTTTACTATGTCGCACTAAATCCTTCATGTCATCATTTTTGTTGCGCACTGGCAAGGAGTGGAATTCTCTGCGATCGTCTGTGTTCCCAAAAACTTATAACCTTAAGGCATTCGCCTTCAAGGCGAGAGTTAATAAGCATCTTCTGGGGCAGCTCGCTCCATCGTAGACCTCATCTACGCTCACCATTAGGCAAGATCAAGGTCAAGAGCTGTCTTATAAAGCATTGAAAATAAAAATAAAAAATGCGTACGGTAAAATTATTGATCTTGCGTGGATCATATGTCTGCTTTTAATCTCCTCAGCCAAGATTCTGCCGCATACGTCATAGTGTGGAACTCGGTTATTTCTTTGTGATAGAGTTTGGTCCAAGTGACGACATTCACAGTGTGGCGTTTCCCTCAGGTCCCATTTATGAAGGTGATGGTAGGATTTGCCGTGGTAAGGTCCTATACTGGTTCAGTCGGGTCCAAATCTTTGTCAATACCAGGAAACTTCCGCGTGGGGTCTTGTACAAGCTCCGAGTTAATGCCGACGAACATGCTCTACTCTGATCTCCACGCATCTTCAAGGCTCAACTTATCCAGCAGAGTAAGTAAGTAAGTCCAAAATCATCATACATTCTGCGCCATCGAGCTCAATAATACATACCTAATGACACAAAGATAGTGTCGAACACACGCGGATATCTTTGATCGCGCCTTAAGATGGTTATTGTCATTTAAAGTCCACTACATGAAGTTTAAAATCGCATGAAATAAACGTTTTGTTATAAATGTTTTCAACAAAATATTTAGATCTCTGTATTTTACTTTATCGTGCAATGGTTTGAAAAAAATTAACTTTGAAGTTTATATGGGAAACTAAAATGCGTAAACCCTCTTATGTTCAGAACGTCTGTGTGTACAAGCGGTTCGTACGGTGCGCCGTGAATGCCCGCCCGCCTTGCTCTACTTGCTGTGGTAATGCCATCCAATATAATATTCAAATGAGCTGCAGCATTATATGGCGTCGCAGAATGCCGGCGGCCGCTCGCTGAATCCTAATGACAGTTTATATCAATAACGCGGCAGCTTCCGCGGCGAATGATCTCTTAAAATATGCGAGACGTTTGCACAAAACTTATCCGGAACATGAAATGTGTGATAGATTATATTATAAATGGAAAGCTGTAGTCTGTGAGTCGTCTGCTAAGCAACTCACTAAAAGAATACAAAGGACCCCTCTCTTTACCTAGGTTGCCGTAAAAGGCGGCTAACGGACTAACGTCTGTCGCCACGATGTTTGTAGCATTGTTGTGTTCCGACAGTTTGAGATAAGATAGCCAGTTCCTCAGTGGTCGAGGATTCCGGGTGAAGCGCGCTCCCAGCTCCGGCTTTAGGGTCAATAACGACCAGGTGAGATGAAGGCCAAGCGTTTACCCGTTGTCGAATAAAAAAATACATCCAACAGCAGCGCGGCGATGGGCTCTCTGCCTATCACGCTGAGCACAAGTGCAGATTTATATTTATTTAGACAAACATCTTAAAAGCTAACAGATGAGCCATCAAAAGCGCTTAAAAGATTAATTACCAAGCAACTATACAGTCAGAATACAACATTGTTATTGAATTAAAGAAATTAAAATAATTAAAAACCACGGAGCAAAATTTGCTCCGTGTTAAAAACGCTATAATTAACAAAAATACAAATACAGAAACACAAACAACTAAGTATGTCAAAAAATATTAATGTCACTAGCAACACGAACACAAACAGCTATGTCAATAATTAATGGTTATGTCACAATAATAGAATTTCTAAACTATCAGCAAATATGTCGAGATGATGTAATTTTGTGAAACGTGGACTATGGCAGGGGACTGCTTCTCCGGTCCTTATTGCCTGGTCTCTGACTACCCTTTTTTTAAATGAGTCTATTTATGTACGCTGTAGTCTCTGCTTACCCCTTCGGGAATCGGGCGTCATGTATGTTTGTATATTACCAAAGTGTTTCGGATAGCGCATTGCCCGAGTTTGTGATTACCAACCCGGATTTGGCTAGCATGGCGGGTAAGACAATAGTCATCAAATGCAGTTTTTTTATTAAATCTTAAATCGACGCCATGGTTCCTAAGAACCATTTCCAACCAAGAATTTCCCTATCTCTTATAGTTTTTGATTTCTTCCTACTGACCCATTAGTATTGATCACCCTGTATATGCTCAATTTACTGTAATAAAGCTGCGTTCAAGAACTGAGAAATATTTAAAAATTAAACTTAATGTTTCCAGAACCAAAAACGTAATAAAAAAACTTTACAGTTTTTTAGTATATTAAGTGAGTTTACTATTTTTTACAATCATTGGTTGGTGATATTTTAAATGTTTAAAATCATTGGTTGAAGATCACACACCTGGTCTAGGAATCGAAGAATCCGAAATACACTTTGTCCGACCTGGGAATTGAAACCAGGGCTTTCGGGTATCGGGCAGGGCGCCTGGCCACTCGGCCACTGAGGTGATTTTTTTTTGTTTATTTTTTTTGTTTAAATTTCTTGTCAGCCCCATTATAACTATACATGTAGGGACAAATATACATGTAACAATAGTTAATTATTTTAGATGGAATTATAGTATCCTTTATTTTATTTTTATTTTATCTAACTTATAGTGTCTCTCCACTGGGCAAAGGTCCGCCCCATTAAAATTCATAAATCCCGGTTAAGTGAGGCTTATTCAGAGCACTAATAAAACTAAGTGACTTCACACCACTTCCCTTCCATACCTCCATATTGGGTGGAATGGTCGCGCATTATGAATAACACTTTTCATGTTAGTGTACACCCTCACTTTGCGGCCAATAAGTTACGCCATGGAAACTACGCATTACAGTGGAAATAAAAGTCGGGACCTCTTACGCGGCTGTACGCTGCGATTGTTCTACCGGAGGCGGAGGCGTGACGACGTACGGTCGTCTCGCTCACTCGTACTGAATAATTCGCTCTATCGCAGTCGTAATGCGGGCTTTATGTAGGCAGCAGCATAAAGGCTTAAGTGATTCCGGCAAAGGATAGGATCTGCGGTGCGTGATTGAAATACTGAAAAAAAAACTACGTAGTATTTCAGTGATATTTACGAGTTCTGCGCCTGTGGAGGTTTCACTGTTCGTATAAAATAGAACCTTCGTTTCCATCATACCGTTTTAGAAAGCAGTCATTACCTGAAACAGAAAAAACAGTCCATCAGAAAATGCTTACGCGGACGCCGTAACAGCTACGTGCTACGCGTAGCGGCAATACTCGTATGCTACAGATTCGTAGCGCTCTGACTACGAAATATCGTTCAGTAGTACGTATTATGATTATGTTAGGCGATATCTTTAATATTATCTATATTAATAAAATCAATTGCTTACATGTTTGTAAGTGCATCACTTCAGAAAGGCTGCACCTTTTGTCTAATTATTTTTTGTTGTGTCCGTAATTGTTAGGACAAGATTTGTGCGAAAGAAAATTTTTGAGATTTTGGGAGGAAGGGTCACGGAATACCGGGAGGGAGGGTCACGCGCACGAAGTCGCGGGCGGGCCGCTAGTCAGTATATAATATTCGCGATTTACAACGGTACGTACGGCTCCATATATTGTAAAACCAACTAATCTGTATGGCATGTTATGTCTGTGTACGAATGTATCTCGAAGTCTTGACCGATGTCAATCATCATCAGCCTATTAACGTCCCACTGCTGGGCGCAGGCTTCCCCACACGGATCACCCGGGAATGTTGGAGCATTACCCACCACGCTGGCGAATTGCGGGTTGGTGGGGTTTAACGACTGCCATTTTACGACAACAACCGGGACTAACGGCTTTACGTGCTATCCGAAGCATGGAGGAGCTCGAGATGTTTTAATTTCTAATCTATTGCTACTCATCTTTTATATAAATCCTGTAAAGTTTTAACAGTCAGGCAATTATTAATAAAAAGCTCGATACTAAAACAGCACACGGCTCTTCCTTACAGCACTGAAATTACTAATAAAAGAAGAAAAGGACATGGTTTGCACTTATCTCAAAGGTACAAAATGCGCTTTCTCATCAAGGTTCTTTATTTTCTTAGGACCCTTTCTGTACAACAGGATTAATGCTAAGTGTTATATTTATCCGTTAAACACTATCAGCTGCAAAAAGGTTGTACAGGAAGAACTAGAAAAATTGACCTACGACGATACGGAGGGGTTAATGACCGTTGTTAGGTAATTTTGTTTTATTTATTTATGTGTAAAACTTATTAGCTTATTTAAAAAAAAAACTTATTATTATTTTATTCATGTCTTTATATTAGATTGTAATTTAGCGTATAAGGAACCTGTTATATTCATTTATGTTTCGATTTATATTAAACTTAGCCTAAGCCCACATTTGCCTGAAAAACAGGGTTTACCTAGCACAGGCAACAGAATTTAATCTACTTTAGATTATTAGTTAAGAGCTCTTTGTAAACTATAGATGTAAGCGTATTTAAATAAAGATATTTCTGTTGTGGAAAAAAGTTTACTGATTAATATGTAAGGTAAGTTTTAAAGTAATTTTTCATGCGCTTCATAAATGCTTAAGTATTATTTAATGTTTAATCATATTTTTATCGGTAACTATGTCATGGGACTTCAATATAACTTCCCGACGTATAAATTGTCTTCTGCAAAAGTGTTTCGTCGCCATTCCTGTACTATTAGGGTTCATTAGGTACAAAGTAAAATTGTAAATACAAACAAATATTATGATTATGTACCCATTTATTGCTCCATTATGTTTATTTTGTATGTACCTAATAGTTTTACTTTTGTAGGCAACCCTCATAAGTACAACAAAATGATTCAAATGCCATATAGATAAGTTTATATCGAAGACAGATATAAAGAAAATAAAAGACATACTTAGAGTTGGAGGATGTGGTTTAATTATGTTTCAAGAAATAAAAAAAATAAACAAATTATAAATTATAATTATAATTTCATCACCCATCCAGTGACCCGGCAAGTTACTTAACTGTCAAGATCTCCTTATCCTCAGCCGTTGCACTATCGATGACAGCTTTAAGAAAGAAAGAAAATAAAGTTGAAATTGAAATGCGCGATCGCCGGGCGCCTTGGCGGTCCCGCCCGCGATGGACCGCCCGCCCGCCCCAGCACCACTCCGCGCTGATTTCATTTACAATTCATTTGATATACTTAGCCGGCCTTTGATGGACGCAGGGCTGCTGCTGCTTTAGATTCGGTGCCGTATCGATAAACAAGATGGCGCGCGGCGTCTTTGTGAAGGCTGCTCGGTGGGTTTTTTTTAAATAATCACTGAGTTCGCATATTATGATTGTGTAGACAGATAGATAGATAAACACTTTATTGTACATTCACATGAAACAGTTACACATCACAGTAAGTTTATCGCTGTAGGAAGGAGATAGGGGAAGTGCACAAGTTCTAATAAATATTACGTAATCAATGTTAACAAGGTAATATAAAAGAATCAATCGGAGCCTTCTTTAATTTTTTTTATTGGAACACCTTCTAATTTATAACACCTCGATGGCAGAGTGGCTAAACTCTCAGCCCGATATCCGACCCTTATTCAATTTCCAGGTGCCCGACATGTGTGTTTCGAACTTTCGATGCATATCCACCAATAGGGATGCCCATGAACTGTAGTGAAGACTTTTGCGGAAGACAATTGTGGAAGACAATTGCGGAAGCCTTTGCTCAACAGCGGGACAGTATATAACTTCCTTCACTCATTTACCTGGATATTTTACGGAAATAGAAGAAAATTTAAGAAAATAATGTATTCATGTAAAAAACTTAAGACTTTTTTTAAATAATTATTGTATCTAAATGTATTTTGAAAGTGACGACACGTTGCATTTAAATTTAAATAAAAGTTGATTTTATTCTGCTAAGTCGGTCAAATATCAAAACTGAAAATCAATGTTGACAAGTAATGAAGCACAAAGGAGCTTAAGATATTCTAATTTGCCCACCCATCCTAAAACAATCTATTGCTAAAGTTGCTTAACTTTCAGTATCACAACGCCAACGCGCAAACAACTGCACCACCGAGCGTCTCATACTATTTAAACTAGTAATTGCTTGCCGCTGTTCAAATAACAGATCGATATACTTAAACGAATAAACAGTGTGTGCGAAGGGGCTAAATAAACTGTGGAAATAAGTAAACGTCTAGAAAACTAAAAGGCAAAGTCTGTGAAGGGGCCGCCCATCGAATTAGCGTACATTCAATCTGTCAGTTCGGGAACCACTTTACGGGTCATCTTGGACGCGGCGGCGAGTCATGACCTTAAGCGGGCTTATTATAACGAAAGACCAATTAATAGCTACTTGTTTTTTTACGATTTACACAAAAAATAAATCTACATCGTCAGCCTATAAACACCTTCCACAATGACCCAATGTGGGTTGGTGATATTGGTGACCACTGTTAGACAAGGCCTCCCCCAAGGATCTCCACAACGACCAGACATGTGCTGCTCGATCCAGCGGCTGCCCGCGACCTTCCCCAGATCGTTAGACTGGGTACCTTGTTGGAGGCCTGCTTACACTGCGTTAAAACAAGCGTAACCTATTCTATTTATTAAATAAATTAAATAATAAATGGAATCCGGCGTTACTTTGCGGAAGTCCACGACATACTTAAATAAAATAAAATATGCAGTGTTAATTCCGCTAACTCACTAATCTATCAAGCTAGGACGCTGCATGCAAGCACCGCCCCCCCCCCCCGTCCGCAAATGTATGCACAAAAATATTAAAATTTTATATTTTATAAACCGCTACCGCCTATGCCTTGCACCACCCCGCCGATTGTATTTCACGGAGTGCTCCACTTGGTGCTAATTTATTGACAGTGGACCGGCCAAGAGCGGCGCCCTATTTATAAGGCCACTCCACACGCGCCGGCGCAGGTGAGGGCCGGAGGCGGGCTGAACTACTTTTATTGTGACTCAACCTGTTTGTAAAAATGTTTTTTGTTTTTATTTACATATGAGCTGTGGGGCTCATCATTTAAATAATACTACTAACCCTTTACTTCTCTTGAGTGTCATGATAAGAGTGACGACTGTACATACACCCAACTGCGTCAAGCGGCGGTGGGTTCACCACGTATCAAGCTGTGCACATGTGCAGTGGTTGTTCGGTGAAACGTGGACAGTGGCACAGCATTTGCGGTCTTCATTGCCGAGTCTTTGGCTGACCCTTTGGGGATAGCAGACGTGAGTGTCTGTATGTACGCACGTTATTAACATTTTGTTGTAAGAGGTACAATGTATGCTCTATGGTATCATTTTAATATGGTTTGAATCATGTTCGATTCAAAGCATATTCTGACTGACAGAATATTTTCTGTTTATGTCAAATAATGTTTGTTTTGATTTTTGTCTGAGTAACTGTTTTTCACGTACGTAAAGAAAATATAAACATATTTTATTCAGTACAAACAGTTGTTTTGTCTTGCATCCATTATCAAGTTATTCCACTCACTCTGCATCAGTGATTTACAACAGGTTATGTGCACCAACATCGAAATTTGAACAGTGGATGTGGACTAGAGATTTCGGAGCTGGAGATAGTTCTGAACACGGAAACAGCTACAATCAAACAAATAAGATGAGTACTAATCTTCCTACTTTCGAACGATTAGAGGGGTCGATTAATTTTTCGACATGGAAATTCCAAATGGAACTTTATTTGACTCACGAAGATCTTTGGGAATATGTATCAACTACGCCCCCAGTAACAGATCTAACCGGTACTAAAAAGATTCCAAAGCGAGGGCAAAAATTTGTCTTATGATTAATCCAGAGTTATTGGTACATGTGAGACAAGCGAAATCGACGAAAGAGTGTTGGGAAGCGCTGATAAATGCTTTTGAAGACAAGGGTGTCACCAACCGATGCCGTTTGCTAAGCCGACTCATTAGTTTCAAGCTGGAACAATTTAGTAACGTCAAAGACTACATTACGGCGATAATGAAAGTAGCACAGCAGCTACGAGACATTGGTAAAGAGGTCGATGATGAAATGTTGGCAGCGCTAATGTTACAAGGATTGACAGAGGTCTATAATCCAATGAAGATGGCCATTGAGAACTCAAACATTACCCTGACGTCAGATTACGTCAAAACCAAGCTGTTACAGCAGGACGATGTAAAACCATCGACGTCCTCTGATGAGATTTCTTTAACTATGCACAACAAAGCTAAGAGTAGCAATGTAAGAGCAAATGAAGGCAAAAAGAACAAAAAACAGTTTAACAAAGAGAAGACAGTCAAGTGCTTTATTTGCGGTGGACCTCATAAAGCTATGAAATGTCCAAAGAACCCAAATAAAAAGGATAACAAAGTATCATCATTGCTGACTGCGTTCACTGCCATGACGAAAGATAATAACGAATGGATCGTTGATTCTGGAGCGTCATCTCATATGACCCATCGCAAAGACTAGCTTACAGACTATAGAGTGTTAGATAGTGCTGTAAATATTAGTGTAGCTAATGGTCAGAAGTTAAGTGCAATTGGATCAGGAGATGTGCAGAAGGCTGAGAGAATGCAATTTGGAGTAAATGATGTGATGTATGTTTCTGGACTGACTGCAAACCTACTAAGTGTAAGTACACTTGTAGACAGAGATTTTACTGTAGTATTTTTAAAGAATGGTTGTGAGATATATAACAGGAGTGATTGTCGTATAAAAGGAAATGTACTCCATAGCTGCGAGAAGGTAAAAGGAGTTTACAAATTCAAAGCTATTACAAATACTAACCAGTCTGCATTTTCAGCAACGATGTCTGATGAATTTGAGCTGTGGCATAGGAGATTGGCACATCTTGGAGCATCAAACATGAAGCTGCTTAGAGATGGTTTAGCAGAAGGAGTGAGGTATCAAATTTCTGATAACCTATAATGTGAGCCGTGCCTTAAAGGTAAGCAAACACGTATACCTTTTAAAAAGAGTGGCGCGACCAGAGCAACTGAAGTACTAGAGCTCGTACATTCAGATGTCTGCGGTCCTGTGAGCGTAGAGTTGCACAGCGGGAAGAGATATTTTCTTTTACTTATTGACGACAAAACCCGGCACACGTTTATTTACTTCTTGCGAGAGAAAAGTGAAGTATTTTCAAAGATTTTCGAATTTAAAAAATTGGTTGAGAACCAAACCAACAAAAAGATAAAGATTTTTAGATCGGACAATGGAAAAGAGTTTGTAAATAAACAAGTTAGTCAATTATTTAAAGAAAGCGGTATTATTCACCAAACAACTGTTGAATACACACCAGAACAAAACGGGGTAGCAGAAAGGGCCAACCGTACCATTATGGAAAAGGCTAGATGCATCGTAGAGGAAGCTAACCTACGCTTTTCTTACTGGGCGGAAGCAGTTAATACGGCCGTTTATCTGAAGAATCGCTCACCCACCAAAGCTGTGAAGGTGACACCGTTGGAAGCATGGTCTGGAGAGAATCCTGATCTCAGACAGTTGAGAGTCTTCGGGTGTAAAGCTTTTATGCACATCAACAAAGCTAAGCGAAAAAAGCTGGATGCGAAAAGCAAGGAGCTCGTGTTTGTTGGATATTGCACCGAGTCGAAAGCTTACAGGCTTTGTGATCCTGCTAAACTTCATATTCATAAAGCAAGAGATGTGGTCTTTTTTGAGGATCAGTTCTTCAACCAGAGAGAAGCTAAGGGTTTTAGAGAGAAACCTAAATCAGAATAGAAAGAAAATCTTCAAAGAGAAACAGAAGGACCTCTTGGGCAACTAATGCTAGATTTTTCAACAGAATCCCAAACTGAGACTGTTGAAGAAAGAATAGATTTAGGAGAAACTATTCAAGAAGGAACAGTTGATCAGAGACCAGCTCTGCAGGAGAGGCAAGATGAGTTTTTCCATGATGCTGATGATGTCGAGAGTGAATTGGTTGAGGAAGAGTTCGCAACACCGCCGAAAAGAGAAAAACGATACCCTCAAAGAGAAGGAAAACCAAGAGAATATAGTGATTATCATCTGTATCAAGCAGAAATTGAAGAACACAGCGAACCTGCAACTGTGGAAAAAGCACTCAGTGGTAATAACAGAGAGAAATGGCAAGAAGCCATTAATGCTGAGTTAAATGCTTTAAAGAAGAACGGAACTTGGAGTTTAGTCAAGCCTGATCCTAACATGGTTAATGTTAATTTAGTAGATAGTAAATGGATCTTCAAAATTAAAAAAGAATCTGGCGGGAAAATTAGGTATAAAGCCAGGCTTGTAGCGCGCGGCTTTACACAGAGACATGGATTAGACTTCAACGAGACTTTTTCTCCTGTGATCAGACATACTACCCTTAGATTACTATTCGCGTTTGCAGCTGAAAATGATTTATCAATAGATCAAATGGACGTGGTCACTGCATTCCTTAATGGAGATTTAATGGAGCGAGTTTATATGAAGCAGCCTAGACTCTGTGAGGAGAAGGGCAAAGAGGATCATATATGCTTGCTCAAGAAAGCTATATACGGACTTAAGCAAGCTCCTCGAGCCTGGAACAAGAAACTCCATGATGCTTTGACTGAGATGAAGTTCAAGCGATCGGGTAACGAGCCATGTGTCTACATTAGGAATATGATTATTATTGCCGTTTATGTCGATGACATTCTGATATTCTACAAAAATGAGAAAGAGAGAGACACAGTAAAGAAAGAACTAATGAAGAAATTCGATATGAAGGACTTGGGGAAAGTGAATACTTTTTTGGGTATGAATATAAATCGGCTTAAGGAGGAGATCAGTGTCAATCAGAGTGATTACATACAAATGGTTCTGAAGAAATTTGGAATGTCTGACTGCAAACCAGTTAAGACACCTCTGCCAACTGGACTAAAACTAGAGAAGCCCAGTAGTGATCATATCCCACCCACAGAGATTCCTTACCAAAATTTAATTGGATCGGTGATGTACTTAGCTGTATGCTCAAGACCTGACATTAGTTATGCAGCTTCGTACCTCAGCCAGTTCAATAGCTGCTATACAAGTGAGCACTGGAAGCTAGAAGCACTGCAGCTAAGAGACTCTTGAAATACCTAAAGGGTACCATCGACTACAATTTGACATTTGTGAAAACTGGACTAAGTTTTACTGTATATGTCGATGCCGATCATGCAGGAGATCACTGTAATCGGAAATCGTTTACGGGATTTGTATTAATTTTAGGAGGAGCACCCGTGTCTTGAGAAAGCAAGAAGCAACGCACCGTTGCACTTTCAAGTGCAGAAGCGGAATATGTAGCGATGTCCGAAGCGAGTAGAGAAGCTACGTTCCTAAAGACATTGATGAGAAAGATCTCACGAAAGGATGAAACTGTCAAGCTGTTGAGTGACAGTCAGTCAGCGATTCAGATTGCCAAGAATCCAGTTCATCATCAGAGAACAAAACACATTGATGTTAGATGTCACTACATCAGAGAGAAACTTAATGATAACGTTGTGTCGTTAGAATACCTGCAAACAGAGCTAATGACTGCAGATATCTTTACTAAAGCTTTACCGAAATGCAAGCACGAGTTCTGCGTAGATCAGATGAATCTTAGAGCCTGAATGTTAGAAGGCTATGCATGAGCGAATGTGTTTGTTGTGTATACTTTGGTAACGTTTAAGGTTTTTATAATGATGTTTGTTTTCTATGTTGTGAGCCTGCTGCTTAATACATAGAGCTATCCACTTGAGGAGGAGTGTTGTAAAGAGGTACAATGTATGCTATATGGTATCATTTTAATATGGTTTGAATCATGTTCGATTCAAAGCATATTCTGACTGACAGAATATTTTCTGTTTATGTCAAATAATGTTTGTTTTGATTTTTGTCTGAGTAACTGTTTTTCACGTACGTAAAGAAAATATGAACATATTTTATTCAGTACAAACAGTTGTTTTGTTTTGCATCCATTATCAACTTATTCCACTCACTCTGCATCAGTGATTTACAACCACAGACCACTAAGTGGTCTGTGTTTACAACACATTTCTTACTAACCAGTTGCACCTTTCTGCGATAAAATTGTGTGATGTAATGTGTCATCATTAGCAGCCTATAAATGCCCCAATGCTGGGTACAGGCCTTGCCTTCTCATATATTTTTTTATGGTATTGGTTAAACTAGGTACAGTCATATTAAAAAAAATTAGGTAAGTACCTACTCAAACAGTTTTATAAATCGAATTTGTAATTAAGTTTTGTATAGTTTTAAATGTACGTCCATCGGACTTAAGTGCGCAACCCAGAAAGTTAAGTCTAAGTGGAAGCTAGAATGAACTTAATGTTGTGAAACTATTTACTTGTCCGCTCCATCTCTGCTTTCGCATTTAATTTTGTCGTATAAGCATTTAAAGAACACCGGCGTCATTCCGATTTAAGTGCGGTAGCCTACGAAAAACAAAAAGTTGTTCTAGAGGCACCAGGGTGGCCCAGTTGTCTCTCTATAATAAAGTTTTTTGTTCAAAAACTTCGTTTTTTATTCGCAATTTAAATGAATATTATAATGTTCGTCCGAAATGGATAAGCAGTTGATACTATTATAATTAAGTACAATATTTTACACAGTTATACCATAAAGATGTCTATCTAGTTCTATTTGCAAAAGTTGCCGAACTAACTACGATGTGTATAATTTTTTCGGCATACCGACACTGGTTTGTAGTTACAACCAAAACAAATATGTACCTGATACAGCGCCGCAGTCCATTCAAATTCCAATATCAATTTATGGACTGAATATCGAAAACATCGTTCGGCCGAAACCCCAACTAAATTGGGTGTATTGTTTCCCTATCATTGATGATCGCACTTGACGTCGCAGGCAGCGCTGATTCGGGCACCTCCGGACCCTGATTTATTGGGGCTATGGAAATTATGGTATGTCAGTAGGCTTCCCATCTTTCCACGTGGGCCGTAAGGGGCAAATAGAAATAGAAATATTTATTGTATTACTGTGTAAAAATAAGTTCTTAAATATGTAATTTACTACCGCCCCCTCATTTCCCTTGGGTGTCGTAAAAGGCGACTAACGGACTAAAGACTGCACGTACATCTAACAGCATAGAGAGGCGATGGGCTCACTAACCTGCCACGCTGAGCACGTGTGCAGTCGCTATTTGGTGAAAAGTTTTGGTGGACTATGGCAGTGGACTGCTTTCGCGGTCCTCTATTGCCTAGTCTCTGACTAACCCTTCGGGGATAATAGTCGTAATTATGTATGTAAATATCTTTGGTTAAGGTAAATATATAATAGACGAGGCGCTTATTATTTTCGAAGTTATCGAAACGTTGAAAAAAAGTCGTTTGTTTTTTTCAACGTGTCCTTATCTTTGAGTTCATTTGAGCGTTATTACCGCAAATAATAATAATATTACGAAGCTAATTGTTTTTGTGATTCAATCTAATCTGTGACTATGTACCTCATGATTCAACTTTTGTAAGTGTAAAATTGATTTAAGTTTTGTATTCATGAGCCGATCTCGAAGTACGAATGAGTGCTCTAAGCCTTATGCAATCGTGAAGTTTTAAATCATACTGGCCACCGCAGCCCATGGATGCGACACCTTGGTCTGTGTACTTTTCTCAATCTGGTAATTGAACCCATTACCTCTGGAGCTGTACCATTTTACACTGAGCCAAGAAGGCGTTAAGCTATAGCGAATTTTAAAAATTAGCTTTCATTAAATTAGTTTCCATCCCAACACACGGCACGGAATAGAACCTGCCGCCCCGTAACCTAACCGCCACTTTTCACGTGTAACTAAACGTTGTCTGTCAATGTAAATAATACCGGTTGTTCTCAGGATAAAATGCGGATGAGCGGATAAAAACGGATATAAATCAAGGTCCGCCGGAGGAATCACTCGGTATCCGTCAGCTTTTGGACGAATCGAATCCGCATGTAAATGGCGGCGAGGCGATTGAATTGATATCGAAACTTTTAGTGGATATTCTGTTGTCGACAATTGGAAAGGAATGAACGCGCGATACAAAATTTATAAATATTGCTTTAAGTTCATCACAGCGGGTGGTAAAAAAAATCGTTCTCATGAGAGGTCAGGTTAAGAGTACCCTAAACCACGGAATAGATAAAGAGGTAACTGTTCTGTGCCCTAAATCGACAAGCATTTATGAACCACTAGCGGCCGCTCGCGGTTTCACCCGCGTGGTTCCCATTCCCGTGGAAATATCGGGATAAAAAGTATCCAATGTGTTAATCCAGGCTATAAACTCTGTATGCCGAATTTAATCCAAATCCATTTAGTAGTTTTTACGTGAAAGAGTAACAAACATCCATCCATACTTACAAACTTTCGCGTTTATAATATTAGTAGGATGTCATGGAGTAAATGAAGCAAATTAATTATGTGACGATCGTAGCAAATGGAAGTCTGTGATCTCTGCCTACCTCGCCGGGAAACGGGCTTGATGTAGCTATATATATATATAGCTACATCAAGCCGTTTATATATATATTTAGTTACTTCTTTATCTGTTCCGTGGTTTAGGGAACTTTTGATCTGACCTCTCATGAAAACGTTTTTCTTACCCGCTGTGATGAATTTAAAGCAATATTTATACATTTTGTATCGCGCGTTCATTCGTTTCCAATTGTCGACAACAGAATATCCACTAAAAGTTTCGATATCATTTCAATCGCGCCGCCTCATATGATAGGGGTGGTACTTCTAACCCGTTAAGGCTAAGTACTACAACTAAATTCATCGACAAAAAAAAACAATATGGGGAGTCCTACCCCCTCCCCCTATAATTTATGACCATTTTTACTTTGTGCGATATCAAAGGTTCATACATCGGAGAAACATGAAAAAATTGGCAAACGGTAGCTAATGACACTGGCTAACTAATAAATTACTTGGTTTCGTATGTTTCAGATTATTTTGGTAAGAAAAAAATCATTACTTAATTATTTTGTGATTTAAAATCATTTTTTTTAAGTCCATGTTATTTTTTTTGTCGATGAATTTAGATGTAGTACTTAGCCTTAACAGGTTAGAAGTACCACCCCTATCACATTGTATATATATATACATATGTTTAGTAATCAGAAGCAATTTTGCGAATTTTACTGTTTCACAATAAAGTTTAAGCAAACAATGTGTCTTATTTCATATCACTACAGACAAAATACCACTGTACAATTTTCCTTTAGCCACTTATTACAAGCCAACACTTACTCTGTTAAAATGCGCCTTAACCTGTTGGCGTTAGAGTTCAAAATCTCGGCTGAAACTACCAGGGTTATTACTCTGAAATTTTGGATCGGGAACAACGTCACATGCAGAAGAGCCTTCAGAGAAGCCTTTGTGTCGTATCTGTGGCGCGGGCGGATTGTGCGACATATTATAATTATGTTGCTGATATGCTAACTGAAACTATTATGTTGTTCGAACCAATTAAAGCTATTTGTTGGAGTCCAAAAGCGGGAGTTAATAAAGAAAGTCGTATATCAGAATGAGTTTTTTTATACTAGGTATTGTGTGGAATAATGGCTCACTAAATAGCGAACTCTTCAAGGGAACAGTTGGCTATTTGGCACCCAAGGGGGTGTCGTAAAAAATGACTAACGGACTAAAGACTATGGGCGATGGGCTCAACACTTATTATGCTGTGCAGTTGCAATTCGGAAAAACGTGGACCATGGTAACGGACTGATTGTGCGGTCCTCATTGCCAAGCCTTTGACTTTTGGGGGTCAATAATTATTATAACTACAAAAACATGCGTATAGATATACATATATCAACATGTTTTTATATGTAATCGAAACCAACATTTACAAAGCAATGGACTCTCAACGAGCAGCTAAGTGGCCGTTACACTGTTGCATTGTATCAATATCGCGATACATTTCTACGCATTCACGATACTAATCGCCAGTAAGTGATTAACTAACTTAATTATAACTTAACAAATCGTTGCAATTTCACCCTTAAGTCGTAGCAGTAAGGTCGTGTACGCGCGTGTCGTTATATCGACAGTCATTGTTTTACCATTAGACGGGTAAGCCTCGTTAGCTACGCAGAAAACGTTTGGATAATTACATAAATAAGTAGTATATCTTGGCAGAAATTACCATTTTATTTCACGTATAGAATGTGTTTGAATTATTTGTGTTTTGGTCTCATCTAAGATCTAACCATAATTTCTAATTAAGCTAGCAACACCAGAAACCGCAGCCCATGGACTAACTAACCTGTCTCAGCATTTTGTTTTAAGCTTTGCCTTAATATGAAGCAGTTTGATGGTATAATGGTAAATAGAATTAAGCATTCGATGAATGTGGCCAGGAGGACAAAACCACTGCAATAAAAAAAGGAACAACTAAACAAACACCTTTTTTCTTTGAAATGTGTTTGGTATAAACGAAATTCTAATAGGCAACTACCTGGCTACTGCCATGACTAACATTTAACTTCTAAGTATTTATAAAAGTTACATTAGCACTTAACACACTATGCATAAAACGCTTACATTACAGAGTAATATGAGTATTCTAAGTAATAGGAACTATTAGAAAAAACAATAAAACTTACATTATAAAGTACTGTGAGTATTCTAAGTATTGCGTTGATTCCCTTAAAAACTTTGTTCAAGGCTCATTACAGCAAGTACTGCCACCCTTTAGAAAAGCGTCACTAAAAGTAAAGCGACTATAACCAACATAGGGTCAGTCATAGACTAGGCAATGAGGACCGCAGAAGCAGTCCACTGCCACACTCCACGTTTCACCAGACTACAACTGCACATGTGCTCAGCGTGATAGGTGGTGAGATCATCTTCGCTTTAAGCTGTTGGATGTATGTGCATGTGCAATCTTTAGTCCGCTAGTTGTCTTTTACGACATCCTAAGGGTAGAGTTATTTCACCGCTAGGCAACACGGTTTACTATACCATAGACTATCTAGCCTTTCTCAACATTTTGTTTTCAGCTTTTCCTGTGTCATAATGGTCCATTTAATTAAGTATTCGATGAATCTATCCAGAGGGGGACAAAACCACTGCAATTAAATAAAAAATACTAGTTAAAGATATGCCAATTTTCCCTAAAATATGTAAAAATGAGCCTTAAATCCCATAAAAATTTTGTTTAAGGCTCGTCACAGCCACCTTTCAGAAAAGCGGCAATAAAAGTTGAGCCACTTATTATTATTTTATAATTAAGTGGTTACGGTAAAAGTGAATCCACAACCCGAAGCAATAACAACACACACATAATGTACCTTTGTAATTGGACCCTTTTGCACTCAATCATAATCATGGCCGGTCGTAAACGCAAGCGCTACCCCCTAACCTTAATTCGACGACTTAGAGTTGAAACTGGCACGAGAAATCACAGCACAAAGCTAGCGCGCATTGTCCGTAATATAATTTATTAGGTGGGGCAGAAATCATTAAGATGAATAGGAGCAAATCAATCTTTAGGCCCACCCTTCCACTATGAGGAAACAGAATAATGTTAAGTACTTTCTTGGTCTTTGTTGAGAATTATTATTATGTAAGCTACGATGATGGGAAGTAGTTATGGACGCGGCAAATAATGTATTTCCGATGCCGGCTAAAAAACAAGGTAGCCAATGACATTTTACCGAGACGGGGATGGTTTGGCTGTCATGACTTTGTCCAATATTTTACAGCGTCCAACAGTCAAGTGGACGTCCTTCGAATGATGATAATTTATTAGTTAAGTGTGTATGTTTATGCATAATTTTCCCATTTCCCGGAGAGATAGGCAGATCAAAGTTTTGCGTTAGTTACAATCCTGACACACTTTTAATTCAATTAATTTAATTAACAAACGTATTGAAACGTAAAACCGGAGAAAGCAGCGACTGCGACTTCTCAGCACTTCAACCTACGACAAAATATAAAATTTCATCAATAAATTACGAACTTTGTCACTACGGTATGGTATCAATATCGATTGGAGAAATTTGACAGTTTTGGATAGGTTTAGAGAGAGGCTAGCATTAGATATAAAACCCAAAACCGCTGCTCTTCAAAAAAGCTGTTATTGCATGTGTATTAAAATATTTAATAAAAATCCGAAACAATTTAAAGACGGACCTCTGAATCTTATGACTAGGCAATTGCGGATATGGTTGATGGATGGATGTTTTTAAAGTATTAAGGATTTCTTAGACTCAAGTTTTGTATGTTAATTTTTATTGACAGAATGGAGCATTATATTTACTAATTAGATCTTATATAACCCTATTCCCTACCTTTGTAAACCTATTCTATGCAAAGAAATGATCTTATCTTATCTTGATCTGCAGGCTTGTGCATGTTCATCACGGCACAATTTAAAAAGCCTTAGCTTAGATTTTAAATATAAAATAATAATATACTTTGAATATAAAATAAAAGACCTCTTTGTAATAACAAAAATATTGTACCGGGTTATGCTCCGATCGATTATCATGTGCGAAGGGCTCAGTTTAGCGGTGGGTCATATAAGTTAATATAATAATTATGATGTGCACATTCATTAATTCATTTGGCCTTTTCGTCTTTAACAGACGATTTATGGTGCAACATCTGATAGACATCGCTTTTAGATTAAAAACCATGAAAATCTTTACCCTCACAAACCGGACCAACACTACCAGCTGGTCACTCGTCATCGAGCGTGTCCAGTCTCAAAGGTGACGTCACATCCGGTCCGAGTGCGAAATGGCGCCGCGACAATTTCCGGAGCGGCCGCCATTATTAAATCGCCCGCGGGCTTAGAAAAGCGTTGCCGAGCTTTTGGTGGTTGAAAGCTGTAATCCAATTCTGAGATCCTTGAGTTTTGTAAATATTTACTTTTGAAAAATATACATGTGTCTTGCTGTGTAATCTAAGATTGAGCCATAGAAGATAATCGAAACTTGATACCGCAATTTTCGTTTGTTTCGAAATTGATTTGAAGACGAATTGTACCAAAAGCGTATTCTCTTGTGTTTTCACTAACTTAAGTCTTTCAATATTGTCAGCATTTATACACTTTTATTATAACAATTGAGAAAAAAAAAAAAACTGTTCTTTCTATTTTTTTATAATTGAGCAGGTGTGTACTTTTATTTGTGGAAACTGATTCATTTTTATTTGTATTATTTGCAATCTAAATAAGATTACAGTATCTTATTTAGATTTTAGAGACATTTGTTTTCTTTGAAATATTAAATCTGTCAATCTGTATATTATACAGTTATATCGGGGAGCTCATTTTAACTACAAGTTTATTCTGACGCTGCAGAACACTAGAGTGGAGTGTTTTATTTAAATTTTGCAGTAGCGGCACGTAGTAACGCGCTAACTTTATAAAACAAGGAATATTAATGTTTGTTTTTTTATGAAACAAACTGTGAAACATGGACTATGACAGAGGACTGCTCTTACGGTCCTAATTGCCTAGTCTCTGACTAACCCTTCAGGGATAATAGTCGTTATTATATGTATGAATGTATGTATTTTTTTTATTGAAGCCGTGAGGTGTATAGTTCCTATAAGAATAACAAAAACCACTAAAGTGCGACTGATGCAAAGTCTTGTCTTTCCGATTTTTCTTTACGGAACAGAGACGTGGACCTTGAGGCTGAAGGAGAGAAGGAAAATCGATGCACTGGAGATGTGGTGCTGGAGACGTCTTCTGAGGATTCTATGGACTGCTCACCGTACCAATGTATCGGTCCTAAAAGAGCTTCACATAAAGGAAAGATTATCGTCGACTGTTCAAATACGAATACTCAAGTTCTTTGGGTACATAAAAGACTCAATGGAGCGTCTTGTAGTTCAGGGCCGAATGGATGGCAAGAGATCCCGTGGGCGCTCTCCAACCAGATGGGTAGACCTCATTAGATCCCTCACTCAATCTACCATGACCGACTGGTCACACAATGCCACTAACAGAGCCGAATGGAGATGAATAACGAGAGCCGTCATTCACCCAGACCCCCCCATAACCACGACCACTTTGTTAAGAGTGCCTGACTAAAAAGAAGATATAGGAATACTATCGACTAAAGACTGCACATACATCTAGCAGCACAGAGCGGCGATGGGCTCACCACCTATCGCACTGAGCACATGAGCAGTTGTATTTGAAACGTGGACTATGGCAGAGCAATCCTTCTGCGGTCCTTATTTCCTAGTCTCTGTCTCACCCTTTTTATTTCACGGTTTCTTCTTATCTTATGATAAGTTTGCTGCGTCCATGGCGACTTATTACAAAGATTACTACCAGGTTGGGTTAGGTTGGTACCTATCTTTTCATTTGGGTGTCGTTAAGGGCGACTAATGGACTGAAGACTGAAATACATCCAACAGCATATAGCGGCGATGGGCACACTACCTGTCACGCTGAGCACATGTGTAGTTGTTATTAGGTGAAACACGGACTGTGGCAGGGCCACTGCTTTTGCGGACCATTGCCTTTTCTCTGACTAACAATTTGGGGGTTATAGTCATAAGTATAAGTATATTAAAATAAGTGATGGAAAGATGGAAACGGCCTTGCCCGGTATCCGCTCTTTTCCCAACTATCAGAATACAATAAGAAGGCGACAGAATTAGATTAAATGGATGCGGCTAACCAGTCCAACCTAAAACAAACCTACCGTCAACCGTGTATAATATTCCCTGGTGGGAATCGAACCTGGTACCTTTGGGTCCGAGATCGGTCCAAATACCACAGAGTTATTGTTGTTTGTGACAGTCGGTACACCAATGTGCTAAAGACCGTTTTCATAACAGCAAGATTTATAACCGTTTATCCACATTCAAACCTCTCACCAGTACCCAAAAATCGAAAGTGACTCCAGAATAACTTCTTCTACGCAAACACAGAAAATAATTTCTTAATTTATATTCACTCGCTTATGTACGCCAGATACATAAAAGTCGAGTAAAACCTTAATATCTTTAACACCAAGGGTTGTCCATACATATTAATCCTACATACAATGCGGGCGTCTCATACATATGTATATGTTATTTGCTATGCAGCAGGAGCCTTGTTTAGCGAAACGGGAAGAATTCCTTAGACGTTGGGTGCAAACGCTTGTGTAATTAAAGAAAGAAAGCCGCACTCAATGCTACGGGAAACGTAACCGATAAAGTGAGACAAGAGATATACAATTAGGTTACTTTAAGATAGGCTAATCATTGTTTCATTTTTAAATGAGCTGTTTCCTTGTTTTAGTTTTTCATGTTTTATTCACTATGTATATTTGTTAGTTTGTGCATATTATGCTATAAAATAATTATCGTCACTGCGTACAAATAAATACTTCAGAGTTGGTAACATATTGAGCACCGTACAATATATGAACTGACTGCTGATTTTACTAATGAATATTCATCCAAATTATTTAAAAAAACAGTAGTAACCAGTTATTAAGCTTTCCTTAAACTGAAGATGAATAATATAGACAAATTACTACATAAAAAAGATTTCTAGCTGAATGCGTGTTAATGAAGAAGCTAAAAGTGCCTGACGCAGTTAATCGGACATGGATAGTTAATTTTAGGGTTTCGTTATAATCCAGAATTTCTTATAGTTGCGTCATGTAATCATATGTTTTATGTCAGATAATTATGTTCAAGCAGATAGAAAAAATATAAGCAAATAAAAAAATACGGTAAAATTTTGTAAATTAATTACACTCGAAGTTTTCTTTGCCTTTTCATGTAAAGTTGTAATGATTAATCATAAATTACTATTTAATATAGGGTAAAGTAAAGTGTCAGCCTGTATATCCCACAGCTGGGCAAAGGACTTCATCATTGAAGTCAAGTCATCGCTACTATTGATGGGTAGTGGATTGACCAAGGGCTTGTGTTATCAACCCGCACCCAGTAGTTATATATTATACTCGTACATTAATAATATACAATAATAGTACATTATCATACAAATGTGCTATGTTGGTCATTACAATCGAGGCGGGTTAATAAACAATTAAAAATAAATAATTAGTGGAAAAAAAAATATAAAAAATGTAGCGAGGATTGTAATTACCAATGCACACGCGTTTATTAACACACTAGTGAGGAAAACACATTTTCTGAAAATGACTGCGTGTTTTGTTGTTTTTCTAGTAAATCTTTGGTAAGCCAACATATATTTATCTTTGGACTTAGATGGTAATAGGCTGTCAATCATATTTTGTGCTTCACTTAATATTTCCGGCGGTGTAGACTGCAAATTTAGTTCTTCATTAATAGAACTAGACATAAATTCAAAGTGATATTGAACAGGAAGCCGCTAAATGAATCAACATAATATAGGTAGTATGTGAAAGAGACGGTCAATTTTATCACGCACGCTGTTTCTCGCGCGCAAGTAAAAATAAAAATAAGGCAAAGAACAACAGCCAAAGAGCCTATAGATATTAAAAATATAACAAACTAAACAATAATGTTACGAATTAAGGTTAATTTATTGACAAAATAAATAAACTCTATACTGAGATTCTATTTTCATTAAACTACAGTACCGCACTAGTGTGTAATGCTGAAATCGGTGTAATAAGAGCCGGTTTACGAGCAAGTGTGTTGAAAAATATATTAAAGAGATTCCTTTAAAAAATAAGATATCCAATTGTACACCATTAGATCCGCTAAAAAGGAAAAAAAAACTCATAGCCCCCACACGGCTCACTAGTCATCCTTATTATGACAAAGTCTGCTACATTCGAGACATAGAATGGCACGAACAGTCGTCACAAAACAAGCACAGCACCGCACCGAGGCTTTTCGCTCGCTAAATAAAGGCGAATACTTTTCACTTGATCCCGACGATATTTCTCGCTCCCTTAACCGTCGTTTCCTCGCTCATTCCGAGACGTTTCCCTGTCTATTATTAGGAAAATTCTGACTCATTGCGCGCTGTGGACGCTCTAAGGCGCTTGGGGGCTGATGCGAGCGTTAAGCGGCAGCGGGTGAGATATATAATTCAGCAGTAGTTATGTACAATTGTACGTACAATCGATTAAGTTTCCGGTCGTCCATTTTTCAGCGATGCACAAAAAGTCAGGTAATCTAGCAATCTCTAATTGCGGTGTGCCTTGCAAGTCCAATGTACTAACAGACTGTTAAGTCGCGAAAGTTTGTAATAGCTCCGCGCCCGCTCCCGCTGCCGCTCAAGCCGTGCACCAGCCGTAAGTAACACAGCGTAATGCATCGTGAAAGGGTGGATGGTACGCGCGTGATCACTCTGCAAATCCTAACCACTATCGTTTCACGGAGAGTTAAGTGCATGTTAAATATATAGCTCAGTGTACTTTCGATATGAGCGCAGGCAAGTTATGCTTCACGAATGGTTATGGTTTTTTATGACGTGGATTTCCACTTCCAAGAGCTGTGCGGTACTGAGGTTCACTAAAAGAACACACGACTACAAAGGGAAAAGAGGCCCTTGGGTGCCGTAAAAGGCGACTTACGGACTAAATACTGCATAGGTATATGATATCCAACATGGGCGATGGGCTCACCACCCATAAAGCTGAGCACATGTGCAGTTGGTATTTGGTGTCCCGTGGACTATGGCAGAGGACTGCTCTTGCGGTCCTCATTGCTCTCATACCCTTAGGGAATAATTGTCATGAATATATTCATTACCAGTAGTAGTACAAGTACAGTCACGAGCAAAAGTATGTAAACGGTTGTAACTCTTAACACTTATTCCATTAATAAGAAATAAATACATATTGGTGCTCGTGAATAATTTTTTTCTAGATTAGAACAGTTGTTATGCATTTTTGACCAAAGCAGTCTTGTATTCTGTTTAATTAGATAATGCAAAACAAAGGGCAAAAAAGTAAAATAAACGCAAGTTGATTCCTATCCGTTTCACAAGTACGTTTCATTAAACTTGTCCAGTTAGGTATGTCACGTTTAATTAATTTTTAGTGGCGTGTTGTCACGCTGCGTACGTCACTCGGGGGTGACGTCACTCGTTCGTTTGAAAGTTATTAATTACAGAATTAATTTATCAAAGTCCGCCGACAGACAAGGGTGCGATACGTGTTCGGAGTTGGCGTCAAGTTTGCAGATTTTATAACGAAGTTGTTGTAATATCTATATATCTATCGTCAACCTATAAATGTCCCACTGCTGGGCACACACCTTAACACATGTACACCTTAACACATGTACACCTTAACACATGTACAACGACACATGGCGAGCTAGGTAACCCACATATCCCACCATGTTAGTCCAATGCGGGTTTTAACGACTCATTTTACGACAAAAGACTTTACGTGCCTTCCGAACCACGGAGGAGCTCGAGAAGTTTTTAATTTGGTTACTGGATATTCTGAGAAGATAGTAAGATATCTGTGTCGCGTAGCGGTGAAAGAATACTACCACTCTCTCCTCCCATAGGTGTCGTAAAAGGCGACTAACGGACAGAAGACTGGACCTATATACTACCGTCAGCATGGAGCGGCGATGAGCTCACTACCTTCCACGCTAAGCACATGTGCAGTAGCTATGTGGTGAAAAGTGAACTATGGCAGAGGACTGCTTTTGCTGTCCTCATTGCCTAGGCTCTGACTAACCCTTCGGGGATAATAGTCGTGATTTTGTGTATGTATGTAACATTTTTTCGACTCGCAACTGCTACCACGAACCCGGGTTAGGCAACGAGAAATCCGAGTCAAGCTACTTAAATATATAGTAAAAAAAATTTTAAGAAAAGGTGAAAGTTGACAAGGTAAGCCTCCATACCCATGTTCACAAACAGTCAATGCCATCTTAAGTTGAACAAAACTGTAATAAGATTTGTGAATGAAAGCCAATATTGAGTCAATTAGCGAGGCGCTGTAACCGAACGGCTTTCAATGGGCCACGGACAAAGGCTCCGCTTTTCGTTTTCATTAACCCCAATAAATCTGAGAGGAGTGGACTGCCTCGTTTGAACGGGGGAGTGCGCTGGAACGCGGGAGTTACCGCTCGGTGGGCATGCCAGTTTACTAAGAACTTACATACATATATACATATAATCACGACTATTATCCCTGAAGGGTTAGTCAGAGACCAAGCAATGAGGACAGCAAAAGCAGTCCTCTGCCACAGTCCAATTTTCACCAAACCACGACTGCACATGTGTTCAAGGTGACAGGTGGTGAGCCCATCGCCGCTCTATGCTGTTGGATGTATGTACAGTCTTTAGTCCGTTAGTCGCCTTTTACGACACCCAAGGGAAGAGAGGGGGTGGTAGTATTCTTTCACCTCTACGCGACACAAATAAGTTTCTAAGAAGTTCGGCTATAATAGGATTGTTGTTTTCCGAAAGTTAAGAGATAAGATAGCCAGTTCCTCAGTGGTTGAGGATTCTGGGTCAAGCGCGCTTCCACCTTCGGCCTTATCGTCAAGTGAGATAAATGTCAAGCGCTTAACCGCAATAGATAAAAAATAGCTATCTTCGGGCACACCAGCGTCGTACTGACTATAGGAGTCGTGGTGGTGGTCGGATCAATCAATAGTCAGTCAAATACTCTAGTGACTAACTTTCGTTGGGAAATTTTTATTTCCTTTTTTCATTTTCTCAAAATATCTTTATTTTGTAATCCATTGTAACCTTTATAAATTGGAACAGTTTGTGTAACTGGGAGAGGCTCAGACTACACAAAACAGACAAAAAACACAACAACATTACTAGATTATGAAATATATTGTCATTGTGTAATAATAATAGGTATGTTATAATATTATTGGTGTGTCATATAAAATTAATAAATAAATACTTAGACGTCAACCCAATCAATCTTCGTGCCTTTGGTATTCAATTAAAATCTACTAAAAAACCATGCTTCGAATTTTAATTCGTGTTAGCCATTTAAACCGTACTATTTAAATGGTCCTTCGAACCGGATCTTACTCGGCTCGCGAGTCCCCCCTGTCCATTCTTAAGTCTGAACGCGGCACGAGTGGAGTCGCTCGCTAAATAATAAAATTAGCCTTCGCCGCCGCCTTAAGGAGTCTGATTTGCTTAATCAAAGAGCGTCTAATCGGGTTACGGGCTGTGCTGTCTGTTATTTTTGTTTGTACCATTGCATTTGTACATTGTTAATATGCTATTTCTCAGACATTGAGTTCTGAATTGGTATCATTATTATATTTACTTGGACATATGAAAACGTCATTCAATAGTCAATAGTCAAAATATATTTATTCAATAAACTCAATTAATAAGTACTATGAAACGTCCAAATATTTTTTAACCTACCACCCATTCAGGACATCATTTTTTAACTGTGGCAAAGAACGGGCGCAAGAAACCACAGCGCACCGAAGCAACGACATTTACAAAAAAATTATATATTATATGTCGTTACCAGGTCACAAAATGCAAAATATGAATTTGAATGTAAATAGTTTAATTAAATATGGTGCTCTATATAAATTAATTATAGGCAAATATAAATAGCTGTTGGAGTAGGTACTTGGAGCATTTCAGACCCAAGCTGTTTTGTCTTCTGTATAATCCGACACTTTATAATAAGCTTTTTTATAAAGCTTTTCTTTGATTTTAATTTTAAACTTATCAAGATCTAATTTCTGAATATCATTTGGTACCTTGTTGTATAATCGTACACACAGACCCTTAAAAGAATTATTTATTTTATGGAGCCTAGTATAAGGCACTGCTAATTTGTTCTTACTTCTAGTATTTTATTTGTGAATATCACTGTTTTTTGAAAACATTTCAATATTTTTATGAACATACACAAGATTTTCATAAATATATTGTGATGCAACTGTCATGGGTTCAAAGAATTTATTCTCATAAAAACAAAAATGTTTACATAAAATGAGAATACAAAGTTTGCATATTATATAAAATGAAAATGAAAATAAAAAAACACTAAAGTGTCAACTCAACTCAGCCTTGAATGACATACAAAAGCCAGACATTTTTCACATCAAATGCTGGAAACATCAAAGTAGGTACTTGTATATATTATACATTAAAAACAAAAATTTTTAATTTACTTTTGAACAATGTTTTACTATCGCAAACAAGTGTAGTACGTATATAGTTGCTTGAGATTAAGGATTTTAGTTGTTTCGTATAACTGCTTTGTTGAAGTTCGATAATTGTAACGGTATAACACCTTGATCAATTTGTTCTGTAGTCTTTGTAACGGATTTAGATGAGCTGCAGCGGCTGATCCCCATATTTCAATAAGATATTCGAGGTGTGATTTTACTAATGAGTTGTAAATTATATGGCGCACCTTAGTAGGAATGCAATTCGCTACTTTATATAATGCGCCCAGTAATGAAGTTAATTTGGTTTTCATGTGCTCAATGTGACATTTCCAAGTTAATCGGTCGTCTATCCACGGCCCGAGATATTTTTCTCGGTTGGATTGTTGTATTACTTCGCCATTTATGGTAAGAGGTGTAAAATTGGGTATGTGTTTGTTCTTAGGACTAAATATCATATAGGATGTTTTAGATGCATTTATTGTTAGCAAATTACATTTCAACCATTCATTGAGCACATCAAGATCTTTTTGAGCAGTTTTTACAACGTCATTCATTGATTTTCCAAAATAAAATAAACATGTGTCGTCTGCGTATAAAGTTACATGGCCTTCCAATCCTATATTAGTTATATTATTTGTATAAATTAAAAAAAGCAATGGTCCGATTATTGAACCCTGCGGAATGCCGTAGGTCACGTGATGTGGGCTACTAGTGTAATTACCAAATCTTACTATTTGCTGCCTATTTTCTAAATATGATGTGAACATGTTGAGTGCTGTCCTCGTAATACCTATATTTTTTAGTTTTAGTAATAGTTTCTTATGACTGACGGTATCAAAACATTTTTTAAGGTCAATGAAAATGCCCAATACACGGTTCTTTTGATCGGTATTAGTTTTAATTTTGGTAACCAGGTCTACGGCAGCATTAAGAGTGCCAGATTTAGGACGAAACCCGTATTGTTGTTCTATTAGTAATTTCTTTTCCGTAACGTACGTGTTTAAGCGGTCGTATAGAACTCGCTCGAAAATTTTGGAAACAACAGGTAGTACAGACACCGGCCTATAATTACTAGGATCAGATTTCTTCCCGGATTTATAAATTGGGCTAACCTTTGCAACCTTTAGTGAATCAGGAAATATACCGCGCAACAAACACTCGTTAATACAGACTGTTAACTTATCAACAAGTACTTCTTTCAGGCACTTAATTGCCTTGGTACTAATACCATCTAAACCTGTACTTGTATTACTATCTAAGTTGTCAATAATGTTCAATATTTTGGTTGCGGTACAAGGTTTTGGCTCACTTAACGTTATATTGTGTATGTAATTACTATCATACATTAGCGTATTTTCTATGCTCTCATGGTATGTATTAGGTATTTTGTTAGCTAGATTTGACTCTATTGTCGAGAAGAAAGAATTAAATGATTCACAAATTGCATTACCTTCCGTGATGACTAGTCCTGAGTCTGATACTAGTTTTGAGGGAGCATCGCTGGTCTTGACTTTATTTAACGCTAAATTGTTGATTAATTCCCATATTTTTTTTGGTTGGTTTTGATTTTTGTGAAATAATTTCAGATAGGTAGTACTGCTCTTTGTGTGTTCTGATTAAGGTCTTCACCATGTTTCGTTGTAGAACAAACTTCTGTAAGTCTTCGTCTGTTGGGTTGTTTTTAGTTTGCTGCCATAGCATGTTACGTTCATTTATAGAGTCAATAATATTTCTATATACCCAATCCTTTTGTGGTGGATTTAAATATTTAGTTTTATCTATTTGGCTCATCCGCACCTGGTCCGTGATGTATTTTTCTAGGTAAGTATAGTCATTAAAGCAGTTGTTATAGTCTGCTTCTAGAGCATTGCTAAGTAGTTTGTCGTAATCGAGCGCCTTGTAGTGAGTTTTTTCCTTCACATGTGGTGGTCGCTGGCCAATTTCAAGAAAAAGCTGCTTGTGATCAGTTATAGATGATTCAATTATGGAGACATTAAAAGTGTGGTTTTCTATGTTTGTACAGATGTGGTCCAATATAGTATTAGTTGTGCTGGTTTGCCGAGTACTATAGTTCTTGTCAATGCTATTGATTATT
The DNA here is from genome assembly GCA_963921215.1 of Scoparia ambigualis. Classification (NCBI taxonomy): domain Eukaryota; kingdom Metazoa; phylum Arthropoda; class Insecta; order Lepidoptera; family Crambidae; genus Scoparia; species Scoparia ambigualis. The sequence goes on from OY992524.1 coordinate 25,606,269, forward strand.
TCGTATCCTGCTTCTTTTATTTCTTTCAGGTACTGGGCCACGTGACTGTCTGCGCTGAGCAGGTCGATGTTGAAGTCGCCGAACACAATTGATCTTTTACGCCGTTCTAACTGCGAGGAGTAATTTTGTAGGAAATTGGCTATGTTTGTATTTCCTGGTTTATAGATTGCACCAATATTTAATGATAACCTATCTATGTGTATCATTATACAATATACTTATATCCTTAAATCTCTCTCTGAGAGAGTCACCAGCCTGTAGGTTATATATTGCTCGAATAGCCCTCTTCTGCAGCACAAAGATAGTTTGAATGTCGGCAGCATTTCCCCACAGTAAAATGGCGTACGACATTACACTATGAAAGTAACTGAAATAAACTAATCTAGCTGTATCAACGTCAGTTAACTGGCGGATCTTCATTACTGCATAAGCCGCAGAGCTAAGTCTATTCGACAATTTAGCTATATGTGGGCCCCACTTTAGCATCCAACGTGATGCCTAGAAACACAGTGGTGTCCACAGGATTCACATTCTTATCTTTAATTTGTACACTAGTTATTACCTGCTTAACATTAGGCAATACAAATCTTACACATTTGGTTTTTCCCTCGTTTAATAGCAAGTTATTAACACTAAACCAGTGAACAATCTTTGAGACCGCATTATTCACATCGTCATAATTTGGGTGTCGTCGTTTCACTTTTAAATAAAAGTGAAGTATTATCAGCAAACAATACTATCTCATGACGGTCTTTTACAAAATAAGGTAAGTCATTAATATAAACCAAAAACAAGAATGGACCAAGTATTGAACCCTGCGGAACTCCCATTTTAACCACTGATCCCGGAGATCATTTACCGTTAATGTCGACCTTTTGAATCCTGTTACTCAAGTATGAGATTAGAAGGCTCAAAGAAGCATCCCTAATTCCATAGTGGTTAAGCTTCCTGACCAAAGTTTCATGTAAAACACAATCAAAAGCCTTGGATAAATCACAAAATACCCCTAGGGCATCCTGTATTCCCCCCAGGTATCAAATATTTGGATTAAAAGCTCAACACCGGCGTCAGTTGTAGAGCGACCCCTAGTAAAACCATATTGTTTACAATGTAAAAGTTTATTTTTATAAAAATGAATTTGCATTTGGTCTAGCATTAACTTTTCAAAAATTTTACTAAATGTGGGTAGCACAGAAATAGGTCTAAAGTTAGAGGGGTCAGAAGTGCTACCTGATTTAAATAATGGAATGATTTTTCTATATTTCATGAGGTCAGGAAAAACACCACAGTCAATGCATTCATTAAATATGCAAGCTAAAACTGGAGCTATTGTCATAATTACAGATTTAGCGACGTCCACGGAATTACCCCACAGATCATCATTCTTTTTTCATCATTAGCATTCACTTTAGCAAAAGGATAGAAGGACGCATTGTGAAACATTTGCAAATAGTATATAGTAGTGATAATACAAATAGTTGTTTTTTGGACTTAATATTTGCGGGTTTATGGACCTACATATTACCAAAAACTCATATACTTAACCTGTTTCATATATACATAGCGTCAATATGAAAAAAATCTAATACATAAGTAACTCACTTCCACACATAAAAACAAACAATTTATAAAGTTGCGTAGGTATGTAGGTAAAATCTTGGAAGTAAATTGTTCTTTAGCAAGTACACACTTAACTCATACCTGTTTCATATATGCGTAAGTATAAAAAGACAAAATCGGGAATAACCTACTTCCATACCACCACTCATAAAAACAAACAAAACAGAACAGCCTGTGTATGCCGGTAAAATCTTGTAAGTAAATTGTTCTAGTGAAAGTACATACTTAACTCACACGTGTTCCCAGCGATCGGCACCAGCCCTGAAGGCTGCGGCGCCTGCTTGCACGCGATATCGCGGGCCAGCGCGCTAACGCGGCCGACACATTGTCACCTATATTTATGGGGCTCGGCTAACGGCGGCGGCCGCTCTGCACTTATTGAAAACAACGATCCGATGGATAAATGGCAGTTTCTTTTTTTGTGGGTGCTTATTATTTTTCTCTCGCTTTGAAATATGAGGGGTGAGGTGTGGAAAAAGATTACGTGGTACTAAATCGCGGGATCACTGCAAGCGTTATTTGTGAATAAATATTAAGCAAAAACTGCCTTTTCGGCTAAGTGGCATAGCGGCGAAGTACAGTTTTTCTTTTATAATTTTGATTTTATTTCAAACTAGCGGCCCGCCCGCGACTTCGTCTGCGTGCACACCCTGTACCCCGTGGCGAATTTTGTCGTTAAGTTAGCGACAAGAAGTAATTAATATGTTTCAGTAGTAAAGATTTCCAAATATGGGCAACGCGTGATCTTCGGTGTTTTTATCATAAGATAAAAAAATTAAGAATAAAAAATTTAGTTTTATACTTACAAAAAATATTTATTTATTTAAATAATATGTCACAACATAAAAAATAAATAAATCCTGAAATATGTCGCATAAATTTTAAAACTCGTCGAGTATGTTCTTTCGTGCTATTAATTGCATGTGTTGATGAATTTAATATTATGTAGTTAATGAGTTTTGCAGTGCGCCGACCAAATTACGTGTTATTAAAACCTACATCAGCGCCGGCTTGTCGCGTGCTGGTCCGCACTTATGACTACTATACTTGTTGGTACACCAACACCATCATTTTTTTATAAGTCTATGGTCTAAATATTAGTCTATGGTCTCGTGGCCATCTTATTCCTTTTTATGACATAATTGGTTTTTCATTTTATTTTGTAAGTATATTTATGTTTAATCTTTTAGTTTTTTATATTATCCTTAATAACTTGCAATTAATATTTGCGCAACATTTGCATCTTTGCCATCAATTATTCTGTACTCATATTTATGCAAACAAGGAATCTGAATGTAAATACTTAGTATGGTTTTGGGCATACAATCCTACGCGACCAGGCGAAGTTCTAAAAAGTATAGCGAAACACTGAAAATACTTGGCGTTAATAAACCACAGATAGGACAATCCATCTTTGTAAACACAGTGGGAAAAAACCCGGCAGCAACCAAAGAGGGCCAATTACCAACGCAAAGAGGCCCCCGTCAAATGCACGCGAAAGCGCGCGAAAAGGAAATTGCCGACGCCATCTTGTCTGCGGACCGGAAGCGCCAAATTATGGCGGCGATGTGGGTCGGTGGGACCTTAAGAGCCTCTATATTGATTATGATTGTGGAATCAAAGTGCAGGGGGACAATCTGGGCCGTTTCGGATGGGGTGGGCGAACCGTTTTAAAGTTGCTCTCGTAATTTTGGCTTTTATCAAAAAGATTTATATTTTAATAGATAAAGAATTTTTTTAAGTCAAGCGATGAACGAATGTTAATTTTTTTATTAACGAAACATTTTTTATAAAGATTTTTTTTCTTGTTTCATGATTCATGTCATGTATTAATTACTCATCATATTTTTATGTTTTAGAACGTGCATTGTGTTGCACTTTGGTTGCGACCTTTCACCGAATACGTGTCACAGGGTGGATGACCAAATTAGAATATATCCAGCTTCTCTATGGCACTCGGTTAAACCCACAAACACCGCATTGGGCCTGCTTTGTGGGTCGAAGTCAGTATGCCCAGCAGTGGGACGTTCAAGTTATAATAATTTTTTTAATTTAATTTAAATTTATTTACGCTCACACCAATTATCTAGACCAAGATGAATATGGTAAGATAACGGATAAAATATACATAAACATAGAAAAAACATCCAGACCTGAAACAATTTAGAAATACAGTTTTTCTCTAAATTGACCCGACCGGGAATTGAACCCGGGACCTCAGAGATGGCGCGACGCCAGACCCGGCGTGCTAACCACACGACCACGGAGGTCGTCATAGCTGACGATGATGAACCAAATTAACAACAGCTTTGACGCAAAGAAGCAAGCTAGATATACGAGTACATACACAGGCACAGCCTGAACTACTCACTAAATAATTATGATATTTGCTTGATTTTGTATGTTTTTTTTGTATATTTAGCAATTTAAGTGTGAATGGTTTGACAAAAAAACCAGAAAATTATGGTTATAGTATCATTTGGTAAGGCTCGGGGCAGAGCATTGACGTAACTGGATTTAGTTTTTACTCGATTTTGTAGTCCAAGAAATCATACACTATTTTTTGTTTTTAATTTCAGTTTTTTAGTTTTGTTATTAATTTCATATTTTTCGTTTTTGTTGAGTTATTGTAAATGCTGTGTACTTATATTTTTAATCGGCTGACATAATTGTACATGTACAACATTTATTGTATTATTTATATGTGTAATACATGTGCTTTGCTGTCAGTGTACGTTATCCTAGTCACACTTCACACTAATATTATAAAGGCGAAAGTTTGTGAGTGTGTATGTTTGTTACTCTTTCACGTAAAAACTACTAAATGGATTTGGATGAAATTCGGCATACATATAGTTTATTACCTGGATTAACACATAGGATACTTTTTATCCCGATATTCCAACGGGAACGGGAACCAAGCGGGTGAAACCGCGAGCGGCCGCTAGTTAATAAATAAATGAATAGTGAAATTGCGAGCGATTTATCGCATATGTAAAGTGGCGCACTTGCGCGGGCTTGCCAATAGATAATAATAATAAATAATGGTGTAAGGTTGTTTATCAGATATCTTACTCATCCGGTTGTAAGGTTCGCCCTGCGCTGTGACTCATACTTTCATACCGTACTGCATTCTATAACCAGTCATTAGTTAGTAGGTATCCGCAATTAACGGTCTATTAGGAAATCCCATACCATTATTAGATAATTTTTGATTTCACTACAATGTTTGACAGAAGAATCAATTACTCACTTCACACAAGTTCACAAAAGAATCAATCTACGTGTTTGTAAATAATAAAATTACAGCCGAGAGAAAATCCTTTCTTAATTTGCTCGCCTGCTTTAGTATTTTGACTAAGGTGATTTCAATATTTAATAAAGTTAAAGTACTGCCTTGTAACAATTTATTTAATTACAGATAACAAATTATTCTTCTTTTTGTTAGTAAATATTTTACTTATAATAAGTTAATACATTAATTATTACAATTTCATCATGATTCATTTCATCATTTAGGGTATTTAATTTTATCAGCTCACTAAACAAATACTACCTACCTCTCTTCCCTAGGGTGTGGTAATAGGCTCCTAACGGCTAAAGGACTGCACATACATCAAACAGCATAAAGTGGCAATGCCTATCACGCTGAGCACATGTGCAGCCTATCACGCTGAGCACACATGCTGTTATTCGGTGTGCCGTGGACTATGGTAGAGGACTGCTTCCGCGGTCCTCATTGCCTAGTCTCTGAATAACCCTTTGGGGACAATAATAGTCGTGAAACTATGTATGTATGTAGGTATATATGTATTTATGTATGTCTGTATTTATTAAGTTATCAAGGCAGAACATCAGGGAGGTTCACATACTCGATTGAGTATCGTATTTAGCTCACGGCCCGATTCTACGCGACGGAGGCGCGACTTCAGACCTGCAACAAAACAATTGAACCAATATCCGTAGCCGTATCCGATCGTATCCGATCGTTATCCGCTCGCAAACTGTGAATTATTCGTTCCATATCCCAAATAAGTCCGCTTTATAACCCTGGGATTGCCGACGTATAAATTTTTATATCGACGCGGATCTAAATGATATAGTGTGATGCTGTTTGCCGATTTAGGATGTACGTAGCTGTTTTTTCGTACATTTATTGCGTTTACTATGCGATGGCATTTATTGTTAATATACTAATAATAAAAAACCGTGTAAAAGAATACTACCAACCCCTCTCTTCCCTTGGGTGTCGTAAAAGGCTACTACGGACTAAAGACTGCACATACATCCAACAGCACAGAACATCGATGGGCTCACCACCTATCACGCTGAGCACATGTGCAGTTGTAATTTGGTGTGCCGCGGACTATGGCAGTGGACTGCATATGCAGTCCTCATTGCCTAGTCTCTGACTAACCCTTTAACAACAGAAGCGGTTCTGAAGTCAACAAACACATTCCGGCAATACGAGCCAAATGTCTCAACTGTAATAAAATTTCACAAAAAATTGTTCGGATAAGTTTTTTAATATTGTTTAAATTGTTTGGGGGTTAAAGTTACTCGCGTCCGTAGGTTTACCCTTGAGACCCTACACGTGACCCCTGGGTGGTGCAAAATGAGTGACACTGACTGAGTGGTAGAGCCACGCTGCGTTGCAGCACGCATTGGGCCGGCTCGCCCGGGGTAATACCATCCTTTCACGAATATCCGGCGAGAAATAATCGCACTTGATGCTGTTGTGTTTCGTCCGGCCAGTGAGAGTTCCGGAGCCCACTCCCCCTCACAATCTCTATTCCTTCCTTATCCCTATTCCTTTCTTAAAGGTCGGCAACGCATCTGCGACTCCTTTGGTTTTGTGGGTGTCCATGGGTGGCGGTGATTGCTCTCCGTGGTGATTGGTGATCCGCCTGCTTGTTTGCCTCCTTCTTATATAAAAAATAAATAAATAAATTGTGTATTACCAAGGCCCCGATGGCCATGTGGTTAAGCGCCCGGCCTAATATCTGGAGGTCCTATGTTAAATTCCTAGTTCTGGCTGTGTGTTTACGATTATTTTATGCATGGGATATTTACGGTGGTGAATACGCCAACATATCCATCGATTAAAATGATGACTTGAATTCAATGACGGTGGCCTTCGCCCAGAAGTGGAACGTAAAAAGGCTATAAGTACTTTAACTTTTTTTTATTTATTCTGCGCTTCTGTTGTCCATTTCACTCTAGATATATAAACAATAATTTCTGCTCTTTTGATTTTACCGTAACTAAACAGAGTAAAACGAAAACTGCTTGTTGATTCGAACTCCATAATCACTCGCAATTCTATTTCGCTGTGCTTTTATTTGAAATTAGATATTAAGCCAAGCCTGTCTTTCCTTTGCTGCGTCTATTATCAGAATCGAGGATCAAGAGTACCAATTTGATTCGGTTAACGACCAAGTATTTGAAGGCAACATTGGAGATAAAAATACATTTATAAAGTTTTTTCTCGCTCAGGATGTTCAGTACCAAAAAATGGATATACATTTTTGACATTTATTGCTACAGTACAGACTCCTCTTATAATGTTATTAGGAATAAGTACCATGAAGAATTATCAAATATCTGTAGTCTAGGTGTAATTACTTTTGAGCTAACTAGCTTTAATAGAGCGAGCTTTGATCAATCGACACTGTAGTGCAACTGCACTACAGGGTCGATTGATCAAACGCGTAAAGCGTTAAGCGTAGGGCTAGGCTTAGGGCTGTTAAGTCCGCCTGGCTAGCTACCACCATCTTATCTAAGTCTGTCGCCATAACAACGATGTTTATAACCATTGTTGTGTTCCGACAGTTTAAGATGAGATAGCCAGTTAGTTCCTCAGTGGTTGAGGATTCCGGGTGAAGCGCGCTTCCACCTTCGGCCTTATCGCCACTTACCATCAGGTGTGATGAAGGCCAAGCGCTGTAAAAAGCGCGTTGTAAAAAAAAAGTTAAGTTTTTAAGAAGTATTTCATCATGGTAACCTAGGTCACATACTACGAAACGAAATGAGTACCTGAACATCTCGCTGTACTCGTTTTGTGAGCGTTAATTGCGCATCTAAGGCTCGGACTACATGCATACGGAATCAGTCCGGCCCGGGAAAAAACCAAATTCGGCAAGTAATCGACTACACGCGCTCCGTTTTGAATCCGGAGAGAAATTTACTCAGTCGGTCTCTAGCACTTGCGCTGGATAGTCGTCCAGTCGACAATGGAAAGTTTAACTTTAGTTGAAATTGTATGCTTAGCTGTAGCCGTTAAGAGGCCTATTACTTACATCTCGACTGTGATTTTTGCGTAAAATGCCCATTTTCGCATTTTTTTATAATTTAGCAGTTGTATTTATCGTTATTATCGAAATAGGATAATAAATTCATGCTTAATATTACAAATGTCCTTTTGCGAGGATAAGCTGAGTTCGGACGGCCGGCGCGTCGCATTTTGAACTAATTTTACAGTTGTATTTCTCGTTTTTATCGAAATAGGATAATTAATTAATTATAAAATATTTATTCATTATGAAGTAAGTAACGATTTTTCTGGTATAAATTTTGCTCAATAATATTATCGTAGATAGAAGAAACTCACGGTTACCTTAAAGCAATTTTCGAAGTTTTTTGGTTTCGAATAAGATTTTTTTTTCTATATAAAATCAATGATATCTAAAAATTCCGAGACCGCTACGCACTTTAAAACTATATAAGTGATAACATTCTATTTTTTTTATTTCATTTGTTTAGAACAGTACTTAGTTCAATCTAGGAGCTCAAAAAACTGCCTTCCCGCATTTTATGAAAATCTTTCTCTGCAATTTTGGGTTTAATTAAAAATCTTTATTATTGAAATTTTGCATTCACAATGCTATATAGTTGTAGAATAAAATGTTTACTAGAAAAAAAACAACCAGTCTCTGGAAAGCTCGAACGGGATTCGAACCCGTGACCTTTGGATTGCCGGTCCACTGCTCTAACCGCTAAGCTACCTCTCGGAAACCCCAGAAGACTCTTGATTTTTTTTTTTATCGGGTAAGCGCTTGGTCTTCATCTCACCTTACGGTAAGTGACGATAAGGCCGAAGGTGGAAGCGCGCTTCACCTGGAATCCTCACTGAGGAACTGGCTATCTTATCTCAAACTGCCGAAACACAACAATGCTATAAACATCGTTGTTATGGCGACAGACTTAGATAAGATGGTGGTAGCTAGCCAGGCGGACTTAACAGCCCTACCACCAACCAAACCGAGCACACAAAGATGTACCCCCCGCTGGGAATCGAACCCGGGACCTCTAGGTCTGAAACAGGTTGCTTAGCCACTAGACCACACAGGCGGTTAAATTTTATGATTTTTTCTAGTAGTGCTGCAAGCCAGCGGTATTACGTCACTGTGAAGTGTGTGTGCGTGTGTTTTTTTCTAGTAAACATTTTAATTAAAAAGGACAAATTATTACAAAAAGATAAGGAAATAATATTATGGCCGGAACATGGGTCTAAAACAGACTCAGCTACAATCAACAGTCTGGTTGGCATTTGTTAAATCACCCGGACCCTAGTATTTGTCCGGTGCGTCTTATACAATTATTAATACAGGCTTCTCAAAGGAGAAGATCAGAAGTAAACATAGACCAACTGTTTATTTCAGTAACAGGAATAGTTAAGACTGCCACCAGGACTATGTTGTCTGGATGGATAAGATCCATTTTTAAAGTTGCAAATATAGAAGCACCTCCGGGCAGTATACGTTAAGCAAAATTTACAAAATGCGAGGCCGCTACGCATTATTCCAAAAGCTATTCTACATTATTCAATAAGTCAAAATTGTTAATGTATTTTGGTTTCCGAGATCCGCAACGCCAAAATTGGCCATTTTACGCAAAAATCGCAGTCGAAATGTAATTGGAATAAAAATGGAAACAGAAGAAAGTGAAAAGATATTGGGTTAATCCTTTTCACATAGACCGCATAACGGAATATGAATTCTACAAGTCTTATACAAAAATAAGGTTCTTTTCTGATAAATTCTACGAACACTACTACTACTAGTGTACTAGTAGTATAGGGTACTATTATTTATTCTGTGCTACTACTACTATCACCATAATGAGGCGCTCGGAATCAACTACTATTTTGCAGTTTTGCTTGCGCACGCGACGCGACCGACCGCTTCGAGCGTCTGTCATCGACTGGCGCGTGATTCCTCCGGACCGGACCGGAACGGACGTTTCTCGAGTTCTCGTGTGGTCAGCTCCATACAACTTCATACGATATTGATAGGCCCCGCCCCCCGTGCCGAAAAATAACGGACCGGCTACTCGGAGACGTCCGGAGCATGTTTCGGTTGCATCCGGGTGAAAATCGGGATCGGAAGGCCTCTGATCACATGTAGTCGATGCAGTAAAAACTCATATATTTGTTTGAGCTACGGAATGAATCCGGGGCCGTGTTTTTTCGGGTCCGTGTGATTCCGGATGCATGTAGTCCGAGCCTTAGGCTCGGCCCCGGATTCATTCCGTAGCTCAAACAAATATATGAGTTTTTACTGCATCGACTACATGTGATCAGAGGCCTTCCGATCCCGATTTTCACCCGGATGCAACCGAAACATGCTCCGGACGTCTCCGAGTAGCCGGTCCGTTATTTTTCGGCACGGGGGGCGGGGCCTATCAATATCGTATGAAGTTGTATGGAGCTGACCACACGAGAACTCGAGAAACGTCCGTTCCGGTCCGGTCCGGAGGAATCACGCGCCAGTCGATGACAGACGCTCGAAGCGGTCGGTCGCGTCGCGTGCGCAAGCAAAACTGCAAAATAGTAGTTGATTCCGAGCGCCTCATTATGGTGATAGTAGTAGTAGCACAGAATAAATAATAGTACCCTATACTACTAGTACACTAGTAGTAGTAGTGTTCGTAGAATTTATCAGAAAAGAACCTTATTTTTGTATAAGACTTGTAGAATTCATATTCCGTTATGCGGTCTATGTGAAAAGGATTAACCCAATATCTTTTCACTTTCTTCTGTTTCCATTTTTATTCCAATTACATTTCGACTGCGATTTTTGCGTAAAATGGCCAATTTTGGCGTTGCGGATCTCGGAAACCAAAATACATTAACAATTTTGACTTATTGAATAATGTAGAATAGCTTTTGGAATAATGCGTAGCGGCCTCGCATTTTGTAAATTTTGCTTAACGTATACTGCCCGGAGGTGCTTCTATATTTGCAACTTTAAAAATGGATCTTATCCATCCAGACAACATAGTCCTGGTGGCAGTCTTAACTATTCCTGTTACTGAAATAAACAGTTGGTCTATGTTTACTTCTGATCTTCTCCTTTGAGAAGCCTGTATTAATAATTGTATAAGACGCACCGGACAAATACTAGGGTCCGGGTGATTTAACAAATGCCAACCAGACTGTTGATTGTAGCTGAGTCTGTTTTAGACCCATGTTCCGGCCATAATATTATTTCCTTATCTTTTTGTAATAATTTGTCCTTTTTAATTAAAATGTTTACTAGAAAAAAACACACGCACACACACTTCACAGTGACGTAATACCGCTGGCTTGCAGCACTACTAGAAAAAATCATAAAATTTAACCGCCTGTGTGGTCTAGTGGCTAAGCAACCTGTTTCAGACCTAGAGGTCCCGGGTTCGATTCCCAGCGGGGGGTACATCTTTGTGTGCTCGGTTTGGTTGGTGGTAGGGCTGTTAAGTCCGCCTGGCTAGCTACCACCATCTTATCTAAGTCTGTCGCCATAACAACGATGTTTATAGCATTGTTGTGTTTCGGCAGTTTGAGATAAGATAGCCAGTTCCTCAGTGAGGATTCCAGGTGAAGCGCGCTTCCACCTTCGGCCTTATCGTCACTTACCGTAAGGTGAGATGAAGACCAAGCGCTTACCCGATAAAAAAAAAAATCAAGAGTCTTCTGGGGTTTCCGAGAGGTAGCTTAGCGGTTAGAGCAGTGGACCGGCAATCCAAAGGTCACGGGTTCGAATCCCGTTCGAGCTTTCCAGAGACTGGTTGTTTTTTTTCTAGTAAACATTTTATTCTACAACTATATAGCATTGTGAATGCAAAATTTCAATAATAAAGATTTTTAATTAAACCCAAAATTGCAGAGAAAGATTTTCATAAAATGCGGGAAGGCAGTTTTTTGAGCTCCTAGATTGAACTAAGTACTGTTCTAAACAAATGAAATAAAAAAAATAGAATGTTATCACTTATATAGTTTTAAAGTGCGTAGCGGTCTCGGAATTTTTAGATATCATTGATTTTATATAGAAAAAAAAATCTTATTCGAAACCAAAAAACTTCGAAAATTGCTTTAAGGTAACCGTGAGTTTCTTCTATCTACGATAATATTATTGAGCAAAATTTATACCAGAAAAATCGTTACTTACTTCATAATGAATAAATATTTTATAATTAATTAATTATCCTATTTCGATAAAAACGAGAAATACAACTGTAAAATTAGTTCAAAATGCGACGCGCCGGCCGTCCGAACTCAGCTTATCCTCGCAAAAGGACATTTGTAATATTAAGCATGAATTTATTATCCTATTTCGATAATAACGATAAATACAACTGCTAAATTATAAAAAAATGCGAAAATGGGCATTTTACGCAAAAATCACAGTCGAGATGTAAGTAATAGGCCTCTTAACGGCTACAGCTAAGCATACAATTTCAACTAAAGTTAAACTTTCCATTGTCGACTGGACGACTATCCAGCGCAAGTGCTAGAGACCGACTGAGTAAATTTCTCTCCGGATTCAAAACGGAGCGCGTGTAGTCGATTACTTGCCGAATTTGGTTTTTTCCCGGGCCGGACTGATTCCGTATGCATGTAGTCCGAGCCTTAGTTTTATTGAGATCGTAGCTCGCGTGTGACAAATAAAATAAAGGCGTCACTCCACCGCGCCCGGATAATGTGCCGAGCTACTGACTGCGCTTACGGCTGTACTCGCCGTCACCATGACAACAACACGTCTCGCCACGCCCCTCGTTAATAGTGAAGCGCTGACCTCGATACTTTTTGTCGATGATTCTGCATTGTTAGCGACTCCCCGCGTTGTGTATGCAAAATTGTGCTGTGCCGTTTGTTACGGTTCGTTGTTATAGCGGAATAGTTTTCGGTGCGTTATTTTAGTTTTCGAAGTAATTGGTTTTCGGGAGGGCGGTTGATTTTCGTTGTTGTCGTTCCATTTGAAATGCTAACTAGTTTATGCCGCGTAGTGCGCTTCGCATAGAAAACTATTTGTGGGTATATTCTGAATCAATGTACGCAATACTTTGTGGTCACTGTAATTAAGAAACCTCAATAACCTAATTAAATGTTCATTTGGCAATTACAAGTTTATATTACGAAATATAGGGCCTTAGTTACATTTGATGTTAATTAAAACATCTTGATTTCAAACATTTAGTATCTTCATTTATCACTAATTATTTCACACTGTTATTACGTATTTGCCATAGTTTTATAGAACGCATTAAATCTTGATATTCTCCAAAATTACCATTAATGAATCAGAAAAGTAAGTGGTAATTGTTACTAAACCGCAACAGCTTAAATATCTCCAATATCACGACTAACTATAAACACATATAGCAACGCAATCACGATCAAAATTCAATGGTCCATCAGTAAATATCGGGGCCAATAAAACGGCGATGTGTTAAAAGGTTCGACAAAATATTTTATAGCTCATAACCATTCAGCGGGTGCGCCGTACCGGAGCTACGCGGGAATCCGGATCCCGTGCGTGACGTCAGAGCACCGGCAGGACCCCGACTGACCCAGATCTCATACCATTACAATATTTTTTAGTTTTACCCCTATAAACGAGAAACGAGGGTAGGTGAGGTAAAGTAGGGAAATTGTGAAACACGTACAAAAATTTCTAAAAAAATATTACAAGAAAAGAGACTAAATAATTCCAAGCAGAATTCGAACAGGCACCCTCTGACATATTATACAGTATCAAAATTAACTATGTTTTAGATAATATTCCAATGGTAGATGATCAGACAATGTGCTTCTTACCACTTACTTACCAATCATAATTCAACAAAAATTTTCATAGAAACTAAACCATTAAGTAAAACAGTTATCATTTCAACTTCCTGACGTCATCACCAGGACTTTTTCAGCTATCAAAAACCTGATGAATAACCTAAAAATCTTCGGGCACAGATCTTACCACATTTACCAGAGCTCATGGCCTAGAGGTTCATTTAAACTACAACGTGAGTTTCAACGACTTTAAACTTGCGGTAACAAGCTATACCAATGACTTAACAAACCTTCTGAATTATGGAGGAACTCGACTCAGCATTGCAAAAGTCGTTAAACTTATAAGATCTCAAGCATCGAGTTACTCAAAACCTATATGAATATTGTACAAGATTACACGTTTTGTATTCCAAACAATGCAAAAGTAATAAAGGACATACTCCAATTGGGGAATATCGATGATCTCATTCCCCACATCCCTGGCTGCCTCAAAAGTGCCCGTGAAATTCCTGGCGTCTTGATCCGCCCGCCCCTGCAATATTTGTCGTGGCATGGACCGCATATTAAGAGCAGGCGCATTCTTTCGCCGCGCAGTAGGTATGTCGGGGGTAGAACAATGCGCTCGACTCTCGATCATAAGGGGTTGCCTTGCCTCCACTAAATTATCTATTGACTTCTAAGGCGTTCGGTATGAAAAGGTTTTAATTATTGCTCTCTCGGCTCTTTGTTCAACTTCAGCGGAATATTATTGGATTTTTGTGGGCAATTACTTTTCCGTACGAAGTTCAGGTTATTTGTTAGGATAAGTACCTACTCACTTTCATACTTATTAATAAATTTCAGAAACTGTAAGAACAGTTTTGTATTTGCTTCTAAGTTAGTACCTCTTCACGTTGTTTTATATCATAAAGACAGACAAGACTAACTAAACTAACTAGATAATTTGACACAGCAATCCAAAGTGAGTCTTGACTTCCGATAAAAGAGATATTTATATCCTAACTTTAAATTGAACAACAGCTGTACATATTCATAAATTAACATTTATTTTACCATTAAAATTTGCCAAAAATGTTTCCATGTTATTAATTTCGCTCCTTAACATGGTTTAATATTTGATGGCAACAAAGCTACTGTATAAATAATTAAAACTTGGTTTCGACGTGTGATATGAACTCGATTGCGAATATCCTACCATCAAAAATAAGTAGTTTTAATTTTGATGGTAGGATTAATGCACCTTGCCGACTAAGAATTTCATATCATAACATCGATATCGGCAATCAAATCGTGTACATCACTAGTGCATTTCGCAGAGGCATCCCCTCACAGTTTGAGAAGCGAGAAAAATTACGATAAATGCCTTTAAACTATGCGAGCGATTCGCCGCGTATTTACTCTGAGTGCAGTTCCTATTGTTCGGTGGGAATGCTTGCTTTTCCCTTCACATCACACGTATTATTAAGTATACGCTGTCTACTGTATACTTATACGTAGTCAATATACAAAAGTACGTCAGTATTTGAAATCGGACAATTAAGCCAGGAGGCAATAACGTGCACTGTTGATTCACATAGGCATACGTACATATAATCACGACTATTATCCCCGATGGGTTAGTCAGAGACTAGGTAAAGAGAACCGTAAAAGCAGTCCTCTGCCATAGTCTACTTTTCACCAAATAGTGACTGCACATGTGCTCAGCGTGATTAGTGGTGAGCCCATCGCCGCTCTATGCTGTTGCATGTATGTGCAGTCTTTAATCCGTTAGTCGAATTTTACGACACCCGAAGGAAGAGAGGGGGTCGGACACGGCATAGCTACACTGTTCATTTAGAAAGTAAACATTTGTTAAGTATTCAAGAAAGTTTATTTTTTTAAGCATTGCAAAATGTCGTTTAACAAAAAAACTACATATTAGGCTGCATCTAAGTTAACATTAGTTTAAAAAAGTTATTTCAATATGGCTGTACAGAAACTCACATCTGAGAAATATGTATGTACGCTTAAATTTATAAAATTTGCGCTGCTTTATGTACCTATCTAGTGCTGCAGTGTGCGCAAATTAGAGAAAGGGCAGTTCTATACATTTTGGTCGATGACGGTGTAAATATGAAGATTTTTGTAAATTGATAACTCCCAGATTCAAAAGAAATTTAGAAAAACAATTGTTTCTAAACTGATCCGACCGGTAATTGAACCCGTGACCTCAAAGACCACCGTCTTTGCCAGAATCGGCGTGTAAACTCTCCACCACCAAGGCCGTTTGTGTTACAGCCCTTTTTAGTTTAAACGTATGTGTTAAATTTGTCAAATCAAAAAGTATTGATATAAAAAACAAGATAAGAACGTAGCTCATTTACCGACTGCATACTAAAGGCGTCGTCAGTAATTACCTGAAATGAAGTACAAATACATTATTAGTTTAAATGAAATTCGTATAAACAAACACAAAACACAGTAACACAGAAAGAGATTAACAAATAGATCTATACTAAATATAATGATTAATATTGTTCTCCGAGGCTATTTAGTTAACTATAAGAAAAACACGATGAATACATAGATAAGATACAGTTTTTTTATGATAACAGTATCATAAAAAAACTAGATCTTATCTGCCGAGCTGGCTGCCGAGCACACGACTGAAGCTTCAGCTCTTATATCTGCTGAGCCGGCTGCCGAGCACACGACTGAAGCTTCAGCTCTTATGCTTATGTTCCCTATAGGAAAGGTTGTGCGTCAGGATCGTCGCAAATGGAATGCTGTGGTCTCTGCTTACCCCGCCGGAAAGCGGAAGTGACGTATGTATGTATGTATGTGCCCTATAATTTAACTGGATCTAGTACGCTTCAATCCGGAAAGCAGCTATGTAAAACAGAAATAGGTACTAGAGTGATACAATATGCCGCTTATAAACCTTTTTTTATCCACTAGGGTAATCACTTGGCCTATACTGAGATAGTACCTGTATATATAGATAGTACCTGTATAGATAGATAGTACCTGTATAATACTCACGTGATGGTAAGTTATAATAAGCGATTAAACGAACAAATAGGGTGAGCATCGCCAAGTATCTATAAACTTGTCTACTACGATATAATATGCTACGGCTTAACGCAATAGAATCGGCATGGTGAGCATAGATTATTAGGTACTACTTTTATATACTACGATGGGCACATGAAATTAAATCATATTGTATTGTAATACAGCGGCCCGACTGTGCCTACGTTGCGCAAACGCCGCGCACCCCGTGAGGAATTTCCAAAAATTGTCTTTCATAAAGACCTTGTCCTGATAATTATAAACACAACAATAATAAAGAATTAGCCATATTGTTGCAGCCGTTCTGAAGGGATGCGCGAACATATATTCCGGGCAATTGATTTTTATTAATAAAGATGAACTGTCATGTTATTTTTACTTCCTTCTAAAGGGATGATAAAACATACTTAACAATGGTTTCACAGATGTCCGTTGTTTCAGAGCCGAAATAATGCCAGCCGTAAAGCAACCTCCGACTTAAGCCCACCTAAACGCAAAACAATGGGGCATCGCCAGCACATTTTTTACGACTTTCAAACAAAACGTTTATCACGAATTTCGCTAATACCCCCAGAGTTACTTCAATTTATTTAAAAACACGTGGCAATAACTCTATTGTCTCAGGCCTCCATGTTAAAGGGAAGCAGCAACCAGCTAATCCTTAAACAAAAGCGGCATACCTGGACTTCCTCTATAACATATTGCAAAATTACTAACAGCAGTCATAAAATTGGGTTTATGAGGAGGACCTTGGAGAGATAACATTATGCATCAGCCTTTCCAAAGATAATGGAGGGTCAGGTACAAAGCGATGGTTCTTTGTTATGGTTCGCCCAATCAGAGGAAGCCGCCGCAGCTGACACTATCGTGGGTATAATTAAAGCTGTGTGCTGGGCGCATTAAAATAATACTACCATACCATACCATATATCGTAAAGAAGACTAACGGATAGAAGACTGCACATACAGCATGGCGATGGTCTCACCACTCATCACACTGAGCACATGTGTAGTTGTTACTAACCCTTAGGGGATAATAGCCGTGAGTCTACGTATGTGTATTATAAATTGAGCGTCACCGCCATAAACATGTCATCATCAGCATCATATTAATCATCATCATTTATTTTAACCGCCTCTGTGGTCTAGTGGCTAAGCCAGCGGTTTTAGACCCAGATGTCCCGGGCTCGATTCCCAGCGGGGGGTACATCTTTGTGTGCTCGGTTTGGTCGGTGGCAGGGCTGTTAAGTCCGCCTGGCTAGCTACCACCATCTTATCTAAGGCTGTCGCCATAACAACGATGTTTATAGCATTGTTGTGTTCCGACAGTTTACAGATAAGATATCCAGTTCCTCAGTGGTTGAGGATTCCGGGTTCGTGCGCTTTAACCTGCCTTATCGTCACTTACCATCAGGTGAGATGAAGGCCAAGCGCTTACCCGTTATAGAATAAAGAAAAAATCATCATAATTATCATACATACATATAATTACGACTATTATCCCCGAACGGTTAGTCAGATACTAGGTAATGAGTACCGCAAAAGTAGTCCTCTACCTAGTCCACTTTTCACCAAATAGCGACTGCACATATACTCAGCGTGACAGGTGGTGAGCCCATCGCCGCTCTAAGCTGTTGGATTTATGTGCAGTCTTTAGTCCGTAAGTCGCCTTTTACGACAGCCAAGGGAAGAGATAGGGTGGTAGTATTCTTTCACCGCTACGCGACGAAGGTTTCATTATATTTCAAATTATAGCAATTGGAGTACGCATCCAGCGTGTGGAACCCTCTATATTTAAAATATAAATACTTACGGTAAGGAAGGTATTCAGAACAAGTTTAAAAAACGTCTAAAATATCGCTTTAACCTTTTCGATACTGATACTCTTGAATCCCTGGCAAGTTGACGATCATATCAAGATCAAGTTCTATTGTATAAACTAATTCATTCCTGGCTGCCTGTAGTTCCATCTTACTTGTTGAGTAAAATATTTTTTACGTGTTCCAGACCGAGCGCTCGTAACAAAAATAATATATTCTTTGCGCCATTGTGCAGGACAAATTATAGACACAATAGTTATATTATAAGAGTCGTTAATAAATTCAACAGTTCTTTCAACCACATCGACATATTTCGTAGCCGTTTAAAAGCAACCGAATTTTAATACACTCTGTTGCCTACTTATATTATTTATCATTTTATAATTGTTTGAACTTTGAACTCTGTTGTTCAAGGTTTAGGTGTAAAAAAATATTTTCTTTATTTAAACCAAAAGTTTAATTTAAGAATTGTTTTCTCTTGTTTTTTCATTTGTTTTTCGCACTGTTGTCTTTTTTCAACAATATATTTCTTTTGTTAAATTCATTAGTGAGACTTTAAATGCTAGGTACTGTATTATCTATAAATAATTATTGTTTATATGTGTAATAATGAAGCTGTATGTTTCCTTAAACAATAAAATAAATTATCATCATTATCCGTCTCAATACATGACTCAAGCCATCCTAAATGAATCATCACCACATAATAAGATGCCTTAACCCACCTCGTTTGCTCAATACAGTTCGGTTGGTTTTAACCTCATGTCATAGAAGTTTTAACGACATCTTACGACATCTGGAAAAAAAGTTATCGAAAATCTTCCTGAGCACGGAAGGATATTTCTAATTTGCACACATCTGGTGACCCGGCATTGTGAAAATTCCTCAAATCGAGACGAGAACACACAACGTCTTGCTATACTTATAATGCTAGTTGCCTGTGCAGGGGAATCCTGTACAAGAATTATACAGAAACAATACGATTAACCTATTAACTGCGGCCGCGCACTGATCAGTGCTCAATAGAATAGAATTTCTATTTCGTCTTGTGACATCGCGTTTTAGTGTTAAACATGAACATTCCATAAGTATTTATAAATTGGTTCATTTTATAAATACTTACTGAATTTGCTTTTAACATGGTTTACAATGATGTAACATCATTGTAAACCATGTTAAAAGCAAATAAATAATTTTCATTTTCATTATTATTTTAGTGGAATAAAAATGGCACGAATATTTTTCTTAATAGTAGTAGTAGTTAAGGTGATATAAAATTAACTTGTGTTTATATGGTGTTACCGTCAACTTAAATACTTACAATTTCACAATTGATCAAGATATCATATTAATTGATCATAATTTTTAACATAATATCATAAAAAGAACTTATAAACTCAATGCAAACACTTAAGCTGGTTTTCTTGACGCGCAGTAAAAGGACATGAGTGTAAAAAGAGGCCCAAGTTTGGAAAGATTGAAATACTCGCATTTTAATGCAGCATCATTTACGACCTAAAAATGGTGTCCAAACTGAATATACAGAAAGAGTTGGAAAAATAAAAAATCTTACGTAACAGGTCTTCCACCTAGCCCTATTCTGTATTAAAGTATATATAATGTTTGGCGACTTGCCCTAAATATAATTTGATAAATATCCTAACTAAAGTATTGTCAGTTTTTTTTGTCGCAAGCAAAAACAGATCTTATAACAATGTGATAGATTGTGTAATAAGCCGACATTTTCTACTTTTTGATTTTTTGACTATTTTGATATAGCTATGGATTCTATCTGCCAAAATAGGTGTCTTTAGTTTCCCGAACATATCGTAGTAGAGTTGTACATGCATATAAGACAACTTCAAAGATCAGGAGCAGTGAAAGTGATTAATGCCACAGCTATTTAGACAAAACAATTGTTACTTACGTCTATGTCGGAGCATCAGTAGAAAGGACGGCTTGACCGATTTTGCTGATGTTGACTTTTTGTTCGATCGAGAGCTGCACCTTAGTGCGCACAAACTTGCTTCGCGGTGTCTTCTCTAGTTTATTTTAACTCAATGCTACCAACCTATTTCTTCCCTAAAAGACGACTAACCGACTAAAGACTGCACATACACTCACCAGCATAGACCGGCGATGGCCTCACTACCTATCATGCTGAGCTCATGCGCAGTTGTATATTTTATTTGTTGAAACGTGAACCATGGCGGAGGACTGATTTTGTGGTCCTCATTGCCTTCGGGGATAAAAGTCATGAGTGAGTGTATGTATGAATGTTTGTTACGAAACAAAAAGGTTATATTCTAGAAGATGTAAGAAACAACTTAAGCACACCAGTCGATCGCAGAGAAAAATGTAGGTTTCATTAAAAATCACAAATGCTATCAAAGAACTGGTATTACTTATTAGTTTGTCAAATATTTGAAGAAAACCAGATAAGGCATCCGTGCATTTGTCTATTAGCAAATTATGTATTTGCTAATCCTCAACTGGTTCGTAATTAACAATAGAGCTTTTGTTATGGTGAATTGTGACTTAGGGCGAAGGAGGCGGGGTGCGGGCGGCGCGGGCGCAGGTATCGAATACGGTGGTGCACTCAGCTTTCACCGTCACTTCTTTCCCGTCCTTTGGCCTGGAAAGCGCTCTTGTACTTGTCCTCAGTTTGAGTCCGTGCTTTTTTGTGCTAATTTTCGAAGATGAACTCTAGTTTTGAGAAGGAAACCCCCGAGCCTGCTTTCATGGTGGTAAGTGTCAATAGTTTTTTAATTATACTTATAATAATTATAGTCACTTTCTTTGATATACTTAACTTCACTTTTATTTTATTAAATTTTTGAATTAGTTTTCATTTTTAAATACTGTTACTAGTGCTTGTATTCAAGTATGATGAATATAAAATATTGATATCATAACATTAAACGAATAAACTTTAGTCAAATTACAACATGTTTTTTAATGTCCGTTTAATATGTGTTTTAACTACTTATGTATATTTTGAAACCGCATTATTCCTTATAATTTTTAATATTTATGCCAATGTAAATTGACCTAGAAATATATCATATTCTATGCTTGCGTAGCTTATGTTATATCTAAAGTAAGGATAACTAGTGGATTCGTTTTCAATTTTTTTTATAATACTTGCAAAAGAGACAGATTCAGTTTGGTTGATTAAACATTTTAAAACATTTTTTATACAACATACATAGGTACCTAAAGTCACGACTATTATCCCCGAAGGGTTGGTCAGAGACTAGGCAATGAGGACCACAAAAGCAATCTTCTGCCATATCCCCTTTTCACCAAAGAGCGACTGCACATGTGGTCACCGTGACAGGTGGTGAGCCCATTGCCGCTCTATGCTATTGTATGTACGTGCGGTTTTTAGTCCGTTAGTCGCCTTTTACGACACCCAAGGGAAGAGAGGGGGTGGTAATATTCTTTCACCGCCACGCGACACGGTTTAAATACAAACATAAACATTACCTTTGACGTAAACCGTAACGATGTTGTTTGACAGGTCCACTTCTGTGATTGATTACTGCGCCATCTAGTTAGTGTTGTTAGACTAGTTTAACTTTTTAAGTAAACGCCTCATTAACGCCAATTTGAACATTAGTAGGAGTATACATTTCTTGATGTAAATTATTTTTTAACCTAATTAGTGTATCTTTGCAGTAATATTAAATTTTAAAAAGTACCTAAGTAATTTTGCATAAAACATCATACAAACATCATATAAAAACTATCAATTTAAACACAAAAATAAAAAATCTTATTAGATCAGCAGTTTACTTTGCCGTCTTTTAAATTTTGATCTTACTAGAACTTGGCCTGTGCACTACTACATTGTTGTTTCTTCTTCAAGTCGATGACATAAATCTTATAATATAAAACTCAAAATAACCAATACTTTAAATATCAATCCTCATTTATTTATTAATTATTATTTGAATAACCGACCGATTGAAACTTTTATGTCATCTTGTTTTTAATTTCAGAGTACAGAATGCTTTCTAAGTTTTTAATATACCCGCTTTATAAATAATTGAATTTAGTTGTAATATAAAACGGTAGCGGTCAAATACAACTGCCATTTCGTCCATCAACATCAACTTTTAACAACGTTTTTGGTGTACTTTATTATAGTATAAGTAAAATATCTTTGAAATCATATTTATTCTGTAAATTTTGTTTGATAAATCATTTTATATTTTAAAAAGGCTTAATAAAAAAATCTATGTAAATAAATTGTAAAAGGAAAATCTTGAGTGGGCAGGTAAGTAAACTTAGTAATATTATGCAACAACATTGGCTTGAGATAAAACGTGTAGCTAATATCGGTATTTCTTTGAGGGCGCAAACTAAACTGTAATTACATTAATTCATAAATATTGAAGTTGCCTACATTTTGTTATAAATGTAAACGTGTCAGTCCAACAAACATGTTTGCAGTTTTTTTTAAAGATTTTAAAAGTTCTGTATAAAAAATATGCAATATTTTATGAAATTAGTGTTTGAGTTTACAATTTATTTAATTTGACTTGTTGTGGCTTACATCAGGGATTACTTTGGATTCAGAATCAATGCAATCTATGCGGAGAGAGTGTAGTATCATTTTTAAACAATGGGTTAACCACTAGTCTCAAACTTAGAGGTACCGCGTTCGATACCCAACAATAAACAGTTTTGCGTTAGTACTTTGGCAGGCAGGGCTTGCACGCAGTAATACCTCCATTTTTGTCTGTTACTAAAACAAGCATATTGTGGTCAGTTTGGACGTTCAGCAGTGCGATTCTCTAAGTTAAAGCATTAGTAGCAGCGGCTGCCGCAGCGCTGAGAATTGACTCTGTCTCTTTCATAGAATTTGAAAGAGACAGCAGATCACAGCCATGCGCACAGCGTCTATGTGTCGCTTAGAGAATCGCATAGCAGTTCGTCACTGGGTCGATCATCATCAGCCTAAATAAACGTCACGCTGCTAGGCACATGCCTTTCTACTACAACAGCACATCAAGAGAGTGGCCATAGCCTACCAAGCTGGCTCAATACGGGTTAGTGAGGTACGATTTAACCGGGTGCAACGGCTTGACATGCCTTCCGAAGCACGGAGGTCTAGATGTTTTTTAAATTTGGTCACTCATCCAGTGACCAAACATTGAATAAATTATGTAACTGACAAGATCGCAAACCGAAAGCCTTAGCCGCAGCACTAGCGATAACCTAAGCTATTCATGTAACTGGCAAGATCGCAAACCGAAAGCCTTAGCCGCAGTACCAGCGATTACCTAAGCTATTTTTGTAACTGGCAAGATCGCAAACAGAAAGCCTTAGCCGCAGCACCAGCGATTTCCTAAGCTATCTATGTAACTGGCAAGATTGCAAACCGAAAGCCTTAGCCGCAGCACTAGCGATTACCTAAGCTATTTTTTCTTCTTTGCATGTTTTTATTAAATATAAATCTCGGAAAATGTCTCCACTCCACCTGATGTTAAATGCAAGTGGAGGACAACTGGTGCAGCGTAAGAGAAGTAGCATCAGTCACCCGCGCCTATCCAGCCCACAAAGTGCCTCTTCACGCCTCTTTTGAAGGACCGAAGCTATGCTACGAATGCTAACTTATTTATGATTATTCTCTTCTCAGGAGCTCGGGCTGCATGAGGTTAGGCGTATGCTGATCGGGTTCCTCGACGAGGACGACCACCGCGAATGCTTCAGGTGTAACCTACTGCGTTGCCGCTGCCGGCCCCTCACCCCTCGCACTCCCACCACGTCTTCATGGTCTGAGTTGGGCAGCACCTACTCTTCGGTGGAGGATGCAAGCGACGGCTCATTCGAGCTGATAGAGGGTGAAAACTTCCAAGAAGAAGTAGACAAGGAAGAAGATGCCCGGCTTAGGCAACAGATTGTTGACGCCTTCAGGCGTGAGACGAAGAAGGATATTGTGCAGTGGGCGAAGGGGTCCCGGTGCAACGCGGTGATCAAGGGCGAGGTCCAGTTCCGTTTGAGCGGTGAGTTGACAAAACTGTTTGCCTGTCGTGTATATAAGTGGACCACTTGGAATCTAATAAGAATATAATATACCTATGTATAATTCGATAGTATCGAAGCCTCCCACTGGTACAGAGTTTTCCCACATGAACAATAGCATATGAGGAGATCGATCCATAATCCATTACGCTGGTCCAATGCGGATTTCACCAATTGTGTTGTCAAAATTATCAAGAACAATATTTTTTTTAAATAAAACTGCTGTATTTGTGTGTGAGTGTGTTTATATTGTATTTCCTTTTCCAGAATCTATCAACAATAAAGATAATAGAAGCTGGCCACCCTTGAAGGGATCTGCCTGGCTCAACCCCAAACCTACTCTAATCCCAGAATTCACAGTAGCATCCCATGAGATACCTTCGCCCATAATACCTGGCTCTCTTGATAACATTGTTATTGACCCACAAGTCCCAAAATACAATAGCAGAGAACCGTGGAATTGCAACCCTGAAGTTGAAGAGTGGCTTAGGAAGCCTTGGGTTCGTCAACCCTGGTTTCGCCATCCCTTCTATCCAGAAGAGGTTCCATCTGAACCAGAACCTGCGGTCCCGTTAAAAACAGACAAAAGCGTTTCACAGGACTTACGTGAAGCGTCAGTTGGGATGGTCTCTGAGACCCGAACATGGGCTAGTTTATTCACAAATCCTATTACCTCTGATGCCGCCACTACCCAAGATCCACCTTTACTAAATTCTCCTCACAAGTCACCATACTCGTACGGAAATCCTGCTCATACAGCTACAAAGAGATTCCCGTATGCGACAGCTGCAACGACGTCAAGCTTGCATGCGTTCAGTTATTGGGTCAAGGCGCCTTTCGCTCAGTCTTTACCCAAACCCGAATTCAGTTCTAAAGTCCCTACGCACCATAACCATATCCCTCACCCAGGCAGTTCAAAGGGTAGTAGCTCAAGTACACAATACTGGATGTCGCCGATGCTTTCACCTGCTATTTCACACTTCCCTCCACCCACATCCCAAGGTTCATCCTTTGCTCCCTCCACTTCTGGGCTAGGCAAATTCGCTGCAAGGGTGGCCGAAGCCAGCGAACAGAATACGACTCCGAACAACGTTGCAGCCTTCTTCATGTCGTTCGCCGAAGCCGCTGCTTCGACCAGTTGGACTCGGAGGCTGACGTGATGTAAGTAGTCTGTTTCATTTTGAACTATACAATTTATTTATTACGCATTAAATTACTTTGCTACAAACGTACGATTTCAAATACTTTTAAATACTTTATTACTTTCAAGTACAGTAGTGAACTGCATCAACAACCAGTTCCAATGTATGACATATGATTGTACTTATTTTAGATTTTATTGCTTCATTTCCGACATGTGTCTTGAGTAATACTCTGGTTTTTAAGATTACTATTGTCTCATATATTTTTTACGTCTGTTGATACTATTGCAATTTTAACAGATTAGCATTTTTCACACAATTTTTTTTGACAGGTGCTTCACAGGAGGGTTTAAGGCCTGTCGCTGCCAGCCAGTTCTGGAACTCGCAGCAGCTACAGCGCACATTTTCATCAGCTGGCCTGAGTTTATACATGGACTTATAATCTGGACCAATCCCTTCTACCATTGTGAATGAAGCTGGCCTTCTTATTCCGGTGGGAGGTAGACCTTGGTCCAAAAGCTTGGAAAGCTTATGATGGAGAGGATGGAGAAAGGAGCAGATAATGTCTTCGTAAGAAGCACTGTTTGCTTCCGGTGGTAAGGACATTGTTTCTTTTATCATTTACTCAAACTTTAAAATAAAGATTTTATTGACAATGTAACTTTGATTTGTAATATTTAAAAATTAATCGTTTTCGAAAAATGTAACTTTAATTACGCCTAAGATCAGTTATTTAACCTGTTTGTAACATTTCATAACACTTTTCTTTATTTTTTCCAGATAGTTCAAGCACTTCGATGCAGCCGACAGACGTACACCGCCATTTTCACTCGTTTCTTCATCTTTTTTGTCTTTGCTATTTAAGCTAAATTAATTTATGTTGTAAATAACAAAGAACTAAATAAGTATGTGTTGTGTTACTTGTGATTTCATTTAGTTTAGTTGTAATTATTTATCTATCAAAATCTGTCATGTCTTCATTTGTATATATATATACCTTCTACTTAAAAAATAAAAACTTCTTATTAAATTACTTGTTTAATAATTCTTCTAACACTTCTTACTAATACTTATACTTTTCCTAAGGTTATTATTATCAATTGACGAGCCACTTGTGTAGTGATAAAACTTTGTTATAAATAAACGTAGACTAACGTTACACCTAGGTTTAAACGAACACTGTAATGATTTTTAATTAAATACAGACAGAGAGCGTTTGTTAATATTATTCCAAAGTGAAATTTAGTATCAGTTTATTAATAACACCCACCAGTCCGCATGGGCCCGGCGGCCGCGGCGCCGCAGTGGGCAGTGACCCAAACTTTGCAAGTGCTCTTGTCTATGTGGGAAGGCCCGTTCCCAGCAGTGGGACGTTTATAGGCTGATACATACATACATAACCACGAGGTATTAGTTAGTGGCTAGGCAATGAAGACCGCATAAGCAGTTCTTTGCCACAGTCAACATTTCACTGGATAGCAACTGCTCATGTTCTCAGCGTGACAGGTGGTGAGCCCATCGGTGCTCTATGATGTTAGATGTGTGTGCAGTCTGTAGTCGCCTTTGACAACACCCAAGGGAAGAAAGGGAGTGGTAGTATTCTTTAACCGCTACGCGGTTGGCTGATGATGATGATTAATAATAAGGTAAGTGACTAGCTTTTCGTGGTTACTGAAAGTTGGTCAATACCACCTCGGATATCTTGTATCACTAAATAAACAAATAATAGAAAAAAGATATTTCGAACCGTTTGATAAATCATCATCAGCCTATAAACGTCCCACTGCTGGGCACAGGCCTCCCACGTGAACAATAGCACGTGGGGATATTGGGCCATAACCCACCACGCTGGCCCAATGCGGGTTGGTGGGTTTTAACGACTGTCATCTTACGACAACAAACGAGACCAACGGCTTAACGTGTCTTCCGAAGCTCGGAGGAGCTCGAGATGTTTTTAATTTGGTCACCCATCCAGCGACCCGGCATTACGAAAGTTGCTTTGAGGGCAAGATCGCAAGCCGAACGCGCTAGCCGCTGCGCCATCGAGCTCCTCATTGATAAATCGTTTAGTTATAATAATTGTAACTTAATAATTATGTAAGTAACAATAATGTAAAGGTTAATATAATTATTACGATAAAATAAATATTTTTATGATTACCTACGCATCATCAAAAGATAAACATCACACAAAATAATGAGCCTATATACTAGCCCACTGATGGGCAAGGGCCTCCATTAATACAACTTTGAAAACTGATGGGTATTGGCTTAACCTTTCAACTTTGATCAGTGCTCAATGGATACAATATCTATTGTGCCTAGTGGCGCCGCGTTCTAAGTGGTACTCCCGCAACGAAAATTCTGAAATACTTTTTGCTTGACTTGGGAATTGAACCCAGGACCTATATATAACAGCCGAGTGCTTTTCCACTGAGAAACAAAGTGCATCACGTACTTACTTACAGAAATAAAGTCGCTACTTGATTTTTTCACCAATCGTGAACCTGTCAGCTGCCGTACGAGTAAAATCAGACAACAGAATTTCAATTGTAAGTAACCATTTAGTAACCTATATAAGGTTTCCTTACAGACGATTGAACGCCATTTTCACTTTAGAAATAAAAATCAGCATAGGCAAATGCAAAATAGCAATAAAAACAGCAAATTATAAACCTATACAAAACTATCAACTTTTAAAAAAATTGGTAAAAAGACAATAGAAGTTGGTCACCCTTGAAGAGAACTGTCGCTCGTAAACTCCTGACAGTCAGTCAGACCCTCGCCGACCTCATCCTCCCTACTTCCCAGGTTTTCTGACCCGGGATTCATAGGACTAGGCAAAGTCGGCCAAAGACCACTTTCCAGAAACTTCCAGAAGTTTCCAGTCTTTGAGGTGAAACTAAAGACAGCCGTGGTACCAGTTTTCCAATTGTCCGATAGTGTATGTTAGGTGATTGTATTTAAGCAGATGTGCGAGGCAACTCCGTTTGCGCGATTCAGGATTTGCTGTCACGTGATATGACGTCGAACAAATGAACATAAATGGTGATCTTGCTTAAAATGAGAATGGTTTTCTTGAAATGAAACACTTTTTTACGGACTAACTCGCGTTTAATCTACTATATTATCCTGATGTTTTGAACCTTTACAGAATTATATAAAAAACTATGTATTAAAGTAAATTAAACGCGAGTTAGTCCGTAAAAAAGGGTTTCATTTCAATGTGTAGTGCTCGCTTAAACCTTAGAAAACAATATATTGGTTTTTTAATAGGTATATTATGTTTGTTTAATTTCCGTTACAAATCGTGAAAACACTGTTTTATAAAATAATTTATGTAAGAAAAAGTCATGGTAGTATTTTTCTATTTTATTATTTTTGACGACATTAGTGGTCGAGCGGTTAACCCGCCGCTACTGGCGATGGTGTTGCCCTAACTGTGGTTTCGTATTCAATTCCTATTCGGGTAAATTTTGATATACCGTTTTAACCAACTAAAAAAAGGAGGATTTATCCATATTAATAAATAAATAAATAGATAAATAAACTACAAAGAGAATAAACTCCATTTTACACGAAATAAAACGTGTAAAATTTACATAATTTAATTTAGTTTAACGTTTCGTAACCTTTGCTATCTTTGTTATATTGCTCCGGATTAAAAATTATGTGGAAATAACGCGAGTATTTAATTACTAAGTACAATATTAGGTAGAACTTGAATACAATAGAAAGATGACACAAAACAATGCAGTAAGCCGACCGACAATGTAGCTTTGAGTTACTTTTCAATCCGTCATGCATTGAGGTATTATAACTAAAACTACCACGAAGCCAGTTTTTGGGCACTGAGTTGTGGCACGGGCTGCAAACGCCTCAGTGATTGCGTGCGACTTGCGAGTAATCCATGCGATTGTAAACCTTGTGGCCGCAAATCAGTGTAAAAAAAATTGCTAAGCAGCGACGTCTCTAGTTATCATACCTCAATGTCGTCATTTGTTAAAAGTTTAAGACCGGCAATAGAAGCAGGAATATTTCCCAAGGCCTGCGCGTTTTTAAATCTATTATGGAGACAGCACAGTTAAACAAAACAATACTAGAACAAAATAAGGGTCAAGTAATCCTTCAAGAAGGTTTTATACCTGCGATACAACTACACGAAGTAGGTAGTGTCTTTTATGATCTAAATAACGCAGTTACGTTGGCTGTAGAGGTGGCCTTTTTGGCCCCGCTTAGATTAAAATAAAATAATAAATATAAGATAAGTAAGTATTGTGAGGAACACTGAGCAGAGGGCTGAGGTCGCTAGCGAGGCCTCTGGCTTTGTCTGTCACGAATACTCCTAGAGTGACTAACTATTGAATTTCTATTGTGTCTGTTTTACGATAGCTGAGCTCTTTAATGGTAACTAAAGCAGGTTAGTAAATATTATTAAGTCATCATCTTCATCATCAGGTTGATAATGCACTCCTTCGGCATGAACGATATTAAAATATCTTTGTGCAATTTATGAGAAATCAAAAAAAATCTAATTGCGAAACGAATCTTTTATGAAGTTTTAGATTTTTTTACTGAATTTTTCAACTCTTATTATCTTGCATAAAAGCATAAGCAAAATAATTTATTTACAATTGTTCTAAGTACTTAGTTACATTTCAAAAATACAGTCTAAATTTTAATTTTTTTTTCTTTTCAGTTTAATTTTTTTTAAACATTGATGAGCTGCCATCTTACGACAGCAATCGGCAACCACAGGACAACGTGCCTTCCAAAACACAAAAAAGCGGTCACCCATCTTCAACCGTGACATGCCGAACGTTGCTTAGCTTTCACGATATCAAACGAACTGCGTTAGCGCGATCCAATATCAAAAGCAAACTCTGTTAACAATCACAGTAAACGTTGTTGAAATCTGTTAAGAATTTATTCGAAACCAGTACTTATTAACTTAATGAGCTGTAATGAGGGTAGTTCGCTCGCCGTTCGGCAGCCATTTTGTAATGCAAACGTTATCATTTTCACTTTGGACAGCGCTCACTAGTGGAGCGGCCTCATAAAGCCGGAATCATTATTTTAATTTTAAAGAAATGACAATAATAAAAAAAGTCTGTGACATTTAATAATTAGATTAATTAGACATTAAGACGAGTTATTGACTGATAAGTGTGTAACGATATTTAAGGTGAGTTTGGAATTCCAATCATTTACTAATAACTTACCGTGTCGCGTAGCGGTGGAAGAATACTACCCCCCCCCTCTCTTCCCTTGGGTGTCGTAAAATGCGACTAACGGACTAATGACTGCACATGCATCCAACAGCATAGAGCGGCGATGAACTCACCACCTGTTACGCTGTGCACATAATGCAGTCGCTATTTGGTAAAAAGTGGACTATGGCAGAGGATTGCTAATTGCGGTCCTCATTGCCTAGCCTCTGACTAACCCTTCGGGGATAATGGTATATTCTAAAGATGTAAAAATATTGCAATCTTAATTTTTATTTAGCAGTATTTTTTACATTTACGCGAATTCATTCATTCAAACATTTTTTGTACCAGTGATTAATTAAGTACAAGTGCTCTCCTGTTATACCTACTTCTTATTTATTATACATAAACGAACCACAATAATTCAAAACAATTTTTTTAAATTCTACAACGGGTAAGCTCTTCGCCTTCATCTCACCTGGTGGTAAGTGACGATAAGGCCGAATGTGGAAGCGTGCGAACCCGGAATCCTCAACCACTGAGGAACTTCTCAAACTGTCGGAACACAACAATGCTATAAACATCGTTGTTATGGCGACAGACTTAGATAAGATGGTGGTAGCTAGCCAGGCGGACTTAACAGCCCTACCACCAACCAAACTGAGCACACAAAGATGTACCCCCCGCTGGGAATCGAACCCGGGACCTCTGGGTCTGAAACCGGTGGCTTAGCCACTAGACCACAGAGGCGGTTAGATTAGATTTCAACATCAATACAATCACGTCCGTTTTCCGGAAGGGTAGGCAGAGAACGAGAAGAATTGTTATGCTTTTCTTTTGCTTTATCATTCTAACTATAGCGGTCGCGGTCAAGCTATAGCAAAGTTTTACATAGATCTATCTTTGAGTCATGATATCAATCATTAAAAGATGTTCTTGTACCGTTCATTACGAGCTAGCGGTATCATTTTTGTAAATTTAATTTCGAACATCAACCGCCTCTGTTATCTAAAGATAAGGTCACCGGTCACAGACCTAGAGGTCATGGGTTTGATTCCCAGCGAGTGGGTACATGTTTGTATCTTTGTATTTTCTACCATCTTATCTAAATATCTAAGTTGCATTGTAGCATAACATCAATGTTTGTTGCATTGTAAAGACATAAGACAGCAGTTCCTCAGTAGTTAAGGAATCTGTTTTTCCATCATAACGTTGTAAAATAATAAAAAAATATAATAAAAATCGCGAACATAAAAATGCATACCAAAAATTCGCGGACAAAACGAACCGCTTTTTCGAAATTTAGGATCTTGAAAACTAACTGTACCGTAAAACTAAACCGTTGCAGGACAATGAACCACTACAGCAGAGACGTGGACACCGTGGTGGGGGGGTATCACGGCCTGCTGGACCCCCCCGCGCCGGCCTACTCCAACCTGACGGTGCGGCGCGCCTTCATCGTGTGGATGCACTGCGGCCAGCAGAACAAGTTCCGGGACGTCTGCAATTACTACCACTACTTGGAGGCTATGGTGGGTAGCGATTGGTGTGGTGAATTTCACTTAACTTACATACATATAATCGCGACTATTATCCCCAAAGGGTTAGGCAGAGAGTAGGCAATGATGATCTAGATTGAAATTTGAAATTGATTTCTATTTGCAAATGATCCTTTTAATTATATAGTTTGAC
The DNA here is from genome assembly GCA_963921215.1 of Scoparia ambigualis. NCBI lineage: Eukaryota > Metazoa > Arthropoda > Insecta > Lepidoptera > Crambidae > Scoparia > Scoparia ambigualis. Next base: position 25,638,883 of record OY992524.1, read on the forward strand.
ATGCATGTGTAATATTATAAATGGAAAATAAGTATTATTATTATTGTTGTAAGTGACATTTTAATTTTTAATTTTTGCATGCCTTGATTATAAGGCGAACATTTGTACAGTTCTAACTATAACATACCATCTGTTTACCAAATCCATATGTTCTGGCAAATAAATACTATTTCATTTCAATGAGGATCGCAAAAGCAGTACTCTGCCATGGTCAACGGCACACCAAATACTAAAATAGCTACTGCACATGTGTTCAGCGTGACAGGTGGTGATCATCATCCACCACCATCATCATCATCACCATCCACCCATCGCCGTTCTATGCTGTTAGATGTATGTGCAGTCTTTAGTCCGTTAGTCACCTTTTACGACACCCATGGGAAGAGAGGGGTGGTAGTATTCTTTTACCGCTGCGCGACACGGTTATCTGTTAAGGTTACACGGTGGTGTATTTCATTTCATGTCATTTATTGCACTGGCAAGAAAGTCTGGCAAGTTACAGTTACAGGAAGGATGGTAGGGAGGCATTTGCCCAGCTGTGGGACAAGCCGGGCTGAATAATAATAACAATATTGCACGTCCCAAAGTAAACAATTTGCTACAGTAATGCACAGATTATGTGACACCAGCGATTAGACAGCGGTAGGACCTAGTGGTTCCGGGTTCGATACCCAGCGGTACTCTGATAAGTTAGTGGTAGATTTTGTTTGGAGTCCGCCTGGCTACCTACATACCACCATCTAATCTAAAACAGTCGCAATAACATCAGACTAGCATGGGTGTGTTACCTTGTTTGTCAATAAGAGAAAATAAAAAATTTAAATAAATAAGACTATGTGCCTTCCCTATACAAGGATAAAAAATATTGTCTCACCGCCGCGCCGCTGGGTTAGTATCAAAGGCACCGCTACAATTGATGGTAAATCACCATGCTTGCCAAATGCGGCTTGGTGATCGCAAGTCCAGGCTATGCATCGATAAAAAATTGAGTATTTTAACACGCAGTTTACCAGGTCAAAATCTAGGAACCGAACTCTGGGCCTCCGGATTTTGAGCCGGGCGTTCTTGATACTTAGTCACGGATGCGTTGAGATGGTACACCTCTGTTTTAGGGAAACAAGCTGAAACTCAACATTATTGATGACATCTTCATTATTCATCAATCAATATTTTTTTCACAGGAGGAAAAGCTATCACCCGCTGATCGCGCCGCCAGCCGCCGCCAAGAGCTCGACCTGTTCTCCAACCCTCCCCCCACCTCTTCTTTCCTCAAAAGGTACTACCCTAACCTGTACCCCGAACGCCCTGTGGAGCCCCATTACATCAACAAGCTCGAGTCAATCAAAAACGAAAAGTGCATCTTCAAACTCGAAGGGTTCCACGACATAAAGCAGACAGGGGTCACCACAACAGAAATCTTTGAAGTCAGCAAGGTCATTAGACAGTACTGTCAAACTCATAACCTGACGCTGAGGAAATTTCTTGAGGAGTTCCAGCAGTACGCAGCCAAATGTGATATCAAAGAGTCCGTCGGCAACGTCGCAGCTTACATCAAGAGGAAGATGGTGGAAGCGGAACTTGAGACGGTCGAAAACTTTCCGACAAACTTCAGCTTTTTGAATGGCTCCTCTGATTCCATTGAACCTGAATTCATGCTTGAGGTTATGCCACAAGAGAAGCCTTTGGAGAGCCAGCAGCTCAAGCTTCTGTTAGGAGTCAGCCCTAAGTCGTCCGATACTGAAGAGTCGAATGAAAACTTCAACGGTAAAGGTTCTGGGGATACCTGCACTGAATTCTTCAAACTATTCAAGAATCAGAACAAGCTCGAAAACAAATGTACATCCTATTCACACTTGCCGCCGACTTTTGAAGATTTCGCTAAAGTGTTAGATGAAAATCGTTTCAGATCTAAGTCGGTGGAGGTTTGTGGAAAAAATAAAAGCGTGCTGGCCAACAAAACGTTTAAACGCAACCAGGACGTTATAATATACGAACCGCGTATCAAAGTCACTAACTTGGCTAATGTGAGAGAAATTTAAGACAAACTAGAAAACGTTTAACGATAGATCTCTTTTATTGGTTCACTTGATTAAATTTAAACTCATGACGAGAATAAATCAAAATAGTAATTTGAATTTGACTGACTGAGAATTTCTACGAAATGTGTATTTTGTTATTTTACTAATTGGCGATAAAGTTTGAAGCCATTGATACTTTTACTGCAAAAGATAATTTACAATGGAATTTATATTTTGTATCGCTAAACATTGTTTTTGAAATGTTTTTAGATATCTTGTTACTTTTAAAATAAATATTTTCGAATTTTAGCTATCTTATTGGTAATTCAATTATAAAAATGTTTAATTTGGAACTATTGAATTTTTTTATAATAAATATTTTTATGACAATGCATTTTATGTTTCATTAACATACATTTTTGTTATTAGAACGTAGATTTTATATTTTTCACAATACTAGTATTGGCATAGGAGATTATATCAATTGAAAGTAATTTATGCACCTACAGCAAATCACGATTTGTACCACAACGCTAATATAATGATTTGTGACATTTTTTTCAGAACATTTATTATAATATTTAAGTCCAAATCAACTTTATATCAGGATATTACAAAAAAACCAATGCAACTAACATGATGTATTATTATCATCATTCACTTGCCTTGCCCTGCAACTAACATTGCTATAGTATATTTATCGTGGTAGGTACATAGTTAGCTTACTTAGAAAGAGTTTTACCACCAACCTTACCAAGGTTCAACAATAATACCTATTTAAAATAAATCTCTGTAGGTATATGACTTATGTCAAACTACTAGCAACTACTAGACTACAGAGGAAACTTTACAAACACACCTCACGTGTTAATAAAAAACATCCATCTTTTTTCTATCCGACATCCGGACGTCTTCATTCAGTCTGTCACCGACACTAACTGTGCGCACACGGCATTTGCTACCTGCTTTCTAAAATGGCTGCTGAGGCCCAATATTCGACGCCTGTCAATACTATCACAAGGGAGGCTTTAACGTTGCTAATCACGAACAACATCTTGAACAGCTCAGTGGAGTTCAGTCCGGACTGTAGTATGGTAAGTGTGTTTATTATTTTACAGTGATTTACATACTTATCTATTTTTAAAAGGTAAAAATCAATAAATGCCAAATTGTTTGTACGCGCATCACTTCATAATGACTGCACCTATTTGGATAATTCTTTTTTGTTGTGTTCGTAATTGTCAGAACCAGGTTTGTGTAAAATATTTTTTTGGAAATTCGTCATTTGATACAAGGTATTTACGTAGACGAAGTCGCGGGCGGGCCGCTAGGTAGTCATAAATAAGATACCGAACGTCTGTTTCCCGTATGAGGCAGGTAGGCAGATACCACAGTCTAAGCCACGTGATCCTGACACACTTGCTTTGCTTTATTTTACTCAAATCTCTCTCTTGCATTTACTCATAATTCTCTCATAGCACTATACTCCTCGGTTTAGGGTACTCTTGACCATGGTAATAAAACAATTTGTTTAAAATATGGAACCTACTAAAATGTACAGTGAATTTGTATGTGCTATAATTTTCTAAATCGTAGGGGACTATGTTATCGATTCAAACACGATAATGTCAAATCGAAAGTTGAGGTTTGACGCCGAAAATTATGTTGCAATCCCTAAATGAAAAGATTTATTTATAGTCAAAATAACAAAGCTGTTAGAAATTAGGGAGATAGCACAGCAATGTTTAGTTAGATTTACAATAAACTATTGGTCTGCCTGCGACTTTGGCATTTTAAACTTGCACCTGTAATGCAAAGTTAAAAAATTTTAAAACGCCTTTCTAAATTAAATCAAAGCTACTCTGAATTAAGCTATCTACTTTTTAGGATTTCATAACTGGTTCATTAGTTAGTTATACGCTAATGTTATTTGGATTGGTTGACGGTTAACATTAGACGAATGGATAACTTAATGTTATTTAGTTACGGTTATAAAACTTGTAGTTCCAACCGATAAAAATGCGGTTATCACGATATATATTTATATATATATTATCAGTTTTCATAGGATAATTGCGCCATCCCTTTCATAGTTATATTGACTTTGAAAAATCTTGAACGTCAATTACCTACCTACCTAAACAAACATTGTAACTAACGTTAAAACTATTTCATTTCAGATGGACACAAACTCACCTATAACCAAACCCAACATGCATCCCGTTAGCAAGAAACTATTCCATTCTCCTTTAAGCGAGAACTGTACAAAAGATGGCACAGCCCCAATGCAAGCTTCGCAAAGAAGTAGAAAAGCCAAGAAGAGGAAGCAGACCCTACTCCCCAGCTCCGCAGAGAAGATGAAGAAAGTCTACGTCATGGAGTGCGAAAGAGACGGATATAGCCCAAGCGAGGGCACGGGAATGAGACGGAAGGTGTTGATGAGTCTGTTCCACAACAAAGAGTATTCGATGGACTTTGAGATGGGTAGTTAAATGGTTTTTTTTTGTATTTGTCAGTAAGGCTTAAACTTAACGACTTACTGTTAAACTAAAAGAACTGTCTTTAAAATGCGATCGTTTTGAAAGAGAAACATGCCATGGCAGTATGTAAAAATACGATCAAAGGAAAAAAAACATTGTAATGTAAATTTTTTATATTTATTATGTTAAAATGTTTTGTTATTTATTTTCTATGAGTCGGTTTAATACGTATTTTAAAAATAATTATTACGCTTCTAAATAATTTCAATGAAATAAGAATTCTGTTTTTTTATTTATGTAGGTATTCTATTTTTATGAATTTGCTTTAAATAAATTGTCTTCCTTTAGCTAAGTTTATATAAAAATACACTAAGTATTTTTTTACTATAATTATTATAATAGAATTAGAGATTTTACTTTTTATATCAATAAATAATTGAATTGAAATTTTTGTTTATTTATTATCATAACCACATTATCGAATTAAATTTACTGTGATTATTACAGTAAACAGTACATATTATTAACATTCTTTTGCAAATTGCAATTAATCGCAACACTACTAATTATCATGAGCTAATTATTATTAGTACATTTATGGCAGATGGCCCAATACGCAAAAAGTTACAATCTTATTATTACTCTTTTTTTTGTTTAATTATTTTAGATAATTTACTAACTTCCTAGTGCCTTACAAATAAACAAAGAATAAGCTAGGTACGAATAGTTATTCCGTGTTTTGTTACTGTCACGTAAACGTAACTTAAAATTGGAGTAAAAGAGACAAAACACGGAATAACTGTTCCGACTGTTATCTGTTTATTTATAAGGTGTTAAATGCGTGCCTCTGACTGCCACACTCAAAAACATCGAACTCACTATCATTATCAGTGTCTAAGCGTCCCACTGCTGGGTTAAGACCTTCCCACATGGGCAATAGCCCACGTGGGAAGGTGCTTCACTGGAGGGTTTAAGGCCTGTCGCTGCCAGCCAGTTCTGGAACTCGCAGCAGCTACAGCGCACATTTTCATCAGCTGGCCTGAGTTTATACATGGACTTATAATCTGGACCAATCCCTTCTACCATTGTGAATGAAGCTGGCCTTCTTATTCCGGTGGAAGGTAGACCTTGGTCCAAAAGCTTGGAAAGCTTAAGATGGAGAGGATGGAGAAAGGAGCAGATAATGTCTTCGTAAGCAGCACTGTTTGCTTCCGGTGGTAAGGACATTGTTTTTTTTAATCATTTACTCAAACTTTAAAATAAATTATTTTTAGATTTTATTGACAATGTAACTTTGATTTGTAATATTTAAAAATTAATCGTTTTCGAAAAATGTAACTTTAATTACGCCTAAGATCAGTTATTTAACCTGTTTGTAACATTTCATAACACTTTTCTTTATTTTTTCCAGATAGTTCAAGCACTTCGATGCAGCCGACAGACGTACACCGCCATTTTCACTCGTTTCTTCATCTTTTTTGTCTTTGCTATTTAAGCTAAATTAATTTATGTTGTAAATAACAAAGAACTAAATAAGTATGTGTTGTGTTACTTGTGATTTCATTTAGTTTAGTTGTAATTATTTATCTATCAAAATCTGTCATGTCTTCATTTGTATATATATACCTTCTACTTAAAAAATAAAAACTTCTTATTAAATTACTTGTTTAATAATTCTTCTAATACTTCTTACTAATACTTATACTTTTCCTAAGGTTATTATTATCAATTGACGAGCCACTTGTGTAGTGATAAAACTTTGTTATAAATAAACGTAGACTAACGTTACACCTAGGTTTAAACGAACACTGTAATGATTTTTAATTAAATACAGACAGAGAGCGTTTGTTAATATTATTCCAAAGTGAAATTTAGTATCAGTTTATTAATAACACCCACCAGTCCGCATGGGCCCGGCGGCCGCGGCGCCGCAGTGGGCAGTGACCCAAACTTTGCAAGTGCTCTTGTCTATGTGGGAAGGCCCGTTCCCAGCAGTGGGACGTTTATAGGCTGATACATACATACATAACCACTAGGTATTAGTTAGTGGCTAGGCAATGAAGACCGCATAAGCAGTTCTTTGCCACAGTCAACATTTCACTGGATAGCAACTGCTCATGTTCTCAGCGTGACAGGTGGTGAGCCCATCGGTGCTCTATGATGTTAGATGTGTGTGCAGTCTGTAGTCGCCTTTGACAACACCCAAGGGAAGAAAGGGAGTGGTAGTATTCTTTAACCGCTACGCGGTTGGCTGATGATGATGATTAATAATAAGGTAAGTGACTAGCTTTTCGTGGTTACTGAAAGTTGGTCAATACCACCTCGGATATCTTGTATCACTAAATAAACAAATAATAGAAAAAAGATATTTCGAACCGTTTGATAAATCATCATCAGCCTATAAACGTCCCACTGCTGGGCACAGGCCTCCCACGTGAACAATAGCACGTGGGGATATTGGGCCATAACCCACCACGCTGGCCCAATGCGGGTTGGTGGGTTTTAACGACTGTCATCTTACGACAACAAACGAGACCAACGGCTTAACGTGTCTTCCGAAGCTCGGAGGAGCTCGAGATGTTTTTAATTTGGTCACCCATCCAGCGACCCGGCATTACGAAAGTTGCTTTGAGGGCAAGATCGCAAGCCGAACGCGCTAGCCGCTGCGCCATCGAGCTCCTCATTGATAAATCGTTTAGTTATAATAATTGTAACTTAATAATTATGTAAGTAACAATAATGTAAAGGTTAATATAATTATTACGATAAAATAAATATTTTTATGATTACCTACGCATCATCAAAAGATAAACATCACACAAAATAATGAGCCTATATACTAGCCCACTGATGGGCAAGGGCCTCCATTAATACAACTTTGAAAACTGATGGGTATTGGCTTAACCTTTCAACTTTGATCAGTGCTCAATGGATACAATATCAACTTATAACCCACCACGGTCGCTGGCCCAATACGGGTTGGTGCGTTTTGACGACTGCTATCTTACGACAACGACCAGGAACAACTGCTTAACTGCTTCTTAACAATTGAGGTGATGGAGATTTTTTAATGTAGCCACCCATCCGGCGACCCAGCATTGCGAGAGTTGCTTAGCTTGCTAGATCGCATGCTGAGATGCTGACAGTGCTTACTACGCCATTGAGTCCTTCTTGCTTGTTATCATTGACTGAACGACCTTCCCAGTGATATGGTTGTGTTTTTCTTTTTATAATACTAAAGGCTGATTTTTAAAATGTCAGATATAACTTATTCGTTTGTTAAATTATTGATTACGTACAAACATTTTGAAATGTGTTGCCAATCACGTCTTTTCTTTTTTTACAAGTGACATTTTAGATTGGTCGTGTCATACTTTATCAAATGGATAAGTTTTAATCAAAGGATTGAAAAATTAGCCCTTAAATGACAATCAAATGCCTAATTCTTATTGCTTTTTATTATTTCAAAATATATTTGTGACTACAATGAATTTAACATTATCCATCTATCTCAATTAAAGAAAATCGTACAATCCTTATCTTTCATAGCGTAAAACCGCGAGCCCCTGGGAAATTTGCGGCTAAACGCGGGCCGAGTGGAAGGAGGGAGGGAGGGGATGAAAGGTAACGGCGCAACGAGAGATGACGGTTTTTTTACTTAGAGCGAGATGAGGGATCGCTTTGTTAATTGCCGCGATAAAATTAATTGACTCTATTGGGAATTCGCCGTATTTCATTTTAAGGTATTAAAAATATCATAATTGTTGTTTATAAAATATCATCTGGTTGTTGCTGTTTGATATTATTTATAATACCTACGTAGTTTAAAAGATAAATTATGCTATATACTTTTCTAAATTATTTATATATATAATCACGACTATTATAATCGAAGGGTTAGACAGAGACAAGGCAAAGCGTTCCGCAAAAGCAGTTCACTACCACAGGCTACGTTTCACGAAATAACAACTGCACGTGCACATGTGCTCAGCACGATAGGAGGTGAGCACATCGCCACTCTAAGCTGTTGAATGTATGTGCAGTCTTTAGACCGTAGTTTCCTTTCACGACACCTAAGAGAGGTTGGTAGTATTATTTTAGTGAGGAGCTATAATATGGCCCTAAAAGAGACAGTAGCGTACTAAAATAGATAGTAGATCGTTTCAGAAAATAAATATGCTTCTTTATTGCTCTCACCGTCTAGGAGCGAACGCCGCCGGGTCACGCAATAGGTATGGCGATATCGCTCGCCGATTGGCCCAATAACGTCGGATCACGAACCGATACTTTCTTAGCGTTAAATGCAACGTAGAACCTCTAGTCTGTTATTTTTGAAGTTTCATTTCGTACGCATAACTTTCAGGATTTTGTGTTTAGGGCTCTGACACCGAATTACAGTCACGAGTGTCACGACTTTGTATTAATGCGGCGGGGGATTGTCGATCACTCATTATGGCATGAAATTGTCTCTCATCAAAAGACGAGAAATTAAAGTTATTCGTTGTAATTTTTTCAGGAGCAACTTAAGAATTTCTTTAGGAGAAATGTCTTTAAAAGACTGCATTCTTAAACGGTATGAAAAAATCACATAAATGCTTCTGTGAATGAGCTAATAAGTACCTATTGAAGTAAACACTACGGAGCTGTGTGTCCGCGGTCGAGTGGTCAGCGCGCCGGTTCTGGCGTCATAAATTAAATCATATTGCTTACCTTTAACGGCGCTGAGTTTGTTGCCCACCATTTGCTTGGCCACGAACGCCGCCATCTTGTCTTAGTTACTGCTTAACAACTGAAACAAAGGACAGGAGACGTTAGATACATTGGTACAATATAACTAAGGTGACGAGGAAAACTAAACCGGTTTTAGACATTATGGGAAGAGAAAATCTTGTTAATGAATGGATTGGCAGTCGTTACACTCAAAATCTCTCCGAGACATCTTATTTAACCTACTACCCATTCAGGACGGCATTTTATAGCAATATAGAAGAATGGAAGCATGACACCGCACAGCTTTATCTGTATAAATAATTCAGATTTGATATTATATTATTTAAATTTTGTCATGATTTGTTGTAACCATAAATCATAATATAAAATCTGAATTTAAATTTGACCAATCATACTCTACACTTATAATTACACAATACAATATAATATGTAATTACACAATTAGAAATAGCTGTTGGAGTAGGTACTAGAGCATTTCAGAACCAAGTCATTTTGTCTTCGAGGCGCATAGTCATGGTCCAGTCCCAACAGCCTTACAAATTACGAGTACAAAGAACGTTATGAGAGTAAGTGAAGCAAAAGATTAGGATCGTAGCAAATGAAAAGCTGTGGCCTCTGCCTGTCCCACCGGGAAGCGGGCGTGATGTGTGTCGCAGGGATATGATAAAAACAGAGATTTGGCCAATTCCCTAAGTGATTCGATCAAATCTCGGAGGATATTAAAATAACAACACCATTTTATCATTTCCCTAAACCATTGAGGTACAATAAACTAGAGAAGAAACCGCGAAGCAAATTGGACGCACTAAGCTGCAAACGCCTATTATTATTCAAGCGATTGTGGACCTTGCGGCTGCACTTTAGTTGCGCACAACTTGCTTCGCGGTGTCTTCTCTAGTTTATTGTACCTCAATGCCATAAACAAATCTAGGGATTGCCCTACTACTGTAGGTCACGTGATAGGTTAGAAGTTTAAGACATTCGCGAAGCGCATTGTAGCGATTGTCTTGAATTTCGATTTTTTTTACACATTAAAAATACTAGCTGCCCTACTCTATGTTTTTTTGTCATTTCACGGAACCCGTTCTGGTATTGGTTCAAAAGCCTAGATTTGTTTAGGGAAATGAAAAATCGTGTTGTTATTTAACATCCTCCGTGATTTGATCAAATCACTTAGGGAATTGACCAAATCTCTGTTTTTATCATATCCCTGCGACATAAATGTTTTTTCGTGGACGCATTACCCTGACGAGTTTACTAGGTCTTACCTTTTCATAATTTTTTATATTTTTTTTTTACAATGGGGAAGGCTTTCATTTTGTTACACTGGATTATCTTCAAATTACATATTATTATGTAATTGTTTATTATTCATGTCCTCATAAGAAAACATAAGTAAAAGTATCTTATTACGATTTTCTATTCGATTGACAAATCGGCTTAGGCAGCCCCTGCAGCATGAATCTTTAATGTAGGTAAGTAATTGATGACTTTCTAATCCGAGCCAATATCTCTGTCAACGATATTAACGGTAAGAAAGAAAGCTTTCCAGGCTGATAACTATAATGGATTGTGTATGATTAAGAACAATCAGAACATGAGTGTAAAGTAGAAATTGCATTTAAAATTGTACAAACCCTGGAAGAAGAAGAATGAAGGCATCCCAATGGTGCCTTATAAAAATACTAACTTCAAATTAAAACTTTGTGAAACAAAATTGATGACGATGACAGGTGCGTAATCATAAATAAAAGTTAAAGTGCGCAAAGTAACGTCTCGAGCTCAAAACTTTTTACGTTCATAATAAATCCAAACACAGCGGCCATTTTGGAATAGGTAGGTAGGTACTTACTCGCAACTGATATCCAGGTAATAAAGTCGGTCGCGATTTGGATTAATAACAAAAATTAAAGTTACAAATCCTAATTCCTTAAAGTACTGTTAAAGTAGCAATCGTAACATAAATAATAATAACATAAGCCTTCCACATCCTTACTGGTTGACTGGTAGAGAATGCCTTGTGGCATTAAGTCCGCCTTTTGCAGTTTTTTTTATGTGCAATAAAGATTAAATAAATAAATCTTAGAGTTCATATTATATACAGCACAGAACAAAAGAGAGAGGTTCTATTCTGTGATGTGACACTACAGTTTAAAATAAAAAGATGAACAGAGTTAGGAAGAAATTAAGTAATGCTACGCATTTTTCCAGCGTGCTGAGTTAAAGCCTGATTTCCCCATGTGTTGTCCATGTGCGAAAGCCTGTGCCCAACAGTGGGACGTTTATGGGCTGTTGATGGTTATGATAATGATGATAATTATGTATAACAATTTTATTAGAATATGAGTAGTCGACCCACCCAGCCCCACCTCTGCTAGGGTAAGTGCACCAGTGAATGAACCAATCCAATGAATGAACAAAACGTCGATTGTTCTAAATAATAAGAAATCCGCGTTTTTAAACTAAACTCAGTCAACTAGTCACATAGGAATCATCCTGAGATCCGTAGTTCTAAAATGGCGAAGGTCCAAACCGGACGCTCGATGGTGTTTTGTGGTTTGTATGGGGTCCGTAATAAGGGGTCGGGTAAGTCATAGTTTTTTTTTAATAGTATAAGGAGGCAAACGAGCAGGTGGGTCACCTGATGGAAAGCAATCACCGCCGCCCATGGACATCTGCAACACCAGAGGAATCGCAGATGCGTGGCCGGCCTTTAAGCAAGGAATAGGATTTAGGAAGGAATAGGAATTATGAGGGGTGGGGAGGGGGGGGGGCTCCGGAACCCTCACTGGCACCAAGTGCTATTATTTTACGCCGGATATTATTGAGAGGGTGGTATTACGCCGGGCGAGCTGGCCTAATGCGTGCTGCAACGCAGCGTGGCTCTACCATTCAATTAGTGTCACTCATTTAGCACCCAGGGGTCACGTGTACGGTCTCAAGGGTAAACCTACGGACGCGAGTAACTTTAACCCCCATTGTGTTTTGATATTAACTTTGTAAACGTTATATCGACGATGAAGTGTAATGACCTCCTAACTGACATTTTGTGATTTTTGTTATTCTTATGGATTTAAAATACAATTTCGCATGCACTAGCAAGACCATCAAACTGGGTTTCGTAATATTTGGTGAGATATTGAAAAATTACAAGAGCTTCTAAATTCATTTGCGTAAATTTTGCTGCCTATATCTCCTATCTACGTTGCACGCGTGTTTACTCTAATGCTGGATTTACTGGACTGGCTTAGTGGATTGTCTCAAGTATTGGCTTCGTGTAAATCCAGCATAACGCTTCTCGCTGCATTCTGATCTGAAGGGAAGGGAAGTGAAAAGACGTGGGTTGTTTTGTAAGGTGTGAAAGAGAGGGGTTACCGGGTGGCACGTGGGTGGTAGCCATTACTATTTTTAGTTTAGTCGTTCAAGTTTCGTGTACTACGTTATATGTAGATAGAAGTTATTGTTTTAATAATTGAAATATTTAATCCTTTAGGATGTTAACGTCATGTAGATAGGAGTAATTGTTTTACTAAAAAATCCCGAATAAGAAACTAAACCTTGTTAGATAGAAGATAAAGCTGTAAAATTGTGGTTTGTTTTTCTATTATAACGATTATTTTTAGAAAAATGCCTAAGAATGACCTTATTTTAAAAGGAGTAACATCAAAGAAGATACTAGCCGTTCTTGGCGGGAAAGTAAAGCGTCATGTCTGCAGTTTTGTTTTATTTTGTATAATTTGTGTTTAGTTGAATATTAATGTAAAATAATGGTGGATTATTTACTGTTAAGTGTTCGTGAACGTGCATGTGTTGGCAAATAAAACAAAAGAATGCAACATCACTTTTCAAGTTCTCTCAAGAAGTCCCTGTGAATCTCAATAAAGTCCCACTGCTTTATTGAGTCTCAAGGCATTTGGGGGAATATCATTTACCATTAAACGATCATTATCACTCATTATCATCTGCTATATATGCAAAGAAAATATTCACTTTAATATCTTACTTGACACTGGCTAAATGTGCTGACCGCACTAAGCCGAAAAAAAAGATACTGGCCCTATTATTTTAAGTTAGAGTATGTAGCTAAATTGAGACCCCTGCTATATGAAGGAATATGAAGAAATATTTGGTCGAAACTATCAAGCAGTAAAAAAATAATAAACGTTTTTTTCGTTTCCTCTAAAATCATCTTTTATTAGATTTTACACATTTTTTACAATTTTACACCTTATTACACTTCATAGTCGATATGTGTGCTAGTGAAAATAAAATTATGTCACAGGATAGTAGAACGGTTGCTTTATCTAATAGACATGAGGTTTTATAGAATTTCATGTAAGTATTTTTTTTAAAATTTAGGGAGCTCGAATATACGAGTATGACCACGAAAACAAGCAAAATCAAGTAGGCTTGTGATTTTTAAAATCTAACAAATTTGTATGTTATTGCTATCGAAATTAGGTCGTTTTCTGTACGTAGCTTTAATTAACGGTTGGCGTATTTTAGTCTAATGTTCGAACTAGTTATTAATTTACTGATATTTTTTGGTTTGGATATCTTTTTTATTATTATTCTTCTGCCATTATATTTAAAATTATGTTTTAAAATCTTTTGTAAGGTATTAATTATTTTTTCTAAGACTTTTACAATTTAGACATAAGAACATTACCTACTGCCCAGGGTGACGTGTGAGTGCACGCGTTTAAAGGCATTTAGGGCCGATTTTTCAACAGTCAGATAAAACTTATTTGTCTGTTAAAGTATTGCACAACCATTTTGAAAATCTATTGTCATCAGTCTTTTCTTTCTTTACAGGTGAGATTTTAGTTTGATTGTGTTATACTTTATCAGACGGATAAGTTTTAACCGAGGATTGAAAAATCAGCCCTTAGTCGGTCAAATATACATCCTGAAGGATATAGAATGAAGATATTTATTAATTGATTAATTGGCTGCCCATTACTGGTATTTTTTTAATCATTTAAATACAATACGATTTTCGAGACTTTGAAAGTATACATAATTACTTAATTATTTTTTTTATACCTTGATTTATGTAATAAAATTAAAGTAAGTATTTCTATTTAAGAAAGTTATAAATAAACCACTTCGGACCGGAAATACATTATTTTCTATCGAAATTAGCTATATTTTAAAGATATCATAATTTGGCTGGTAGTTCATTTATTGGAATTCAGGTGGTTCATTTACTAAAGATTTTCGTTCATTTTGGGGTATTTTTTCATAAATTATCCAAAATCTCTAAAAATAAGAGTTTCATTCAAAAACAGAGAAATTATATTCTTCTTCAATAAATTCGTAATACCACACAATATTATTGTTTTATCTAAGATACCCAGAAGTATGTAATTTATATTTTTAAAGTTCTGGAATTCCTTAACTGTTCATTTAATGGTGCACTTACCCTACTACAAACGAGTAGGTATACCATTTTACTACAAATGTGATTGCTCTCTTAGTAAAGAGATTTTGTTTTTCCAAAAATATCACTTCAGTGGTACCTACTTTTATACGTCTACTATGATTCTTTATCAAAAAAGTGTGTGGTGACACTAAAGTCAGTGACCTTTAAATTCGATTTGACTTGAAAATTTTTAACTGAAATACTTTATAAACAAACGTGCAGTTTAAGCTGTCAAAATACTAAATCTATATACCCAGACCCTCTTTGCAGCATCTGATCTCTCGATCTATCAGAATGTAGTTGGTTAGCTGTAATTGGTATTGTGTTCGTGATTAATTACTACATCCTCGTTAACCAGGCTGTTACATAATTATAGTTAAATTTACCGTTGTATGTTGTCTAGCTAGACAACCGGCAAATCGACTCAAACCAAGTAGGTAGGTCCCTATCTAGTAAAAGTTTGTACAAGAATCCGTTATCTTGTTTAGCTCCTAATTAATTTGTGCTCTAATAAAAATTGTTGAAAATAAATCAATTTATTGTGTTATTAGTGGGAACTAGGTCTTATGTAAAAAATACAGCAAATTCACGTCCCAAAGTGGATAAAGAAAAAAGTGTGGTTATATTTATTAACTTAAAATTATGAATTCAAAAACTAAACTACGAAACTCTTGACAGTTGAAATATGAACTTAAAATTAGAAAGAATTAAATAATTTGTAATATTGCAGGGTTATCGTTGTTAACGTGTTCTATTGAAAGTACTTACAGCACCCTCTATTAGAAAAGATGCGAACTACATGAGACTAGATGCGGAGAAGCTGTTACGGGCGACTGCCGTTAGGCGCTGTCGTCGACTTAGCATCCCCTTCGTCGTTGCCATGGCGACGAACGAAGACGTTATCGTAAATGTTGTCAAAATGTTAAAATATTGTGAATGAATTGTACCCATTTTTGTACCTAATTTCAAAGCGACTTGTAAGGTACCTAACCATGGACATGGACTTAATACATAAACTATGTCTCAGGACCATGGACTTATAGTCAACTGTTTATTAACAGTTGATTATAAATTCCTAGCTGGTCAACACAAAAAAAATGCGCCTTGTTTGAAATATTGTTACAAAATAACCGAATGATTATTAGATCCTTTCGTAGTTCATGAACTCGAGCTATTTACTGACCAAATGTTTTTGAATGAATATGACAAAAAAATCGAATGGTTTTATCATTACTTGTAAAGATGTCAGTGTATCAGAATACCTTTGCATAGAGCCAAACGACATCATAAAATAGTAGTGTAGCCTTAGAATAATTACGTATAGAAAGATAGTCTTCATAAAAAGGCTCTGTCAAAAGTGAAGCACTCAACCGATTCACACTTTCGTGACGATTACTTGCTTGCGCTCGGCGGCACGCGCACGTATACTCTTGTAACTCCATAGTGTACATTGAAAACTCGGCGTTTGGAGCCAAAAGTGCTTCAAAATGGGCGCGCGGACTTACCTTCTATAGGTACGTTATTATTCATCGAGTGTAGCATTATAATATGTAATACTAGGCATGAATTATGAAATAAAATTTCTGTTTAGCCAATGTCAAGATTTGTTTTTAGTATCATTCTACTGTCAAACAATTTGTACTGAACTGTGGTGTCAGTTAATTAATCAAATAATTATTGTTTTTGAAATAATCGCGACTTCTTTTGAATGTACTGAGAGCGTGCAAAATTGTTTAAAATAATTTAATAAGTGAGTTCGTTATCTTCTTCAAAGAATTAAGTCAAATCGTCTTTCATTTCTAAAAGTATTGGGCACATTTTTGACAATTTGATAACATGAAGCGGTAACCAACGGTTAAGCGAAGTCGCCTAGCTTCCATGTTTAAGCTAAACAGCCGATTACTGAACAACAATGTTTATTGCTTGGTGAACAGCAAAATATTGTTCACCAGCCGATTATGATGTAAACAGCTGTTAAAACTTAAACATCTATTGGTGAACTTAGGTCTAAGGACTAGTTTCTAAACCAGCTGTAGCAAACTGCATTTTCACATCCGTTTAAGAGATTATTATGATATTTCAACAATTTGTTTGCAGGCGAGGTTAAATAAAAAAGTTTATCGAATATAAGATTTATAAAAAAGAGATAAAAAAGGCGGCTCAAATAAATTATCGCAAACATTTTTGAATTGAGCTAATGGATGGCGAATGTGGAAAATATTATGTTTCAGATTTTTCGATGCAAAACACAGATTTGTATTCACCAACCCGTTGCCAAGCGTGTGCTTAAGCCATGCCTATACATTGTAGCCATGACTTGATTTCAATGATGGAGGCCCTACTACTGCTGGTGAGTAGCTCAACAGCTAGGTAGTATAGGATAGGTTAATTACTATTACTGAGCTGTTCCACGGAGTAGGTACTGAGGAGCAAACGTTGTGAAATAGGTATATAGAAGAAAGGGAAGAGACAGAGAAAGAAAGTTTAGCTACGAAGAATAACCTTAGTCAAAGTACTCGCTACACACACACAGTTCCATAATACGTCTAACGGGGACATACGTCCACAAAAAATGCAGCACAATCCCAATGCTTGCGAAGGAGGCTCTGGACCACGAATAGCATCAGCACTGACTGTGATGCGTCTAACCTTAAGTGTATAATTTCATTCATCAACATTCCAGTCAATTGCCTTGCCTCCCACCACTCTTCAAGTCTTCTGTAAACGTCAAACCTTCCCACCGAGAGATAACATTTAATTTTTCCCATGCCGCAGCAGATATTGATGGAAATTAATGGCGACACGAAAAGTGTGCTCCAAAGCCTCCTCTCACCTGTACATTGATTAATTCGTGATTGTTCGCGGCAGATGGGATCTGCACCCATTAATAACAGTTATCCCGGATCCTTGGGCTGTGAGCATTTTCAGGACTGCTTTGCGGAAAGGGAACAGTAAAAATGCTGGACTGGAGACAGGCCCCGTTTGTTTCTATAATGAGTACCTATCAACTATCTTGCTTAAGTATCCAAAATAATTAGTTTAATTGACTGAAAGACTACAATTGCAGACATACAACACACACACACACACACACACACACACACACACACACACACCCACACACACACACCCCCACACGCACACACTTACACACACACCCCCACTCACATGCACTCACACACACACACACACACACACACACACACACACACCCTTATATAAAAGATTATAATATCATTGTTCTATATTACTAGTTAGTTAAGTTTGAAATATTTAAGCAATTGGAACACTGTCGCCTCAAACTACTGGAGGTTTGGGCGTTAAGGACTGCAACTCAGTCTATGACTACTGCAGTAATTATCGCACTTACGTTAAATTAATGTACTTACTTCGTTTTTGTTTCCAAATAAATATATTATTATATTATATTATTATAATTTAGATTTTTATTGAATAAATATATTATTTTGACTATTGATTACCTTAAACTGGTGATTCGTCCGCGACTTCAACCGCGTCGTGAGCCGTGCCCCGTGAGGATTTTCCAATTTATTTAAATACCAACCTTGTGACAATTTCCATTTTACCAAAAACAGGATTAGCCAAATTGTAAAAGAGTAATTTTTTATTGGCAAAAGAGCATTATTTTTTAATTTTCGAATGAACTTGCTTTTGATTATTATACCTATAGGTCAATGTATTAACAATCTAATGTAATCGAGCTTATAGGCCGTGAGAAACTTATAGATCCCCAGCCGCAGTGACCGAATAACCCTTTAACTAAGGTTTCCAAGGTCTGATCACGCGGAATGTATATCCGTACCTTACTAGCACTAGCAAACCTTTAAAGCGCAGCTATGGTTGGCTGGAACAAATCTTTTAGATATAAGCTCACCTTTATTCATATCTTGTGTAACGTTTTTGTAAATGATGTTTCTTTGCCCAATAAAAGATTTTTAATCTATACTAAGCCCACCCGCGACCGTCCGCGCAAACTTCCTACACCGGACGAATTTCCAAAAATATTATAAAAAGGTGCAGCCTTTCTGAAAAGATGCGGTAGTACTATTAGTTATTCTGTGGTGTTGCTCAAACAAACGTTCGTGGCAATTGATTTAATAGACAATATAGATTCTCCGAGACAATCAACAATAAGAGCAATAACACAATAAAGCATGAAGGAGTTCATTTTAATAAAATTCGGTCACCCATCCAGAAACCATACTTTGTGCAGCAAGTCACTTAACTTTCACGATTGTCAACACGCCAGCGTTCTCGAATATGGTTATTATTAACATAAAAGTAAACAATGTTAACCCCATCGGTTACATCAAGATCACGGTAATTGGATCTGTTCGAATTTGTCTATAAATAGAGGCCTTTTGTTGTGACTTCGGCCGACTTTTGTTGTTGTTCCCGGTCGGATTGTAATTGTTTACCTTGGAAATGGTTGCTTCCATTTACCGCTGGCTAGGAAATATTATATTGACACTGTCCATTGTCCAATCAATATTAAAACGAATTATTCAATTGTTCAGATAGTTGCCTACAAACAGCATACAGAATCGTCAATGAAAATTAAAAAGTTACCTATTTTTTTATTCAAAATGGGTTCTTCTTACATTATGACTTCTTTTTAGGAAGAAAAGTGTGGTAATAATTGTTTAATATTTGATATGTTATGTTTATCTACAGAAAAACTTATATAAACCTAATAAGTAGGTAATTACTTAACTATATTTCCAAAATTACACTCGGCGTCAAAAAAATCGCACCTTTTAAAAATCATCTTTAAAAATTCTTAAACCTTATGTAGAGGATAGTGTTGGGTATCATTAGAAAGGTAACAAAAAGGAGTATCAAAAAACAATTAAATTTAACTTTCTGTTTAATTATAATTATACAAACAACATTAAAATTAATAAAATAATAAAAATCCTTAATTAAGTCCTAATTAACAACAGATAATTTACAAAGAAAAATGTACAAAAAGTGTCTTAAAATTAACTTAAAATCTAGTGTTACCCCCCCCTTGCCCTGATCACGGCTTCCATACGGTCCCTCATGGACCTCGCCAACTTCAGGAGCTCTTCTTGAGGGATAAGCCCCCATTCTTCAATCACCGCGTCTTGGAGCTCCTGTAGAGTCGAAGGAGCTGGATCCCGAGATCGAACCTTACGTTTAAGATGGTCCCAGAGGTGCTCTATAGGATTCAGATCCGGACTTCGCGCTGGCCACTGCATCACAGAGATTTGGGACCTCTGCAAGAAGTCGCTCACGATGCCTGCAGTGTGAGCGCGAGCGTTGTCGTGCATTAATGTGAACCCCTCGCCAAAAGATTCGGCAAAGGGGACCACATGCACTTCCAGGACCTCAGTGACATAGCGGCGAGCAGTCAGCGACCCTTGTCCGCGAGCACCTCCAGTCCGGGAGACGCAGACAAGGTCGGTTTTGCCGGCAGCAGACATACCGCCCCAGAACATGCAGGATCCGCCACCATATTCCACCGTCTCCTGGATGCAGGCTTGGGCGAAACGTTCACCCTGCCTCCGGTATACTCTTCTCCGTCGGTCGTTGCAGAAAAGACACACTCGCGTCTCGTCTGAGAAGAGAACAGCTCTCCACTGCTCAAGGGTCCAATCGACGTGGTCACGAGCAAACTGCAAGCGGGCTCGCCGATGCGCTGCAGTCAATTTTGGACCCGTAGCAGCTCTGTGGGCCGCTATCTTCTTCTCCTTCAATCTTCTTCTAACCGTAGATACGCTTACGGTGCGTCTGCGAACTGCCTGGAGCTGCTGTTGCAACTCAACAGCGTTGGAGAAACGATTTCTCAAAGAGTTCGACACAACGAACCGGTCGTCTCTTTCCGAAGTGCAGCGACGTCTACCCGAACCGTGTCTGCGGATATAGCCACCGGTCTCTATGAAGCGCTGGTACACTCTTCGAACGGAATAACGGCTCAGGTTCAGTTGCCGGGCGACATCACACTGCCGCACCCCTGATTGCAGTAGTGCAACCACTTGAGCGGCTTTATCAGCTGTGGTATCCATCAAAATCTGTGCGTGTGTCCTCTTCAACGGTTGAATAGCGAATGACCCACATTGAACCCGTGTTGACCGTTTTATACCCACAAAGGAAGCGCAACTAGCAACTCTCACGGGTAGCAAAATTTGCATCGAATTTTTGTGACACTTTATTTGTTGCATTAGGTTTTATTTGATAATGAAAAGTAATGTTTTTTATTAAGTTAATTAAGTAACCTTGTAAATAAAATCATAATTAATGCGACTGCATGTGCATATCAAGAGTAAATGACATTTGAAAGTGATTTTCTAAGAGGTGCGATTTTTTTGACGCCGAGTGTAGTTTTTTTATCATTAAATATTTAAGTAAGAAAAAGCTGTTGTTCAACCTTGAATACTGATAATAATTATTTAAGTATTTGCAAATCTAAGTTTAAAACACGAGCATATATAAAAAAATACGCTTCTCAAAACGAGAAAAACTCCAGCATGAGTTTGCTAACTACGCCAATAGATGGCGCCAGAGACACCCATTACGTGTACTCCTGTCCTTTTGAGAATCTGTCCTTTTGAGAATCTGTCTTTTTGAGAATCTGTTCTTATGAGAATCTGTCCTTATGAGAATGACCCAAAATTCTGGCGAGCTTCTTCTATCATCGCACGTTATTGGCACAAAGAACGAATTCAACGCGGAACTATCACAAAGTAAACTTTGGATACCAGTGTGTCAGTGCGCATTGAGCAAACTTCTACCTTAACGCGGCGGCGCAAAGTTCCGTTTCTATTATTACGGTGTAGAAGTTTTAGAACGGGCATGCATTGAAAACGGAGGAAATAATTTATAGTTTTAAAACTTTCATTATTGTGTCCCCCGACCTGGTATTTGGTTTCTTGCAGTTTTGAGGGATTTATCGTATTCGTGTTGAATCTCCGCAATTTACATAACGTCGAAAACTTCTCTTTAGTACAATAAATACGTTGTCGAGAATACAAAACAGTTAGTACATAGATAGATTGACCTTTTTATCTTCGAAACTTTTGCCATTTTATACGATCAAATAGGATGCTTTAAGGAATATAGATACGTTTTTTTATTATTCAATTCCACATTACACTGCCTACAAAGATACTCGGCATATCCCCTCAACATCCAGGTACGTCGTTAAAATATCATTAGGAAGGTATTTTCCGATGTCGATTGCAAAACAAGAGACGCATTTCAAAGTTCAAGGGCATGTCCTCCTGTAGATCGGTACGAATTTATTCATAGCATTTTAAGACGTCCACTTTCATAGACAAAATAATAATCAAATGTACTTTTCCTCAATATAAAATTATATACAATCAAGTTAAATTAAAATACAAATCATTTATATGCTAAAAATAGGTGGAATATGTTTTTTGTAGTTTGAAAACTTGTAATCTTTTGCAGGTAAGTATTGCAAAAGATAACAAGTTTACAATACCACATTATAACACAAACAATTAATATGTTAAATAGGAGATTGGGACATAACCCCCCATGCTGGCACAATGCGGGTTGTTGGGCTTAACTTCACAGTAATCATGAAAAAATATTATGCAGTTCACTCGCTACAATGAAAAACACGAGAAAATAAACCGCTCATTCGCGTCGCACAGCAAGGCGATTATGTAATTTTGCATGAACCAGCGTTGGTTTTGTAGCTAATTTAATTTGCGCTGAGTAAGATACGAATTTATTAGCCAGCGGCCAGAGGGTGAGTTAACCTAATCAGCAAGATGGGGGCATTTTTATTTGTGTTCCTTTAAACAAGCTTTAATTTTTTTACACTTGTCCTTTAGTTCATCGTCATCAGCCTATAAACGTCCCACAGCTGAACACAGCGGAAAGTCACATGAACAGCGGCACACAGGGGCCATAACTCACCTTGCTGGCCCGATGCGGGTTTATCGGTTTTAACCACTGCCATCACAAGACAAGAACCGGGACCAACACGGCTTTGCGTGCCTTTCCGGATAGGTGCATTAGATCCGACACACATTTTTGCCCACTTGGAAATAGAACCTTCAGATATCGGGCCTACGCCACCATGCTACCGAGCCGTTTTATCGCTCTTTAAATTAGAAGGAATTTCCGCCTCACCTTATCTAAAGGTATCAAAGCACGTATGTTGTGGTTTCATGTTCAGCGAAAAACGCGAGTCATTACATCAAATCAGTGGCATGTAAGCGGTCTGTTTTCTACATAAAGGCAAATGCTAAAGCAATCGCCCTGAGTGATGATAAGTATGTTTAGCTGAAGTTGATAATGTATACAATTCAAAAAGCATAATAGTTTGTAGCAAATGTTTTATTACGCATAAACATAATAACGCACATTTGTTGAAAGACATATTAATAAAAACCGTAATCGTTTTAATCTATATTATTGTTTATCATAATTTTATGAAGCATAATTTAAAACGCATAATTCAATTTTATTAAGTCATAGTTTTATAAAGCATAATTGTAAATATCCATACATTTATTTTCTATTATTACTATGATACATGACCTTTGCTTTGTGTTACAAAAGTACTGACTTTTGTCTGTTTGTGTGTGTTTGCGATTTGTTTCTGTCTGCACTGGCAGACAGAAACAAATCGCGACAAAACCGACACCACGTAGTCTTGTCTGCCCTTCGCTAGTGTGTAATTTAAGCCCGCGTAGGCGCGGCGAGGCGAGGCGGAATGGACCGCGAGCTGAGGAGCAGGTGGGTTTAACGCCAGCCGCCGTGGCTGAGGCTACAGCAAGCCGAAGCTGCGGTTGCTGCAGCTGCTGCTACGACAAACTCGTGTGGGACCGCTAGAGCCTCGCAGCGCGCGCCGGCGCCGTGACAGAAACCATGCCTGTTTCATGCTGCGTGCTTGCTTGCATGCTTGCCAGTATTCTACTTGCTTCATTATATCAAATAATAATATTATATCAGATATAATCCCTACTATTTACAATTACAAAATTGTAATTCGCACAAAGTTAAAACGCACAAGAGTATAACGCCTAATCGTCTACCTATCACGTGACCTACAGGAGTAGGACAGAACTGAATTACAAGAAATTATTGAATCTAAAATTATGTTTACTTAGATAAAATTTATTTATTACATTAAGTCAGTGGTTATGTGAAATAAAAATATATTTAATCAATTTAAAAAGTGTCTGTTATGCATAGCAAATTTATGCTTTTTGAAATTATGGTAAAAAAGAAAGATTTTGTCCGTTATTCTTATTACATATGCTTTTTGAATATTATGTCTTCTAAACATTATGGCAAATACATAAATATGCCTTTTATAACTCAAGCTTTACTAAATAATGCCTTTGTATGGTTATGCCTTACAAATTTTGGCCATTTGATGTTATGCGTTATGAAGTTATGCTATAAAAACTTATGGCAAGTGACGATTATGGCCAATAAGATTTGCAATTCAGTTTATGGCGAATAACGTAATGCGTGTCATTAGGTAACCGGTCTGACATGTCACAAGCTCCAAATTGAAGAGTTCCATTTCAATAGTTAAAGTAGGAGTTGACAACTAGTACCTTATTGTAAATAATAGCAAAGTAATTAAAGCTCGCATTCAGCTTTATCGAAACTCGATCGAATGTATAGTACCTCGGATAAAAGTCATGCGAAGAAATTAAAACCAAACTCAAGCCGAAGTACGCTTGGATGCAAATCAATTAAAACTTCAGCTGAAAAGCCAAGCATAACGCGACACTAAGAAAATAAACTATAAAAGTCCTACGAACTGTCTTAAGACCCGATATTTAACAGACTATTATCAGCAAATTACTTAATCTTGTACAAATGTAATTTAATTTTAGCACTGCTCGGTCACCAATCCGTTATTAGGCGAGGCGAATAAACAAGAAATAAAAGTAATATTACACACCAAATCAAATACCAAGTCAAGTTTGTGCTTGAGCTAACCGCAACGAGAAGAAACAAGGAAAACAAAACACCGTTTTAACCGTTCATGGTAAAATAATAAAAGTATAAAAGAACAAAAAAGCATTAAGGTACTCCAAAACATCGTAAACGTAACCAAATATTTTACCAAACCAGACTCTAACTGAGTCTAAGTTAAAACCAGTTCCAAGCCCAGTTATAGCCAGTCCAAACAGCATTGAAAGTCAGATACAGTCAGTTCATACCAGCTACAGCCAGTTCATACCAGATACAAAATTCAAACAATTTCGAAAGCTTTAGAACAAAACACGCCAGCTGACGTGTCGGTACCGCAACTCGATCTAAGTTGGCGCCAACTTTTTATCGGCGTCTCACACGAACAAAGCTAAAGCTAATTATTTATATATTCCACCACCTCTCTGTTTAAAAGTAAGCCAGTCGTGTTCGCGTCGCAAAACAACGTAGTGTGTTTTCAAATTAACCTTTGGACAAAACACTTCGTAGTTGACTGGTAAGTAAACATAGAGAAACCTAAGCAGCAGTCTAAATAATATTAATAAAGAACTTGTATAAGAATATTGAAGTAGAATTTCACACGAGTTCTTTTCGTAATTACACGTGTTAATCGACTAAAGAATAATAAATGGAGTGCCATTTAACGTTCTTCATACATGTTTATGATACTCTTGACCTTTAACGAAAACGACTCCGAACTGGGCTATATTACATAAAAAATACAATTCGACATATTTCTCAAAAACTGAAAAGAACAAAATACAAAGGACATATGTTTTTTACTATGGGGCTTGGTACTAAATTCCAAAGTCTTTTAACTTGACGCCAATGTACAAATACTTGAAGAATACATTATTATCAACATATTTATGACCGTATTATTAATTTAAAGACCTCCGTTTTTTAATATAAATCAAAAACCAACATTGATTTCTACTCGAAAATGGCAACATTATAGTAGGATTGTGACATTCTAAGTTATTAAAAATGAAAAAGTGACGCTTGTCTGACGTTTTATATGTCAATACAGTATAAAACTATAAATAAAATATGTCGTCCAACTGTGGGCACATGTACGGTCCCAAGAATGCTGGCAACATTACCTCTTAGAATTGCCAGGCTAATACGCTGGCACTAATACATTATTACGACCCAGGTTCTTTTTTCAATATTTTATTTCCTTAGAAAGCTGAATAAGGTTCTTTATACAAGAACCCATGTTTCCATTATGCAAATTGTGCATCGTTTAATTAGGTGATATGCAAACGTTTTATTGTTTAAACTGTGTTGCCGAGACTCTAAGCTAATATTGTATCTAGGATGTTTGCGTAGGTGAGTCGAAGTTTCTAGTGCAGTAGGATGTTGGCTACAACAACAATGTTATTCCACAACATTAATAACCGTGTCGCGCAGCGGTGAAATAATACTACCCCTCCCTCTCTTCCCTCGGGCATAGAGCGGCGATGGGCTCACCACCTGCCACGCTGAGCACATACTGTGTAGTCGCAACTTAGGGAAAAGTTGACTATGGTAGAGGACTGCTTTTGCGATCCTTATTGCCTAGTCTCTGACTAACTTGAGGGGATAATAGTCGTGATTATACAACGTGTAAAAAAAATAACCAATAAAATTTGAGCAGCCTATGAAACCCATGAAACTAAACAACTTTCCCCAAGAAACCTATGTGCAAAAATGACAAAAAAATTTCGACCATCCATACAAAACTGTCCGACAAGCTGACAACAATAGTATGGGAGGTCGAATTTTTTTGTCATTTTTGCACATAGGTTTCTTGGGGAAAGTTGTTTAGTTTCATGGGTTTCATAGGCTGCTCAAATTTTATTGCTTTTTTTTTACACGTTGTATATATGATTTATGAATGAATTCACCAATCCGTTGCCAAGCGTGGTGATAAGTCAACACCCATCAATTGTAGCAAAGACAATTCTTTGCTTTCAAGAAATTCAAGTATTCAGGGAGGCATTTTACAATGCTCTACAAGATATATGTATCTTTATTGTTGAAATTTTGCATTCACAATGCTATATAGATATAGGATAAAATGTTTACTAGAAAAAAATCAACCAGTCTCAGGAAGCTCCAGTGGGGTTCGAACCCACGACCTTTGGATTGCCGGTCCACTGCTCTAACCGCTGAGCTACCGAGACCCCAGAAAGAAGACTCGCTGAATTTTTCCTAGTAGTTTGATTTAAGCTGCAAGCTTCTTGAGACTGGTTGATTTTTTTCTAGTAAACATTTTATCCTAAGATATATGTATTATTTAACAAACGAAAAGTTCGTACCTATATTAGCTGAGCTAATATTTATTGCCAGAACTGTGTTCAAATTGCAGATGCGTGGATTAGAGTTTGCTAGGGGTATACGTTTGTGTGTTGACACGGTTGTTCCCGAGCGAATGGACGGAAGTTTGTAACGTAATTATGTATGTGTCTGTGGATACCACACAGAGTCTGTTCTGTGGTAAGTATATACCCATTTTGTTCTGTGGTAAGTATATACCCATTTCAAGTTCTGAGTGTAGCCTAGGTAAATGCTGAATAGGCTGTGACACTCGTGCTGTCATCATGATCGTCAATAAAGTCAAAGTCAAATTATTTATTCAATGTAAACCTTTACAGGCACTTATTGACGTCAATACTAATAAAAAAAATAACAGTTAACTAACTTGTAGTTAAGACTTAACAACTAATCTAACGAACTATAGTCTGTGCCAGACAAACGCGCATCGCTACCCCCAGTACCACTGCACGCCGAAACAGGATCGCGTCGAACCGAAATATAAGCCGTGGCGATAGAATAACTGAAAATAACTGAAAGCTTTCCATTAAGTGGAGCTTTTTTTTTCAGCTGCATCGCTGGGCAGAGATTGGCTCATAACCTACCATGTTGGCCCAATGCGTTTTGGTGGGTTTCAACGACTCCCCATTTTATTGCAACCACCGGGGCCAACTCACGCTGAATAGTTCGTGATTTTTTTGGTCAATCATCTACCTGGAATTGTGAAAGTTGCTTGACTGGCATCATTACAAAATGTGTGTATGCCGCTACGTCATCAAGCTCATATTATATTCATACACATAACCACGACTATTATCCCCGAAGGGTTAGTCAGAGACTAGGCAATGAGGACAGCAGAAGCAGTTCTCTACCATAGTCCACGGCACACGAAATAGCGACTGCACATGTGCTCAGCGTGACAGGTGGTGAGCCCATCGCCGCTTCATGCTGTTGGATGTATGAGTAGTCTTGGGTTAGTGGCTTTTACGACACCTTAGATTAGAGTATAGATTGGTAGTATATCATACAGTTTAACTTAACGTTCAAGGAAAACAATATCTACAGAACGGTTGCGTGTTACTCTATCAGCAAAGGGCCAACATTAAAACGAAGGGCTGTAAATCGTTCCCCCGATTAATTCCACATCAGAAACCGTCTAAGCAAAAATGATATATGGCCCTTACACTCACTGGGGAAGTGCCAATGAAAAATACATTTTATTGCATTGAAAGTAAGAACCATAATAGAGAAACGTATTTCCCAGGAGGTTAGTGCGGTTATGAGGAGCGCAATCAATCTTTGATTATTATCTTTCTCCTTCTGTAAACGGTTATCTCTTTCATACTGATGAGGAATAGAAATAAACAAAAGATATTTTGAGGAGCTAGAGCAGGCTTGCGTGTTTGGGTTGCGGTGTTGGAGGTTCAGTAACTTTGCTTGGTCACGTTAGAGGATGGGTGATCACCAATTAATAAGTATTTTAACCTCCATGATTTTAAAATTACATTAACCAGTGGGTCCCAGACATTGTAAAATAGTGTCTTTATATCACCCCAGCACGGGTTGGGCCAGAATGGTAGGTTATGACAAAATATTCTCACTCATCCAATGACCCTGCATTGCGAAAGTTGCTTAAGTGATAAGATCAAAAACCCACTTAGCCAAAGCGGTCTCGAGCTCTAATAACTTTGTCCAGCAGTGGAGCAGATATACTATATTTTATGTATTTTATAGAGTTAACATCGTAAAGAAAATTCTACACATATTTTAAGTCTTCGGTGTAAGTAGATACCTATAAAATAATATATTCTATAACATCTTAAATGTATAATTTGTACTATAATAGACTTAACATCTTGAAAGCTTGGACGGTACAGCACGACTGCTTAACCTCCGCTATCATTCCCAGGTTTAACCGCTCACTATTTGCGGTATTTTATTACCCCACTACAAAGATAAGGAAAACAGGCCCCAGATAAGACCCCACGGAAGTCCATAAAGCTGACTGGGAGATTTATGGAGTGTTTTTGCTTCCACCTCGGTCGGCCGGGATATGGCGCTGAAAAACACTTTACAGGAGCATTGATTCGGTAAGTTATTCCTTTATTGCTTTGCTCACTTTAAAATATAGTGTTACTGAAAGTGAAAGTAAATAATCTACAGCTGTCCCCAATGATGGGTGAAGGTCTCCCGGCAGTCCCGACAGCATTTTGAAGGTTTTGGTGGGAAGGTGGGGCAGTACACTGAGAAGGCACTGGATCACTGCCCTAATAATTTGCATGCAGAATATATTTAATAGTGAAATGAATATTATTGCATTATTTTGTAATTTCTACTAACAAATAGACATAAAAACTTTGTTATGTCAAGTTATCTGAATAAATGAATATAATTAATATTTTAATGAATTACATGTGATCAAAGAATAAATTATAATGAATAGAGCTGGTGGCAGCTTAATAGCATACTACCAACCCAGGGTATCGTAAAAGGCGACTACCGGACTAACGGACTAAACTGCAAATGCGTTCGACAGCATAGAGTGGCGAAGGGCTCACCCACAACCAATCCTTATTGCCTGGTCTCTGAATAGCTTTTAAGGTATAATAGTCGTGGGTACTTATATGTAATTCTTTGCCGGCTCCTATTCTCCCGGGACTTTGAAGCGGGGCGTGAAACGGCATTTATACAGGCCGTCATTTTTTTTATTTTTTTTATTTATTTGTTTCTTTATACAACGGTGCGAACACCAATTACAGTAAATAGTAAAGTAAAGTAATGAAAGGGTGCGCTTGTTACCGTGTTTATTCCATTTATTATACGTTATCTTTGGTAGTACTCACTCTATGATGGTGTTACGCTATTATTTGTGGCTGATTGTGTCCCGATATTCGTGAAATGCGAGCCCAATAACATGTTTGCGGTCGCATTCCATTGGGTACCTACTTGCACCGAACATGATGGTTTTCAAACATTTCTCGGTGAATAATTAATTCAAAATTTGCCTGTTTAACTAATTAGTCTGGTTAATGTCAATGATAATCACCAATGTATTCACCAGCTCTAGTATGTGTATAATGTTTATGATTACATACGTACTGTACCTACATATTGCTCGTTTCCTGGTTTAGGCAGTCCTCTGCCATAGTCCACTTTGCACCAAATAATCACTGCACATGTGCTCAGCGTTATAGATGGTGAGCCAATAGCCGCTCTATGCTGTTGGTTGAATGTCTTTGTCTAGGAGGGCTGATCTGTTTAATTTCATCGTCGTACAATCGAGGACCTTTCCGTTCGACCTCTTTTCATTTCGACCGCGAAGATCGTGTGCAAGCGTATCTCGTCGAAACTGCTCGACCGGCAACTTGCTCGATTGTACATCTGCATTAATCGTTTACTCCCGCCATAAATCAATCGGCCATCGCAGTTTGTGTCTGTATGTAAATGTGTGTATGTTAATTGCGACAGCTGACAGCGGCAATTAGCATAAGTCGCCATTAGAGCGATAGCGTTATTGCTTGTTGTAATGTCCAAGCACCGATAAAGGGAATGTCTATTCGATATCGGTTACGAATGCAGGATGTTTACAAAATGTTAAATATCCCCTGATGATTAATGTTTTTTATTTATTTTAGCGATTTATTAAATATACTTAAGTAAAATTTTTAAACACTGAAAAAAGACGAATGACAAATGACGAAGCCCGGAATGCGGAAGGTGCGTGGTTCGATTTCCGCATGGGGTTGTCGTCTCTCGTCAGTCTTTAAAATTTTTATCCCCTGATGAGGTAAAGGACCCATACATTTGTGTTACTTAATATGTTAGTATATCATCATCATTATCAACATCAGCCTATAAAAGTCCACATTGGGAGGTTGGGCCGTAACTCACCACCCCCAATGCGGGTTGGTGGGTTTTACCGACTGACATATTACAACAACAACGCCAGCAACGGCTTTGAGCCTGTCGAATCACGGAGGAGCTAGAGATGTTTTTAATTTTTGGACAACACAAATTGACCACATAATATGGGGAGATTGGGCTATAACCCATCACGCTGTCCCAATGCGGGTTATTCGGGTTGAGGGGCTAAGTCAAACAATGTGTAAGATCAAATATAAAGGCTATAAGATTAGTAGCCATTCAGGTGCTAAGCGAGCACCCAGCTAGCTAAATTGGCATTGTTTGCGCTGAATTATGGCTTCCTGACAATTTTCTGGTCGTCTCTCTGTCGCGCGACAATTGCTGTCGCACGCAACATGATCGATTGTCGCTTTGTCTGGAAGGGTTACTGATGAGTCGGGCGGGCGCTTTTAAGACTCGAGTTGTTTATTGTGACAAACGCGTTAGCTTGTTTATTACTTCGTTGTAAGCTGATACTTATTTATTTATTTATTTTATTTATTTATTTATTTAAATTTCTTGTTGCTTACATATTTCCATCCAAAACGCTTACAAGATTAGATTACATAATTATGACACAATACTACTATTAAACTCAAATAACTTGTACAAAATAATGATAAAAACACATCACTCAGAATTTTACTTTTACATGCCAAGATAAGCTTATTGTCAATTGCGATATAATGTCAATATTAAAGGTATCACTAAACACTTTCAATTATGTAGATTAAGCAGAAATATAGGTAATTACATTAGTCAGATACAGTAGTAGGCATACAAAAACTATTAAGATATTATGTTATTAATAATAAAATGTCAATAAAAATACAAAAAGAAAATGTTTTACTTAAGGCAAAAAACTACAATTTAAAATTTAATTTAAATCCAATTTAAGAGTTATTAAAATTTATTATTAATAAGATAAAAATAACAGTTAAGCTAACACTTACAATTTAATTCAATTCGATAAAACAAAAAAAATGTCAATAAGAAAAAAGAGACAAATAAGGCTACAATTAAAATTTTACTAAAGTCCAGTTTAAACATTAAATAATTTCAATTAAAATTCAATGTTCTAAAAATGTCAATATAATAAATAAAATAAAATTAAGCTAATAATTGCAATTTCAGATTTCATTTTAATACAATAAAATAGGAAAAAAATAAAATAAAATGTCAATTCGATTGCGATGTCAAGAAGATGTCAGTAAAATAAAATAAAGTAATAAAAATACGTCAATAACAACTACAGTTTTAAATTTAATTCAAGTACAATTCAAATACAAATCAGTCAGTATCCACGTTACATAAAATTATTCGAAAGTTATTAAAAATATGCCCCAAATGGTCAGCGAAAATGTCGATATCATTGTGGTGAGCGAGTAAATCTCCGATGCAGCGCAATGCGCGGGCAGTGGGCGCGTACTCAGTGCGCTTAATGCGCGTCACGGGCCATTCCAGCAGCCGAGGTTGGCGGCGAGGCGCCACCAAACCCGCCGCGTCCCTTGGAATTCTCCTCGGAACCAATAGGCGTACTCTCTCCAATACCGCTGGGCTTTCGATTTTACCATGTATTATCGATAGGTAGTGTTTCAATAACAGTAGAAGCCTTCTAAACTTCAAGGTGTCTAAATCCACCATACCACCGACAAACCTGGATGGATATAGGAAGGGGTAATACCCGTAGAGCTTTTTATACAGGTAACGCGCAAACTTACGCTGTATTTTCTCTATCATAACGTCATATTTAGTTTCAGAGGGATCCCATATCGCAGCACCGTACTCAAGTCTACTACGAACGTATGCATTGTATAGAACCGTTGCCACCTTCAAATTATCAAACTGAGATGCAGTTCTAATTACAAAACCTAACATCCTATTAGCCATCTTGCAGATTGTTGTCACATGTGTATGAAAGTCCATTTTGGTATCTATTTCTAAACCTAAGTCACGGATAGTTTCTACTCTTACCAGTGGTGCGTCAAATAAGTTTTAATTTGCCTTTATCGGATGCCGTTTGCGTGAACAAGTAATGACTTTACACTTAGTACTATTGAGAGGGAGACGATTGCTGCGGCTCCATTCCCACACATAATCAATGTCCCTTTGCAATGCCTCATTATCCCCAGCATCTCTGATGCCTAGACTCAATTTTAGATCATCCGCAAACAGGAGACACTTAGCTTTACGGACATTCTCAGGCAAATCATTGACAAAGATCAAAAATAAGGTAGGTCCTAAAGTGCTCCCTTGGCTCACTCCCGATCTTGTATAGTATTCAGTAGATTCATATCCACTTAGCCTGACATATTGACAGCGGTTACTAAGGTAACATGATATCAATTTAAGTAGGTTTGTGGTGAAACCTATGATTGCCAACTTTTGCAGTAGAAAATCATTATCGACCATATCAAAAGCCTTTCTAAAATAAAAGTAGGCAACGTCCACCTGACGACCTTCATCCATTTCAGAAAGAACATGATCCACATGTGCTACTAGGTTTGTGGTGGTCGAGCGAGCCCTCCGGAATCCATGCTGGCTGTCATGCAACAGATTACCTATTTGGTTACTGATTCGAGTATTTAAGATAGTTTCATAGATTTTAGCGAAAACTGAGAGCACCGCAATCGGTCGGAAAGATGCAACGTCCATCCCTCCTTCGCCCTTCGGAACCGGGGTAACCCTAGATAATTTCCAGCGATTGGGATACGTTGCCTGACTGAGAGAGAGATTAAATATATACAGAAGCGGCGTATTCAAAGCAGACATGCAGTCTTTTGCCAAAAATATCGGAATATTGTCGGGCCCTCCAGATGTTCGCGGTTTAAGACGCCTCACAGCTTCTTTCAGATCAATTTCGTCAACTGCCAAAACCGAGATAGAGGTAGCGTTTGCATAATTATGTGCTGCACGGGCAGCATTAACGTGGTCGAGTAGCGGTACGTCGGGTAGAAAGACAGAGCTAAAGTATTTAGCAAACGTGTCAGCCGCAGCTTGACCCCTCACCTCCAAATCGCCATAAGTGTACGTGTCGACAACACGCCTCTCTCTCTTTTTCTCCCTTATGAAGTCCCAAAAGTGTACCGGATCCTTAATAATATTATTTTGTATTTGTGTCAAATGTTGGCGATACTCCGCATCAATCAATTTTTTTACCCTCTCACGATAGTATTTAAAGAGCGCCATATTGAATTCCTTTCCCTCTCTTTTGTATCTTTTCAAATGATAATACTTTTCCTTAATATTTCTTACTATTTCAGCGGAGTACCATTTTGGATAAATGTAAGCCCGAGTACCCAAAGACTGACCCCTTACTGGAACAAAGTGTTCGATACAATTAAACAACTTGTTGTAGTACATTTCAACTGCTGAATCTACGCCTCTTACAGTCAATAAATCCGACCAGTCCAAATGACCAAGTGCTGCCTATAATCCCTGTAAATCGCCCTTACGCCAGTTCAAGTCAGGGCCAAATGCTGAGCGAAACGCGGGAGGTGACGGTGGCGTCATTGTCGGTATCTTTTCGCATTTAAATCTAATCCCCACCTCAAGCGCCGGGTGGTATTCATCAATCTTGACTAAAGGGTCTGCATTAATGTTAACTGTGATTACATCAGGTTCGAAGTCGCTCAACACAAGATCCAACATGCCACCATGGTTATTAAACACACTATTATGTTGTTGTAGCAAACAAAATTCACAGAAAAAATCGAAATGCGTTTTAACATAAGTGCTGTAAGAGTTCAGATTAAAGTCGCCCAAAATGATAACATTCAAATCAGAGTAACTTGATATTGCGTCTTCAATACAAGCTAAAACATTGAGATATTGCTCGTCCTTATAATTAGGAGGTAAATAGACAACACAACATAAAAACTTTACATTCTTACAACTCACAATTGCTAGTAACAGTTCCTTGTCCCCAGTTAAGGTTTCAATGTTTTTAACTACACGTACTGAATAACAGTCCCGAACAGCAAGTAAAACTCCTCCCCATCCAGCATCACCTACTCTGTCTCTACGTACCACTCTGTATCCAGCGGGAAACAGCTCACCATCACACACAGAACTTGTTAAAAATGTCTCTGTTAGAGTAATGATGTCAAATTTGCTTTGCATGATATTATTATAGAACACGTCAGTCTTGGACCGTAGGCCACGGACGTTTTGATAATAGAAACGTAAACAGTGTGTTCGTGGTTGATTTTTACGGTTTCCTTTCTTTGGCACGAAAATTCTGGCGCCAAGGTTTAATGCATATATCCTCTGCCCAGTTATCCGGACACATGACGCCATCCGCAAGATGTGATGGAACGCCTAGCTTAAATGACGCATAGCGCCCACGAGGCTTTAACGCTTCCACCGTACACACTTGGCTGCCACTCACAAAGTTAAGATGATCGCTAACCTGTTGAACTGTGGTGCCCTCCTGCACATAGTAGAGATGAAGATACCTCCATCTCTCAGCAGCTTGAAGTAGCGTGGCTCCTGGCGCAGCAGTACCTCGGAGTACACCAGGAAACGACTCACGCACACGTCTGCGTTTTACTTCGACCCATTCGTCTACATTGGCACCATCCTCTATATTCACAGAAGAAACAGAAGCTAAGGGTTTTTCCTGTACTACTTTTAAAAAAGATGCTGGGGTCACGGATGCCTTATTCTTTTCAGCAAAAGCGGTTGTATTTTTATGCTGAGTAGGTTTACCTCTCATCTCGGATTTTTTCTTAAGGTGAATAGGCGTAGTTGGAGGTCGAGCAAATGCAACGTTAATAGGAATTTCATTATTTTTCATTTCGCTATTTACGTCAACTTTTGATTCATATTCACTCTTCAATTTATCGATCTTATTCGTTAGCATATCTATTTTTGCAAAGAGATCTGTTTTAAAGGCAGACAATTGTTCGGCTATCAATAATTTTATTTTGTTTGTTAATTGAGTTTCAAATTCACATTGGGTTCTTTTTAATTCCTGCACAACTGAAACTATAACGGCGTCTAAAGCATTTTTTAAAACATCATTTTGAGCCTTATGAGTAGTTTGTGCAATACGCGCTCCAGAGCGTACAGTGACATGGTCAGGACTATTTATTGAGCTGTCATGGCCATCGCTAGTCATACTCACGTCAAGACTAGGATGTTGACGTACTGGCGTGCGGGAGTTGTCGCCTTTAGGTAATTTGCTTCGGCACTCCACACACATCCAAGTATTCTTAAAATCCACTGTTAACGTAGCATAGCAATCGTTACTGATATTAGCACATACCAAATCAAAAATCTTTTTATATCTTGCGCACTTCATATAAGCGCCGTCCTCGCTGACATTCTCGGGACAGCCCGCACAGCGAACACTTCTTGATGCCATATTTGTGTTGCGGTCGACAGTACACGGCGCGCAGCGATCGGATGACGCACAGCAGCGGGCGGTTTGCGAGTTGTGGTAGGTCAGGTCCGTAACGGTACGAATAAAACTTTAAATATGATTTTGACTATAACTTTTGCAATTTCTGTTCGAATTCAATTCTGATTTCACCACCGAATAGATCGTTTCACTGGCTAAAAAATGGTTACAGACACAGGTACTAACAACAACTTTCAAGTACTAATAATGATTTTTTTAACGGAGCAAAGTAGCACAGATGTTCTTTTAACAAATCTCGGACGATAGGTATATCGGTATGATCACCAAAGATTGGAATGGGTGGGCAAATTTTTATTTGTTCCCGGTTTCTTAGCTAGTTTATAATCGCGAAGAGTGGAAAGAGGTAAGTAAGGCTTTTGCCCTAAAGTAGGACAAGTGATTTTAATTTAAGCATTCTAAGTAGTTAAAGCACTAGAAACATTACTTACAATTTACTTGCCCTACTTATTGCGAGCAGTCTGTTATATTTTCCGGAATATTCGCTTGGGAATAACAGCCGCTAAAAAAAACAAAGTCAAAATAAAATTCAGTTATTGCAAATTGATTCATTTCAAAGTTTTGAATTACACAATCAGTATTATTTCTTCAATTCAGGCTACTAAAATTAAGCACCTATTAGTCGCTACGCCCTCGGTTAGTAAATTTATAGGGTGGGAGACCTTGTACTGAAAAGAACCGGCAAGAAACTCAGCAAGGGAATTTCTTTTTTCCCTTTCTATTTCCCCTAAGTCAAATAAAAATTGGAAAATGCTCTCCCTATCATAGATGGACAGTTTCCATTACAAAAACATTAGTTTTTCTTATAGGTACTTGAAAGTGGGTAAAAGCTAACAGTGTTACCGCAACCTCCCAAAAGCCTTTACCAAAAAGACGTTGAACAATAACCTGATACACCGCGACATATTGAATTCCAGAAGCCTTCGTCACCACTTAATGGACGGTCAGACTGGTTCAACGCTATAGTTTTAAATCCATTGTTGTATTGTATCAGTCCACAGTACTTCGGGAAGCTGTGAAATGTTAAAATAAACTTTAATTATAAGTATATATTTATATGAAACCGCGATATAATTCGAAATAAAAAAAAATCTCATACCAATATTTATCGCGATATTAGTCAAGTCAAATGTAAAGCATTTAGGAATTTATTTTTTATTCTTCTATGAGGAAGCACTTACTAAGCTTCATCTTATTATCTGTTAAGTTACGATAAGACCGAAGATGGAAACGCACTTCACCTAGATTACTTATCTACCTGTTAAGGCACTTGTTTTGTTATCATTAAAAAAATAAATAAACATTGTTGTTTACTGTATCTAAAATATTTAAATTATAGTTATTCTGGTCCTTGCTTTTAAAACATAAAAAGAGAATTGCTTATTTTATGTTATACAGGTGAAAACTTCCAAGTTGAATCTAGTTGAAATTTGTAACGAAGTCTAAATAACTGCACTGCAAAATACTTGAGCAATTTTCCGCTACGCCAGACATAAGTTGTTTACTGCGGGCATACCAGAATAGTTCACTCTGACGCCATGACTGAATAACTTAACAGCTCTAAATATTTTGTTATTCTTGTGCGAGTACGTATTCACAGTGAGCTATATAATTTACACAATATTTAATTTTTTTATGCTTAGACCTATTGTATGTTGAAAGTTGAGTGAAGTCTCTAGTTGTTTGTTTAATGAGATAAATGCGTTAGTTTGTTTATGGCTTCGTAGTAAGCTGATACTTAGCTTGTGTGATTACAGCAAAGAACAGTTAAACCTTCGTTATCTATTTCGTGGATTACAGAGATCGTAATAGGTAGGGCTAACGAATACCTTTTGTATGTTGCATGTTGAGATTATTTTTTTTAATACTAAGCCCGGCAAATGACCCAACTCCACCTGATGTTAAGTGGAAATGAAGTCCAGGCGCGAGGACATCAGTCACCCTCACTTTGCCGGCCCACAAAGTGCTTCTTCACGCCTCGTTTGAAGGGCCCTAAAATAAGCAAATATTATGTGCAAGTAAGCAGCCTATATATACTTATGTAATCCAAATCTGTGCTACGTGTACATACTGTCCCCACAGCTCGACAAAAGCCTACTGAGAAACGGAGACACAGACAGATCGACAGACTTAAAATATCTGAACCCTTAAAATATCTTACAAACGAGGTGTCACAAACACCCAGCACCACCGAAGTGATTTACAACTCCTCCCCCCCCTCCCCCCTCATTTTTAAACGGACGGATGAGGCTCATTTGTCCGGTTCCCGCTTGCGGCTGCGCCGGACCGGTGTAATCCGCCGGCGGCCGTGTCAGATAAGCCGGGTACACTCAACCTCTTAAAAGACTCCTGTACGTGCGACGGCGACCGCATGTATACTGACGCGTACTGTACCTGGCCCTCGACGACTGTGGTTATAGATCTATATAGATCTATTAATATCGATCTTATCTACGGTCGCCGATCACACAAGATATCGCATTTAGTAAAAAGTTAGGTTTTGACCTAAATATGCATATCTAGATGCATTCGATCACTGTGATGAACACGGGAATTTATATGGCTTTGAAGAAGATTGGTGACAAACCAACTGATTTACAATATGGCTCTACCAATAAGCAAAATACAACGTTAAACCATAATGTGTCCAGAGTCCATAGCTTTTATGGTACACTTGATAATACACTTGAAAAGCGCCTCGTTATTTATTGAATACCACTTGAGCCTGACAAGGCCTTTAAGGCAAAATTAAAATAATGCTATTTTAGTTTATGTTAATTTTATATATTTTTGTGTTTTTTTAAACATTGTGTTTAGATAATCGATGATAATATTGGTAGCAAATCTTGTATAAAACTAAATTTAGGTATATGTTACATTACGATTGTTGATCCCACAGTCAAACCAACTAAGCGGTTTTGTGAGCCCTTACCTCATATAATGTTTATAACGTTTGTAAGAATAAATAAATAACAAAAAAAGCACTATTCTTTTGCCAAGCTTATTGCAGTCATTTTCATTGAGGAGATAGAGTGATGGAATAGGGTTGCATATAAGATGGCGTCATGTTTCTGCAAGAGGGGAACCTCAGTAGACCCCGCTTAGATAAGATAAGATAATAATAATATATAATAATAGATCATTTGTTACACTCTTATGTTAAACATTGGTATTTTGTGCACGATATATGTATTTAAAGAAAAAGTAAAATACTTATAACGTAAAATAAAATTGCTATAAAAACTTTTTTTTAATTTAATGTACGTTACAGCTTACACGCGATAATTGCTAAAAACGGGGTAAGCCTCCAACCGAAAACGGTATTTTTAATTAAATTATGCTAATTTCTCATCCTATCTTGCCCGCGGCCTATGTACAGTCACGTGCAAAAAGATGTAAACAATTGTTTATCTCTTAGTACTGTGGAATAAGAGTCAAAGTGTACTCGTGACTGTACACACGCCAGCAAATCAACCTACCACAAAAAAGTCAAATTTCTTTAACAAATTTTAAACCTTACGTTTCAGTTGAAACTAATATCGATTGGAGAAATTAGTCAGTTTTGGATAGGTTATAAAATAGTGACAAAACCTTTTTGAGTTGTTGGCACATAAGTGAGTAATAATTTCTTCATCAGCCTATAAACGTCCCACTGCTGGGCACAGGCCTTTTTACACTGACAACAGTACATGAAGAGATTGGGTCTTAACCCGATGGTAGTAAGATGGACGGTAGCGTCGGAGCCTCCCTATCCATTTGGAAGGAGGAGCCGAAGTCAGGGCGGTCAAAATATCATTGGCGAATTATTGCACGGTGTATCACGCCGAACTCCTCACCATATTCATGGCGACTCCAGGTCTGCTCTGGAACCTGTAACAATCCGTAGCTCGCTCCACCGCTTAGCACTCGATTCGCGGGCAAACCTGCAGAAGGCCTTCACGCAGAGCAAACTTGTTAGTTTTTTCTGGATGAAGGCTCATGCGGGGTTGCCCGGGAATAGGCGGGCGGACGAGGTCGCGAAGCAGGCGGCAACTTCGTCGCGGATGAAGCCGGATTGAGATCGGTGTCCGATCTCGTTCGCCAAACGTTTCATCCGTGATGAGACGATTGGCGAATGGACTCGGAGATACGACGCGGAAACAACGGCCTCAGTGACGAAGGCCTTGTTGTTTCCGGACGCGGTAGCTGCGTATAGGGTGGTTCGGAAGATTAAGCCGATTGGAGTATTGACCTAGATGATGACAGGGCACGGTGGATTCTCCTCATAATAGTACCGATTCAAGTGCAAGGAGAGTCCCTCATGCATCTGCGACCCCGAACAAGAAGAAACCATATTGCGTGTGAACACGGAGTGCGCCGTAAATGAGTATGATAAAATAAAATACGAAAGAATGATAAGTATGACAGTGAATAGAGAGAATATAAATGAATTAATAAGCAACAAAGTCACAAAAGCATTACTTTTGGAATTTTGCACAAGAAAGGTCAACAAGATAATCAAGAGAATTAAAAAGTAGTCAAGCATATGTTTTTCATGAGTATAATGAATATTCTAGAAGTAAAATATAAAATAAACAAGTGTAAATACATAAAATAACTTAGGATATTATAAGTGTGATGTAAAATCGGAATAAATGTAATAAGTGTAATGTAAATGTTAATGAAATGTAAACTAAAACCACTTAGAAATAAGTATAGCAATAAGAAATAGCGCAAAAATGCGATAAAAATGAAACCGGGCAAACGGAAATGTAGAAATAAGAACTAAAATAGGAAATACAAATAGTATAAGGCATTCAAAAATGCAATAAAAATGTAATAGATAGAAATATAGATAGAAACTAGATAGAAATAGTAAGAAATAGATAAGTAAGTGCAAGGGTAGATAGGGCACGAACGTGCAATAAAAATGAAAATGAGCAAAGTACAAATAATTATATAGTGTTCGAATAGGAATAGAAAAAAGAGTAGGAAGGGCACCTAGGTGTGCACAAGAAAATGTAGGCGTATGCCATTTTCGGACAAAACTCTCCGACATGACTCACATCGGGGGATAATTAAATTAAAAAAAAACTACCACGCTGGCTCAATGCAGGTTGGTCCATTAGTGTACATTAGTGTAAGGGACAATATGTGTACGGGGTTACTATTGAATCGAGTGTTACAGCAATTATAGTTGTAGATCTGTTCTTTTAAGATTTAAGATTCAATATCATTGATTCATTTAGGTTACAATAACTGAGCACATATGATTGTCGATACCCTATCGGTGCGTAAGTCTTTAGGGCGGGAAACCTTTTACTGAGAAGAGCCGGCGAGAAACTCAGCAAGAGCAAGTCTTTCCTTTCTTTTTACAGCTAATAATGCTTTCCTATTACTTTTCATTACAAAAAACATATAAATTAGCAAAAACAACCACAACCAACTTTAAATTAGCATCAAATCAAAGTTTATGTAAACATTAAACTAAGTCTATAAGTTAGAAACGACGGGTATAAAAATTTTTGCTTGGGATACCTATTTTAATTACTTACCTAACATGTTAAACCACGTTTAAACCTCCTTCAGAGTATTGTTATCAATAGCGCAAGCTAATTAAGCCCAGCGGCCGCACTAAGACGGTCCGAATAACATTATGAGACAGTGATCCGGCCGCCGAATGCCACGAATCTGTGATATAGGTACCTACTGTAATTACTATTTATATACTTTACTTTTATATACTTTTTTTACTGACAACCTTATACGACGATACTTTTTATATACTTTATTTACTGACGACCTCCTTGGTCGAGTGGTTTGTACACCGGTTTTCATGGTGTCGCCATCTCTGAGGACCCGGAAACCCGTTCTAGCCCCGGTCGGGTCAATTTAGAAACTATTGTTTTTCTAAATTGTCTCAGGTCTGGGGGTTTTCTATGTATAATAAGTATGTATTTAAGTATTTTAAGTATTTATCCGTTGTATAGTAACCATTTAATGAGTTTCATAACGAAGCTCCTCTTGGGCTAGATAATTGGTGTGAGTGTAGGAAAGTTTATTTATTATTTATATTAAAACTTGATCTCTCTGAGTAAAATGTACACTAATGTAATTAATGTATTAGTAATAAGCCTATATGAGCTGAGCTGTCATAATGCCAGATACAATAGAAATGCAATTGTTAGCCCTCAAGGAGTGTTCTTGACAGACAAGAGGTTATACAAACCCACTGCTGGACAAAGGCCTTCATCGTTGCAAATAATGGCATGCTGGACAACATTATATGGGATTGGTGATGCCCTGAGCTGACTTGGCCTGAGCTTAATCGAAATGATCCGAAAGACACTTTGCTCTACCTGGAATTGAACCCAGGACTTTCAGATATCAGGTGAAACACTTTGCCTCTTTCACACCGATGCTTTAATTTGTTATACTATTACTATATATTAACGCCTCGGTTGCCGAGTGTAGAGCGCTCGACTCGATAACCAACTATGGTTAAATTCCCAGGTCAGGCAAAGTTTGGATGCATAACCCGGTTTTGTGATCACCAACTCGCATTTACCAAGCTTGGGGATTAAGCCAATAACCATCAATTGAAGCGATGATTTGATTGCAATGATGGAGGGAGCCCTGCAGTGAGACAGCATACAGGAAGCGCTTTACTTTACTTTACTACTATCAATGATATCTGGCTGGACAGAGTCACGCTGACATAGTTGGTAGTGAACCCCTGTAATGTCTGGAAGGTGCAAGTTCAAATTCTGCTCGTGGAAATTTATTTAAAAATTTTCAAATCGTAATTTGCAACAACATTTGCTTTTAGTTATTATAGATAATATTTATTTTACTGTTCATCATCATTTGTTATAACAGAACATAAGTCGTGGAAACGTAAATAGCGTGTAACTACATATGGAAACATATTGTACAATCACAATGGCATGCTGCACGTACAATTAAACTCGAGCCCGTAATTACCAGTATGCACTAACTGCATTAGCAGCGATTAACTACGGACTACGGCAGTTAGCCAGTGCTACGGAACTTGTAGTATGTTAATGCTACGGCGACTACGACTGCTACAACTTTAGCAGTGCTACATCAAATAACGTGTTATCCGCATAATCTAGTGTTACATCCTGAAGTTGTGAGACCACTAACTGAAATTGAAGTATGAAGTTGAAATTAAGTTACAGATCAGATTATATTTATGCT
This sequence comes from Scoparia ambigualis, assembly GCA_963921215.1. Lineage (NCBI taxonomy): Eukaryota > Metazoa > Arthropoda > Insecta > Lepidoptera > Crambidae > Scoparia > Scoparia ambigualis. Next base: position 25,682,332 of record OY992524.1, read on the forward strand.
TCTATTTATTATTCTGTTAATTATAAGCCGATCAACCCGCATTGGGCTAGCGTAGTAGGTATGCCTCAATCTCCCCATATGCTGTTGTTTATGGGGGGCTGGGGAGACCAGAGCTCCGCAATGGCACATGTACTGGCTCATGATGATGATGAAATACAGGTTCAACTCTGTGGTCTAGAGTTAAGACAAATGCCAGTGAATTACTTACTTAGGCATACAAATCACTTTTACCTTTCCCTAAATGCCATAATTATTACTTAGATTATGCATAAGTGTTGTTGTCTCTTTGATACCATATAAATGTATAAGATAACATAATTATGCATAAGTTACTTGACACATAGTAAGACGTAGATCGACCATTAACACTCCATCACAAGCGCGTTCTACCGTCGTAGAACAGACATGCACTTTGTTTATTTATTAACTATGTTGAGGGTAGGTAACACTGACACTCTTTGTATACTTACAAGAATAAGTAATGAACACAATTAGTGACCGCACGGCAACCGGAGCGATCATACGACTGACATTTTTAGTTGTAAAACTAAATTTCTACAATAGTAGAGAGCGCGGGTATTCGCGTAACTTTTTTATCGAGATATTTAATATGTTTACTTATGGCGTAAAGTGATTAAGTATTTTTATTTGGTGTTTATTATTCAATATATTTTTTTTATGCTAAGCCCGGCAAATGACCCCACTCCACCTGATGTTAAGTGGAAATGAAGTCCAGGCGCGAGGACAACTGGTGCAACGTAAGAGACGTAGCATCAGTCACCCTCACTCTGCCGGCCCACAAAGTGCTTCTTTACGCCTCGTTTGAAGGACTCTATGTCATAGGTAGGAGGGAATACGTGTGCTGGTAGACTATTCCATCTTTTGGAAGTGCGACAAAGAAACGAGTCACCAAATTTCTCTGTGCGTGATGGAATGTTAGAGACTGTAAATTGGTGACTCCGGAGAGCAGCACACGTACTCCTATGGAGAAAGGGAGAAGGAGGGATGAGGTCAAAGAGTTCTTCAGAGCACTCGCCATGGTATAAACGGTAAAAGACGCTGAGTGACGCTACTATATCTCTACGCAATTGCAAAGGCTTGAGAGTTTTAGTGACCTCCGCATTGCCGATAATGCGCACAGCGCGGCGCTGCAATCTGTCCAAGGCATCGAAAAGGTACTTTACGGAGCCGTCCCAAAGGTGAGAGCAATACTCCACGCAAGACCGCACCTGTGTCTTGTATAATAGACACAACTGATCAGGCGTGAAGAATCGCCGCACCTTGTTCAGGACACCGAGTTTACGTGAGGCATTTTTCATCACGGTTTCGATGTAGTCCTTTTGGTTCAGATCGCAGCGGATATTCATACCGAGCATGTTAATACTGCTCTGTAGGCCTAGAGATGTACCCTGAAGAGAGGGAAGGGGAAGGAATGGCGACTTTTTCGCTGTGAACGCGCACACCTGTGTTTTCTTGGCATTGAACTCCACCAGATTATCGGAGCCCCATTTAGAAATGAGGTCCAACACCCGATCGAGCTCAATGACAAGATTTGCTCGCTTCATTTCGGTGTCTACCCACGCCCAGCCGTTGGGTGACCGTTATGTCCCCCATGCACTGTGCTATCATCTGCATAGCAATGAATGTTTCCAAGAGGAAGCATGTCATTGATATGCAGAAGCAACAGCGTGGGGGATAGAACGGAGCCTTGAGGAACCCCAGCGTCCACTGACATGAACCGCGAAGCGCATCCATCCGAAAGGACACGGATTCTACGCTCATGCAGGAAGCTAGCAATCCAGGTACAGAACTGAGCGGGCAAACCGTATGCCGGGAGCTTGGAGAGAAGAGCTTTGTGCCAAGGCTAACTGCCAGTGACTCGCCACGCTTGTCAATAGCCTCACCCCAGAGATGTGTGACGTACGCTAGAAGATCACCCGTTGACCGTTTTGGCCGAAACCCATATTGACGATCGTGAATTAGGGAGTGATCTTCTAGGTATCGAATAAGCTGTTTGTTCAATATTCGCTCTAGGATCTTACACAACACTGAAGTTATAGGCTATAGGGCAGTAATTAGTCGGATCTGGCCGATCTCCTTTTTTAGGGATCGGTTGCACATTAGCTTCTCTCCAAGATTCCGGCACACAACCCGAAGAGAGCGAGAAACGGTACAGACGCTTTAACACAGGGGACAACTGCACACATTTTCAGGACTATTGCTGGGATGCCATCAGGACCGTTAGCTTTCCGGACATCGATTGACTGCAGCTCCGCACGGACATCACACTGCCTGATTTTAATATCAGACATTGTGTGGCCACAGTGAGGAATTGAGGGTGGCTGTGCATTACAGTCATCGATCCGGGAGTTAGCCGCAAAGAGTTTGGCCAGGAGATCGACCTTTTCCTGCGGCTTGTGAGCTAAAGTTCCGTCAGGACATCTCAGTGGTGGCAGCGAGAGCTGGCAGAAGTTGGATTGCACGGCTTTGGCCAGACGCCAGTAGCTACGGCTGCCCGTAGGATGCGTCAGGAGTTCTTGGCCTACTCGTGCAACGCGCTGGGCATCCGCTCTAATGTAGGCCCGCTTACACGACTTGGTAGCATTATTATAGGCTGCTTTTAGCGAGCGAGTTTCGGGATCCCCATGAGCTTTACCTCTGATCCAAGCGCGGTATGCCGTCTGTTTGCTCTCAACAGCGCTGGCACACTCGCGATTGAACCAGCGGTTGCGTCTGCCTTTGCTGATGATGATGACATAGGAGTGTGGAATATAGTATTCCATTCCTAATACTATCTCATCAGCAACGGCAGTGGCGCTAGCGGTCGGGTCCTTCCCACTAAAGCAGCGCTGCCTCCAAGGGACGGACGCACAATACTCCCGCATACCGTCCCAGTCTGCCGACGCGTAGTGCCAAATCTGGCGTTTCGAAACCGCTGTTGGCAGTCGCGATGCCAAAGGCACTGTGCTGGATATCAAATAGTGGTCCGAGGAACCTAAAGGAGCTCGAATCTCCACCCGGTATCCAACTGAGCGACTCGTCAGCAGAAGGTCGAGTAAGGAGGGAGCATGGCCAACTATGTCTGGCATCCTGGTGGGCTGGTTCACCAGTTGCGTCAGGTCATGCGTGAGAGGAATGCGTGGGCAGTTCTACCAGCATGGTCTGTTTTGGAGGAACCTAACCACAACTCATGGTGGGCGTTGAAGTCCCCCAAAAACACCAATTCCGCCGATGGAAACCGCTCCTGCGCATTATCTGCTACCCGACTAAGATGTTCAATTAGTCGAGTTGTCTTCATGTCGCCGTTATGGGATCGGTAGACGCAGACGTAGACACGGCAATGAGAGCCTAAGTCGACGTGTACCACTAGGAGGGAGAAGGAAGGGTCCTCCAGACAGCGCAGACGGCGACAGTAATCATCCGCCCGAACGAATAAGCAAACTCTGGCTTTGGCTTTGAAGGATTCTTCAAGCACAAAGCCGGAGAGTTCAGGTGGGTGGTGTCAGCAGGGCGGATTATTTGCGTTTCCGTCAGGAACAACATTGCTGGCCGTGCCGTCTCAAGATGGTGGTGGACAGCATTGAGGTTTGCATGGAGTCCGCGGATGTTAGCGAACTCCACCTCAAACGGTAAGGTTGTGGTGGGGGTGTGAACCGCTGTAGTACCAGTTTTGTTGTTAGGCGCTGTCATTTTAGGAGTGGATAGAGAGAGGCGTGAATCGAGAAAATGATGCCGCGATGCGAATAGTCAAAGTGTGGTGGCCTGTTTCCCCAGGAATTTGCCCACAGACGAGTATTATTAACCTGCCGAACGGAAGGGCCCCCGAACCCCCCCAGGAATGGCCGCCGGGACCCCACCTTCTGGTCACCAACCGGCAGGACGGACCACCCCGAGATTATGCGTGGCATGGTGAGGCAGCCTCACGAGCTGGTTAGGCTCGCTTAGGCCCCTGTACTGTGCCACGGGCGGCCAGCGGGACAACCGTTTCTACGGGTCTCCCTGGTCGGCAGGTTAACGAAGTCCTCCTGGCACTGGTTTGACGGAAGCCTCCACAGACCAAATACATCGCAGCATTATCCTCTCGAGCTCTGGTTATGCGCTGGCTGATCCCGAAACGCGACCGACAAGCAGTCACTTGACGGGTTTTACACCATGCGTACGGTGGTCACCAACCAGACGGGTGAAGCCCTACCACCAGTGGAGCAGATCATCGCTCGAAAGAGTCCGTTAGTCGCTTCTTACGACACCCACCGAACGGAGAGAGGGGCGGCGATTGGTATTCTTTTTCCGTCACCGCACGGATAAAAAAAATTACTTACATTTTATATATAATTGAGTAAACAATAAATATTTTTTTATGTAGTTGAGTTTATATTTGATAATTAGTGACATATGTGATTTTGCTATGAAGTTGGTTTTTATCTCGTGGCTCCATGCATAAATCGCAGGATTGCGTTAGAAAGCCTTCTAAAATCATTACAAATTAAAGGAAAAATGCTATTGGACCTGAATAATCCACCTGAGCTGCATTATTATCATCAAGTACAACCTCAAAATACTGGGCGTGTGGGAAAATATTCCTTTTATGGAAGGGCGCGCAATAAGTCCACCTGGAAACAATGTTACACATGCAACAAATGTATTTGTCTCGAGCATCAGTTTTGACGATGCCCTGATTATTTATAGTAAAACCGAAGAAAGGAGTGTAGAAGAAATGAGTGAATCAAAATAAAAGTGTTTCAAGTTTATCCTACTAATATTATAAACGCGAAAGTTTGTAAGTATGGATGGATGTTTGTTACTCTTTCACGTAAAAACTACTGAATGGATTTGGATGAAATTCGGCATACAGATAGTTTATAACCTGGATTAACATATAAGATACTTTTTATCCCAATATTCTTACGGGAACGGGAACCACGCGGGTGAAACTGTGAGCGGCCGCTGGTATGTCATAAAACTACTGTTTTTCGTCAAGTTTTCTAATAAATCTGACATAAAATTCCTAATAAATAATAATAGTCATATTTTGTTCCTAGTAGATTTTTAATAAAGTATCTTTTGTTATAGTATAAATTATTTATTTTTATTTAATCAAATTCACTGAAAAACAGGTAGTTGAAATTGTTCTACGTGTGTAGAGCGCGCGAGTACTGGCGTTCCAAATAGAGACGCGTGTACCGTAGTGTTAAATTAATATTTTTCATTTTATTCCCCAATATTCGCTAACGCTATGAGCCAGAAGTAACACCGCATAAGTTAAACTATAATTACTTAAAAGTGATACGTATCGTGACACTACATATTACAACTAAGATAACTTCAAACTAAGGTAGCATGATACTATTTTAATCATAAAATTAAATTGTAAGACCCAAAGCTGGATTTGATAAAGCGGCTCTATAGCTCGCGGTAACGAGAGCCATCATTTAGTGTATAGCTCAACCGAAAAACTTGATACTCGAACAATATTTCACCATTAAATTTAATCGCGGCAATTTAGCGTATAACACGCGACATCTCTGGAATCTCTTCACATCTCAATTCGGGGGGGATACCCGTGTTCCCGTTTTAGCTAATACCCCCATTTGTTAACTGGGGCGGACGCGTCTCGGGAAAAAACGTCCTTTAGGAGGGCGACCAAGTGCCACTCACTTAATGGGATAGTCCTGTCTTGTCTTTGTCAGTGACCTTTTTGTTAGTGGAGGTCCGCGAAAACGGAACTCTTGGAAAATCACTTCGGCTGGTACCTACGTTATTTTTGGTATTTTCTTTCTCGTTTGAAAAAAGGTTGATCAAGGCAACTGATTTCATTGACCTTTCAAGACTTTTAAGTCTTCTTACTTTTTGAATAAACCATAAATAAACATTAAATGATGGTAAGAGAACCTTGAGAAAAAGAATGGTATCGGTACCTTCTTACAGATTAATGTGTTAATTAAATATTTAGTAAAACACTAAAATTATTTTTGAAATCTCAGAGGCGTCATTTTCATCTCATGAAATGAAAACAAACGCGCACAAAATTTAAACATTGTGATTTGAATAATAGGTAGGATTGATATAAATTGCTAGGAAACTTTTGCTCGTTCTGTAAAATGATTGGACTATTAACCCACGTGACCTTTCCGTCACACATACTGACCCTTTTTGCCTCCCATAAAGTTGCGACATTATGGCTTTAAATAACACTATTATATTTTATTGTTGTTATTTTTCATCCTTGTGGAATATAATAAGTTTGGTAATGATTATAATCACCCCAGTGCTGGGCAAAGGCCCTCCCGTACATGGGGAGATTGGGCTATAACCCACCACGCTGGCCCAATGCAGGTTGGTGGAATTTAACTATTGCCATTTTATGAAAACCACCGGTACCAACGGCTTCACGTGGATTCCGCAGCACGGAGGAGATTGAGATCTTAATTTGATCACCCATCCAGTGACCCAGCATTGCGAAAGTTGCTTCACGACGATCGAAGTTCCATCAAACTCTTCTCCTTTACTCTCATATTCTTCATAATATATAAGTCGGTTTATGGTAGGTACTCTTGACCTGACCTCTAGATAAACATGAATAAAAAGATTTTTTATTAAACCTTTCGAACATAAAGTTTATCTTTTTATTCCATAAAGATGGTAACAAAGGTTTCTACAACCTACCGAAATTATTTATCAGATTTACCTTAAAAACCTTACACATCTTAATTTCAAGCGTCGTAATATAATGTGCCTATTTGTTATCTGGGGCGAGGCTATCTAAAAAGTCACGGCTCCCTTTTTAAGGGTGACCAGGTGCTCTCCAGTTAATGAGACAGTCCCGTTCCTTTATTTAACGACACAAAAGACATGTCACTTCAGTGTATTTCAAGGAAGTTATTACAAAAGTAAGCTTAAGTAAGACTGAAATATACACACAAGTACATTATATTATTAGGTATTAAATTTAAATAATGTGTGGTGATTAGTTTAAACTTAATAGTTTAAGATTTCTAAGAATAATTTCTTAGAAATCTATTCTTCGATATTGCTTTAGGGACCAACGTTATTCTGACAAATTCGAATTTACAGAGTAGAGCGATGTTTAAAGCAGTATCATCGTTAAACTTTTAAAACTCCGAAAAAACACATTAGTAGTCGACAAAACACAGAATAAAAAAAACTGCAGACATGACGCTTCACTTTCCCGCCTAGAAGTCCTAGCGTTTCTTTTTAACAATGGCTCCAAAACTACACAATCCAAAGTCTGATTCTTGTTTTATTTGAAAGAGAATACTCTATCTTTCTCACAATCAAACAAACATTATTTTCTTATTTTTTATATTCTACCTCTGACTTGTGTTTAATATTACTGTTTACTTTAAAAAAAAAAAAATGTTCTCATGGTAAGTGAATTGTTGTTAATTCTTAACGAGAATAAAGCTCTTAAACCATAAACCTTACATATTATACAAATATCCCTTTTGGTGCACACCTTAGTTACGAACCGGTGAGCAACATGATTTAAAGATGTTATCATCTTTTGAAATTAAAAATGTATAATGTATGCGTACGACCCTACAGTTTACTACAACAATAAAATGAAGTAGCCAACGTTTTATATGTTTAAATGTACATACGTGTTTGTCAGTGTTGCGTAGCTGTGAAATAATACTTTTACCCCCTCTCTTCCCTTGGGTGTCGTAAAAGGCGACTAACGGACTAAGAACTGCACATAAATCCAACAGCAAGGAGCGGCGATGGACTCACTACCTGTCACGCTGAGCACATGTGTAGTCGCTATTTGGTGAAAAGAGTACTATGGTAGAGGACTGCTTTTGCGATCCTCATTGCCTAGTCTCTGACTTACCCTTCGGGATTGTATGTATGTAGGTATATAAGTTTACTTAAACACGTGGCACTTGCCACATAGCTCAGCCCGATATCCGGCGGTCCTGGGTTTAATTCGCAGATCGGCCACAGTCTAGTTTGTATTTTTCGATGCATAGATTTGTAATGGCGAGGTAATTAAGCCAACAACCACTAATGTTAAGGGAAGGGAGGCGTTTGCCTTGCAGTAAGACTACCATGGCCGAAAATAAATATGTAAATGATATTGATTTGATTCATTGATGAATACCTTTATCGAGCAGTAGGGTATAAAGCAGTAGGGTGCCTACTGCTTTATAGCCTAATACTAATGACTAATTGTATATAAATGCAAAACGTTGCTCTACATAAAGTAACAACATTGTGGATGCAACATAACCTACAACAAAAACTATCTCAAAAACTGTAGCAAACATTGTTATTCGTTACAAAATTTGTCAAAATATGTTATTTGTCGGTTATTCTTAGCGGCCTCGTCACAGCGATGTGCACTTCATTAGCGTCCAGTGACGTTACGGGACAAAAGCCTCCGGAGACAAGCGGCCATTGTTACGCCAAGATATTGTCCAGGACACAAACGAGACTTATTTATCAAGAATTGAACAAAAAAGTGTACAGGGTTTGCGAGAGTCGATCAGGTTTACGGTACACTGCGCTATTTTTTCATTAGGCGGCGCAGAAGGGTCGATTATACTGGTATTAAATGTATAGAGTTGTTTAGAACATGGTGTGTGGTGTGGGCGAGGTGAATCAAACCAGAACATTGATATGTTTAGTTTATTAGTATAGTGATTGAAATATGGTGAAAAGTGTGGAATTTTCACTTGCCATTTATATATTGATTGAATAGGGTTGGTTAGAACATGGTCTGATTGTGATGAGGCTTCAATCAAACAAACACATTGGTGTATGATTAATTATGGTTTATTAGTAGTGATTGAAAGTTGGTGAAAAGTGTGTTTTTACTTAGTATTATCAGATGGAAAACTTGATAGCGTAATTTATACAGAAAAACAAGGTCATCCATGACTTTTTCCTGAACTAAATTTAGTATTAAGACAATTATATTATTTCATATTGTTTTGTAAATGTCGTTACTTCTATATTATTTTAAAGCTGTAGAGTTTCTTGTGCCCGTTCTCCTCCACAGCTAAAAGACGTCCTGAAAGGGTAGGGTGGGCGGGTGGGTTCCTTTGCCTATCCATCCATCCATAGAAGTAAAGTTAAATTTAGACGATTCAAAATGCTTATTTTAAGCTTACTGAATAAAGAAATTTTGAATTTTGATTGATTATGTTGTTCATTAAAATTAAATAATGTTCGTCATATTTGTTGTTTTTTTACGTTATTAGCTCAAATACACTTAAAGATACACGATTATTATCCCCCGAAGGGTTAGTCAGAGACTAGGCAACGAGGACAGCAAAAGCAGTCCTCTACCATAGTTGACTTTCAACAAATAGCGACTGCACATGTGCTCAGCGTGACAAGTGGTGAGCCCATCACCGCTCTATGCTGATGGATGTATGTGCAGTCTTTAGTCCGTTAGTCGCCTTTTACGGCACCCAAGAGAAGAGAGTGGGTGGTACTTAGTATTCTTACACTGCTACGCGACATACTTAAAGATGTAAAGAAATTCATGATAAATAATAATTAAAAAAAGTTGTACTTAAATATATGTGATAAAAAAATCAACTGTGCATAGTCAGATTGTGACTGACATCCCTAACGTTCCCTTAATTCAAGTCCCGTGACGTCACGAATAGCCTTCGCAGCGCCCTTTGTCGGGACTATCTCTTTTTTTGTGACGAGGCTTTACAAAAACGATAATCTTTGTGACGGAAACAGAACTTCCAAAATGATTAGCCGTAAATTTTTTTCGTAGCTCGCCGGATGTGTTCGTGGTGTGATTACGGCGGGTTGTAAGGCGCCTCACTTGAGGGGTGAAAGGTGGAGTTAAAGTCAAAGTCAAAAGTCTTCACAGTTGTCGTCGTAAGATGGCATTCGTCAAAACCCATCAATCATTGGGCCAGCGTGATGCTTTATGGCCCAACCTGTCCATTTAATAAGGCTTGTGCCCATCTGTGGGATATTTATGGGCTGATGATGATGATGCACACATATTTACACGTGATTCAACGCAAAACCAGCCATTGGCCATGGCCGGCGCAATTCAGCCGAAACGTCGGGCGCAACTCAGTCGAAACGTCGGGTATAAAAGGTATGCGTAGGCTTTCTAAGTAATTTTGCGTTAAATCTCGTATAAATATGTGCGCAGATTGGAACGCAAAAGTTTAAAAGTCTATGATGATGACGATGACGACGACTAGGAAGTCGTCGGAAGGAGGACCTTGTGATAGAAAAAATTTAAGCCCTGTAAACCTCGCCCAGAAAGTAATATCGTATCTACTTTAACGTAATACATAACGGTCAATCCGCGCTCCAACGAAAGCGCCATTATAATTCCGGCGTGCGATATCTGCAATCCGTCGCGGGCAAACGTTTGCTTTGCGCGGCAGCAGCTTTACTTATTTTAATACTAGTACTTAATACCGGTTTCGGTCTATATTGAAACGGTTAACATACGTCAGTTATGGTCGATGGACCACTTTTTATAGCACATGGGGATATTAGGTCATAACTAACCACGCTGTCCTAATGCGGGTTAGTGAGTCAAGACAACAACCGGGGCCGACGGCTTGCTTATCGAAAAACCAGGGGTTGGTCACCCATCCAGTGACTGACATTGCGAAAGTTGCTTAGCCGCTACAACGCGATTTTTTCTTACTTCTGTCTTTTATAGCTTGTAAATGTACTTATTTATTTATATAATCAACAAGACATACACCTTATATTATACTAACATTACATTTTATATTGTATAAAAAAAGTTTCTGCCTTACTTAAAGGCTGCCATGGAAAGCATATTAAAAAAAAATGGTAGGGAGCGGGAGGCTTGATTTGACAAAAAAATATAGAGTAAGTATTGCCTGTGGGCACTGGCTATACTTACTCAATAAGTTTTTTTAAAATAGATTATTATTAAGTTATTATTATTGTTTAACCACATTAATAATAATCTTGTTAACCCATTCCGTAATCTAAATGACTGGTGTAGGAGTGGGTTCACGTCAGTAGTCTAACGGAGCTTTGGGGATGACCCACGATTTCTCGCGTTCAACCCGAGTATCTATCCACTCGGCTACCGACGCGACGCCTCAATTTTTTATTTTAGTTCTTAATTTTTTATTTATTTATTTATTTTACTTTAGTTAAACCGGTACCAAAAACCAATTACATTAATTAAAGATAACAATCTAGCAAATAAAATTAATTATAAAAATAAAATAATAATAGTAAAAATCGGAATTAAAAAAATAATAATAATATTAATCAATGTCATATAAATAATTACATTAATTACCATTTAAAATTGATTAACAAGTTAACATTTTTACAATTAAATAAAGCCAAATAAAAACATACACTCACGCACACACACACATTCATTCACTTTCTTTCACAGTAGCGCAGGCAGTCCGACAAAATCTTCGACCATCCATCTGCAAACAAGTCGCATTCCGGATTGGTATTTAGGAGAGCATTGAGTGACGAAAGGCTACGCGGTATAGGTGACTGGGCACGGGCCACTGTGCGACAGAATGTCACTGCAAACAATGTATGCCTTCTGCTACGATTGTAGCTATTGGCAACGAATAGACGAGACATAAGTCACCGTGCAGATCCGGAGAGTCAATCCTACCGTGAAGTATTTTGCACATTATTATCATTTGATGCTTATCCCGTCTGACCTCATGCGAGTTATACCCGAGACACCCAAGAAGAAACTTTGTCGGGTACATGTAGGGGATTGCCCCTAAATGGATATTGATCCATTTAGACGTTTGTACAGATACCTAAGGAAAGCTTTTTGAACTTTCTCAAGCATAAGTACGTATTTGCTTTCATATGGATCCCAAATACAGATTGCGCTTTCTATTTTTGCCCGCACCAGAGCAGCAAATATTAGGCGTATGACGCTGTAGTTATGGAAGTCGCGACAGTTCCTTAGTACGAAGCCCAGTCGCCTAAAGGACTCTTTGGCGAGTGCGACAACATGGTCTTGAAATGTGGGGCTTCGATCAAACGTGACTCCTAAATCCTTTACAACGGTTACCCGAGTTAATAACATACCGTTTAGGTTGTAGCCTTAGGCATCTTTCGGGTAAAAGTCATTGCGGAGCATTTGGCCGTGTAAACTCCAACCCATTATGCTCGCCCCACCGGTAAACAGCATTGACATCACGTTGCAGATCCTGTCAGTCACCATCGGACTTTACCTCTCTAAAAAGTTTTAGATCATCTGCGTACAACAAACAGCGTGAGTTCTTGAGTACGTTGGAGAGATCATTGATCATGAGCAAAAATAGGAGGGGTCCCAATATAGAACCCTGGCTCACCCTAGAACGTGTGTGTACGGACGGGATTCGTATACACCGAGCCTGACTAATTGCTGACGATCCCGAAGGTAGTCCGCTAGCAATCGAAGAAGTCTTGGAGTAAAACCCAAAGTACAAAGTTAGACAAGTAGCACGTCATTATTTACCCGGTTAATGTTCTTTCCTGTTTCTTTAATAATTAAGAGGCTTTGTTTATTGAGTAATTATGCCGATGTGACTCAACGGAAATATTACTTATCGTAAAAACTATAGGTACCTAACATACCTATAGTGAAAAGTCTTAAACCCAATGAGCAATACAAAGAGAAGGTCGTGATCGTCACAGTGAACAGGTGCTTGGTCTACCTTCTCTTTGTTTGTTCTGTGCTTAGACATCATCAAAAATGTTTATTATAACAAAATCGTAAAACGATAATGCTAAATCGTTCTAGTTCAATAACGGCTGTTATTGATAATTGATAATAATAAGTTGAAGTCTTGCATTCTTGTAACTGAGCTACGGTGATTTCAATCAAGGCTAACGCGGGGCGAGCATAAAGTATTTTAATTAACATTACTCAGCCCTGAGGGACTCCTTATCGGCCAACTTTTCGGCGCGGATTCGCAAAGTTGCGAGTGAGCGGGCCATTCAAAAGATTCCTCCGCCGCTGTTGTTGGCTTTTGTACGATTCTTTCTGGAGAAAATGCAAATAAAAAATTGCGTATCACATTCCCTTTTGTACGGTATGCTTTTGAACAATTTGTGTGGAGTAAGACCTCCTCTTTTATTATAATTACGAGTACAACGGTAATCCACTTTCTGTAATATTTTAAATGATAAAGGAAATGCCTTTAAACTTTTTCAAATTCTACTAATAGATTAAACACTCTAAATACCTACCACCTGGGCAAAAATGCCTTGGAATGGAGTAAGAACGTATAACAGACAGAAGGCAGGCGCCAAATAACAAATACTGCCACAAAACCATAGTACAAATAGTGGTCTAAAATCATATATATTTAAAAGTCACTAGCAGTTTTAGTATAAAAATCATCATATTTATAAACTAAGCAGTTGACAATTTCACCGTTGATATATATCTACTACTCTACATAATATATTTCAATATATTTTTGAAACATCATCTGTTCATCAGTCAAAATTGGTTGTCAGTTCAACATCACCAACACGACAATTTTGATGGTAAATAAGAAAAACATTAATAGCTAAAAAATTCACAGATTTTGCAGTCCCCACAAGAATCGAAGCATTGAAAATAAAAACAAAAATTTACGAAAAACAATTTTTTTTTTAAGGACACAGTTAAATATTAAGAAGTTTTTATTGAGATATACTTCACTAAAATTACACAACTACATTACTTACAAGTCGAATTATAACATACAAATGTATAAACACCGCACAACACAGAGAATAGCGTTTTCTTTTCTTTCACAACCTAAGTGAAATCTATCATCGGTCGCTTTAGCGATTTTCGAAGTTCCAACTCGAATGCGTTTCTCGCCTGCATCTGCATCTTTTAACAACATAACCATAACGATCGGTCAATAATCATATAAGCTACATCACTATTATATACAGAAATACCAGTTTTTTAACAATTCCAAATTTAAAGGGACCACCTACAAGTCACAAACACTGCACAACACAGAGAATAACATTTTCTTTTCTTTTACAACGTAAGTGGGCGCCCGATGAATTTCACTTAGATTTTCGAAATTCCAACTCAAATGCACTTTTCGCTTGCATCTGCATCTTTTAAAACTATTACCATGACGATCGGTCAATAATCATAGAAGCTACATCTCTTTATATATGGAAATACCCGTTTTTCTACAATACCAACTCTAAAGGGACCACCTACTGGTCACTAATTATTAACCGATTTTCAAAAATTTTTCGCCATTTTGTAGCTATCCTAGGACCCTTTTTTACATTTTTTCTTAAGTCTGTTTTTTCCGAAATATTTACAATTTTGTAAACAAACAAACAAACAAAAACCCGATTTTCGAAATTCAAACGCTCGCACGTGTCTCGTTTACTTCCTCAACTCTTGGTATTATTCCCATCTCGATCCTCTAAAATCCTCGGAGCTATGGCCAAAAATACGTCTTAGGCGATTTGCATCTGATAACCATTTTCAATGGTAAAATATAGTAAGATTCTCAACTCCTTGTCTGTCACGAAGACTCTCTAGGAGTTGCTTTTATTGGTTGCTGACATTGTTTTTCTATTGTGTCTGGTATTAAGACAGCTGAACATTTAGTTAGGGTTAAATGATTTCCAATTTATCTATGATTTACATTACTTGCGCTATTTACGCCACAGCAGAGAAAACGTATAACGAACGATTGCATTTTGTTTATCAAAAAGTTATTTGAAAACGTAACAATCCCAAAAATAAGCAACATGGAAAAACGTACTATCACTGTGTTTACCATCACTCAAATACCTCCTTTCTAACCACAACAGTAACGACTAAATTCTAATAGCACCGTTTGAACGAAGCTCGGGTTTAGCTGGTAGTAAGCCCCAGCAGACGAGTGTTGTGACCAGATAATAATTGTACAATGCTCAGTGGCCTGAAAAAGCCAGTCGACCGAAGCCAAATAAGGTTTCGTAATTGAGTATTTGTATTTCATTTTACAGCCAATTCATGATTTTGGCTACGATACAATGTCAATTTTAGATCCTGAGCTAGCGTATCATCGATCGTTTTGTGGATTGGGAATTTATTTTACGTCTTTCGGAATTGCAGTATATGGATATTAAGTAGGTACAAGACATTTGATTTTTTTAGAAACACTACTTAAGTACTTAATTATAATACAAATAAAAACTTTCTTCATTTTTTTAGTACGGAGTGGCAAAAGTTTAAAACTGTGTAGTGTAACGGTGAAAGAATACTACCACCCCTATTCCCTTGGGTGTCGTAAACGGCGTCTAATGGTCTAAAGACTGCACAATCATCCATAGAACAGCATAGAGCGGCGATGGGCTTACCACCTGTCATGCTGAGCACATGTGCAGTCGCTATTTAATTTTGGTGACAATCTCTCACTCATTGCCTAGTCTCTGACTAACCTTCGGGGGATATTTTATCGAGATTTTATGTACATATGTGTGTACGGAGTGGCATTAACTCAAATGGGTTTGGGGTCGGGATTTAAACTCCTACGCTAACATAAAATAGAAAATTAATTTTGATTCATCATCATCGAAACACACAACAAACCTTTTTATTGTATGCAACCTTACATCAACTTGACGCTGCGGACTTATTCGCCCACTTTAGTTGCGTACCGCTGCTTCTAACAATCCATGAATCCCTGCACCAATCTATTTACCAATCAATCAAATTTTATTAGATTTTAGATAAATTTGATTAATTTTATTAATGATTTATAAAGTCCACAACGCTTGCCGTGGCTGTCTGTAAGTAAAAATTGTGCTTAGATAAGGCTTATGTTTGTAACAGTATCATTGTTTTTGTTAGTATATGTTTTTGTTGACTGTCCAAATAATAAATAAATAAATAAACTAACACTAATTCTTTTTTGTGATGTTTGTAATTGACAGGACCAGGCTTGTATGTAATTTTTTTTAGAAATTCGTCACTGGATTCGGGCTGTTTACGCGGACGATGTCGCGGGCGAACTGCTAGTTAAAATAAAATAGCCTTAACGAACACATTGCATCACCAACAAAGCTACAGCGCGTAAGTTTAATGAGTAGCTAATGCGACTCCAACTAATTATGAGCACGTCCCGAAACCGCCGGTGTTAAGTCTGGCGTTAATTTATATCGTAAACCTATCAAAAGCCGCAATTGCTATCGCAGCGTCAGCCATGTTGGTTTGGTGCACCGTCATTATCACTGTTTGTTAAACAATTAATTCTAATTTAGTGTTCGAGTGGCGTGCCAATTTATTTTCAATGTAATTAAGGCCATGTGCATGTGGGATCCAATCATGTATGTTATTATTAAGGCTTTTTAACTAAAAACGCGACATAAGATGTATATATATCACTTATATAATGATACAATTTTAGGATGTATCTAATACTCGTAAATAGAAGCAGTAACAACATTATAATATTTAAAATAATGTACAAATATTACTCGGACCATCAAACATCCATATCGTATTAGTAACAAAGAAACTTAAATATCATAAATCAAGTAAGTACATTGTCTGAAACTATAAGATCTACAATACTTTACTTAGTAGCGCCCTTAGACTTGTTTTTTCTTTACCATGCTCTGTTTTTATTAATGTGTATACATTCTAATTAAATAAATAGATACCTACTACAATAAATAAGTTCGTCTCGGAACAACTTCTTATCTGAAACAAGCATTGACATGCGAGGGTCATGCCAAATTGGATTGGATACTCTTTGCTTATTTGATTGAGGTTTATACTTAAAGTGTAGTGATAAGCCTTTCCATCGTCCTGCTGTTAGTCAAAGGCCTCCATCATTGTTATCACTTGATTAATTTTTGACTGTTGGTTTATTCACCTTGCTAAATGCTTAATTACCGGTGCCGGAGCAGAAATTTAAATTGAGATGAAGCTGAAATTTATCTTAAAAATAATATTTAATACATAGGTATTATAATTTATAGAAGTGAGCTTACATACATAAAAAGCTTAACTCGGTCTTGTTACCATAGCTCGCAGACGAAAATGCTAATTATTCAATAAAAATAAAATACAATTCCCTCTTACTAACATTCCAAAACAACAACTAACATAAATTATAGCTAACGCGAGAAACTCCCAAAAGTTTAGCATAAATAAAAATCGGGATCCGTTCGCCCTAAAAAATTACCCTGAAAATTTTATTTCCCGACGCGGCGCGAGAGCGACCATTAATTTGCGACTGTTAAAACTTCATCATCATTATTTAGCGCGTGCTCAGCGGAAATGTATACGTTCAATCTGTCGTTAATGTGTGGGCAAGACGCCTATGACCTAAATGCAGCTACAGCTGACCAACACATAGTTTGTAACCTGCCCGTGTAATGTAAACATTATTTATATTGAAGATTACTATGATTGAACACATGAACACATTCTACACGACCACCTCCTCTATTATCTTAGTTAGTATTATACTCTAGTTAAAACCGTGAATGGGCTGAACTGCGAATGGGCTCACCATCTGTCACGCTGAGCACATGTAAAGTCGCTATTTGGTGAAAAGTGGACTATGGCAGAAGACTGCCTTTGCAGTACTCATGGCCTAGTCTCGGACTAACCCTTCGTGGATAATAGTCGTTATATATATATGTATGTATGTATGTGTAGTGGCGGCTAATTAAACATAATCTACCAGCCCCTCTCTTCCCTAGACTGTCGTAAAAGGCGACTAACGGATTAAATAGATCAGCAGATTAAACATAATCTACCAGCCCCTCTCTTCCCTAGACTGTTCTAAAAGGCGATTAACGGATTAAATAGATCAGCAGATTAAACATAATCTACCAGCCCCTCTCTTCCCTAGACTGTCCTAAAAGGCGACTAACGGATTAAATAGATCAGCAGATTAAACATAATCTACCAGCCCCTCTCTTCCCTAGACTGTCCTAAAAGGCGACAGCATAGTGCAGTTGTTACTTGGTGAAACCGGAGTTATTTGGTGAAAAAGCAGCGTATATTGCCACAGTCTACAACACTGTGCAGTAAGCTGTTTTTGCGTGCCTAATTGCCTTAGGGTGGATTCGACCAAACTGGAATAAGGTCTTATACCTAGATTAAACGCCGAATTTATATAAATTAATCTCGGAGTAAGTCTTATTCCAGTTTCAATCGAATTACTTTTTTCAAAGTCCATATCTTCGGTACAGAAAATATGTGTTTTTGTGTGTTATTATTACATGCTAGTTTGAAAACACCACTTTTTATATTAGCTTTTAAATAATCACAAATATCTTGAAGTTCGTATGAACCTTCAGGAATTTCAATAACTTCATCGCAACCATAATAAAACTTGTTATTTCTCTCGTCTATATTAGGGATTGAATTAAATGTGGAAAAATAAAGTAATCGACACTCATATTCTCCATATAATTCTAAGGTTGGGGAATAGCTGGTAGCTAAAAATCTCCTCGACCTGTTATTGACGCAGTGAAAGCCATTTTTGTACTGAGAAATATTTTCATTTTATTCTTTATTTAAATGTGTTCTCCAGAATTCATTCAAAAATTTTAAACAAAGATGGTAAGTACACAGTTTATTAAAACTGGAAAAAAAACTTACTCCGAGATTAGTCTATACAAATTCGGCGATTAATCTAGGTATAAGACCTTATTCCAGTTTGGTTGAATCCACCCTTAGACTAACCCTGAGGAGTGAATACCCGTGAGTGTATCGTGAGCGCAGGATCCTGTGCCACTCATGCTTCAATATCGTAACTTCTCCATAAAGCTCTATACGTGAGCACTAACCTAAGTCGAGACACGAACGAGATGCTAAGACTAATGCTACCGTGAAGTTTTAAATCATACTAAAACTGGGAGAGATTGATCGAGTAAACTAAACTAGTGAAGTATGGAGCTCGACAGGTGTACCTATACTATTTTGTGTTTTTTTTAAATAAATAAATAAATTAGCTGTTTGTGTGGCGTCCGTTAAGGGAAGGTATTTCGAGCGCTTCTCTCTCGCTTTCTCGACGGTACGACGGTAAGGGACGGGCATAACAGCGAAGCGGCGCGAATTATCGCGTATTATACATATTTTAAAAAATTAATAGATGTAATAAAAAAAATTATCGGTTATAATCCCTCAAATTATCTATGAACTTCATTTTGGTAAATGATTCATAATATCAAATCACTTATTTTAAGAATAAAACCTAGAAAAGAAGATAAAATGACACAAAAATATGTAACTTTGTGAATTTATTCTATTAAGCCAACTTTATCAAATCGTGTTTCCATCAGGTATACTTCACAGAATAAAGCACCAACAATACTTCATAATCTTCATTATTTTATTTTTACAAAATAATAAATAATACTAATAAATAAATTTGCGATTTTGTCTGTGGATTACTATAGACCCGAAACCCAGGCGGCCATGATTAAGCTTCGTGTGACGTCATATTTCACAAATTAAACCACATAATCTGTCAGGTTTCAAGATATATTTGTCTTTTAATTGTGGTGTGACGTCACAGGGCTAAATGTCACGTGACCAACCGTTTTCGCACGCAATTTGAAATGAATGAAGAAAAATATATTTTTTTTTCTATTAAATAATGCTTTATCGAGAAAAAAACTATTGTACGGGGTATAAAATAAGCGTTTGTAATTTTTAAAATACTTTTCCGAAAACTGTCAAGTAGCCAATTGTTTACATATTTTTGCTCGTGACTGTACGCCCGCGCGATTCGAATGTAGCGCAAGTGATTATCGCCGACAAGTGATCGACCTTGAACTTTCTCAACGGTATGTAATAAAAAACATTGCAGTTATTATGACAACAAGACGATTTCCATAAAGCTATCAAACTGAAATGCTCCATATCGTTTGTTAAAAGCGTGAACCCTAATTGCCAACCACACTTATTGGATTCAAATGTCCCCATAAATACGGCGCGAGTGTTATTAGAGTGTCGCTCTGCGGGTATAAATTGTGTGTAATCCCCCTGTATCCCCACTTTCACACACAGGATTTTGTTCTCAAATAATAAGGGCCCTATATCACTCGTATGACAGGTTTGCGTAGTTTAGTATTCGAGATGGAAACAAAACGTTTCTTTGTCTATTATTCACTGTACTTACACGCGTAAGTCTTTATCCAGTTGTGAGCAATGGTTTTTATGTATTGTTTTTGTAATTGAAGTATTTATTAGTTGAATATGTTGCGGAGTTGTATTTTTTAAAATAATATTTAAAAGAAATAATAATAAATAAAATTTGTTTACGCTCTCACCAATTATCTAGCCCATGTTAAGCTTCTATTGAAACTCGTTAATATGGTTAAACTAGATGACGGATAAATACATAAACATTGAAAAACACCCAGACCCGAAATCAATTCGAAAAACAGTTTTCTCTAAATTGACCCGACCGGGAATTGAACCCTGAACCTCAGAGATGGCGCGACGCCAGACCCGGCGCGCTAAGCACTCGACTACGGAGGTCGTCAAAATAGTTGCAGAAATCAATTTTTTTTTGTGAACAACGTGGATCTACATATCATAAAAAAAGTATGTTTGTTTAGTAGTGTTCGAGGCTTATTGTCCACATGGCGAAGTGCTCCTTAAAAAATTGCTATTCGGCCAAAACCACAGAGCAAATGTAAAGTTGCTCCGTTGCCAAAAGACATTACCTACGTCAAATGTATATTTTCAAAGCTGCAACTATTCCGCTGTTAGTGTAGGATTGTGTATGCATAGTATGAGTGCATGGTAGGTGCATGAGTGCATGGTAGGGTGCATGGTAGGTACTAAATTTTTGATTTTGTTTTATTTATTTATTTTTAAATTTGTTATCAGGCAACGCCGACCCATAAATAAATACTGTACAGATTAGCATAGATACATTAATACATATAAATAAATAAATAAATAAATCGTTTCACTATTGACGCAGCGTGATGTCCGTAGCCGACCACGGAACGCCGAAAAAGCCCTCTTACTCTCGAAACCGATCGCTATTGGATCGGATTGGTATTGTGAATTTTCGTATTTTAAGTTACGACACCAGCGCTAATTTGGATTCATATTGGGTGAACTAAATGGCATTGAATTTTGTATTTTTTTCACTCAATATCCACGTAATATGAACCCATATTAGCTCTGGTATCGTAACTTAGGAGTCCGAAAATTCACAATACCAATCCGATCCAATAGCGATCGGTTTCAAGAGTAAGGGGCCAGGACACTTAAGATAAGCTACTTCTGAAGCCTTGAACTACTTGTACATAGCGGGAATTACATCAAGCAATCGGACCGTGGCTAAGAGTTCGATATTAAAAATCTCATATCCTGCCCGGACACACGCCAGCTAAGCGGCGTATGTTTTCGACGTAGCCCCCCTTCCCCTCTCCAACCCCCCAAAGATTAATTGCCTCTCTTGAACATCAATACCGGGTCCTAATCGCTCCGCGCGATTGTTCACCGTTTTGGCACGTGCTGATTTATTGCTGTATTTTTTTTGTTGGTAATATGTTTTTTATTTTCCTAATTGGTGGAGTCATAGTTGGTCGTGGGAGCGATGTTCATTTTTTTATGTCTTCGGTACTTACGGCATTTGTTTGTGCAGTTTCGGTGCGGCATATCTGTATTGTAGTATTGGTAGTTTATTTTACACTAGCGGCCTGCCCTCGCCTTTGTCCACGTTAACATAGAAACCCCGTCTCCAACCATTCTGTACAAAATAAATAACTTTTCCACTCTAACACCAATTACTTATCTAAGCTCAAGTTAACCATCTTTTGTAACTTGTTTGTATTGGTTAGATAACTGATAAACATACATAATAAACAAAGAAAACACACCCAGACCCGAAATCAATTTAGAAAAACAGTTAATTCTTAATCGGCGCCGGCGTGCTTACCGCTCGACCGCAGGTCTTCACAAAATAAATACACATTATACCAATTGTAGCGATATTTGATTTCGATGATATAGGCTTTACTTTACTTGCACACATATTTAGACGGGATTTAACGCAAAACTACTTAGTAAAGGCATTTTACGCATACCTTTTTATACCCGACGTTTCGACCGAGTTGCACCGGCCGTGGTCACGGGTGGACTGCTGTCGCGGTGTATCGCCTCCGTTTGCGTCGCTGAGTCTTCATCCACCGTCACATTATTTATCCAACTACCGTCACACACAACACTAACGGTGTCCCTATTCCGTATACAAGCCTAATTCTTGTAGTTAGCCGATTGCAGACTAAAACGAAGTGGCGTTTTTGCAAACACTGGATTCCACGCTGATGATAGTTTGTGACCATCTTCCCGATTGAAATTGTTCGGATGTTTCTTAATTTCAATCGCTTCACCCACTACTCTTGAATAAAAGTGGCGATCTGTGGAGAGGACTTGCGTACGATGAAATTCGATCCAATGATTTGCGCCTCTTTCAAGTAAATGCTCCGCAATCCAGGCATAAAGGTCAACAACATTGTGGGCTCCCCAAAGGATGTTTTGCCACTTCAAACACCAGGCGTATACAAGATAGACTGGAGCTGCGGTAGTTCCTACATAGGCCAGACAAAACGGACTATCCATGAGAGGGTCAAGGAACATATTGCGGCTGTGAAAAACCGCCAGTCTAACAAATCAGCCATTGCGGAGCATTTACTTGAAAGAGGCGCAAATCATTGGATCGAATTTCATCGTACGCAAGTCCTCTCCACAGATCGCCACTTTTATTCAAGAGTAGTGCGTGAAGCCATTGAAATTAAGAAACATCCGAACAATTTCAATCGGGAAGATGGTCACAAACTATCATCAGCGTGGAATCCAGTGTTTGCAAAAACGCCACTTCGTTTTAGTCTGCAATCGGCTAACTACAAGAATTAGGCTTGTATACGGAATAGGGACACCGTTAGTGTTGTGTGTGACGGTAGTTGGATAAATAATGTGACGGTGGATGAAGACTCAGCGACGCAAACGGAGGCGATACACCGCGACAGCAGTCCACCCGTGACCACGGCTGGTGCAACTCGGTCGAAACGTCGGGTATAAAAAGGTATGCGTAGAATGCCTTTACTAAGTAGTTTTTGGGGGACTTCAACGCCCACCATGAGTTGTGGTTAGGTTCCTCCAAAACAGACCATGCTGGTAGAACTGCCCACGCATTCGCTCTCACGCATGACCTGACGCAACTGGTGAACCAGCCCACCAGGGTCCCAGACATAGTTGGCCATGCGCCCTCCTTACTCTACCTTCTGCTGACGAGTCGCCCTGCTGGATACCGGGTGGAGATTCGAGCTCCTTTAGGTTCCTCGGATCACTGCTTGATATCCAGCACAGTGCCCTTGGCATCGCGTCCGCCAACAGCGGTTTCGAAACGCCAGATTTGGCACTACGCGTCGGCAGACTGGGACGGTATGCGAGAGTATTTTGCATCCGTCCCTTGGAGGCAGCGCTGCTTTAGTGGGAAGGACCCGACCGCTAGCGCCACTGCCGTTGCTGATGAGATAGTATTAGGAATGGAATACTATATTCCACACTCCTATGTCATCAGCAAAGGCAGACGCAACCGCTGGTTCAATCGCGAGTGTGCCAGCGCTGTTGAGAGCAAACAGACGGCATACCGCGCTTGGATCAGAGGTAAAGCTCACGGGGATCCCGAAACTCGCTCGCTAAAAGCAGCCTATAATAATGCCACCAAGTCGTGTAAGAGGGCCTACATTAGAGCGGATGCCCAGCGCGTTGCACGAGTAGGCCAAGAACTCCTGACGCATCCTACGGGCAGCCGTAGCTACTGGCGTCTGGCCAAAGCCGTGCAATCCAACTTCTGCCAACCCTCGCTGCCACCACTGAGATGTCCTGACGGAACTTTAGCTCACAAGCCGCAGGAAAAGGTCGATCTCCTGGCCAAACTCTTTGCGGCTAATTCCCGGATCGATGACTGTAATGCACAGCCACCCTCAATTCCTCACTGTGGCCACACAATGTCTGATATTAAAATCAGGCAGTGTGATGTCCGTGCGGAGCTGCAGTCAATCGGTGTCCGGAAAGCTAACGGTCCTGATGGCATCCCAGCAATAGTCCTGAAAATGTGTGCAGCTAAGTTGTCCCCTGTGTTAACGCGTCTGTACCGTCTCTCGCTCTCTTCGGGTTGTGTGCCGGAATTTTGGAGAGAAGCTAATGTGCAACCGATCCCTAAAAAAGGAGATCGGTCAGATCCGACTAATTACCGCCCTATAGCCTATAACTTCAGTGTTGTGTAAGATCCTAGAACGAATATTGAACAAACAGCTTATTCGATACCTAGAAGATCACTCCCTAATTCACGATCGTCAATATGGGTTTCGGCCAAAACGGTCAACGGGTGATCTTTTAGCGTACGTCACACATCTCTGGGGTGAGGCTATTGACAAGCGTGGCGAGTCACTGGCAGTTAGCCTTGACATAGCCAAGGCTTTTGATCGGGTCTGGCACAAAGCTCTTCTCTCCAAGCTCCCGGCATACGGTTTGCCCGCTCAGTTCTGTACCTGGATTGCTAGCTTCCTGCATGAGCGTAGAATCCGTGTCCTTTCGGATGGATGCGCTTCGCGGTTCATGTCAGTGAACGCTGTTGTTCCTCAAGGCTCCGTTCTATCCCTCACGCTGTTCCTTCTGCATATCAATGACATGCTTCCTCTTGGAAACATTCATTGCTATGCAGATGATAGCACAGTGCATGGGGGATATAACGGTCTTCCAACGGCTGGGCGGGTAGACACCAAAATGAAGCGTGCAAATCTTGTCATTGAGCTCGATCGGGTGTTGGACCTCATTTCTAAATGGGGCTCCGATAATCTGGTGGAGTTCAATGCCAAGAAAACACAGGTGTGCGCGTTCACAGCGAAAAAGTCGCCATTCCTTCCTCTTCCCTCACTTCAGGGTACATCTCTAGGCCTGCAGAGCAGTATTAACATGCTCGGTATGAATATCCGCTGCGATCGGAACCAAAAGGACTACATCGAAACCGTGATTAAAAATGCCTCACGTAAACTCGGTGTCCTGAACAAGGTGCGGCGATTCTTCACGCCTGATCAGTTGTGTCTATTATACAAGACACAGGTGCGGTCTTGCGTGGAGTATTGCTCTCACCTTTGGGACGGCTCCGCAAAGTACCTTCTCGATGCCTTGGACAGATTGCAGCGCCGCGCTGTGCGCATTATCGGCAATGCGGAGGTCACTAAAACTCTCGAGCCTTTGCAATTGCGTAGAGATATTGCGTCAATCAGCGTCTTTTACCGTTTATACCATGGCGAGTGCTCTGAAGAACTCTTTGACCTCATCCCTCCTTCTCCCTTCCTCCATAGGAGTACGCGTGCTGCTCTCCGGAGTCACCAATTTACAGTCTCTAACATTCCATCGCGCAGAAAGAAATTTGGTGACACGTTTCTTTGTCGCACTTCCAAAAGATGGAATAGTCTACCAGCACACGTATTCTCTCCTACCCATAGGTAGGAGAGAATACGTCATAACATAGGGTCCTTCAAACGAGGCGTGAAGAAGCACTTTGTGGGCCGGCAGAGTGAGGGTGACTGATGCTACGTCTCTTACGCTGCACCAGTTGTCCTCGCGCCTGGACTTCATTTCCATTTAACATCAGGTGGAGTGGGGTCATTTGCCGGGCTTAGCATAAAAAAAAAAAAGTTTTGCGTTAAATCACGTCTAAATATGTTTACTTTACTTACTTTTGACTTGGCGATATTCCTTGATTATGCTTTTTTAAACCGTGTACAATTGTGTCTCAGTATTCGGATTCTGCCTTTCACATAGTCTAATTAATGTCCACATTATTTATTGAGTTTAAAGGTACTTTATATATATGTAGCCATGGTCATTATCTTGTGGATAATGAAAAGGGAACAATGGAAAGTTCCATTTTAATATAGCTTCTTTTAATATGAAAATATGAAAGGGAAATGAACTGAATGTCTTAAATATAGGTTAGGTTAAATTTATTTAGTATAACACACTTGGCACAATCTTCTTTAATCTAATATTTCTAGGGCATAAAAATTATTTAATATAATTATTGTTTGGCCAAATGTTTATATGACCGAATTCACAATGACAAACTTTTTGGATGGCATAATTTTATTTGGAATAATTACCTTTGGCAAAATTGTATTTTGCATAATTTCGTTCAGCATAACGTCAATTTAAAGCAACGAATATTTAGTACAATTTTATTCGGCATGCTAAGAAGGTTGCAGAATTGCATTTGGAATAACTGCATTATGCATATTTATTGCTATTTCTGTAAAATAGTATTTTAACCTTGTAATAATTAGTTTTGAAGTTAATGCCATCCGCTGCTATGCATTATAATATTATAACATAAATAGTTCTGCGAGAAAATGTAGACCCTAATAATTTTCCCACTGTTTGGCGAAGGCCTTTCCGCATGAACAACAACACATGGGATATTGGGCCATGCCCCATGACGCTGGCCCAACGCGGGTTAGTTAATTATCACTAAAAACTGTTAATATTTTATAAAAAACTGTTGAATAACAATCTCATCTAGTTACCGTTATAATATGAACTATAACTGAAAACATAAACTGGAAATCTGTGCTCCCTCGTTACCCATCCGAGAAACGGATGTAGGTATGTTATTATAAGAAAGAATAATTGCAGGAGTCGAATAAATAATTACCCTATCACTACGACCGAAGCGAAGGCGTAATCGAAAAACGTTTGTTACAAATAGAATGAGGTCAGTAGGAGCACAGATACGAACATAAAATGAGCGAGGACACAGACGGACCGCCGAGCGGACTGATTAATGTCCGGGGATTAAATCCAATGGCCGATGGATTAAATCCATTGTCGGAGGGATAAAATCCAATGGCGACGGTGCTGTACGAAGGGGTTGGAAAAACTAAAGAGATTACACGGATATTAATTTGGATGCCTTATAAATGCAAAGGGAAGAATTTAATGTGACAGAAAGATGAATGCATATCTGATACATTCCTCAAGGATGTAGGAGAAGAAAAGATGAATCCCAATAATAAAAAGTTTCAAGAGAAGCTGGCGTGGGAGTGAAAAGTTATTAAAATAGTAGCTATACTATAACTTAGTTAGAGCATTAAACCAACATGCTCTAAAAGCTATAAGATTATTTATAGTTCTAACTAAATCAGTGTTACAGTTACGAATTTTTTTTGGCTAATTATGGTTTTCTGTCGTACAAAAATAAATGTATAGAATATATATGTACTTACAGTATATGTTATTGAAGTTGTAACATGTTATGTTTTATATTTATACATCTACTTGCCAAGAACAACTAGTAAATACCTCGTTAGCAACATCCAATCTCGGAACAGTTCTCTCGTAACTCGTAATTCTCTACTCAAGCGTCGGTAAATCGCAATTACCACTCCCCAAAGAAGCTGGTTAATCAGAAGCTACAGTAGGAATCCGATCGGAGCCAATAGGTCGTTACAAATGGTGCATGTACAAATAAACCACCTCTGTGGTCTAGTAATTTAAACCACCGTACTGATTTCGGAATCAAAAGTCCCGCGAGTACGACTCTCAACGAATATACGAGTAATAACTCTTTGTCAGTCACGAAGAATCTTAGATGTTGCTAACAATTGAACTTCTATTGTGTCTGGTACTACGACAGCTGAGCTCATATTTTATTATACGGGGTGTAAAGAGACCCATCACGGAACCGAGACCGAGACGTATTCATTCCATGATTATGAAGATTTTTCTGCACTGAGCCATATATACCTGGAAACCGTCTCTAGTTACGGATATAATATACATACATATACATATAATCAGGACTATTATCCGCGAAGGGTTAGTCAGAGACTAGGCAATGAGGGTCCTCATTGCCTAGTCTCTGACTAACACTGGACCGAGGACCGCAGAAGCAGTCCTATGCCACAGTCCACTTTTTACCAATTAGCGACTGCACATACGTGCTGAGCATACGCTCAGCGTGACAGGTGGTGTGCCCATCGCCGCTCTTTGCTGTTTGATGAATATGCAGTATTTAGTCCGTCAGTTGCCTTTTACGACACCCAAGGGGAGGGAGGGGGTTCTAGTAGGATTATTTCACCGCTACGCGACACGGATATAAAATTAATGTCTATTTTTTTTCTGAAAATATCAAACTACTGGCTGCTCATAGAATACTACTGATCCGTCTCTTCCCATGTCGATGACATCTCTTCCCTTGCTTTTACGACAAGTTGTCGTAAAAGGCGACTAGCGTACCAAAGACTGCACATACATCCACAGCGTAGAGCGGCGATTAGCTCACTACCTGTCACACTGAGCACATGTACAGTTGTCATTTAGTTTGCTGTGGACTGCCTCGCATCATGAATAACCCTCTGGGGATAATAGTCGTGAAAATTACAATAATTATGCAAGCATCTGCTCATTGTTACTTGTTATAATGTACGTTTGTCGTCGCTTTGTTAAGGGTTTTTTTACACCCTGTAAAGTTGTACTTAATTTGTACAGTTCTTCTAATAAGTCTGCTTAACTAACTACTACGATCTTCTCTAACACTAGTTTTATATCATATAGTAAAACTATAATATTTATGCCTTCGCAAACTTTATAAACGAATACGATATTTTGCAGTCTGCAGTTTATGCGACACACGCTCTAAAGGTGCATATCATAGTTGGCTCTTTAAGAAGTTGGGTACAAGCCGGTAATATTAAGTAGAAGTAATATTTAAGAACTTTCCTTCCCGATTTTCGATGCGCTATTTCCCAACGATATAGTTAGTTAGTTCCACTGCGCGAGTGTAATATATGTGTAAGAGAAACTTAGGAGCTGTGATAACGCCAAGTTTAGCAACTTAATGAATATGGAACGTGTTTGGGCTACACTGGCTACTTTTAATCAAGTTAGTTATAGTTAATTGATATATAATCTATTATCTACACTGTAAGGTGGCAGCTCAAGACTACCATTGACCCATCTCTTCCCTTGAGTGTCGTAAAAGGCGACTAACGGACTAAAGTTCGCACATACATCCAACAGCATAGAGCGGCGATGGGCTCACCACCTATCATGCTGAGCACATGTGCAGTTGTTATATGGTGAAACGTGGTCAATGGAAGAGGGCCGATTTTGCGGTCCTCATTGCCTAGTCTTGAACCACGATTTGTTGCATTCTACCCGACCACGTGTATCCGTTCGGTCACTGGCACAATAAGCTCTGAAGATAGTTATATTTCTTACGTGTTAGAACAATTATTAGTGCAGCTCATCGTCAGCTTCAGACTTACCTGCAAGAGAAAAAACACAGAATAAATAAGGATTTTTATTTATTTTCTCTAAGGTATAAAACAATTTCTTTTTATAAACTTGCATTTATTACATCTATATCTATACTAATATTATAAAGCTGAAGAGTTTGTTTGCTTGAACGCGCTAATCTCTGGAACTACTGGTCAGATTTGAAAAAAACTTTCAGTGTTAGATAGCCTATTTATCGAGGAAGGCTATAGGCTATAATTTGTTTAGGTAAGGGTACGGGTAGTAACCCGTGCGAAGCCGGGCGGGTCGCTAGTGTTTTATAAAACAAAACCCTAAAATGTAATAGACGCGCGTTAGATCCGTAAAAAAGTGTTTCATGTCAATACATTTTTTTTTAAATTTGCATACATTACGTTTCCCGGAGGGGTAGGCAGAGACCACAGCTTTACATTTTAAGTAAGAGTAGATGGTGTTGATAACAGAGCCACGAAAGCATAGTGCCCTGCGGTATACGTTTATGTCAGAAACACGGTACAGATTTAACTGTTCTGTGGTCAGAAAGGTGTAGGATCAAATATTTACTAGAACAAAAGGTGTTAGTAAAAAGAAAGGCAGTTTCGAAGCCTGCTCGTGGCCAAACGGTTGGTCCTTCAAACGAGGCGTGAAGACGTACTTTTAGGGCCGGCAGAGATAATAACTGATGCTACGTCTCTTGCGCTGCACCAGCTGTCTTTGCGCCTGAACTCCATTTCCACTTGACATCAGGTTGAGTGGAGTCCAAAAATTTTTGATAGCCTAATGTATACAGAAAGAAAGAATTCTTTTTTAACTGTGAAGAACAATGATCGCAAAAAGCTTGTTTTAAAAAGAAGTAACGAATGGAATACCACGTTTCTTTGCGGGAATCGATGACATACAAAAATGCAATAAAATATGTAGTTAATTTTTTTTTTACATATTTTAGCGTTTTATTAACGCTTAAATATGAAAAATTTTAAACACTGAAAAAAGACGACAACCTCAGGCGGGAATCGAATCACGCACCTTCCGCATTCCGGGCGGCTGCCTTAACCACTTGGCTACCGAGGAAAACCAGTACCTCAGCCAGACTAGACCAGTTTAAAATTTTACTAAAATATGTAGTGTTAATTGCACTATCAAGCTTGAATGCTGCATGCAAGCACCGCCCTCCAGCCCGCAAATGTATGCGCATGCAAAAGGAGGAGCTGTTTAGTCTTTGCTGTAATACGACACTTTATAATAAGCTTTTTCTTGCAGTTCGTCACCCATCCCGAGACGTGCTTTATGACAGACAGCTGACCCTTGAAATGAAATGAACTTGTTATCATAACAAGCGAGCCGTTACCTAATTAGATCGTAACATTCCAACTTGTCTGTACGAAAGTTGTTTGATGCAGTTTGTACTGCGATCTAAAGTGATTATGGTTAATGAGTTGGGATGACCCCGAGCGATGCATAATTAGATGCAGCGAGGGCAAAGAACGAATTAAACCAGCATTTTATAGATATAGTTTGTACAAAACTTTTAACCAAGAGTAAGTTATGATGAAACTATTGTAAAAACATCACAGCATAATATGAAATATTTTTTTTGTTTTTGGTTACTGGTTTGATTTAGCATATTATGGTTTTTAAGTAAACAAACATAAATAACAACCTCTGTAGTTTAGTAGCTATCGATAGCGGTCTCGCACGCAGAAGTTCCCAGAAGGTTGGATTTCCAGCGAGGTACCAGCAACTTTTTTTAGTCTGATTATAAGTTCCTTGACTGTATAGAATTCTGTGCTTCCTCGGACTACACTATTAAAAACTTTTATTTAAATCCTCCAAAATATTCTAATAAAGGTAGTTACGTCATTCACGTCGGTTGTTGCTTTTCAGTGACGTCACTAAACCCACAACGCGGGTAGGATGGCGGCAGAGATAAACATTTTTTTATTATTTTTTACACAAAAACAAGAGAGAGTGCACGAGCACACGAGAGAGATATGAAATATGTTTAATATGACATAGCTTTTCGGGCTCACCTCGGTGATAAGTCCGCTTTTCATATATGTTTTTGAAGATTTTTAAGTAGTTTTTTTATAAAGGTACTCTTTGTTCATATGCAGGAAAGCTTTTTAGAGATTACACTATGAAAGAGAGGAAAAGAGGTAGTATTTTGGGAGGTAACACACTAGCTACCTACCTACTCATTAACTTTTTTAATTTGTTTTGGTTCTTTCCTTTTTTTTGAAATGGGAAAATTGCAATACTCTCACAGGGTTCATATTTAAGTTTCTGAAATGTTTAATATACCATCTTTACACTATAAGAGTAATTTTATTAAGGATTTAATGTACCTACGTGCTGATCCGGCAGAGAACCAAGGTGGCCGACATAGCCCACCGAATTAGCCTGCTGAAGTGGCAGTTGGCCGACCATATCAGTCGTGGAACCGATGACCGTTGGGGTAGACGAGTTCTGGAGTGGAGATCGCGTATCGGCATGCGTAGGGGTGTGTAATGTTTGATATATATATATAATTTCATTTCATTATCTGAACGTTAGACCATAAGTAATTATTTCAAACATTACATTTAAACCCACCTGCTCCTCAGCTCGTGGGCCGCCTCGCCCCTCCGCGCCTACGCGGGATTGAATTATACTCTAGCGTAGGGCAGACAAGTCTACGTGAAGTCGGTTTTGCCGCGATTCGTTTCCGTCACTGACTTTTTTAGCACAACCATAATCGAAAACACAACGTATTAACTTTTTAAGACAATATTTAAAATCAATTTAAGGTTAAAATGTTATTCTTATTTTTAAGCAAAAATTATATCAAATGAAGTTATATAATATGATAAATCTACCAATATAGCTTTATAGAATAAGTTGTTAGAGAATATGAGTATTATATCAAATGAATAATATACGTAATGTTGTTATACGAAGTGTATTTAGAACAAGTAAAAATTATATCCAATGAACGTTATGTTCTTTGAAATTAGTTCATTTGTCATTATATGAAATGATACGCACCCCATGCGTAGCGTAGGACACCCTCAGACAAGGTGGAGCGACGATCTTCGCAAGGTGGCTGGCAAGAGCTGTGTGAGTAGCCGCGGACCCTGCTCAGAGGTGTGCTCTTGG
The DNA here is from genome assembly GCA_963921215.1 of Scoparia ambigualis. Classification (NCBI taxonomy): domain Eukaryota; kingdom Metazoa; phylum Arthropoda; class Insecta; order Lepidoptera; family Crambidae; genus Scoparia; species Scoparia ambigualis. The sequence goes on from OY992524.1 coordinate 25,714,751, forward strand.
AGAGGCTAATGTCGAGCAGTGGACAAGTATAGGCTGATGATGATGATGAACTCACTCCGATGGTTCATCACCAAAAATGTGTCTTGACCTCCAATGTGAGATTCCGCCGCTTGTCTCGAAGAATGCCGAGATTGAAAAACTCATGATTGAACCTAACATGAACCTTACACCTTCAACATGTTTACAGTGACGTCGCAAACGCCTTCAACCGCCTTTATAGTCTAGTGGCTAAGCCACCGGTCTTAGACCCAGTGGTCTCGGGTTCGATTTCCAGCGGGGGGGTACATCTTTGTGTACTTGGTTCCGTTTGTGGTAGGGCTTGTTTAGTCCTCCTGGCTAGCTACCAACATCTTATCCAAAGTCTGGTACTATAACAGCAATGTTGATAGCATTGCTGTGTTCCGGCAGTTTAGTGATAAGATAGCCAGTTCCTCAGTGGTTGAGGATTCCGGGTGAAGCGAGCCTCCACCTTCAGCCTTATCGTCACTTACCATCAGGTGAGATGAAGGCCGATTGTCGCCCCCGAAAGTCCACAAACGGTGCGAGCAACGTGAAATGAAGCGTGCAACCATCGTGGCGGCCGCTCGGCTCGCCACTTGTTTTGTAATTAAAATTTTAAGCTAATTCCGCGTTCGGAGCGCGCTGGAACGAATTCACACAGCTTGACACGCCACTATGGCTGTAGTTCTGTTGTTATTCTGTGTTATTGCGAATAAAAACGTTGCAGTTGTAATCAAATGACTCACAACGACCAAAGGATTTGTTTGGGTTAAAATGAGTGCAACATTACAAAAAATCTGGTCACCGAATTCACTCGACTACAGGGTGTTAGTGTGGAACAGCAAACTTTTTTTGCAATTTAAAGGTTGCTTCAACACCAATAGTTATTCTTTGTACTTAGTAAAACGGCGCTGCTCCGGGATTATACACAACCGAAGAACTTTACAGTTGACCACTTTTCGACGATATTCACTTGCGGTCCATCCCGCGCGTAAGTAATGTAGCGGGCAATGTTATTATACATATAATCACGACTATTATCCCCGAAGAGTTAGCCAGAGACTCGGCAATGAGGACATCCCTTCTCCATGCATCGCTTATTTTATTTGTACTGGCACCTCGATACCAAACGTTAGGTTATACTCATAAGACTAGCGTCTTATGAGTACTCGAGAGTTTCCCCGTGAACAGTGTAGTTAGTGAACTACACTGTTCACGGGGAAACTCTCGAGGATCGAGGAACCTATCTGGACAATAGGCAGTAGCCTATTGTCCAGATAGGTAGCCGGAGCTGTCGAGCTCGCTCACTTCTCGTTGCATGAAGAGCGCAACTCGCAGTTGCCACTGCTCCCGTCGTCGAATCTAAAGTCAACATCCAAGTGTCCACCTTGGTCGCGGAGTAGTAAGCACACTCACTTCTCGGAACCCATCCGGGATCCTAGCCAGTTCCCACGTTCTACGCGGCTGGCTGGACCGGAGGCTACGGCATCTAGAGGGCCGCCTCTACTAATTCTCCAGACTAGTACCAGATGTCGACACCAATGTCCAATGAGAACCACAGGACAAAGCTGCCAACTTAAAGGGAAACTCACGTTCCCCGCAGGAGTTTTCGCTTCTGGCCCCACAGAGACCGCTACTAAGCCCCGCTCGCTGAGCACGAGTTTGGAAGTCCTGGCACACAACACCAGGACAAACGAACATTCCCAAGCTCTGCAACTAACCACAAGCCACTACGAGTCCAACCCATGTCCGGAGTCCCGCTGGAGACGCCGGTAAAGGCACAACCAGCTGGGGGCTTGAACCGGAACCCCGTAGTACCCCTGAGCGTCATACAGCCGGACCCTTAGTTCCAACTGCGATACCCTATCATAGGGGTGAGTATATAGGGACAGGCAATGAGGACATCAAAAGCAGTCCTCTACCATTAGTCCACTATTCACCAAATAGCGACTGCATATGTGCTCAGCGTGACAGGTGGTGAGCCCATCGCCGCTCTATGCTGTTGGATGTATGTGCAGTCTTTAGTTACGGACTAAAAAGTAGACTTACGAGTCTACTTTGGTTAACGGGGAAAATAATGATAAGTTTTGAAATTTTTTAATTGAATGTGTATGTATTTTGCAATTTTTGATAAAAATATATATCATGTAAGTATTTTAAAAATTTCCAGTCACCTAATCTCGAGGACGGGAGGCAGTGTACTCATAATCACTTGAAGCCTCGGAAAGCACGACTACTGCCACTGGTAATGACTGGTATCGCAAGATGGCTGCCGTTATCCGCTTCGCATTAGGCTGTATGGTCGGCTAATGGCCCGCCCGTATTTCATTGAGCCAAGCCGACAAACGTACCAACACTTAATTTTGAAAATAGAAATATTTGGTTAAAGTGAATAATAGCGAATACTTAACGATGTCATGAAAGATGACACCGAATATTAATGTGTTTAATCATAATAGATTATTTACTGATGTGAGAATGCCATTGAGTGTACGTAAACTTGCACGAGTTCTTGGCAACTGAAACAAAACAGTGCATCGTCACTGTCCAAATTCTGCCATGATACCCGGGTGAGCTTTTAGCAAAGTCCCTAATCTTTACTGAATCTCAAGGGGTCCGCAGAGTATAATTTATCATTCATCAACCATTAATCTAAGTAGTGTAAGCTTATATATCCTTATTATCCGACTGAAGGACTTATTATGACGTCACTTACACTACCAATTAAATTCTATAATATCTTGGCATCTATTTATCTCGGTTACCTTTACAGAATGTATGTAACGTGATATTATGTGAAATTAAATGAAATTATTATGTTGTTACATTTTATGCTCATCCTATTTAGTCATTATATATCAATTAGCCATGGTAGCATACATTAAGAATTTAAAAAAAATGCAACTAAATTAATAAACAATCAAAACTAAACAGAACAAACAATAATTTCAAATACTTATCAGATTTTCTAGTTTGACGTAGGTATCCAAAATGTTTGCACGAATTAACATTAAAGTCTTTTGGTTGCGCGACGTATATTATGGTAGCAATAAACAGTAGACGGAAACAGTACCGCAATACGGCAACTTCAGTAATGAGGCACCAAATCTTAAGCAGCATTCATTGGTGGAAATGAATCAGCCTAAGGAATAGGCTCCGCGATCTGAGGCCAAGCAGTGCGAAACCGTTTAGCCCTTATTTGGTAGTGGCAATATATATGCAACCATAATTTGAACCTTATTCAGTTGTAATATCATAGAAAACCAATAAAAAATATTTATGTTGTACTAGTTACAGAGTACAAGGTTAGGCCGTTTATGGTGATCAAAACATCGGAAGTTACGTAGGTACCTACAAAACAATAAAAAAAATTGTCTACATTTTCAGATGAAATATGCCGATTCAAGATTATTAAAGAGCTAAACTCTATTTTTTTATTAATTTATTTACTTTAGGTAGGTACAGCAACAGAATACAAATTACTACAAACATTTAAAAACAATATCAAATACACATAGGTTTTTGCACTTCGATCATAGCTTAACACAGCATTTTCTTAGTAAACTAGTTTTATTATAAAATACAAAAAAACAACAACTAAGATACAAAACAAAAATACACAGATACCTACTAATGACGAAAAAACATGAAATGAAATGAAATGAAATGAAATATTTAATTTGCGTTTGAGAAAGGTACATTTTTGGTCTTATTCTAATTTTCTTCTCTTTCTCAGCTGACAATGTAGCATGCAAATAAATTTAACATTTTTATTTTCTAGGTAACAATGACTATTCTAACATACAAAATTAATAGGTACTCCAAATTGTCAAAAACCAATTATGTTAGTATTACAATAAAAATACAAAATTAATATACTATAAATTAACCATAATCAATAAAATGTCAAAAATATGTCAAATCAATATAGCAACCTAAAGTCTGTGGAGCTTATAAACTTTACTTCTCCATGGCAGTCCATTTTTGCCTTGGCTAAAGCATAAATCGTGCGCGCCATTAAACATAAATTTTTTTTTTTTAAAATGGCAGTCCATCCATGGAGGAAAAAAGAAAAGTTTGTGAAAAGTTACACAGTTGTCAGAAGTTATTGGCAATCTAGTTATAAAATACAGAAATAAAATAATAATTAAAGTCAAGTGATTTATCAAGTTTGGTCAAGGTAAACAGTATTTAAGGACATCAAAAAAAAATAATTTGTCATTAATTTAAAAGTAAAATAAAAGCAAAAATTTTTGCTTGCTATCTAGGTACACTTCTTACATTTATTAAGTGTATGCGTAAGAAAATCTTGCACCGAATAAAACATGTTTTGTTTTGTATAATATGTTTTGTTATAAACATGTTTTGTTAAAACAAAGAAATTGTAACAATTAAAACTACACATTCGGAAAATAGTGTCGTTAAATGTTGTGTTACTGTTACGAGTCAGCAATGCAAAAAGTTTTTTCTTAAAGGAGGTTCTTTTCCATACTTTAATATTAAACTTTCGACAGAACACGCGTTTTGAACTGTTTTGAAGTTCGAAGGAGCGCTCTTCACCCGGAATCCTCAACCACTGAGGAACTGGCTATCTTATCTTTAAATTGTTGAAACACAACAATTCTATTAACATTGTTGCTACGGCGACAGGCTTTAGATAAGATGGCGGTAGCTAGCCAGGCGGGCTTAACAAGCCCTACCACCGACCAAACCAAGTACACAACGATGTATTCTTCGCTGGTAATCGAACCCGTTACCTTCGGGTCTTAAGATCGGTTAGCAACTAGACCACAGTAGCGGTTAAAAACTATAAAGGATGATGACGCCATCTGTTAATTCTATTACATAGAGCAACAAATTATGTATACTGATGCTATCTGTATACGTATAAACAATCAACAAAAGTACGAAATAATATTTCACGTTATTCTTGACAGCGAATGAACTCTAGACAATACTCCACAGCTGCAGGCAGAGCCAGTTAATCTTAAACGGTAGCATACATCGCTGCTCGCAAACAATAAATCATTGCGATGAATGGAAATAACTGAGAAATGGAACAATGCTAAGCGAAACGGCACTCGAAACTTTGGGTTGTTGTAAACCACTTACGTTGTATTAAAGCGTAGACACTCGGTGGCGTAGTGGCTTGATAGTTGATGAACTTTTACATTACAGGATGGATGACGACGTAGGTAAAGTTAAAATACTTATACGTAAAATAACATAGTACAGTTTGCCCGTAACCGAGGACCAGACAAAGGATGTGAAAGATCAGCATAAAATATACAGCAAAATAAGTCGCAAGAAGATAAGTGTGTCATTAAAATATTTAGTGTTCAGTTTAAATCACTTCAATCTTTGCAACTGGAAGTTTCTTACTGACACAAATTAATGCATGTATTAACTGCGTGATCACCTGTTATACTCGTAAGTATATGCCCTTCTTCCTTTTCTATAGACAATTCGGTCGAGAACTCTATGATGGGGATGAATTGAATCATGTCGCAGATACGAAATGAAGAACGTAGAAAACACACGATTCAACGAACATTTACGTATTTCGGACATGTAATGATTGCCCAAAAGATTATTCGTAAACCTGACACGATTTATATCGTCGCCTGTCCGGTGCGCCCGCCGCCGGACGCCGGCCGGTGTCCCGTGAAGGTAATGAGACTGATCGGATTTATGGAACCCCGTCCACACATTCACCCTCTGATATATTGGATCTATTGTTCCATTTTCTTCGTGTAAGATTTACTAAGGTCTATTCGTTCGTATTCAAAACGTAATACTGAAACTAGTAGTAATGTCCTCGTACCTCGTACTCGTACGTATGTATATATTCGTACAACAACAACATCAGCATAAGTAGAATATTTATTTGAGATGTTTATTTTATTTATTTCTCAATAGTCCAGTTCTTTTAGGCTTTATAAGCCTGCACACAGCTTTACACATTTCACAATGCTCATATAGTCTAATCTCCTGACTTCACTCATCACTTAGCTTTAAAGGATATGTATTAAATTAAAAGTGTTTATAAATACACGTCATATTAAACTAAATGCTTAAACTTTATTTCCTCCACACAGCCGCGGACAGTTTTCTTTTTTCTATTTTGCGAACGAACACCGGAAAAAGTCTACGGATATATTGAAAGCTTCACGACACACAATTTAATTCATTCTCCGATCTTGTCCTCCCAACCACCATATTGAATCAAGGGCAATTCGAGATGCATTCAAATTTACACTTTCTACCCCTTCCAATATGATTTGAATTCGTTCACTATAAGCCTCAGGAAATATTTTGTGCAATTGTGGGCTTTAATTCCTTTCAACAAGACACAATTTTGAAGTCACATCAGCGGTTTTTTCAATTTCTTGAAAGGTATCTTCTTGAATCTTTTGTTTGAAAATTGGTTGATCTTTTCCGAGATTGGACTTCAGCGGGAAGAGTAATTTACATTAATTTATATGCAAAATTGTATTGGCCCCTCTTTGTCAGATGGAATAAATTGTCGTCAGTGTTAATTTGCCAAATTGTTGTTACAAAAATTATGATTGGAAAAAGTGACTTTTTATTTGTAAACAAAATAGGATAAATGCAAATTAATGCAAATCGTTTATTGTGTCAGAGTTCCTGACACGTTCAAATAAATACCTGCATCATTCTTCATCAGGTTTTATTACTAAAATCCCTACTTTCCAGGTAACTTATCCGTAAACAAGATTGAGTAAAATCAAGTTGGGGGCCGTTAAAATAGTGTACTGAAAGTTAATTATACTTCGGGTCTCAACCGAAGACAATTACTTATTACATGCAGCAGTACATGAGATGGTGCTATCTTCTTCACACTTTTAGATATATCCTAAAAAGAAATATCTTATTTCCGTTCCCTGCACTGGCAACCCCGCGTCACGAGACGTCATTACGTGTTTTTGTGTTATCGGAATCACACGTACTTTTCGTAACGAAATTAAATATGTATTTAATAACATGGGAAAATGTTAAAGTTCGAAGTTGAGAGACAGTGATCATTACGGTATTCTTCGTAAAGTAAAGAAATCATTTTTAATTGAAAAAACGTAGGCGTTTATCATCATCGGTGTCGGTGAATAGTGATAAATGTCGTATCAACGATATTACGACACGCATTTATTGGAACATAACGCTAATTTACCTGGAAAATGAACTATTAAGGAATGTATCATAGTTGTAAGGAACTAAGATCATTTATCATTAAAATTATCTACCCTCATTTTTATTGTTTTTTCTTGGGTTCTATAATAATGATTGTAACAAAATTAAAATCCATTTACAACAAGAAATTCATTAAATACTAAACTACTTACTTAGACACCATTGTAACAGTGTTTAACTTACTAAACGTATGATGTGTCGAGGATATATAACTGCTCAACAGTGTTGATGCTTTATTTTACTCAATGACATTGAATGTCATTGATTTTACTCCATACAAGCCGTATCGAGGTTACTTACACCAATTAGACAGTGCTGAGGTTCTATTTTATTCCACGCAAGCCGTGTCAAGGTAACTTACTCCTCTTTAACAGAGTTGAGGCTCCACGCATGCCGTGTCGAGGATACTTGCTCCACTTTAACAGTGTTGAGGCTCCACGCTAGCCGTGTCGAGGATACTTACTCCACTTTAAAAGTGTTGAGGCTGCACGCAAGCCGTGTCGAGGATACTTACTTCACTTTAACAGTGTTGAAGCTCCACGCAAACCGTGTCGAGGATACTTACTCCACTTCAACAGTATTGAAGCGCCACGCAAGCCGTGTCAAGGATACTTACTCCACTTTAACAGTGTTGAGGCTCCACGCAAGCCGTTTCGAGGATACTTACTCCACTTTAACAGTGTTGAGGCTATATCTTACTCCAAGCAAGCCGTGTCAAAGATACTCACTCTACTTAAACAGTGTTGAGGCTATATCGATGTTGTCAATTGTCAATGTCAAAAACATGCCTGCTTGCATGCTGCATGCCTGTTTGTATGCTACATGCCTGCTTGCATGTTGCATGCCTGCCTGCATGCTGCATGCCTGTTCTCATGCTGCATGCCTGTTTGCATGTTGCATGCCTACCTGCATGCTGCAAGCCTGCCTGCATGCTGCATGCCTGCTTGCATGCTGCTTGCTTATTACATGAGTAATGTTTTATATCATTTGATTATTATATCAAATGTACATTATATCAAAGGTTCATTATATCAAAAGTATATTATATCAAATGAAATTATAGAATCTAAAATTATATTAAAGGTACATCAAGAAAGAAAATTCCAAGGAACCCCTCTGGATTGGAAGCAAAGGAGTGGCCACGCGGTTTTCAGGTCAGACCTCAGCATTATATATACTTATTAATTGTATTAGAATAAGAATTAGACTTTCTCCGTGACACAGCGGCTACACAAGCCGTGTCGAAGATACTCACTCCACTCTACCAGGGTTGAGTGAGGCTATATTTTATTTCAAGCAAGCCGTTTCGGGAATATGTATTTAGTACATTTTAACAGTGTTGAGGCTTTATTTTATACCACGATAGCCGTTTCATTGTTTCTAACTCCACTTGAACTGTGTTGAGGATTTTCTACTCCACATAAACCGTGAGAGGCCATACCTATTTTTGACCCTAACAGTTTCACGTTTCCACGTCATCCGTGGAACAAAGCAGAGTCTAAACATTGTTAAGGACGTAAGTTCGATTTCCGCCCGGGGTGGACATGTTTTCAACGTTTCGTTATCTTCGGGTTTACTTATCAATAATGATTTGGTGAAGACATCTTAAACTATGTCATTGATATTTACAATGACTCAACCAGTAGCGGCAGAAACGAAGCTTGGCCATTCGCGCTGCTTGCAGCGCTAGCGCCTGTGCCCGTGCCAGCTGCGCCACTAAGATCTTCGATCTGTCCCCGTATATGACGGTCAGTTCGACGATAGCCTGCTTTCATTGGACACCCATGGATTCTACGATTTCTCAGAGACGAACCCCATAAAAAATAAAGGGTTACTCATAATAATAATCAACCAAAAAAAAAGTACTTACTTACCTACTTAAATAAATGGGAAAAAATAATAATAAAAAAATAAAAAAATAGTAATAATGTACATAAGCTTCGAAGCTCCAAAACTAAATTAGGAAATTGAAATAATAATAATAATAATAATAACAATAATAAGCTCTGTTGGAGATAATGTTTAAATAAATGAATAAAAGTTTTAAAACTTCACTTTCTGAGCATAATAATATTAAGACCCCTAATGCCTTAACCAAGTTTGTTTTTGAAAGAAAACAAAAATCCAACGCTCTGTTCAGAGTCCCGGGCTGATGCCCGGGCTGAAGTTGTGATCAACTTCGAGGTTCTTTAAACTATAGGGAGGGCGCCACTGTGCGTAGTAGTATCATCAGCTATCGAGCTGCGATCAAGCCCACCAGCACCATTCACACCGCCAAGGGACTGCCGAGGTTCCGCCGGATATCTGACAGGGAGACGTTGGAATCAGAGCTCCTGCAGTCGCTTGACCTATTTTTATGACTGAATGACAGAAAGTGTGAGCTCACTAGGGATCGTAATGTTTTACATTGGATTCGTAAATGTAATATTCATTTTCCCGGCAAACCTATACAAAACAACTATACTTCAAAACAATGTTTGTTACTTACTATCTCATATAGATAAAAATGAATCGCCAAATGTGTTGCTAAGCGCACAAAAACGGCTCGACTGATTTGTCTGATTCTCTTTTGTTGTGTTTATAAAGGTCAGGAAAAGTTTACAAAAAACAATGTATCTCACAGATTCACTTAAAATTTAAAGCAGCTTCAAAATAATTATATTTAAAAGAATCGAACTGCCCTTAAATTATTAAATCACAGCTACTATTGTCAACAATTGATATTCAAGATGCTTATTTTTAATTAAGTATCTACTGCAATTAAAGCTGATCGGAAAAAGTTAAGGTTTAGTTTGATGCCTCAGTTGAAATTAATGTTCTTCTGTTCGCCCTATTTGTGTTTGCGAGTTTACTGGAACCGGTTCTAGAACAATTGCGCATAATATTTGAATTTTCTACAATAATTGTTTAGTTTATGTTTTATACCTACGCACGAAAAATAAGCTCAAATTATGACGAGTGTGTATTGAATAATAAAACTACGAGTACAAGCACCTTTTTGGAGTCATAGGGTTTGTCACAAACACTTACAAAAGCATTACTAAAAAACCGAGCAACAGAACTTGTTTTATACATAAATGTATAATAAGAGATTTAGATGAATTCAAGAATATTGACTACGGCATGCACAGCGGCCGTTGCGGTTTGAATTACCTACCTACACCAAGTTGTTTGAACAAGAGAAATTCTTAGCATTAATTGATTCAGAAACTTTTATGTATTCGCATCCTACATCCAGTTTTGAAAAAACATTATACGAATATACTTAGATACGGAGTAGGTAACTCTCCTACCGTGCGTTTTCACATATTATTAGTTTATTGGCAAAGCCATAATTTGACCTTACAAACGCAGAATGCATCACGAAATCGTGACCAAGTTATTAAAAAAAAAACACTTAGATTTAATATAAATTGGATAAAGCAGAAGGTATTGATGTGGTATAGATTAGAATTTACATCCTTGGTATACAATGTGACCCAAACTTGTTGTCCAAGAAAAATGTTCTTCGGCCCTAAATACTCGTAATATTTGTTATACCTAATTTCCTTTCAAGGCGAGCCATCCACTTCTAGATAGCCTTATCCAGGTGGCGCCAAATTATTAGTGAATCGTTGACCAGACATGGTATACCACGAGCATCTTGAGATATATGTTTACATCTCTTGCAACAAAATCAGTAACTTCAAATCAGTACTGTATTTGATAATATCTTGGTAGCTTTATTCGAAAAATAATAACTTGAATTTTTTCAAAGCTGATAGTTATAAAGTTATCATTTATAACCAAAAAGTTTGAGGAAGGTTCTATGTTGTTTATACGCATAGGTCTACTTTACCTGTCATATAAGGGAAGTAATTTACTTTCCATGAATGACTGTGTTTATTACAGTTTTGTTAAGTGTACACTTACTAAGATTTATTGCTCCAAATCAAAAATACAATGGAAACCATATTTCCAGGACTATCCTTAGAATCAGATCATAATCAATGATTTGTCACTTATGATTCGTACACTATATTTTCTATTGTTTCTGCTCAAAAAAGGCAGTCTATTAGTTTAATCAAAAATAATATATCAATACAAAATTATGTGATTGTGATTGAAATTACCGACTTCATTTAGACTTCAGGACCCGTGTTTAGCAACCGCTCATCAGATTGTCCAATATTTGTAAGAATCCCAGTTATTTGTTGCTGGCTGTGCCAAACTCATAAAAAGGCGGTCACAAACATTTGTTGCAGATAAAAAGAAAAAAAAGAAAAAGGATTTTAAGACAGTGGACGACATGCCGATACGGATATTTGTCTGTATTTGGAGCTCACAGTCACGTAGTCGCTCAGCATTTACTGCTCACACTGCTCACAAATCTAGTCTGGAGGTGTTTCGCAGAGTTGTTGTGGGCTGGGCTGAGGCACTTAAATGTATTTGTTGATACTGTTGGAGAAATGTTTAGGTACAAATTAGATGAATTTGTCAATGCAGTATTTACAACAAAATAATAATACTTAATCAAATAAATAAATGAAATTGTTAAAGTCATTGTTAAGAAAACGACCAATGCATCGATAGCCATTGAATGCATCTTTTAAGGTTTAAAGGAGGCTTACGCAACTATAAAAAACTACCTACATAATTGTAAAGTTTAAATTGACATAATTTTTTATTTTTATTGTGTTAACATTACAATGCTCTGAACATCTGCATGTAATAAGTAATCGTCTTCGGTTGAGACCCGAAGTATAATTAAAAATCAAACGAACTTACCTTGTGAAGTTTGATTCCAATTATGCGAGGGTCTCAACCGAAGACGATTACGTCAACCCATCCCTCCCAACCCAAAAAATAAAATAAAAAATTGTGGAGGATAACACAAAATTCTCTGAAATAATGACGTCTCGTGACGCGGGGTTGCCAGTGCAGGGAACGGAAATAAGATATCTCTTTTTAGGATATATCTAAAAGTGTGAAGAAGATAGCACCATCTCATGTACTGCTGCATGTAATAAGTAATCGTCTTCGGTTGAGACCCTCGCATAATTGGAATCAAACTTCACAAGGTAAGTTCGTTTGATTCTTAATTTTACATTATTTATAAAAAATAGTAAAACAAACAGATAATAAATGTGTATTACAACACAAGTGTTTGAGGCCAACAAGATCCCAGACTCAGCTGTTTCCCTCAGCTATACTACATAGAAAGCCGCGGAACAGCTGTTTATGACAGAGAAGAATCTAACGAAGATTGAACAATGAAACATACTTTTACGATAATACTATTTAATATTGTTTAACGTATCTCTGAAGTTATTGGAACGCATTGTAATCTATAAATTTAAGGTTGGGTAAAGCTTTGATCTTAAATAAGATAAATAAATAAGTCCAATCCCAAATGCGTCGCCTAAGTCTACTAGAAGTCGGTCAAAATTACCACTAAGTGGTAACCATCGGCATCTTTTTGTATTTTCTTGATTCTGTTTTGTGTAGTTTGTATTAAATATATATTATATATTTAATACAAACACAACATTTTTAAATACAAAGTATTTTTTGTATTAAATGATTTGTTTAGTATTACTTTATATTTAAGGACTTGTTATCTAACTACGTAGTTGTTTAGTCAACCAAACTATATCTCGTTATACATTTTATTATAGTCATTTATGAAACATCAACTCGTCTAAGTATTAAAAACCCTAAAGGTTGTGTAACTATCGCGGGAATTCATATGCTCATTCTGTCATTAATCTCAAGACTGGACATTTCAAATCCAACTCGAAGACTTATACTAATTTCATCTTTTATCCAACCATTTTGGAACGACCCCATCAGCTATTACTCTGAGTACTGTCTAAGGGGGACTTTCTTAATTGCCTGGGTAATATTCAGTTTGTAAGTGGGTCAGCTCTTCGGAGACTTAGTTTCAGAGTTTTTATGTTTTAACTTGAAAATTTCTTTTTTCAGAAATTTATGGAGATTTATTATAGTCAGTGTTTTTTGGCTTGGTTAATTGGAAAGTGTCACAAACAGATTCAGCCGAAAACGGTACAGACATTAATTGTTAATTATTCTAATTATTATTGTGTAGATTTGTGTAATTAAATAAACTTGGTTAAAGGTCCAAAACAGAGTGAATAAATAAGACAAATAGTTCAACTTCAAATAAAATAGAATTCACATTTTATATTCGTACTAATGACTAAAAGAGCACATTTCGAAACAAGAAAAGTAAAATATCACTGAAAGCAAACTTTTAAATGCAGACCGCATGTTTAAATAAACCCTGGGGAGGAGAGGAATAAACAATACTACGAGAAAACAGCGCAAACAGATATTTAAAAAAAGCAAAAATGCAAGCTTCTATTTGCATCAGTACTTGATACAATAACGGGGCATGTTCCATTCAAATTACGACTGTGTTCGAAGGCAATGAGGTTTACATTTGTGGAGCAGCAGGCGCGAATTGGATGTTTCAACGGATGGAATACGTCTTCAACTGCCAGTATGTTTTTAGCTGCTGCCACTTCACTTTCGTCTTTAAGGCATATGCCTTCCACACAAATTTGCTTGAAGCGTTTGGGACGTGAATCAATATGGGGAGCGGATTGCAAAGGCTGCGTGTCAGTTTTACTGCGAATATTTCATAACTTTATAGAAGACAGTCTAAGACTGTGGACGATGTTTCTTTGAGAACATGTATAGGTGACAACATAAATACATACATACATACGAGTACATCGCGGTCGTTTTCCGGCGGGGCAGGCAGAGACCACACATTTCCAATTGCTACAATCCTGACACACATCCTTTGCTTCACTTACTCTCATAACATTCTTCATACAAGTAGGATAAAATATTTACCTGCTAAAAAAAATCATCTAGTCTCAGGAAGTTCGAATGGAATTCGAACCCTGTTAGACTGCGAGGGTAGACTTCACAGTGACGTAATACCGCTGGCTTGCAGCGTAAATCAAACTACTAGCGAAAAATTCACCGAGTCTTCTGGGGTCTCGGTAGCTTAGCGGTTAGAGCAGTGGACCGGCAATCCAAAGGTTCGAATCCCATTCGAGCTTAATGAGACTGGTTGTTTTTTTTTCTAGTAAACATTTTATCTTACATCTATATAGCATTGTGTAATAAAGATATTCTTCCTACATGCATATATTTTACTGTATTAATATGTTGTAGAAAAAGCGTGCTTTATCGCATCTTTATCAATTAATCAGATAGTTAGGCGAGGGTGCGATATTCATGAACGTGTTATACTTTGATTACCGTAACTATAACTTTTTTATTTTTTACGGGCAAGCATTAGGCCTTCGTCTCATCTGTTCGTAAGTGACGATAAAGCCGCAAGTGGAAGTGCACTTCACCCAGAATCCTCAACCACTGAGGAACTGGCTATCTATCACTATATAAACAAATTGAAATTGAAATCTTATCTCTAAACTGTCGGAACACAATGCCATTACATTGTTATTATGGCGCCAGACTTTGTAAGATAGTGGATGGGGGATGAATGGATAGCCAACAAAACATTATACGCAAAGATGTATCACCCGCTGGGAATCGAACCCGTGATCTCTGGGTCTGAGACCGATGACTTAGCCACTAGGCAACAGAGGCGGTTGAAAAAAGGGTGAATAAATGTTTTTATTTAAAACCATACCTTCTTATAATTATGTTCAGTTTAGCTCGGTTGACCATAGTCAACCATAGTCGCTCAACGTAGAGGCATACCTCTACGTAATGTCAACAAAGTCAGTAGCAGATACCAAACTGCTATTAATATTGTTGACTTGATAAGACAGTGCGACACAAGATACCGCAAAACAAGATTAATTAAAATCAGGAGTGCCATTGATAGTAAGCTTGAACAAATTCTTAAATAGCATTAACAGCGTTCTTAGTCCTAATCGTCATAAGTGTGACTAGATCCGAGGTCATGCCGTGGGTTTACTTGTAAGCATCCTTAAACATTATCAAGATACTACGAAAGGAAAAGCCAATTTTGAACATTAGATTGAAAAAAAATAATAATTTTAAAATTGTTCCCAAACTATTCAAGATAATCGGGCAGTTGGTCCTTTCCCGGTTCATTGTTAAGTCTCGAGCTGAATGGATCGTTCGCGGTACTCGGCTGACACGGTTATTTTTGTCGCTGGAAGCCGCGAATTATGCTGAGCATCCTTGCCGATAACGGAGTGATATTTTATGATCCCTCCCAGAATATCTGGGGGTATTTGGGACCTCGTTGGCCCCCCGGTTCCGGCGTTCGACGGATAAAGGCGTATCAAATATGTCTTTCTTTGGAAATGCCTTCAATGGAGCAGTGACTAAGAATGGCGATGACATAGAGTATAAATTTCAATGAAAATTGATATGTCGTCGTTTATATAGCGCTAAAATAAGTAACCGCCTCGGTGGATTGGTGGTTACATCACCGGTCTCAGACCTAGATGTTCTGGGTTAGATGTGCTGCCAAATTTTACCTAAACAACTCGTCGAAACATCTAAAACGAATGTTGAGAAAATTGCAAACACAGATAGATAATTATTTTTCCTGATAAAAATAGATATGTTTGCGTTCTTCATGAGTAATTATTAGTGTTAGGTATTTAATTTTACTTCACTTACAGCATCGTTCAATCTCTTAGCGCTTTAAATACTTTTACTAGTTTAAAATCTGATTTTCTTTTATCATTTAACTGCCTGCTTTTGCGGTTCTCATTGCCAAGTCTCTGACTAACCCTTCTGCGATAATAGTCATGATCAAGTACAGTAATAAACTAGGGCTCTTTCAGTAACGCAGGCTTTGTCTTCTTTGTGTTTTGTTATCAATAACCCGCGATAGGGTAACTTAACCGGTTTACCGGCCCCCTCTGGTTTTCGGCCACTATGTAGTTATGTCCATATAAAAAGAAATATTTAGTCCACTCACTTTAAAAATCGATGCCTCCTAAAATGTTTAAATGTACCCAAACATCTACTTAAATTAGCAACATAATAACTCTTTAATTTTTTCCGTAATTTACCTTTAAATGTCAAGCAGTGCAAGTGTGCATTAAAAATTAGCGAAAATCAGTGCGAACTAATTTTTGCAAGATAAGTTACAGCGTTGTAATATAGGTTGGTAAATAAAGATGTCAATGTATCCGGTAAATTAGTTGAATTTTTATTATTTTTATTCAAATGGGTTAAATATTTGGTATATTATATAATTATTTGGTGGTCGGTGAAACTAGATGCGATTTTGCGGAGCTTTTACTTTTGGTCCAGCCGGCCGAAAGGTGACTAATAAACTAATAAATATAATTAATCATATTTAATATTACATAATAATTTATTTAAATTTTTAGGTTTTTAGGTTAAAATACAAAATATATCTTCAATTGATTTGAAGCTTTAGTTTACGGCCGCTTGTTTACAAACAAGTATTTGAAGAAAAACACTTTTTAATTAGGTAGTATTTGACAGCCGAAAACTGAGTCGTATAATATGATACTTTTCGGCATAGGCAAAATTTATGTGGACGAAATTAAAAAAAACGTTGATAAGATTTAATGACACAAACTATGTTAAGTTAACCTGTGAAATCGAGATTCCGGCCGTTTGTAATATATTATGATGGCCGAAAACCAAGAATTCAATCTAGTTTTCAGCCATATGTTTTAGAAACGGCCGACCACTGGATTATATATTTAGTTTTCGGCCATGTTTAATATAAAAAGAGACCTGTTTCCATAGAAATGAGAGTTATAAGAAAAACATTTTTATTACGAAATAAAATTATTATAATTACATATTGTACTTATTTACACAAAACAGAAAATAGAACAACACTTAAAAATACATAGCTGAAAACTAACATAAATACGGCCGAAAACAAAATAGGTGGCCGATAACCGGCAATGTCGCAACTTTACGAGATTTATTTTTTTTATAATTAAACCATAATGTTTTCGCAGACAAAGCTTAGAAAAACGAAAATTGTTTAGTTTAATTATTCAAAAAAACTTTTTACTTTACTTTTGTTTACTCTGTCATGGTAAGAAATCGCTCTGAAAACGAAACTTTGCCTAAGTGGCCGAAAACAGGCAAATTTACTCTAATCTGGCATAATCTTTTCATATTTTATATTGCACAAGTGACAAGAACCCATTTCTAACACAAGCGTATCAGTTCTTTGGATTTTGTTAAAAATGTAGAACGTTTACTTGAAATTTTGCGTATTTTTTTCTAAGTCAGCGACGCAGCCTTATCTCATTCCGGAAGGACAGCATAATTTGTGCCTCCCAACGCCAAAGCCCAGAGATACCATCGTGATTCATAAGTTTTCCTTTAACACTGATCTTTAAAGCTAAAATTATTTGAGTATCTCGCCAGGGAAAAAGCTCTTGTTCAGTTTGATTATGTTTTTTTATTTTATAAAATTTTTACAAAAGAAAACAAATTTTTAAGGATTACTTTAGTTCAGGTTACGTAAACATGACATGTTATCACCATAACACGTCCCACAGCTGGGCTTAGACTTTCAGAGATCAAAAATAGCACATGGGAAGATCGGGTCATAACAAACCATGCTGGCTCAATGAGGGTTGGCCCTTGCCATCTTGTACGACGGCTGCAATCTCACGGCTATGATAAAAACGCTAAAAGGTTGAAATATGAATTTTGTTTTTTTTTTATTTATTTAAATGCTGTGGTCTCTGCCTATTACTCCAGGAAGCGGGCGAGATGTATGTATATATAATAGATTTTATTTGATGCTTCCGTTCACTGTAGTGATCATACTAAAATACAATTCACCTAAAAACTTCTTTAAATTTTATGTTAACATTTCAGAAAAAGTATAAAAAAATATATGAACGATTCTTCCACACTCACCCCCGCTGGCATACATACTTGACCCGGCAAGTTAATAAATCTTCGCTTTAAAAACTAAAGCTCTGAACATTTCCAGTTCCGTTCTGAATTCAGCAAGCTTTGCTTAGAAACGATGTGAAGCGCGCAATTTAGATGGAACTTAGTCGTCTCTAAAAAAAGCATTAAACTTTTCACTGAATATTCTCCCACAGAAAATCAGTCGAGGTAGCATTTTCACTTCATAATATTCCCTTAGATTAGTTATTAGAAACCCTCTTTGTATTAATTAGGTAACTTTATTTTTGAAATGCGTTCATCAACAAGTATATTGTAACCATTTTAACCATTTTTTGTTTATGTCGTGGCCATATCGTAAAATTGGCCATATCATGAAATGCTCAAATTGTTTTATGAAATAATCATGTTCTAACCTAATCTAATCATGAAATGGCAGAGCATATTATGATATGGCCAATATTACGATATGGCTGCGACCACTACATAGTATCTAATATACAGCAAAATACCTATTACACTTTTTGAAATTTATACTATCAGTACTTTTGCTAACTTAGTATAATTTTCACTGTTTCGTCCGCTGTCACCGTAAAATTGAAACAATGTATCTCAACATCGGAATATTTATAAAAGAAATGGAGATCAAAGTAAAATATGGTGGAGCGTAACCCGCATACTATGGCACGCATAACCCGCCGCTAGTTTCAATAAAAAGATAAAAGCGGTGTCCACTTCACAATGCTTGTCGACATCAAACGATAAAGGCACACGGTATACTGTAACCAGCTCGGGAACAATGTGAACGGGTCAAGAGTTTAAGCTCACAACTCACAAACAAGTGAAACTGTGGACGTTGAAATATTTACAATCAGAAATATTATTAACGTGGTAGATGATGATAGAACGCGCCTGTTTCATTTAATACGAATTTTGATTCATACTTCATTTACATTTTACCGTTTTCTAAAAAACTTAATGATATATAACATAGGTACATACGTCATACAATCATGACTATAATCGCCGAAGGATTACTCAGGGACTAGGCAATAAAGGACAGCAAAAGCAGTCCTCTACCATGGTCCACCTTTCACCAAATAGCGACTGCACATGTGCTCAGCGTGACAAGTGGTTAGCCCATCGCCGCTCTATCACAGAATAAATAATAATGCTACGGCTCTATGCTGTTGGATGTATGTGCAGTCTTTAGTCTGTTAGTCGCCTTTTACGACGCCCAAGGGAAGAAAGGGGGTGGTAGTGTTCTTTCGCCGCTACGCGACACGATTTTGCCAATGATAAATAAACGTATTTTATTTTTTTTATAATATAAAAAACTTAAAATATTTAAGTTTGTTTAGAACTAGCGGCCCGCCCGTCCACGCTAACTTAAAAAAACCGTGATACCTCAGTCATGTAAAAAAATATATCTACAAAATATGTATAAACAAAACCATCCTTAGTTAACGCTCTATCTTTTAGTGAGAACAATAAAATCCATTGCGTGGTTTAGGAGAATAGTGCGGTGCCACAGACAGAGGAAAACGGCGACTTTACATTATAATATGTAATGATTATGTATGATAAATATAATTCTTTTTTTGGTGTTTAAATATTTCGCTTAAGTAGGTACCTATATTTAAGCGTTAATAGAACGCTAAAATATAAAAAAGAAACATTAACATGTTAAATATTGTCAAAAACGATTAATCACAAAAAACCCAAGCATTCCATTTTATTAAAATATAAAAAATATTCTTCACTCCGAGAACTTAGCATCGACTTTTGCTTCATAAATCATAATTTAAATCACCACATCTTCAAATATTATGTCATTTAATAGTGTCACTTATGATTATTATTCACGAAACAAAATATTTTAGATACCCACTTTCAAAAAATACTCTGTGAAAAGAACTATAGAACACGTTTCTCCGAAAGCGTAAAGAAATAATTTCAGTCATCACGCAACTATTCGCTGAGGAATTCTGTACAAAAGGTTCCTTTCTTGCAAACGTTTCTCTTTTCTTTACGTAAACCCCTTCTTATTCGGGAGTAAAATAAAATAAATTGTTCGCATGCCATCACACTCTTCCGAGAGACGTGAGAGTAATTGAAAAATAAACCTTTCAGCGCTGTGGACAGGCTCAGATTCCTCTCTTAGAAAATTCGAGAAAACTATTTTTCATTTACAATCATTTACATCAAGGAGGTAATAAGAAATTATAACAATGCATTTCATAATCGTAAAGGTGCTCTTGGATGGTCTATGTATGTGGTGCACTATGTGCGTCTCGTGAAATTAGTTACAAGCATTGAATTTATATATACGGATCGCTCGCGACTGCGTCCGCTCGGACACCGTACCTCGTGAGAATTTTTGAAAATATTTAATACCCTATGCCACCCGGAGAAATTGTAGCTTCCCAACGGTGAAAGAATTTTTCAAATCGGTCTAGTAGTTTTGGAGCCTATTTAATCAAACACACAAACAATCAAATCTTTCCTCTTTGTAATTTTAGTATAGATTATCCCAGCTAAAAAGACTTTCAATATTATCTGTAGAAAATACTAAGCATGACTCTTTGACTACCTAAACACCGCCCGTAAATATTCATGAATAGATAATAATATCACTAGTTATCTTTCACTATAGATATGTTTCTAATATAAATCTTACCGATACCAACCAATCCAAAGTGAATCTTCGAACAATTCAGAGCAAAATTCTTACCTTGTTTTCCGTATCACAAATAGACTAACTTCAACTCCAACAAGCAATGTCAATTTAGTTTCTGAAACTCTGTCTCGAACTTCGATCTACCTCGTGACTGCTATCAAATCTAGGTTGTAGCACGGGCACACAAAAGAGAAAAGTTGTGAGTGAACTAGATCACAGTATATTGTATCGGAAACGCTTTATGGACACCTTGAATAGGAGCTGTAACTGGTAAAGGTGACAACTTCAAAAGATACATTTATTTTGACGACGTTAGGCTAGCTCTAACGGCATTAAATTAACCGAAACTATAGTTAAGTGGTCGTTGATCACAGCTTTACTAGCTTCGATCAACGAAAACTTTAACGAAACCATTTATCATGTTCGGTATAAAGTATTTTTATGTACAAAACATGAATAAAATACAATTTATTGAATCATGCATTGATCGATGCATCATTAAACTTAGTACTTATTTTCGAAATAATTTTACTGAAAAACCAAGTACCAATATTTTAACGGACTACCATTTTTCGCAGGACATGAGACAGAATATTTGCTTCAAGATCTGACACACCTAAAACGCGATCAAGATTGAATAAGCAGGGACATAAAGGAAGTTTCATGAATTTAAATTCAAGTGAGCAGTCCTAAACCCAAGTGAATTTATATTCAGCACAACGGTTTACACGAGCGAACAACATTAGATTCACATTTCGCGAGATTACTGTAGTTCGGGACAAAGTTGGCACAAATTATGCTGTACAAACGCACATTTGGGAGTTGTATTACGACATTGCAATTGATTTAAAACTCTCATTCGCATCCAACAATTATATTTAAGAAATACCGTGTTAAGTGGAACTTTTTCTGAAAGAAGTCAGAATCGCAGATAAACCCGGATAGTTTTCATTTGAATATTTATTTGTTTTTACAACTAATACTTTCTATTGTAGGTGAAAATAACGAAGGGAGGCCTTTGCTCTGCAACGAGACAAGATAGGCTTAAAATATTAATACTATATAGCGTAACTTGCAGAAACATCAAATCCAGTTTAAACACTAACCGCGCTTGCAACATTGTACATTGTTTAGTTGTTTTTCAGTGTTAAGTTATGTAGAAACACGTTAAATATATATCTAATTTTACCTTTTAATTGGCGTTATATAGTTTCTAAGTAATTCCTAATACGAATGCTGTTTCATAGAAATTAACATCACATCACACTACAAAAATTGTTTGGACAAAAATTCAATAGTTTTATCCGTGTGTTCGAGTCGTTTTTATAATATACAAGCGGACCACCCGCGACTTTCTCTGCGTGGACACCAATTTTTTGGCCAGTAGTGGTACAGTTAATAAGCTGTACATTAACTTACACGCACAAAAATATTTACCAATTATAGCAAACAAAATCGCCGCCCTTGATAAACTTACGTAAGCCAGAGTACAAAACGTAATAAAGCTGAGGTAAACAAGAAATTACAGGCGAGCGTGTCCGAAGGTTAAGCGGCCAAATAAATTAGGTCAACAATAGGAAGATGCCCCGAGGAAATGAACGACTTTCTCTGGGTTCATCGCTCATAATGACGTCATTACCGGATTCTGTAAACCTCGCGTTTACCTCTAGGGTAAAGAAATCATCCGACAGTATTGGACATTTTGTATTAGCTGAAACGATTGATGAAATTTGTATTGTTTATTCAACTTAGGCTAATTTTAGCTGTATTGTGCATATTTCAATCATAGTTATTGATTGCAGCATTATGAAAGTCACCTTCACAGAAAATTGCCAGCAAGAAACTCAGCAAGGTTATTTCTTTTTCCTTCACGTCTCAAATAAAAATTTTTGAGGGTTAAGTCATTTCCGTCCGTAAAGGACATAATTTTTTTGGGCCTTTTCTGAAAGTGCCGGCCAACAAAAAAAATAGTACGTATTGTTAGAACTAGCCATTTGGAGAAATAGTTAATACGGCACAAAAGTTGTAGGATTGCTCCGAGCCAAGTTATATAAGTTCGATGATTCATCATTTTCATACATTTATTGATTCCTAATTTTTTGCTGTATGAACGGAACAGATGATGACCCCACAGCTTTTGCGCTGCAATGACAATTGCTTCAGATCATTAGCTCTAGCAATATCTATCATTATTTTATGATTCCCAGTCCCAGTACTTTCAGAAATCAATAAATGTATGAAAATGATGAATCATCGAACCTGTATAACTTGGCTCAGAGCAATCCTACAACTTTTGTGCCATATTAACTATTACTTGAAATGGCTAGTTCTAACAAAACGTACTATTTTTTTTTGTTGGCCGGCACTTTCAGAAAAGGCCCAAAAATGTATGGAGCCTGAATGATCTCCTTTATCATTGATGAGTGACATTGTCTGAGTGGTAGATCCACGCTGTGTTGCAGCACTTGCCCGGCGTAATACCAGCCTCTCACAGAATACTGGCGTGAAACAATAGCACTCGTTGCTGTATGTTTCTTCCGGTGAGTGAAAGTACCGGAGGCCCATTTCCCCCCCTTCTATCCCTCCTCTACTCCAACTTCTTCCTTACAGATCCAACTCCTTTTACAAGGTCGGCAACGCATCTGCGACTCTTCCGGTTCTGCGGGTGTTCATGGGCGGCGGTGAATACTTTCCATCGAAAGTGGTCCGATAATTAGATTACGTAGGAACTGTAGAACAATTGTTACCCTAGGGGTGAAAGTAGCTTATTTACTCCCGAGACGGGGTTTTAATAGTTCGAGGGAGTAAATAAGTCTTTCACCCGAGGTAAACATTGTGCTTTTCATTACGAATATAAGGAAAGTAAAAACAAAAACATGAATTTCTTTAGTCCGTTAGTCGCCTGTTACGACACCTAAGGAAAGAAAGGGGTTTCTAGTATTTATTTTGATGTGCCCATCGCCGCTCTATGCTGTTTGATGTATGTGCAGTCTTCAGTTCGTTAGTCGCCTTTTACGACACCAAAGAGAAGAGAGGGGTTGGTAGTAATAATTTGGTGAGCCCATCGCCGTTATATGCTGTTGATTGTATGTGCAGTCTTTAGTCCGTTAGTCGCCTTTTACGACACCGAAGAGAAGAGAGGGGTTGGTAGTATTATTTTTATGAGCCCATCGCCTCTTTATGATGTTGATTGTATGTGCAGTCTTTAGTCTGTTAGTCGCCTATTACGACACCGAAGAGAAGAGAGGGGTTGGTAGTATTATTTTGATGAGCCCATCGCCGCTCTATGCTGTAGGATGTATGTGCAGTCTTTGTTCCGTTAGTCGCCTTTTACGACACCCATGGGAAGAGAACAGATGTGTTGTTAGTATTATTTTAATAATTAGTCACAATTACACATGTCAGAAAAACGATTCTCCCTAGGGCGAAAAAGTACTACTTTCCACCCGCTCCTCAGGCAACTTCAGACCTACTTTCCGTGTATGAGGAATGAAAATACATTTATTTATAGTTTTCTCCAGTTCTAAGTTCAGGTATGTGTCGCGTAGCGGATATAGAATACTACCAACCCCTCTCTTCCCTTAGGGGTCGTAAAAGGCGTCTAACAGACTAAAAACTGCACATACGTCCAATCCATAGAGCGGCGATGGGCTCACCAACTGTCACGCTGAACACATGTGGAGTCACTATTTGGTGTAAAGTGGACTATGGCACCGCAGAGGGCTGCTATTGCGGTCCTCATAGTCTCCAGTCTCTACATAACCCTTCGGGGATAATAGTCGTGATTATATGTATGTATTTTTAAGTAATTAATTAAGGGTGCATTTGACAAAAAGCTAGAATAAATTATATTCTTAGATTAAATCGCCAGGTATGCGAGAGTAAATCGAAATTACGTTTTACCACGCACTTTTCTCAGAGTAGCTTGCCTATTCGGGAATAGTCACTACACCACTGTTCAGAGGGAAATAACAGAGATAATCCGAAAGTATTTTAAGGCATCCGCATACCTTAATTATATGTTGTTTTGACATCTGTATGTATTGTCATTTGAAATAGTCAATTCTTCAAATATTGCAAATTTTCTAAACTTTTAGTTAAGTATTATGAGGCGGTTAAGAAGTTTGATTGAAGATAGTGATAGTGATGAGGAAGTAACTCCTAGACGTCCAGCAATAGCAGCAGTGTCGGCAATTATTTGCCATTCAGCCAATTTGGTATTTACAGTTACTGCGTCCGTTTTTTTTATTTTCTATTACATTGAAGTGACACTTCACAAGACTTAACAACAGTTATTTTTAACTGGCAGCCAATTAAGACTACGTTTACGATTGTCTTCACCATTTTATATTATAAAAATGTCTACTAATTAGCAAAAGAGCAAACAGAACACACGAAACGAAAACACCACAAACTAAAGTAAAAAGAAAACAAAGACTCCCCAGGGAAGCATTTTAGGACCTATATTATTTCTATTATACATTAATGACATAACTGACGCGACAAACCATAAGTGCATTTTATATGCTGATGACATTTCTATAATAGTAACTTTTAATAAGACATATAATTTAATCAATAATCATGAAGCGGACATCAATAACACAATAAATAAAGTAATAGAATGGCTAGAAGAATATAACTTGACATTAAACTTAAATAAATCTATTTACATTCAATTTAAATAATCAAAACACGCAAAATACAATTTTAAATTAAATATTAATAAAATCAAAAAAGAACCACATAGAAAATTTTTGGGATGTACCTACTATTGATGAGGATTTAAATTGGAAACTACACATCGATAACACGTGTAACCGAATTAATAAATTTGCATATTATGCACTTAATCAAGTGAAAAAAGTTACAAATAAGAAAACCGCTATTGTAGCTTATCAGGCGTACCTAGCATCGATAGCGTGTTATCGTCTTATGATGTGGGGCAACAGCACAGACTCCAATAGAGGTTTTATGGCACAAAAAAAATGCATCAGAGCGATTTGCGGAATTCCGCCTGACGAATATTGTAAGCCGTTGTTTAAAAGACAGTCTTGGTTTATTACCGTTGCCTTCATTGTGTATTTTAGAAATTTGTAACTTTGTAAAAAAGAACCTACAACTTTTCAAAAAATTTAGTGATTGTCTAAACGCAAGACTGCGTAGAGACCTACATAAATTAACACTAAGGGTGGATTCGACCAAACTGGAATAAGGTCCTTATACCTAGATTAAACGCCGAATTTGTATAGACTAATCTCCGAGTAAGTCTTATTCCAGTTTGGTCGAATCCAGCCTAAATATTGTTCCTAAATCGGATAAATATAGAAAAACCTGTTTAGCTATGTGCGTCAATGTTTTTAATAATATTCCTAATGAATTTAAAACCTTAGAATATGGGTTATTCAGAAAGAAATTGTTGAAATGGCTTAAGAGTCACAACTTTTATAGTGTCAAGGAGTTTTTTAGTAAGCGGAGCTAATTTGACATATTATATAAAATACAATACTATGAATTGTATTTTGGATTAGTTTAATTTAATATTTAATAATTTTAACGAATAAGATAAAATAATGTAAATATGTAATTGTTTGTGACTCAGTTTAATAGTGTAAATGTAATTTTAAAATATTATGATTTGCATGCTGATTTGAAAATTGCTTAACATGAGAACAACTTTAATTGATCAAAACCTTTATACCATGTTTGACGCAAATAAAGTGTATTCTATTCTATTCTAAATCATTGACAGCTACTGTTATTGCACTAGACGACACAATAAAGTTGTCAGGATTTTGCCTTTTAAAAAGTTCGTTTGTAGAACAATGGCCATTGGCCGGATAATAGGTTCATTCACCATGCACATGCCATTCACTCAATAATGTAGAATAACAATTCCAAGAGTAACTAATCTGTGGATTGCATGGAAAAATTAAAATTTGTTTATTCGAGAACAAAATCGTGGAATAGAATATTCTTGGTATAGTTATTTTCGTTTATATTAAAGTTTGGTCGAATCCACCCTAAGTGTTGCCTATTGGTTTTTCCTTTGTTTTTGCTTTTGTGAAATAAAATTATATCCATCTCCATAAATTATAACAAAGTCCAATATTTTATTAGTCGCTCCAATTCCACGTTGAATTACTTAAATACTTTCACGCGAACCTCGAGCCGACCTTATGTAAATTGCAGGCAGCATATAATTTCATTTACAAATTAAACCAGAAGCTTCTCAATTCGTTTACAGCCGGCGAAGGCTTCCCATAGGACTGGCCCGGATACCTGAAACCGCCTGAACGTTGCCAATTTGAAGATGCCAAATTTAAAGTATCCCTTTCTCTTTGATTACAGCCCTTTTCATGTTTGTATGTAATAATAAAAGGAACGTTTTCTTTTACAGTTGAAACATTTCATAATAAAAATAAAAACATACATACCACTTGTTTTCGGGAAGGGTAAGCAGAGACAACATCACAATGGATGAAAAATATAATAATTAATGTTACTTATCGTTTATATTAATGTTATTTAGAGTTTCTATTTTAGTTAGTCATAAATATATTAGGTTAAAAAACATTAGTGTCTCTTGCGGTACCTTATATCAATTTTATGTTAATGTTACCAAGTTTAATTTTTAAACAATTGTAATCCTTCTATAGCGGTACAGAACGCGTTCATCTATAAACAAAAGAAAGACGACACACTCGATAATAAGTCCTCTTATAAAAATCATTACAAAGAAATACTATTTAAGATTAAAATAATTATTTTACCTTAAAACTCTTTCCAAAAAAGCTTACGGTTAATTCGATAATGAATAATAATGACTTGCTGATAAGAAATGAATGATAATTAACGAGTCTCAGTGCGGCAGTTAAGAGTTTTTCGTTGAAACACAAATCACCATGACACGCTCTAATTACGAAATAAAACTTTTTTAATTATTATTTTTTGGACAATAAATATCTGTTAAGAATTTTAAAATGCAAAAATAACGAGTGTCTTGGCTGTAATGTTGTTCACTTCGCGGTCGCGGCGCATAAAATACACAATTTGTTAGAATAAGTCTGCAAAGTTGTTCAAGTATGTCATGAAGTATTAAATTCCACTGTGCAATAGCAAAGTTTTGCCTTCTGATAAAATTTCTTCGGCATTTTGAATACTTTTACTTAAGTTGAAATTTAATACGTGTTTGTTTCAATCACTTATTTCATCTATTAAGTACTAAGTTAGTAAAGCTAATGGGTGAAGTGCGAATAGTTGATTATTATATTTTATACAACTTAATAAAATAAAAGCCGAAAATAACAGTTAAAAAAATTTACAACTATGCTAATTATCGAAATATCAAGTGAGTTTTTGAGATCTCTAAATACGAGCATGATGCAAATATTCGATTAGATTCGGAAAATCAAAACTAACAAAAACCAGACATATCACAACTTCATTCATCTTCACTTCATAATATAACTACGTAGCCGTGTGGTATAGCGGGTCACTAAAACAATACTACTAACCTCTCTCTCTCTTTTGGGTGTCGTAAAAGGCGACTAACGGACTAAAGACTGTACACACATCCAACAGCGTAAATAGGCTCACTCAGTAGTAATTAGGTGTGCCGTGGATTATGGCAGAGGTGTGCTTCTGCGGTCCTCATTGCCTAGTCTCTGACTAACTCTCAGGGGATAATAGACGTTGATCTATGTACATATTTATGTGTGTACTAGCGGCCGCTCGCGGTTTGACCCGCGTGGTTCCTGTTTCCGTGAGAATATCGGGATAAAAAGTATCCAATGATTTAATCCAGGTTATAAACTATCTGTATGCCAAATTCCATCGAAATCCATTCAGTAGTTTTTACGTGAAAGAGTAACAAACATCCATTCATACTTACAAACTTTCGCATTTACAATGTTAGTAGGATTATAATTATTATTATTCAGCCTAGTTGTCCCCCTGCTGGGCTTTCCAGTCTTTACGATATAGGGCTGAAGTTTGCTGAATAAAATCATGTCTGATCACGAAATCTCAGTAACAACAGAGACAAAATTTGAGATTTAAATGATCTGTTTCATATAATATGGTGTAAACATTTCTTCACAGAGGAATTTAAAATATTCCGCTTAGGTCACGGGATATAAGTGTTCACGCGGACGAAGGCGCGTGCTGTTGGTACTTAATTAATAATTACGTTGTAAATACCTGTTCTATATCGTAGGCTCTGTACTTTGAATATAGCAGATTCCTTACCTGAAAGAAAAAAAAATGATTTAATATCGTTGTCTCTTTCACACAAAGTTAAAAAGTTCTATTACTGTCTTACTGCTGGCCAAAGGCGTCATATAAAATCAAGCCATCGCTACAATGTATGGCGCCGAATGGGGGTTGGTGATTACGAGCCCAGGCTATTCATCGACAAATCCAACCTTGCCTGACCTGAGGATGGAAGTAAAGACCTGCAGATATTGACGACCTTCGTGGTCGAGAAGTTAGCACGTCGGTTCTGGCGTCCGATTGGGTCAATTTAAATATAACTTTTTATCGAAATTGATTTCAGGTCTGAATGTTTTTTATTAATACGTATGTTTATCTAACCAATAAAACAAGTTTCAATAAGAAGCTTACCTTGGGCAATATAATTGGTGTGGGAAAAAGCGTTCTGCGATGCAGCGACAATGTTATTGATTGAATCCGATTTTATTTCGCAGCCGGCGCCCGAAATAACTTATTTTATATCAATAAAATAAACAGATCCAATTGAAGAGTCGCGAGAATTTCGAACGTGAAATGCGACGCTTTTTAATATAGCGAGTGCTCGTGAATGCTGCAGACAGGCATCATTGGAATGCAGGCGCGATGTTACAATGATATATATATATATATATAGTGCCCAACTACACGTATTCGGGCTATAATCGTGAATGCACAGCTATTTTTTCAACGGCTTGCTTTATTATATAATAAAAAGAGGCAAACGAGCCGTCCATGGCACCCGCAAAGCCAGAGGAATCGCAGATGCGTCCATGGCACCCGCAAAGCCAGAGGAATCGCAGATGCGTTCTGGTCTTTAAAGTGTCTTTTTATTCCTCATACTCGGAAAGTAGGTCTGAAGTTGCTTTGGGAGCGGGTTGAAAGTAATACTTTTTAGCCATAGGGAGAATCATTTTTCTGCAAGGTACTGTCAAATTATTAAGAAACTAGTTCTATGTTCACATTTCTATTGAACCATGTCCCAACATTCTATGCAGCCACTCAATGACACACAGCGCGATGTAAAATTTTAATAACTTATAGATACCTACCTATATATTAATTATAATTACTTTATTATAAAATTATTCGGACCGGCAATCGAAAGGTCTTTGGTTCGAATCCTATTAGAGTTTTCCTGAGAATGGTTAAATTTTTTTTCTAGTGAACATTTTATCCTATATCTATAAAATAGCATTGTGAATGGCAAATTTCAATAATAAAGACTAAATAAGCTACTTTCACCCCTAGGGTAACAATGTACTATTAAGGAAGGAACAGGCTTGTTCCCGTTCCTTCAGAAACGTTTCTGGAGGGACGGTCACTGAGATTGGTTTTGCGGTCCTCATTACCCAATCTCTGACTAACCCTTAGGGGATAATAGTCAAGTGTATGTACCTATGTATAATCTAGTTTAATGTAGTTTTATCTGTATCCGACGCCCTACAGCGCTATCATTAAACAGATGACTGTCCACTCCGTCAGTCGTTTCACCCACGCATGGTGTTATTATCTCTCGCGCGACTGCGCTGAGCACTCGCTCCTCATAACTCAAGGGCTGGCTGTTAACGCGAGCGGGTCACGTGCCAGGATATATCGCAGTTACGTGAGAAGTGCTAACAGATGGCTCGCTACCTACTGAAAGGCGACTCGCCAAAGTGTCATAATATAAAATAAAGACGTACAGTCCAGGAAGTTCCCGGTGACCACTTTTCACATGATCTACGCGCACGCCTCTTTACGTAAGCGCGGTCGGGATGGAGCGCGAGCAAATATCGCCGTAAAGTGGTTGTTGGGAGTAGTCTCTCACTAAACTTGCAACATTGTAATATTAAGGTAAAATTTAAGTGCCGCGTGGCAACATTTTTTATTCTCTCTCTCGTCCGCCTTTGCACTGAGGAATATACGCAATTGCTGTGAGTCCTGTGATTTTTATTTTCATCGCCCATTACGAACACCAGCCCTATACAAACTACTTCTAAACGTGTAGCTGCATCAGTCATGTGGTCAATCGGGAACTTCCTCGGCTGTACATACAGGCAAGTATTTCTGAAGGACAGGCAAAAGCAGTAATGCAATTGGCAAAGAGCAATGGAGAGGGCTGTTCTCGGGGTTTCTCTACGTGATCGAATCAGAAATAAGGAGATTCGTAGAAGAACTAAAATAACCAACATAGCCCAAAAAGTCGCCTAGCTCAAGTTGCAATGGGAAGGGCATATCGCACATCGTGCGCGGTCGCGGGTAGCCGCTAGATGCGAGCAACAACACCGCGAGTAGTGGAGATCCTTGGGGGAGGCCTTTGTCCAGCAGTGGATGTCCTCTGGCCGGTGATGTGAAAGTCAAAGTCAAATTATTTATTCAATGTAAACCTTTACAGGCATTTCTTGATGTCAATACTAATAATAATAAAAAACAGTTAACTAAGTCTAAGTTAACTAACTAACTTGTAGTTAAGACTTAACAACTAATCTAACGAGCTATAGTCTGTGCCAGACAAACGCGCAATGCTACCCCAGTACCACTGCAAGCCGAAACAGGATCGCGTTGAACCGAAATATAAGCCGTGGTGATAGAATTCTGTGTACACAAACGTATCCTGGTACGAGACAAAATGTCGGGTAAGTGTCTCTCCCCTAGCGACACAAACGGCTAAAACTTATAGGTAATTTATATTTTTTTGGGATGAAAGGTGAAGAATGATAGATCATAATGAATTGTTCACTTAAGTTTATGATGATGATAATGAACTGGTTTTTGTTACGTTTTTGAATCGGCATTCTTCATCAACCTATACACATCCTACTGCTGGTCATAGGCCGCCCCACATTGACGCACACGGGGAGATGAGGCTACCAGCCTAATGGGGGTTGGTGGGTTTTAACGACTGCCATCTTGGGGGCCGTCCATTAATCCCGCAACCCCTCCTCTCCATTGGTGATAAGTGGTGAGGTTTAAGATTACTCTCCCCCCCCCCACACACACCCAAAATCACGTTGTATTTTTAGTACCTACAAAGAATCTTAAAATTTTTTGAATATTATCTTTAAAGTATTATCTAATTTTATTCAAAAAAAATTAGGACCATGATAGAAATATCTAAACAGAAAGGTTGCAGGTTATTTTTTTTCAACGGCGAGTTAAGGTCACACTACACGCAGCTTTCGGTTTAGAAATCGCGTGTTTGACCAAAATATAAACACACGTGATATCTTACTACCCCCTCCCCCCTCGTGATGATTCGTGATTTTTGCCGTACCTCCTTTCCTCACCTTTCGAGCCTCACGTGATTAATGGACTGCCCCGCAACTTAGTAAGTAGCATATAAAGAAGAAGAAAATAGTTTTAACGATTGGTTTTGGTTATTATTAAGAATACTTAAATCAATATTATTATCCTTAATCTGTATGACAATAATTGAAAAAGGTTTAAAATTAATTTTTTCTTTCTTTTTCATAATGTATGTTTAAATACTGTAGATCATAAGTACACACGGCGTCAGATCAACCTACTCAAAACTGTCATATTTCTACAATCAATTTTGAACTTTATTGTTTGGTACTAAGGATCAATATTGATTGAAGAAATTTGACAGTTTAGGGTAGGTTGATCTGACGCTGTGTGTACATTTTAGATAAACTGTTTTATACAAGGAGGGGTGGTGTCCTCTAAAACAGGCATTTTTATGTTTAAAGGGGACGCCAAATAAATATTGTTATAGATTAGTTTTGAAAGGTAAATAAAGATTTTTTTTATTTTTTTATTAAGTTATCTACTTAAATAGATGTAGGTACGTATGAATGTATGTTACTTAAAATAACCATAGATTTATGACTTTAGTCCCCAAACCTCAGCAGTCCTCTGCAATAGTTCACATTACACCAATTTCAACTGCACATGTGCTCAGCGTGATAGGTGGTGAGCCCGTCGTCGCTCTAAGCTGTTGGATGCACGTACAGTCAGCATCAAAAGTAACTGAACAAAAACAAGGTGGCAAAAGTAATAGTCACGTGTAAGTGTCTTTACATACTCATCATTTAACATTTCAGAATTATATGGACTTTTTTGTGTTCATAATAAATGGTTAAGACAATAATGCAAAAGTATATTTTCATGTACTTTTGACTCAACAGCTATGTCAGACAATTCTGCTCATTTCAACCGTAACAATCATTTGAAAAGGAGAATGCCAAAATTACCATGGGACTTCGACCAAGACTGCGCTTTTATGAAATTAGTAGCAACATAAGTCATTTGTGAAATAAAAATGTTTGGGAAATCTATTATTTTACTACACTATACAAATCTTTATTATTAGTGATCATTTTGAGGTTATTATATTCAAATATTTGACAGATGACAGCTGTTTATGTACCTATTAGTCGTTTAAAAAACATAACTGTTAGAATAATAATTAAGAAATAGAAGGTATATTTATTTAACAATACGAAATTATGATTGGAAAGGTTTCTTTAGAGACATCTTTGGTTATTGCGCATGATTGGGCAGCTTTTGGCATTCTCCTTTCATATGCTAAGCTACTTTTGACGCTGACAGTACAGCCAGTTAGTCGCATTTTACGGCCAAGGGAACGAGGGCTGGTGGCATTGTAGCAGTGAGCCGCAATGCCACGCCGCTCTTTGTTAAGTGATGATTTACACATTAGCGCTGCTCATTGCCTAAAAGGTCTGCCGGGTTATCGCGACGTCCCGTGACGTCACAGAGTCGCGGCTGCAACGTCGCGTGACGCGGCAAACGCTCCTGACGGGTGTGACGTCATCATTCCCCGGGCGAATCGCTTTATCATTCTATTGCTGAGATTTATGTTGTACTTGTGTTTTCTGATATTAGTAGTTTAATGATTTGTTAGCAGTAGGTCCAATACGCAATTCGTCCATTTCGCATTTTGCCGTTCGCCTCAATATGGTTACTTACAAATAAATCTGTTTAGCCAACTCTTCGGGTTCCTAGAACCCGTACAACATATTATCATAGATGACACCTGTTTCCCGGGGGGGTCGAACGTGCATCCCTTGAATCACAAATCGTCTGATTATCTAAATTACCAGCTTCTTACCGCAAATTGTCTGATTAAATAAATTAGCAGTTTCTTACTTCGTACACATCGCAAATTGTCTTAGTCGCAAAATGTCTAAATTCTAAATTACCAGTTTCTCACTTAGTACACATCGCAAATCGTCTTAGTCGCAAAATGTCTAAATTCTAAATTACCAGGTTCTCACTTCGTACACATCGCAAATCGTATTAGTCGCTAAATGTCTAAATTCTAAATTACCAGGTTCTCACTTCGTACACATCGCAAATTGTCTAAGTCGCAAAATGTCTAATTTTTAAAATAAGTATGGATCGGGTCGGGTCGGCGCGGATTACCTAAAACCTAAGGCAGGGAGCTTTTCTTTTGCGACTATCCTAACACATTTCTTTTGTTTAATTAACTCTCACATTTTTTGTACGCGCACTTGATTTTAATCCTAACCATGTATTTCTTTACCAGGTGAGCTTTTATGAGAACATCTCCTATCTTTTATTTATATTGACTCCGATCATTCTCATTCACCTTTAACCTTATCTTCACCAACCAGGTAAATTAAAACATTGAAAAAAGCAAGATTAAACAAAACAAACAACGCACCTACTCGAAGTTGTAACGGCAAGCACAACACTACCGGCCGAACAAAAGGCACAACAACATCCGTCCAGTGTTTAATTAGTGCGCGGGGCATTTGTCAACATTTCCGCGGGAGCCTGCAGGCTGCGGAGGCGCGACGAATAACAAGCGGCTTGCTAATTGTGATTCTGGACGTCCAGCCAATCGGGGGCTGGCGGCAGAATTTGTTACGAAAAATGGCATATTTTTTTTTGTGTATTTTTGTCTTTCTTTGTCTCCTTATTATGTCACCGTCAGGTTTTAATGCACGACTGGCTTTAGATCTATCCTTGACTGAGCTCACGATTACATAGGAATGCGGGTAAATTAAATAATACTCGATGAAATGTTACAAACCCGCATTGACCGCGTGGTGAGTTGCCCAACCTCCTCGTTTGCTGCTGGTCACGTGGGAAGGCATATAGCCAGCAGTGGGATGTTTATAGGTTTACGGTGATGATGACGACATGTGAAGAAAAAGTGAAATAGGCAAGCACATTCACTTTTCTTATTTCAAAAGCGGACTCAAGTTATATCAGGATTCAAACTAATCCTATCTATATCGGCCAATATAAAGAAGAACGAGACAGCATATATTTTAAACCAGTCTTAGCTTTGCGCAATTAGGTAACGATGGATATTATATTATTTTTATAGAAAAAAACTTGCAATCATTGTGTAAAAAAAAATTGTTGTTTTTGTTTTAAATCGATGCGCATTTTTTTAAAGATACGTAAAACTTAAAAAATAAACAGTAAACAATAGTAAATGCGTAGTCTTTTTTTTAACGTAATAAGAATATATTAAAAATATTTTACATATTCTATTTTTTGGTCGTTGATTTCCAAGACGTTGGATCCCCCCCTCCGCACAAGGAGACTTAAGTAATAAAACTGTGAAATTAACATAAATTTGAGAGTTCGAAGTGGGGAACTGGGAAATAATCTGAGCTACAAGGAAAACTCCGTTTCCGCTGACGAAATAATTAGCAGAATTTAATGAGCGCTTCATTGGAGACCTTGCCTCGGCGGGTCGGGTTGCTGACTACTTCTAATGGTATATGGCAATGGCGACATCGTAACATATTAGCTGAAAAATTGCTTATGTTTAGTGTGACATGTAATCAATATTTGCGGCCGCGACTTTGCCTGCCAGAAAACTCCATATCCTATATCTCGACATCAGAAGCATTTGGTCGTATATGCCATTTTGCTAACTTTACATTAAAAAGAAAATTGTTATTTTGAATTCGATTTCTCAAATAGTATCAGCAATTCTGTTAATTTCTTTGACATAATTTTAAATAAGTATGTGTCTGTCTATAAGAAAAAGACTTTTTTTTACCATCTTATCAAGGAAAAATAAGAAAAAATAAGGTTTTTTGGAAAAACCCCGACATACGACTTTTCGCTTCTCAAAAAATGAATTACCCAGTGTTTACCACTCATCATCATCATTATCAGCCTATAAACGTCCCACTTCTGGGCACAGGCCTCCCACGTGGACAATGCACGAGGGGATATTGGGCCATAACCCACCACGCTGGCCCAATGCGGGTTGGTGGGTTTTAACGACTGTCATCTTACGACAACAACCGGGACCAACGGCTTTACGTGCCTTCCGAAGCACGGAGGAGCTCGAGATGTTTTAAATTTGATCACCCATCCAGCAACCAGGCATTGCGAAAGTTGCTTAACGGGCAAGTTCGCAAGCCGAACGCGCTAGCCGCTGCGCCATCGAGCTCCTATCTACCACTGATATATCTAAAATATGACCTTATGCTAATAATTTCATGTCATAACCCTGGCGCGTTTCTGGTAAACGTCCATTGTGCCTCTAGAAAATGATAACATTTTGTAATGCATGTTGAAATACGTATATATATGCTCCTGTTTAAAGGCCAAATAAAGTTCCTGAGTACTCATAATCAACAGTGTCTTTAGCTTTATTGTTAAAAAAACGAACAATCATTAGGAATCGAAGTTAAATGGACTATAATCAAACTTAACATCACCTAAACATTTACGTTAACAGAACTATTACTGTTATTTTTATCTTTATGAGCCTGTATTATTCATCCTGTGGAAAATCAGTCTCTCTGTCATGGTGAGGTAAATTTTCATAGAATGCACGATACTCTACAGGGACCCATTCAAGTAGTTTTAGTGTATCCTGATTTAGGTTTTTGCACGTTTCTTACATTAGGCTAATCATTTGGATAGCTAATGTTTCTGGCTGGATTCCAAAAAATGAGATTTGTGGGAAATCATCTTCAAAAGAATATTTAAAATATACAATACCTGGGTTTTCATTTCGCAGTTGAAGCCAAACGCATTCAGAAATCTTTCAGTAATTGCAGTCGCTGTTTTTTTTCGTAAAAAAAAGAAGCGTTTCTTTGTGTAACATAGTAAAATCTTTGAAATTTAATGTCGAACACATGAAACTTTCTTTTTCCATCACAAGTTCTGATAAATTGCGACCAATCTCTCGGTATTGTAATTTGCATGGTTTTGAGTTGCTTCTTTTTTTTCAATTTGGGAGTGAACTTGATCGACCTCCATGTGTTTGCTTTAAGCATAAACTTGTGATTGATGACTTTTTTATTGGGGGAATTTGTGCATTAGCCATATGTAGGCCATGACCACCATTGTATTGCGGTTTTCGCTTGCACAATTGTCGGACCAAATAGTTATGCCCTCTGCTGCACCAGATTTACATCCTGGTTTTCTTCGGCCCAACGTACCAAACAGGAAGCAACTTCATTTCGTCCTCGCGCACCTATGTTTTCCGAGCATATCATGTTAGTTGCAAAAGTTGCAACGTTGCGTTCTGAGTCAAAGATTGTATAATTTAAGGTCCATAGCCTTCGTAAATAAAAAGACTTGAGAGTTCGTTAAATTCGGCGTAGCCGTACATTTTTACATATCAACCATCAAAATGACTTTTTTTTCCTTAACTTGTTCGACCTTCCTCTTTATGTAGCCTCTTCAATTCATACATTTTTGCAGCCAGTTTGTCATGCTCTTCTTTTTGTTTAATTAAGTAGTTGTTATTTTTCTGTTAGATCAGTAACATCGAAAATTTTCCTTTGAAACGAATCACAATCATTACAGGTGTCTACTGAAGGGAGTTTAAAGCTCAAATTGAATTTTGTGTTATAATATCCTATAAATCTATTCTTTGGCTTAACGGTCTGAAGCCACTCCTTTTTCTGCCATTAAACTCTTTGTAATGTTTGCGATATCAGCACACACATGAGCCAAAAGCGGCAATAACAATAGTATGTCGCACCACGCAAAATGATACTCCCACAATTACAGCTACAGCTCATATTTTAAAGAATGTCACTGGTTACCTTTCCTTGGAGAAGGTAGATACCAAACATCTCACACAGATTAGGCCAGCCACCCTTACCATTGGCTGATCAGCACTACCACACACCAACCCCGATCGACCTCTTATTTGGGTCAGACGATCTTGGTCAGGTGTTGGACGGTACTAAGGTCTCGTTGGGCCCTGGCAAGCCCATAGCCTTCTGCGCGATCTTTGACTTCGCATTA
The DNA here is from genome assembly GCA_963921215.1 of Scoparia ambigualis. Classification (NCBI taxonomy): domain Eukaryota; kingdom Metazoa; phylum Arthropoda; class Insecta; order Lepidoptera; family Crambidae; genus Scoparia; species Scoparia ambigualis. The sequence goes on from OY992524.1 coordinate 25,752,996, forward strand.
ATAGGACCCATTGAGGATTTGTACGCGCAGCCTGCGCAACAGGCTAACTCAGCTCACAACCAGACTCAAGTGAATCAGCCCATGACATACGTAAAAGTCTGGAAAGGTTCTGGGAGTCTAAAGAACCCCTACCTCAACCTCACACTCATACTGACCCCTTGGAGGAACAGTGTGAGGAAATTTCCGATCTACCACCACACGCGACCCTCAGGCAGATATACAGTCGTTTTGCCATTTCTACATGTCGCCCCTTAACTGGGTAAAACTCACGCTATAACAAAAAACAATCATTGTAGTTTAAAACAATCCAACAAAAGTTAAATCGTTGATAAAGTATGAAATAAGTTCGTAGTAGAATATTAACTAAATTATGCTTACGACTTCATTTTCTTCGTCCATTTTTCACGTAATTTCACATGTTTTTTACTGGTGGGAAGTTAAAATCCACTTATTATACTTATAAGCATTGATTAACGCGTACTGCTTTGATCCCAAACAAAAATGGCGCTCTCATGTGACATTACTGACGCGAAAGCGCGCGAGCCGGCCGGTGTTTGTCTATAGTTACGACTTAAACCGACCGCGCCCGAGCTTCGCCGAAAGTGTCTGATCTGAAATTCGTTACCTAAAAAATGCAATGAGCCAAAAACATGTACACGTATCTTACATACGTTTTAAATTATAGACGAAAATATTAAAATTATTCGGGGCATAATATCGTATCGCCACTGGGAGTAACAATTTCTAAATATTATTTTGAAGCATAATATCGTATGTGACTTTGAGCCTGTGATTCTATTTTTATTTGTGAGAGCATAAAGTCCTACAAGTAAATACAATGTGTTAACAAAACAAAATTAGAGGCATAATGTCTTATATACAAATACAATCGTTCGTAAAACGTCGTTCTGGGTCAATTTCTAATGGAAGCATAAAGGTGTAAACATATTTGCGACTTATTATGCATACTTCTCTTAGAAGTATATGGGCGAATTTAATGCTAAAGCCATTATGCTTCTATGTATTAGAATAAGAACTAACATACGACATTATGCACCTGTGATATCTAAGCAACAGAATGAGATAGAAATATGATTCCAAGATGGGTAGAAAGAGCTCGACGAACTGAATATCGTTAGTACAAAAAGTCATTTTTGGCTGATTTGCACATCCGATCAAATGCTTCTGATGTCCAGATATAGCATTGTGAATGCAAAAATTTCATTAATAAAGATACTCATTATTTTACATTAAACACATTTTGAAATGAAACAGTTTCTTACGGACTAACTCGCTTTCAATTTACTATATTACATAGTATTTATATTATCCTGACGTTCCGAACCCTTTACAGGGTCCGTGGTCACGGGGAGTCTATATATATGAGGAAGTAATATAGTAAATTAAACGCGAGTTAGTCCTTAAACAAGTGTTTCATTTCAATGTGTAGTGCTCGCTTAAACCTCAGGTAACACATTTATTTCATATCAAAATACCTACTAATCGTTCTGATTCCGATTTCCGATGTATTTAAGTTCGTCAGTATGTTCGTCCGTTACCTTGTTAACTATAAAAAGCAAGTTTCAACTTAATTAGACTAGATAATTGGTGTGAGTTTATAACAAAGTATTGGTTATTATTATCATAAATTTATTAAAATAGCCAACAAATGAACTTCCCAAAGCTATAAATAACATTCATTCATAATGTATCTCGCAACTCAGTCGCATTTTAACGATCGAACTTCGACGACCATTCACGGTGTAGCAACTAACTTCTACTGAATTGACGTCAGCTTAAACTAATCCCGAACCTTCTGGAGCAAATCCAACCATATCATTTTAACTCATTGAACAGTAATTATAGCGTATTATAAATTATGTTCTGCGACGTTTATACGTTGGTTTAATACATACATACACATAGACTGTTATTCCCAAATTGACAGAGACGAGAGGGGAGAAGACCGCAAAACAGTGCACCGTCACACTCTAATGTTTCACCAAATGTCAACTGCACATTGCTCAGCGCATTAGATGGTTAGTCCATCGCCGCTCTATGCTGTTGGATGCATATGCAGTCTTTAGTCCTTTTACGACCCCCACGGGGGCCGTCACCCTATAGCTGCTGTCGACGTTCTTATATACAGGGTGTTTCTTGTAAGGGGTCAAGCCGATGCGTGGTGATAGGGAACTACCATACCTATCTACTACTAGGGAACTACCATTCAAAATACTTCACAAAAATTTTTTAAAGATTCATAAAAATGACCACGCGCTATTGTTTTCGTGACAATCAAAATACGCGCGAAACCCGCGGCGTGACGTCATCGGATTCCATTCTCTCGCACGGGTGGCGCGACTCGCGCGACTTCGTTTTATTAATATGTCTGCTCTGAACCAGTGCAGTTGTGCCACAGATTACTTAATAATCAATTGTGCAAATAGTTAAGTAATGTAATCGGACGCCCGCCGGGTGGGGGCGGCGAGAGCGGCGGCGGGGGTTATCGGATACGATGACATCACGTCACGTCAGTCGAGTGCCAGAGAACTAAGCGAGTTAGTAGTGTTTTATGCAATTATTTATGTACTACCCACCACGCTGGCCCAATGCGGGTTGGTCGGTTTTAACGACTGCCATCTTACGACAACAACCGGGACGAACGGCTTAACGTGCCTTCCGAAGCACGGAGCACTTTGTAAATACTTATCGTATCAAAGTGAAATAAAAACCTATTGGTTTTAGAATAACGACTTCTATAATGGTATAAAGTAAAAATGAACTTTTTTTTATTTTTCCCAAGTCCATTACGAGTACAAGCACAACAAAAAAAAACTAATTAAATAGATGTAGCTGTTTTGAAGTTATGCGCGAACATACAATGTGGCCATTGATTTTTAATAATATAAAAGATATGCTCCAAGAGCATTCTAGTTTCTAATAATGCCTTGGCTCTCACAGCAGTTTTATTTAAGTTTCAATGAGTGCAGCCGCTGTAAGTTGGCTAATAACCGGCCGTTACGCGTAGATGGACTGCATCGCCGCTGCTGTGTTGACTCGCCTACTTTGCTCACTTTATAGCACAGACGATTCTGTAATGAGTTTTGTTTTGATTTATGTTTCTGCAGCTAAATTGTAGTTTTAAAGGCCGATTGTTCAATCCTCGGAGAAATCTAATTCTTTATCAAACGAATATGTTTTATCGGTCAATTGAAAAATTGGCCCGAAGTAAAGTAAAGTACAGTTTGAAACGTCCACTGTTGGGCAAAGGCCTCCATTATTGGAATGAAGCCATCGCTACAATTTTAGGTTATTGGTTATTAGAACTGAATACCTCTATTTCTCGTCTGTGAGAAAACCTTAAATCGGTTGATTTTTAATTATGTCTGGTTTAACGGCAGCCGCCATGTCAAGTGACATTATGTAGATTTTTATGAGAATAAATGAGTTTTGTACCCAAGAGAGTCTGAAATAATTTTTGCCCGAGTTGGGAATTGAGCATTGAGCTTTGTACCTCCGGATAGGCGTTCGAGGTCGACCGAATCAAGTTAAGAGCTCGGCTCCTCTAAACTGTGAAGGCATTAAGCACCCACCCGCATTGGGCCCATAGCCCGATTGCCCAATGTTACCGTGCGCACGTGCTTTAATAGGGGACCAACCTATCATGCTAGGTGGGTTATACTCCGACCTCACCGAGCGCTATTGTCTTTATTTGACGTAACTGCAAATTGGCTCACAAAGGACCTATTGAAAGCCACTAACTCCGCAACCACAAATGCAAAAAGAAACGTAGTTTTTGAAAATGCGAATTTTCGTTAATTGAATTTCAAAATTTCAGGTCTCTAAATTAAGTTCACAAACAGACTGATGTTTAAGTTTTAATCAGCTGTTTAAGTCATAATAGGCTTTTTAACAATATTATGCTGTTCACCAAGCATGAAAAAAACGCGGTTTGTTCAATCAACTGTTGAAAACTAACGGAATGGTTATAAGAATCATTGGTTTTGTAGTTCATGAAATCCAGCCTTTTAAAAATTGTGATGATGTCATGCCTGAGAGGCGATCATTTCAGTTGCTTGTAAATTGCAGTTAATTACGTTACCTACATTAGAAATTGTTTAATATTCAATTCTCTAATATAATGCGTATAACGGACTAAAGACTGCACATACTTCCAACAGCATACAGCATAGAGCGGTGATGGGCTTACCACCTGTCACGCTGACCACATATGCAGTCGCTATTTGGTGAAAAGTGGACTATGGCAGAGGACTGCTTTTGCGGTTCTCATTGCCTAGTGTCTGACTAACCCCTCGGGGATAATAGTCGTGATTATTATGTATGCGTATACTTAATCATATTTATATTATATTTGAAATTAATCATATTTATGTATGATTCATTTTAAATAGCATAATTTCAAAATTATCCCAAAATTATCTATCGTAGGTACTAGTGATGCCTCTAGCGGTAACATATTGCTGAAGTACGGTAGATTCAATGAGAAGGGTAGCTTCCACGTAATGTAGTCAAGTATTGTATATTTTTCTTCAGAAATGATAAAAGAAAAAGTAAAAAGTAAGAACACCGATTTAAAATAAATACCACAGAAAGTTCCCCTACAGATTTCATCGCGATACCATTGGCGCAGATTTGATTCAGAGTAGCTTTTAAATGCGTGGAGCGAATGAGTTTTTTAATCGACCCTGGTCGGCGAACCACCGGCCAACTTAATTAATACCTCCGCCAAAGAGGGAAATTGTCGGAAAAAAATCAAGAAAAGAATTTAATTTGTATGTTTTAGAATTTGCGGAATTGCCCGCCCGCACAAAGGGCTAAGGCATTTTTGAACAACTTTGAAAAGTTACTTTCGCACATTCCTTCATGGAGGTTTCAATGTGCTTTCGTTTTTCATGTAGAAAAAAATGGAATGCAAATTTTGTTTCTTGGTCTAGCATAAACAGGTTTCAACTTCTATACATTTCACGGCCGCTTCCCAGAGGGGCGGTCAGAGTCCACAGCTTTCCATTTGCTTCGATCCTTTGCTTCACTTACTCTCATAATGTTCTTCATATTATGCTCGTCGGCTTAAGGGTACTCTTGATCTGACCTTTAACGAGAACGTCACCGATCTGATCAAAGTACGCTCGCCTCATGCACCTTTTTTTAAATTCTTTTTCAAAATCAAATTCAAAATATATTTGTTCAGTAAACTCAATTAATAGGTAGGTAAGTACTTTGAATCGTCCAAATATATTTTAATCTACCACCCATTCAGGACGTAATTTTTTAACTGTGACAAGAAACCACAGCGCACATATAGAAGCAACGACATATACAAAATAAAAATTGTCGTTACCAGGTCATAAATTTACAAAATTTTAATTTAAAATAATAATAAATGATGCGATACAAAACTACAATATAGTGTATCAATTAATTATAGACAATTAGAAATAGCTGTTTTTCATCCATCCTCTCACATCTTAGCATGTCTTTCTCAATTTTTGCCACTACATCTAAAAACTGTGATCGAATTTCGTTTTGTGATTCATAGAACTAATAGGTATATAAAATTAAACTTAACTGTGTTTTATTATTTTTTGTTTTGTTATGAACTTTTTCGTAAATAGTTCGAATTTTGTTACTAAAACTGTAAGTACGTATAAGGTATACGTTATAAGGCATATTTAGCTTTTTTTGTACAAAATTGTACACACTCCTAAACGTGTGGTTACAGGTGTTTACGTTAACTAAAGAAAATAAAAATAAAAACATTCTTTCGATTCTAAGTTAACGCTTGTTCAAAATTAGCTCTTTAGCTGCAACTCAGTCCTTTTAGTGAGAAAGAATCTAGTTAAAAGGCAGGCTCAGCGGTAATTGGCTGGCTCACTCTTTGTCTGAAGGCTTTTGTTCCTAAAGCGCAAAGGTTGAGCAAATGCGTATGCGAAGGTCGCTGGCTTACTCCGCACGGTGCTTCGTCAATAATTAAGTTTTACCCATTTTCCTTCGACATCAGAAAGATTTAACATACTCTTTTAAATAAAGCATGTTATTATAACAACACAATTGTACTTGACTTTGATTTTATTATAAACGTCCCTTTATCGGGATTAAGAATTACACATGTGCAAATAAATGAACACGAGAAGAAATACAAAAAGAGTACAATAAATCTATTCTATAATATTTCAAAAGCTTTTCCTTATGGTCCTTATTCGAACATAAAATAATGAGGTATAAATAACATGTGCTGTGTAGTAGCGGCTCAATCATTGAATACTTCCAAACCGTCTCTTTCCTTGGGCGTCTAAAAGGCGACTAACCGACTAACAGACTAAATACTGCACATACTTCTAACAGCATAGAGCGGCGATAGGCTCACCACCTCTTACGCTGAGCACATGTGCAGTCACTATTTAGTGAAAAGTGGACTATGGCAGAGGACTGCTTTTGCGGTCCTCATTGCTTAGTTTCTGACTAACCCTTTAAGGATAATAGTCGTGACTTTATGTATGTATAAGTAGCATGTTCACTAATTTCATCAAAGTAAAGTAAATAACAATTCCAATTTGCAAACTATTATAGAGCACAGTATAAACATGTTATGTTAAACGGGTGGTTGCATAAATCAGCTCGCAACTTCCACGCCTCACGACCAGCGACTTAGCGCATCCAGACTTAGCTTAGACTTATTGTTTGAGCGCTAACAATACGTGTAGCGGGGATTAATGCACAGCTTTTAGAGATAATAACAGCTACTGAACGGCTTAGTAAATGTTCTAATACACCTGCCTTTATAATAATAATAAAATCATTTATTTCAGACCATTGGATTATGAATTAGTAACACTTGAGACTTAAAAAATATTTTAGTAACAAATATGTACTTAATATTGAATAAAATTTTAAAACAATATAAAACAAAAAAAAAATTAAAGAAATAATTTTCACAGAGGTGTGTCTGTTCAAAAGGGGACGTAGGATGTCAAAATAGCTAGGTAGGTAGTCATTCTGTATTCTATGTACAATAGGTAATAAGTATGTGACTTAATATTTAAATGCATTTGCAAGTTGTAATTTATATTATTAAAATTACAATTAATTTTGTGTTAAACAAAACATGTATGAATATTACAAGGTTATGATAAACGGATAAGTACCTAATGCTTCGCTATAACGATGTCACATAATACTGTATGCTCATTGTACTTTTTTTTTTTTTTTTTTTTTTTACGTTTAACGGGTAAGCGCTTGGCCTTCATCTCACCTGATGGTAAGCTACGATAAGGCCGAAGGTGGAAACGCGCTTCACCCGGAATCCTCAACCACTGAGGAACTGGCTATCTTATCTCAAACTGTCGGAACACAACAATGCTATAAACATCGTTGTTATGGCGACAGACTTAGATAAGATGGTGGTAGCTAGCCAGGCGGACTTAACAGCCCTACCACCAACCAAACCGAGCACACAAAGATGTACCCCCCGCTGGGAATCGAACCCGGGACCTCTAGGTCTGAAACCGGTGGCTTAGCCACTAGACCACGGAGGCGGTTGAAACTTATTCTTATTCTTATTACTTATACTTATTCATTCATCGACAATTATAATCATTCAGGAACGGTCTCATTTAAGTATGAGTATCGGTAAGGTGTCATATTGCAACATCCGACGCTTCCTGCATGCATTGCGCAACGGGGTGCGGCAGCGCGCTGGGAAGCGAAACGCGGTAAACTATTCGCTAGCCATGCGGCGGCTCAATTGACTATTTTGCTTAAAATTATAACATCAATCAACCAATTCATTGACAGTATCAGTTATGTCAATGATACTTATAAATTGTATGTGTGTTCATTGTTTCACGAATGCTTTTCAGGCAACCGTGATGTCATCAGTAAGATATTGGGCGTTCTAACTAACGAGTGAGGTCGCGAATTACCTACACTTTTGACAATTTTTATTTTAGTGATTGTGGACTTTATGATAACCCATCAAAAGGAGGTATTTTGTATACAATATTGGCAGGACATTTTTACTAAATTTCAAGCAAAAGGGGACATTTTTCATACTAAACCAGATAATTTGAAATTGAAATTGATTTTTTAGTCAGTTTATGTCAGTGTATCCGAACCTAATCCACGATGAATTTTGTAAATATTAATGTTAATAATGTTTATTTGTGTACCTACATTGCATGCCTGATCATGGGCAAACTGTTGATACTATATACTATATATATTTTTTTAAGAACTTGTTACACAGTTTATGCAATAAAGGAATTCTATTCTATTCTATTCTATTCACTTCAAACTATACGTATAGTGATTCAGTAAAACTCAAAAAAAAATTAGGCGCGACCAATGTCAAAATTTTCAAATAATTTTATCCAAAACAGGACATTTTACAAAATTTCTGATTAAAATGGGACATATTATTTGAAATTGTTTTCTCTAGAACATTGAAATTTAAATTTTGTATTCCTTGACAAAGGTGGAAGTGTAGTGAAACTAATTAATAAGTTTAACACCTATGATATTGTACATAACCTGCATTTCATAAATAAATAATATTCTATTCTATTCTATGTATATAATTAGTTCCTGAAAATTTGTGTTATGCGTAATTGTCCCCTTTTGAACAGACACTCCTCTATTACATCAATCATTCAGCCTCAAACAAGGCATAGTCTGAATTATAGTGACTGAATAACGGATAAACATACATAAATACTAATAAACATCCATAACTCGGTCGTGGCCGTGTTCACACACAAACATTTTGCCCCTATCGGGATTCGAACACGGGACCGTGGGTTTCACAGTCAGGGTCGCTGACAACTCGACCACCCGCCGTCAAAATAATTCAATCAAATATAAAACAAAATAAGATGACCTTATCCATCACCATCATCACCATCATCATCAACCTATAAACGTCCCACTGCTGGGCACGGGCCTACCCACATAGACTGGGCAACAAGCACATGGGTATGGGTAGACATTTAATAATTAATTTAGGTAAATAATAAAAAAAAAATTATATATATATAAAATATGGTGAGATAAACTGCACATGCACTTTATAGTTACCTCGTAATAGATTAGAAAATAAAACATTCTTACCGGTTTGAAAAATGGATTTCAATTCTCTGACGCAGACATACTTTCTAAGTGGAAAGTTTTCGATAGCTGAAAGTTCACTCTCATCAAATTATGCACGGAGTGGCACCTCACTAGAAACTTGAACCTCCACTTAAAACTGTGTAACACTACGCGTCACACAGGTCTCCAAGACCCGACGCTAACCCTTTGACGGGCGCAGGGTTAATTGTGCAGTTGCAGCGCGAGTCGCTCTGACCCCATTTGCCAATTTCTTTGGTGGAAACCATTTTTCCCACTTTATAATTGCAACCGCTTGACATATGGGAAGTCCTCATGGAACAGCTCCAAGTTTTGTTGTGTATAATTATTTATTTATACATACCTACCTCATGACCGTTACCCGGAGGAGTAGGTAGAAACCACAGCATAATAATTGCGTATTTATTTTAACAAAAAAATATAAAACTGTACACTTCGATTATTTAAACACTGATCAAAGGCTGTAAAGGACGTTTGATTGCAACTAAGTCATCATATTAAATGTAAAGAACAACTATTTGTATGAGAGCTACGTTTATTTATTTATTTCAATAGTTAACAGATTAAAGTCAATGCCTGCGTACAGTAGCACTTTGTTGACTCTCACTTGCTAGACGGTAATCCTGATTAATAATAATAATAATAATCCTAATCACGTTTGTTTTGCTAACAGCCAAACGTGCAAACACTCGCATTCATACAGTTTTGGTAGAATTCGATTGCGCCGTGTGTTTAGCGGTTCACTTCAAGAATTTTATTTATTTATTTATTTATTTTATTTATTCATTTAAAACACATGCTAGTTTACAGACAGGTTCCAACACACTAGCCAGTCACAATAATAATAATATACAGTATAACATTTTAGCCGGTACAAATCAATTTATATAATACAATGTCATAATGTTATTGGGTATTAATTTTAAGAATTTAAGAAAGTTTGTCAAGTTTTTACAATATGTCAATATGTTAATACATTAGGTATGTCAATTTAAATCAAAATTCAAAATACAAACAATAATAATCTTAATAACAATACAATTATTAAACTAGAATTATATAGGTACACATACATGCAGACACAACATTTTTTATTTCTTAAGGTATTCTAACTCTAAATATTTATGAGCCTCTCTATAAATATAGTCAAATTTATCCGCAAATAGGTCAATGTGGGGACACTGAGTGAGTATGTCCCCAATCAGGCGTAATGCGCGAATGGTAGGCGCATTTGCGGCATGTACAGTGCGCGTAATGGGCTTGCGTAGAAGCCGCGGCATGCGGCGCGGGGCCACCGCTCCCGCGTCAGTCTTGGGTATGCGTGTGGGTACCAACAGATCCACCTTAGACACTACATCAGAGGCCCTCCCCTGGCGGATAGCCAAAATGAAATGTGTCAACAACATAATCTTTCGCCTGTAGGAGAGCGCCTCCAACTCTACCATGCCAGCGACAAAAAGAGAAGGATACAAGTATGGGTAGTACCCATAGCGTCGTTTATAGAGCCAACGCCCGAATTTCCGCTGTACTCGCTCCACCATAACAGCATATTTTTCCTCATGAGGATCCCAGACTACAGCTGCGTATTCTAATTTGCTCCGTACGTAGGCGTTGTATAAAACCTTCGCTACTGTCACATTATCAAATTCAGAGGATGTCCGTATAATAAAACCTAAAATCTTATTCGCCTGCTTGCAGGTAACCGTCACATGCTCATGAAAGTCAAACTTACTATCTAGTATAACTCCTAAATCACGAATGTCATTAACTCTATCTATACAGGCGTCAAATAACTTATAATTTGTGACTATTGGACAACGTTTACGCGTGTAAGTAATTGTCTTGCATTTTGAGTCGTTAAAGGGCAATCGATTCGCTACACTCCACTCAGATACTGCATCAATATCTGCCTGGAGTGCAGCCGAGTCAACGTTATCCCTCAACCCAAGAAACAGCTTAAGGTCGTCCGCGAAGAGTAGACACTGAGCTGCACGAATATTTTGCGGTAAGTCGTTGATCATGAGCAAAAACAGAGTAGGACCCAAGGTGCTTCCCTGACTTACGCCTGACCTTGTGTAGTACTCCGCTGACTCGAATCCCTGCACTCTCACAAACTGGCGTCTATTCTCAAGGTAGCTTGCAAAAAATTGTAGCAGTTTGGGTGTAAAGCCGAATAGCGCTAATTTCCTTAACAGTATATCGTTGTCCACCAGGTCGAAAGCTTTTTTAAAGTCAAAATATGCAGCGTCAACCTGATGTCCAGCATCCAACTCCGCTGATACATAATCCATCAAGGCAACAAGATTAGTAGTGGTTGATCGAGCTCTACGAAATCCGTGCTGGCAATCGCTCAGTAAACTATCAACCTGTCGCGTGACGTACATATTAAGAATTGTCTCGAAGATCTTAGCAAATACTGATAGTATCGCGATAGGTCTGTATTGCCTAACATCTCCATTAGCGTCTCCTTTAGGCACTGGCGTTACGCGTGACAATTTCCAGGCGTTTGGGTATTTTGACAACTTAAGGCTAAGATTAAATATGTATAGCAAAGGCATTAGCAAAACTGAGACGCAATCCTTTGCCACGAATACTGGCACGCAGTCAGGCCCCGCTGCTGAATAAGGCTTCAAATGCTTTAGAGCACTTTTTAGATCAGCACAAGTCACATCCAAAATGGCAACATCCCTTGAATCGACCAGTGAATGAGCAGCCTTGGCGGCCTCAATATGATCAAGACGCGGCAATTCCGGCTGGAAAACAGAACTAAAGTACCGAGCGAAAGCGTCAGCAGCAGCCCTCCCAGATACCTCATTTCCATCATATAAAAAGTTATTAGTACCACGTCTATCTTTCCTTTTATCTTTAACATACCCCCAAAATTTGGCTGGTTCACTTAATATACTTTTTTGTAAATAACTCATTTCCCGTATATAAGCATCTTTTGTAAGGATTTTAACGTGCCACCTGTAGTATTTGTATAGTTCTTTATTATATTCCTTACCCTCTGACTTAAATTTTTTATGATGGTAATGTTTTTGTTTTAAATTACTTATTATTTCGGCTGTATACCATTTTGGGTACACATATCGTGCACAACGTTGGCCATACGGTCGCACAGGTACAAAACAGTTAAAGCACTCATATAGCTTTGAATAAAAAAACTCTAAAGCTCCATCAACGTTGTGGATTTCCGGCAAAACAGACCAGTCAATTGCAGCCAGCGCTGCGTACAGCATTTGGTAGTCGGCCTTACGCCAGTTCCAGTCCGGGCAAGTACCCTGCTGTCGGTGATGCATGTGAGGGTCTGAAGCAGGCGGGGGCCCCGAGCTACGTGGTAGTTTTACAGTTACTTCCAACGCAGGATGGTATAAGTCAATAGGTACTAATGGGTCACAGGCAATTGAGACGTCAACCTGATTAGGAGCAAGATCACTCAATATCAAATCTAACATCCCACCATGACTATTAAGAGCCTTATTTAACTGAAGCAATCTACAAAATTCACAAAAAGTATCAAATTGTGTCCTAGTGTATTTTGACACAGAATTTAAATTAAAATCGCCTAAAATTAAGATGTTAAAGTCAGGGTACATACAAACTACATTTTCTATACATGTGAGGCTGTTCAAATATTGGTCACCGCTACAATTTGGGGGCAAATAGACAACACAACACAACAATTTTACATTATTTAGCTTAACTGTGGCAAATAACAGTTCCATCTCAGGAGTAAGTCCATCAATAACTGTTATCTCACGAACGGAATAACATTCACTCACCGCCAGCAACACTCCTCCCCACCCAGCGTCGCGCAATCGATCCTTACGAATGACCACATATCCAGGTGGGAAAAGTTCACCGCTAGACACGGAACTATTAAGGAATGTTTCTGTCAGACCGATTATATCATATGCCGATTGGGTAACACCATTGATGAACTTACCGGTTTTTGAACGAAGACCACGCACATTTTGATAATAACAACAACAATTAAATACTTTGACCTTATTTAGGTTGTTTTTGTTCTTGTTTGTTGCGAAAGTTTTGACGCCACGGCTTTACACAAATGTCAACCGCCCAATTCTCTGGATTCAAGACAAGATCAGAAACCGCAGAAGGCACCGACAGCTTGAACGACGCATAGTTTCCTCTGGCCTTAAGCGCTTCCACAATACAGATATCAGCTCCACATATTGTGTTTAGATGACTATTTACTTGTTCGACTGTAGTACCTTCCTTCACGTAGTATAGATGCAAATATATTTTCCTTTCTGCTGCACAAAGTAAAGTAGCGCCCGGTGCCGCTGTACCACGTAAGACACCAGGTAATGGCTCCCTTGTAGGTAACGAAGGTTGACGGCGCTTAACCTCTATCCATTCGCTTTTATTGAGTCTGTCATTACATTCAGTATTGGCAAAAGAATCAGGAGATGAATCCAATAGAACACTGTCAGTTTTTAAGAGAGGCATCGTTACATTAAGTTGCACTGGTTTTACAGCTTTATTGGACTTAATTTTAAGTTCGGTACGCTGCTGTAACGTCGTAGGCCGTTCGAGATTTTTTTCGGCAAGAATGGCGTCCTCACTCTTTCTTTTAGAAGGATAAGCACATTTCTCTGGCACATTTTTCGCTGTAGTAATGGCTTTGACCGCCTTCTCCAACCCATCCATTCGCTTTGATAGTAGGCTTATTTTGTCAAGCAACTCATTTTTAAAAGCAAAAAATTGTTCAGTGAATAGATTGCTAATTTTATTCGTCAAACGCGTCTCAAAGTCATTCTGAAACTCTTTAATTTCACCTATGATTGATGTTTGTAATGACTGCAGCAGTTTCTTCCCATCATCAATCTCACCTCTGCTAGTAGGTTGCCCGTAGCGTGATCCTCTACGTACCGTAACATTATCCGGGCTGCTCATTGAAATGTCAGGTTCAGGACAGTCACTTGCAATACTCATGTCCTGGATAAGGTGTTGGCTAACAGGCGTACGTGAGTTATCACCTTTTGGAATTTTACTTCTACACTCGAAACAAACCCAAGATGTCTTAAACTCAGGCGAAAGAGTTACATAAATGTCTTCAGTGTAATCAGCACATAATAAGTCGAAACTCTGCCTACATCTAGCGCACGCCATAAAAGCGCAGCCCTCCCTAATTAGACCACGACATCCCGCGCAGTTTAGTGCCTTCATTCTCGAAGTCATCGCGCTGCTAATACTCTAGTGTGGTAGGTATTTAAAATCTTGTTATTCAACAGCCGGGTAGTCTTGACGTTACAAGCGTGACGGAGTGGGCGCCCGCACTTGCACGAAGCTAGCATTAGCTTATTTCGACACGGTCGAGCTCTGTGTTGTTGGTCCAGTGGATAAAACGCCGGCCGTCGTCGCACTCACCCAAGAGATCCGGGTTCAAACCACCGCGCAACAAAAAAAATATTTTCCAATTTATATTTGGCGCGGGGACTCCAGCGAACGATGGGCGAAGTCCGAGGCGAAACACAACAACAGGGCAAAGCACTAAAATTTTAATAATAAATTCGTAAAAATATCACACACGTCCGTTCTCATCAAATGCCGGAGAAGATGTCAAGAATACTATATACTAATACGTCCCCTCTCTTCCCTCGGGTGTTATAAAAGTAACGGACCAAAGGCTGCTCATACACATCCAATAGCATAGAGTGACGAAGGGCTCACACCTATCACGCAGAGCATTTTTTTTTATGTGACACGTCATAGTGACTACATCATGCCTGATGGTAAGCAAAGCAACCGATGCAGTCCAAAATAACGAGAGCGCTCCCCACCGTAAAACAAGCACGGTAACAAACGCACCCATTCATGACGGCCTGCATAAATGCCGTTTCACGCCCCGCTTAAAAGACTTTAGGAACTGGGAAACATATGCGCCAGCAGAGAATTCCAAAGCCGAATGGTCTTACAGAGGAACGACTTGCCAAATTTGTTGGTACGAGTGCTGGGTCTGCTCAGTATGATGGTGGTTCCTAAGACCAGCACGTGTAGTCCTGGAGAGGAAAGGAGAGGGCGGGATTAGATCAAAGAGTTCTTCAGAACACTCTCCGTAGTAATTTCGGTAGAAGACACTGACTGCACATATTGTGTAGTTGTAATTAGGTGTGCCATGAACTATGGCAGAGGACTGCTTCTGCGGTCCTCATTGGCTGGTCTCTGACTAATCCTGTGGGGATAATAGTCATTAATGTATATGTGGATTCGCAGTCACCCAACCGGAGAGGCAGCATTGGGAAAGTTGCTCAATAAAACTCAATAGTACCGTAGGTATTCTAATTAAACTCTAAATCCCTAAACCTGAACTGCGTGCGAATTCGAGTAATTAACAGAAAAGTGATTTAAAAACATTTCGCGATTACATAACGGGTTTTGAAAGTTAAATAACATTATTCCCTAACCTAATAATGTCATAAGTATCGAATGTAATTATTTTATGTGCGAGTTATTCGTAAAATTTGTTACATTTCGACTTCAATTTGTGGCTGTGAAAGCCATGATGGGCGCTAATTTGATGGCAGATTGGATTACGGCGATGGAATGTGTCAGCGTTACGATAACATTCATTGAATTTGATTTCAATTAAAATATAATAAAGTTATTTCATTTTGGTTAACTAAGATATAAATTTACATGGTTCCAAAACATGGAGGAGATCGGGATATTTATATTTGGTTGTTGAATTTGAACGAGTGTTGACTATTAATACATAATCAAACGACCGATATAAATCAATCTACCTGTTGTTTTTCCTACTAGAGTCGAATTTCTTACTCTAGTAAGCAGCAACAGATAGATCTTTATTAATTTCGAACGACTTAAGACTTGAACTAAGACCTCTGGATACCGGCTCGATAGCCGAGCATCGCCACTGTCATGTAACATCGGGTTTACATGCGTATAAGAACAAAATTCTAATGTTAAATAAAACAAAAGGTTGCAAATGCAAAATATTAAAAGGAAATTACCTTTAAATTAAGATTCGGGCGCCAGACAGTAGTATCACTATCAAATTAAATATATTGAAAACAAATTTTACCTCGGAATGTCATCGGAGAGATTGTTACCTTTAATCTTAGGTAGGTGGCTAAAAAATAAAACTAATTACTCCGAACCATTGTTTTATTTTAAAATCCCTTGCTAACTTTTACCGCTTAAGTTATACTAACAAACAAAGTTTATTCTTGTGGATATAAAGTTATCCGCAAGATAGCATTCTAAAGTTACATGTTGTGTATTTTAAATGTATTCAATACAAAGAAGATCAAATAGACTAATTGTCTTGATACATAGGAACTAGGCCTATAAATTTAATTAATCAAAACACTGTATCGTGACTCTAAACAATATGTTGTGAACATAACTAATATTTTTGTGAATATAGCACCATTTTAAACCAACAGGATGTTAAATTACTAACCTGGCTTCTATAAATTATATACCATTATAAGTGTTCCGGCGAAGCAACTCGCCTGACCGCGTGTGGACGACGACAAACAAAGTCGATGAAATTATTGAAATAAAGTAAAATAAAAGACATCAGAAGATATCTTAAAACCTCGAGAAGATGATGGAAGACAATGGAAGACGCTCGAGAGCTGAAACCAAAAAACACACGTTAGCACATGTCTATGTGCTTAAGTAGCATTGACCACAAGGGCTTTCGACAAAAAACTCACCGTCTTCCATAAAATGAAGCTAAATATTCATAGTGAATAATGTAGCTTTCGCCAAAACAGTTTCAAACAAAATGCTGAAAACAAACGTTCACCATGAGTCACAATTTCAACATGTAATTTAGAAAAGACGAAATTCCAATAAATACGTTCTAACTTACCAAAATAGAAAACAATTAAGGCATATAAGCCCTTTTTACTGATTCAAAATCATCTTCAAAACAAGATTCCACAAGATTTTCACCTGCGACAAAATTATGCGAACGCCATCCTGGCGACGCGTTGCAAAAAAAACGACCCGGAAACTGTCACATTGACACAACGACAAAAAAATGTTTTCCAAGCAAAGGCAAAGGCAATCGCCCATACAGCCTAACGTTAATACGTTCTGAAAAAGAAAAAAATGAAGATGTAATGTCGAACTAAAATATGACATTACACCACCTAGGCAGAGACCAAACATAAACATTGATTACACGCAGCGCCCGCCCGCGATTTCGTCCGCGTGAACAGTCTGTATCCCTTGACGAATTTACAAAGATTTTTTCATTTTAACCTATTCCCAACAATATTAATTACAAACAACAAAAATATATCTTACCAGAGTTCTGAAGTGATGCGCGAACAAACATTCATGGCAATCGATTTATATATATAAAGATTCTACACCAATCAATAACCTACCAACACGCATTAAGCCATGATGGGTTACACTACACCCCAATATCATCATGTGCTGTTAATAGGCTGATGCTGATACGTTATATACCTATATAACGCATTTATGTCTATGTGGCTGACTTACTAAACTATTTAACTGGCTTTTAATATACGTTATTGAGACTCTTTTATATGACCATAAGGAGCACTTTCTGCGAAGTAGTCCACTTATCTCATTGTCGCCGAGACTCATTGCCAGTGGATATTTGAAATTTTCCGACTCAAATGGTTTGAAAGCCTGCAATCTGATTGGTCGACCACTTCTTATTCTATTGAGGGGCATTCGAGGGTGACATCGCGGGTAGTCACGCTGGAAAGCTTAGGAATGCGCACGGCAGTGGAAGGCCAAGTTCTTTTAAAATACCACTAATTGATTTTGTATAAATCCCATTTTTTTTATTTTAACAAAATCAAAATGTAAAATATATAGCCTGTCTCAATGCTAGGCAAAGGTCACCACCATAGAAATCAAGTCTATTCCTCGAACCTCAATCCCAAATCGTATTTTATCTTTCCGGCGCAGAATATCGAAGTATGATTACAATATTTTTTTCTAATTTGTCAGTGTTTTACACAACTCACAACGTTCTTGCGAACACACTATTGACAATACAATCTCGATACAGCTCCAGGCAAACAAAGCAATCAAAAGAACCACTCAGCAGCCAATTACTGGTGTAATCGAATGACGTCCCACCGGGATGCTGCAGAGTATGCCGGACTATCAGGCTATACGACTACGGCCGAGAACTGGAGTCAATATAGAAACAATCTGATTTATGATCGAAGGCATCTAAAAATAGCGAAAGCACTTATTTGAAATAGAAAGGAGCTGACAGCACTAAAAAGGGGTCTTCGAGCTGAAGAATCGAGCTACTATGGGAGTGGGGGTAAGAGTTAACAGATAAACAATAAGATAAACAACGAAGGAATCTAAATAGAGCGAAAGCACTTATTTAAATATAAATTTCTAGCACATTACCGTTGTGGATAAAAACATACTCTTTAAGAACTTGCCTGTGTCACTGCAGAACAAAACAATTCTTTACTAATATTAAAAACAATTGTTGTCTGCGTTTAATTTTACCATTTATCACCTGGTCTGTAAATTAAAATGGACAATAAAGCTCTTTGTCATGCTCCAGAGGAACAGGGAAGTGCTCAAAAATTAAATAACCCAAATGAAATTAAGCCCTGTGCCTATTACATGCTAATTAGGTAACTTTAAAAAATAACTTACAATAATTTCGCGCCTAAACTGGCAGACGTAATTGTAGGCTGTAAAGGTAAAATTGAGTAAAAATTCCAAAGTAAAAGTACCTACTCTGTATACAGTGGTAAAAGTGTTCAACGTCTGTCCGTTTGGGTCATCCCAATTCCAATAGATCTAAAAGGTGTCGCGTACCGGTGAAATAATATAACCACCCCCTCTCTTCCCTTGGGTGTCGTAAAAGGCGACTAACGGACTAAAGACTGTACATACATCCAACAGCATAGAGCGGTGATGGACTCACTACCTGTTATGCTGAGCACATGCGCAGTCGCTATTTGTCGAAAATTGGACTATAGTAGAGGGGCCTGCAGAGGTCTGGTCTCCCCTCTCGCACGCACGTCGACCGACTGGGCGATTGGGCGACTGCTTTTGCGGTCCTCATTGCCTAGTCTCTGACTAACATAACGGAAAAGATCACTAATACACAAAATGTTAGTTATTCATCCAAATTTATTTTATCGCCTTCAAGTATGCGCCTTCAGAAACGATACACTTACGCCAACGAATAATCCAATCATCAAAACATTTTTTTAAACGCTTTTTCCGGAATTAAGTTCAGTTCACGCCGCGAATTCTTCTTTATGTCTTCTACCGAATGAAAACGGGTGCCACGAAGTGGTTATTTGAGTTTAGGAAAAAGAAAGAAGTCGGCTGGAGCCATATCTGGTGAATAAGGTAGTTGCTCGATGATATTTGTTGAGTTTTTGGTGAAAAATTCGTTCACAATGATGGCCTTGTGCAAAGGCGCATTATCGTGGTGCTAAATCCAAGAATTTTCTTTCCACAAATTTGGCCTTTTCGTCGAATTTGCTCTCTTAAACGCCGCATAACGCTCAAATAAAATTCTTTATTTACCGTTTGACCTTCCGACAGGAATTCCGAGTGCACAACACCGCGATAGTCAAAGAGAACAGTCAACATGACTTTGACTTTTGACCCACATTGGCGTGGTTTTTTCGGTTTCGGTTCAGTCGGAAAGCGCCACTCCGAAGCTTGTTGACTAGTTTGCATGTCAAACTCGTAAACCTACGTCTCGTCACTAGTAACAATGCGTTGCATGAATGTTGGGTCGGAATTGACTCGTTCTAGCATGTCCTCAGCGACTCTTATTTTGGGACTAGCCGAGCGGCAACATGTTTCATACCCAAGTGATTATTTAAAATGGTACGGATCGACTCGTACGAGTTGAGACACAGAAAGTTCAGCGGCTATCTATCTCAAACTTGAATGAGGATTTTTAATCACCATTTCTTTCACTTTTGCGATGTTAATTTCAGTTGAAGACGTTGATGACCTACGAGAGCGAAGCAAATCTTTCATCATATCTCGACCGCTTTTAAACGCTTTACCACTCATAAGTACGTGTTTTTGATAAAGTCGATTCACCGTAAGCCTTCTGTAACATTTTCAGTGACTCCAAAGTTCTCCGAACACGAAATTCCATTGGCGACGTAAAATTTAAGACAAATTCTTTGTTCGATGTTTTTATCCATTATGAAATTCGCAATACACACTAGATATAAACTAACTAAAACAGCACTGTATTTAATCTAAATAACAGATGCAACTCAAACTCCGCGCCAAAATGTATAAGCCCAAGCGCGCACTGGCGGCCAGGCCGCAGCGGCCAGGCCGCGGCGGCCAGCGAAATATATGCACTTATGTACCCCCACTTGGAAATATATGCAAGTGCGCGCGCTGATGATGCAATTCATACATTTCGCTGGCCGCCGCGGCCTGGCCGCTGCGACCTGGCCGCCAGTGCGCGCTTGGGCTAACAGTTGTGCCAATATAACAACAAAAAAAAAACAAAAAATTGAATTTGGATCATAAACAAATAATCCATTCCAGAAACTTTTTTGACAGAAGTTACTAAATATTTTGAATAATTATTATTTATTCCATCCTTATCATAAGCAGCCTTAGAGCATTCAACCAACTGAATGCTCTAAGTAAGCAACTCATGTCAGTCCACTGTTGGACATAGGCCTCTTCCAACACATGCCACTGAGGCCAATCTTCAATCATCTAAACTGATTGGTAGGCTCTTCTAGTCCAAGTTACGTATAAAGGTTCACCTAAAGTAGAGTACTGTCTTATAGTGGTTTGGTGTATTTCGTACTGTTGGCAATTCAAAAATTCTAACTAATATTATAAATGCGAAAGGGTTCTTTTGTCATACATTTTTGTCATAGATAAATGGGGTGCTGGAGACAGTTATAGGCTACCTTTTCCCGCAATAAATTGACACGAGCGAAACCGCGGGGCGGGCATAACGTACATTGTGAGTACCGCTAGCCGTCGCGAGCACACGGGGCGGTTTATAATCAGAAGGGTTTAAAGGTCGCGGCGCGGCTCGTTACACACGCGACGCATTTTAGCGATTCCACAAATTGTGAACTTTTGGGGACATTAAACTCGTATTTTTAGAATGGTTCGTATTCAGAAGGGGTAGGAGCTTTTTTAGGGGTACCTACTTCTGTTAATTTCTGTTTTCGGCATGTGCCTGAAAAACATCTTAAAAAAGCTTTTAATTAGTAATGTAGATGCATAGTAAAAATTTTAATATGTGCAAATAACATATTGAAAAAAAATTTAACCGCTTCAATGGTCTAGTGGCTAAGCCACCGGTTTCAGACCCAGAGGTCACGGGTTCGATTCCCAGCGGGGGATACATCTTTGTGTGCTCGGTATGGTTGGTGGTATGGCTGTTAAGTCCGCCTGGTCCTACCAACATCTTATCTAAGTCTGTCGCCATAACAACGATGTTTATAGCATTGTTGTGTTCCGACAGTTTGAGATAAGGTA
Organism: Scoparia ambigualis; assembly: GCA_963921215.1. NCBI lineage: Eukaryota > Metazoa > Arthropoda > Insecta > Lepidoptera > Crambidae > Scoparia > Scoparia ambigualis. The sequence goes on from OY992524.1 coordinate 25,774,644, forward strand.
GTCAGCTCCTCAGTGGTTGAGGATTCCGGTGAATCGCGCTTCCACTTTCGGCCTTATCGTCACTCACCATCAAGTGAGATAAAGGCCAAGCGCTTACCCGTTGTAGAATAAAAAAAATATATTGGTACTTCATAATATGTTCTCCACAGTTACTTCAGCCGTATGGCGGTTAGGTGGCCAAAGGGCAAAGCGCTCCAGAGGCCACGGGTTACAATGACAGGTCTGGCAATGTGCTTCGGATGGTGATGCATAGCTCGAGTTTGTGATCACCAGCTCACATTTGAAAAGCGTGGTGGTTAAGCTAACACCCATTTATTGTAGCGATGACTGGATTTCAGTGGTGGAGGCCTTGGCCTAGCTTTAGGAAACTATACATAAGTACCTATTTTAGGTACTTAGTGTTTAATGATCTAATCTGGTTGGATGTAATCTGACGCCACTATTGATTCTGTAATTACTGTTGCCACTAAAGAGCTCTTTAATGGGTGTGGGGCTAATTGATCGACTCCTACTTACGACACAGCTCATTAAGATAATGCGGCAAAGTCAACACTGAAAAAAACATAATAAAGTACCTACCTACTCCGATTTTTATCATACCTTAGGTCTTGCTACTATGCAGATGATCGTATATTTTAGGGTAATCGTAAACCTACCTTAAAATAATCGTAATACGTAATATCGTAATACTTTTTAAACTGAGAAGCGCTCGGAAACCGAGCCCTGTATTATGTACCCCCACTGGTAATTAAAACACCTCTTGTGTTCTAGTAATAAAAAATAGTTTATTGACAAGTTACCTGGGATACTTCTATCTGCGTTTGCTAATCGAGTTTTGAATTACCTGAAACAATAATAATTTATAATAAGTACACACCCATAAATAGATAAAATTAACAATAGGTACTACGGCGCAGCCTTAGAAAACCATTAGTTTGGGCACACAGATCATATTAAACTACAACAATACGCTAAAAAACAATGAAAAACTGTTGTCTCTTCCTTCCCCTCCAGGAAACGGGCGTGCTATTGTGTGTATGTATGTACTATGTATGTATGTTATATGTATGTAATAATCACCGGCTAGCCGCGGCTAACTATGGGCTGTAACCTTGTAAGCCGGTTGGTATAATTTGGTTAACCGTGTCGTGTAGCGGTGAAATAATACTACCACCCCACTCTTCCCTCGGGTGTCTAAAAGGCGACTAACGGACTAAATACTGCACATACATAAAACACCATATAGCGTGACAGTGGTGGCAGCGACTGCACAGTGTGGAGTCGCTATTTGGTAAAAAGTGAATTATGGCAGAGGACTGCTTTGGCGATTGCCTAGTCTCTGACTATAACCCCTCCGGGATAATAGTCGTGATTATATGTATGTATGTATAATTTGGTTCAATCCGTTGTCTATTAGATAGACTTCGGTCTCACACGGCTGCCTAATTGTTCCTAGTTAGTCGCTCCTTTGAGACCCAAATATCTAGCTGGACATACACACGACTACTCAAACACAAAACTATTACATAGCGCTAACTTTCCATGTGTCACTATTTAAATTAAGAACTAACCATTTGTTACAATTAATAATATTGAAAAGCTTTTTTTTACTTTTTATAATGATCGTTATCTATTAACACTGTGTTTTGTTTGTCTTCTTCAGTATCTATGGCGCAGCGACAAAAGCCTTCGGTTGCAATCTTAACTCACGAGCCGTTGGTGACGTGGTTGTCGCAAGATGGCAGTCGTTAAAACCTACAAGCCCGCGTTGAGCCAGGGTGGTGTGCTATTGTCCAGTTTCCCTTACAAGTGCTGCTGTCTATGTGAGGAGGCATGCGCTCAGCAGTGGGATGTGAATAGGCCGATGACAGATGGTTTATTTTTTATGTGAAAAGGAGGCGGGTCACCTGATGGGGCGTAATCATCGCCACCCCGCAAAACCAGAGGAGTCGCCGATGCGGTGCCGGCCTTGAGTAAGAAGTAGGACTTTTAAGGTAGGATTAGGAGTCATGGAGAGAGGTGGGGGGGGGGGAGAGATGGGCCTCTGGCGCTTTCACTATTCACGGGACGGAACACTCTCACACAGACAGTGTCACTCATTTAGCTCCCAGGGTTAACGTGTGTCTCAAGAGTAAAGGGAGGTGAGTGACTTTAACCCCCTAAGGTGCAGATTCAGATCTGGATTGCGTATTTTTCATAATTTTATTATGTAAATAAAATAGGTAATTCGTTAACGTTTGCCATTTGTCTAGGGGGCAGGTAGAGCTAATGCTAAGATATGTAAGGCATTTGATTACAGCACAATAAAAAATATATTTCCTGATTCAAAGTCGGTCGCTTATCTCGTGCTTTGTACCGCCCTCTCCTGTTGTCGTCAACTTGTCACTAATTGGGTCGAGTGCCATCGTTGGTAGGTACCTAATTTGCCCCCAAGCCGAGTCGTTAGTCCCGCCAAGCATGACTTGAGCGTTATCATAGTGCCTCACTCAGTAGAAAATTGGTAAGAGCTGAATGGATTTCTTTAAAAACATGACGCCGATTTTGTAACCTAATCCTTACAATTTGATTGGAAAACGATGCAAAGGTAGGTCTCCAATATATAATTGGAGAACAACATAATTAAAAAAATATGTAATTATATTCATTTTATTAAATATTATTGTATTTTAGCTCTAAGCCTGAACTGTCCGAACTCCTGTCAACATCATCAGCCTGTGACCGCAACACTGCTGGGCTCAGGCCTCCCTACATACATCCCAAGAAAGCATTCTAAGAAACGAATAGTAAATGTATGTACAACTTAAGGCACGTATAAACTCTTATATAAGTTCACCGAGCATCTTAAGGCCTCATATTGGCATCTCAAAACCTTTATGATGCTTTACACTGTATAACGGTTGAATAATGGCATATCAAAATGCTTTTGTAAAGACTTAAGTTGTAGTGCAGCAAATCTAAACGCAGCAATACAGCTTTTGGCTGTATTATAGCTTTTGGATATACAATAGCATTCTTAAATAAAGATAAATGCTTAAGGCTGCTTAATGGCATAAAGTTGTACCATTATAACGCCCCTTAAATCCATTGTACAGCTTTGAGCTGTTTTTAGTGCCTTTGGTTGTATAATAGCACTTTTAAGTGGTAAGCAAAAGCCTAATACATTAGAAAAACATAAACGTGAATCAATGTAATGCTTGCATTTTTAATGACCAACTGAGTTCTGTTGTACAGCTAACAGCTCTTTAATCAACTACACGTGACTAATTGTAATGCTTATGGCTGTTTAAATACATTCGATTTACTGTATTCGTAAAGCAAAACAATTTGTTTATGGGCCATTTTGAAAACAAACAATCTGTGAAACGAACTCTTTTAACTAGCGAATGTGATTTATAATAACCATTAATATATTACCTACGTGTAAGTATAACGATTTTAAATGCTAATAACAAAATTACTTGAGTTGCGATTTCATGGTCTTGTATCAGCATGCATTACATTCATTACAGGTAAAAAAAAGTGCAGCACAAAATGTTGAAAAAAATCTTTTAAAATAAGAGTAAGAACTGGAGGAATGAGGCGAAAAATATAAAAGAAACATGCAAGAATTATGCAGGTTCCTTTGATGTCTACGAATCCGATGTCAGACAATACACGACAACAAAATGATTCACGCGAAGACTGCTGTGAAGCGAGTTGTAGCGATATTACAGAAGGTTCCGTAGGGCAAGTAACACCTGTCAACATCGGAAATATACACAATATGGAACCCTCGTGTGTTGAAAAATATTTTATTGTGAATAATGAGAATATTCAACTAAGGGTGGATTCGACTAAACTGGAATAATGTCTTATATCTAGATTAAATCAGTGAATTTGTATAGACTAATCTCGGAGTAAGTCTTATTCCAGTTTGTACGAATCTACCCTAAGTCGTGTTTATTCCTGTCCGCTTGATGCTGAAAGTGTAAGGCCTGAGAGCTCCGACGAAAGTGAAGATGACAGTGATATTGATAAATATGTAAAATATTCTTCATTTCGTAAAAATAGGGGACTTTTAGCGCCGCGCAAAAATCTTGCGACCGTGCCCCCAGCGCCGCGCCTATTTTTAAGGCCTATTCAAACCTGAGCGGTATTCGCTGCCGCTGTGGGTAGAGCGGCAGCGAATACCGCTCAGGTCGACCTAGCCGCGAAACTTTATACTAAATACCTGAGCGAAACCCGCGCGGTATATGGCATGAGTATACCTTTACCCACAGCGGCAGCGAATATAATTTTCGCTCGATTCCCTAGTGATAAAAGTTCCCTAGTGATAATAGTGAATAATTTGACTTTGACTTTGACTTTGACATATGCATTCAAAGGGCAATCGATAATTGATATTTCAAAGAGCAAATTGATGTATTACTTTTAATTCACAAAAGGAAATTATGTTTTACTTTTAAATTCATATACTAATGTAATAAAACTTAATTACACATTTGATTAGCTAATTGAAAAGGTAGGTCGGTCAACTTGTAAATAACATAGAATTTATTAGTAGGTACGGAATTTTGCTTTTTATTGTTGTTTCAACATAACAATTAATTAACGGACATAACCCATTTCTTTAATGTTTTTCAGTTTCAGTGAGATCTGTATCGTGATTATGATATTTGTTCAATGTATTTATGAAATTTAAAATTTTTAGAAAAATACGAAGGTGAATTTGAATAATAATAATAATTAGAGTTACGTTTTAATATTCCGGTGAAGGGCAGCTTGATGTAATACCACAATTTCCTCATGCTTTCCGTATACAGTCGATTACTTTGACGCATACCAAATAACGATCCTCGGGTTGCACCTTCTCTAATTCAAATGCTACTAATGCAGCAAAATGCTCATTTCTTGGGTCACGGAGTGTTCATTAAAAAACTGGAAATCGTCCATATTTAACGTAAGGACGTGGAAGTCATTTTCACTCGTTTTAATATATTGGACAAGAACGTTCTTGGTTTGTATGTCCTTGTCTTTTTTGGTGGGGCTGCTTTGATGTTGCTTCTTCTTTTTTTGCCATACAAAAGAGATGGAGAACTTGAGTCGTCGTCGTCTTCCTGGCGGTTTTCAATTGCTTCTGTATAGTTTTCAGTAGTCATGGTGACACACGCAGACATTTAAAATGAATTAGAAATACTTAAACATCATGGGTACGAGAAATTACTGTCATTAAAAAACACATTTCGAAAATTGTGGGTATTAATAATTATTTTTATCGATAGGTACATTCATTTATACATTTCTAGATTTTAATAAGCATTGACATTCCTACGCCACGGACTCGTAAAGGCGTCCGCTTATGACGTCACAAGTTATATATTGTAACGTGCTAATAAATAAAACAATAAAAAGTAGCCTATGTCCTTTCTTATGATCTAATCTATATTTGTGCCAAATTTCATCAAAATCGGTTCAGTGGTTTAAGCATGAAAGCGTGACAGACAGACAGAGTTACTTTCGCATTTAAAATATTAGTAGGGATTTTATCGTGGCCGAATATATTTTTTATTAAATGTAAGTAGGTACTACCAGAATTAATTAAAATAAAATTATTATATGATTCACTTTTTTAACAAATGAAGTGTAACGTTTTTAGAAATATTTACTATTAAAACTACACTGGAAATAGCAGAACATTTGAGAATTTAATTAGGTGTAGGTAAAAAAATAAAAAATCTGCCCACCTACAGTTCTATATTCACTAGTCGACTCTTTAAGACGTCTATGGCGATGATGGTGCATATTTTTTTACTTAAAATTTCTATGTTGATTTAAATGGTTCTCCTAAGTAAAATATCGACTTTTTATACTTTTTCTTAACTGAAACTAAATAAGGCAGAAATTTTAAATCTGTCGTTTAATTTTACGACGTTGGTCGTTGACGGTCAATGGGTTAAATTGTATATTTTCTTCGAATAAAGTAAATGATAATGAGTGATAATGAACGGTAATGGTAAATGATATTCCCCCAAATCCCTTGAGACTCAATATAGCTATGGGACCTTAGAATAAATTATTCTAAGTGTGGGACTTTATTGAGATCTTACGCGGACTTCTTGAGAGAATTTGAAAAGTGATGTTGCACTGTTTTGTTTTATTTCCCAACACTCATGCATGTTCACGAACACTTAACAGTAAATTATCCACCATAATTTCCACAGTACTACACGTCTGTGATTATTTCACATTAATGTTCGACAAAACACAAATTATAGAAAATAAAACAAAACTGCTGACATGACGCTTAAATTTCCCGCCAAGAAGTCAGAAAGAAAATTATCCAACACAACGAAGCAGCCGAAAATTATTTTGGCAAACGGATTCAAGTAGGTAGGTAGTACAAAAATTCTGAAATTGGTTTTATTATTATGCTCAAGGATCCCCAAAATGGCGTTCAAGTACTGGCATTATTTCAGTCTACATCGAGTCTACTGGTATACCGGTGAATTCATATAAAACTACTTTAAAGCCTAGTGGCACTACAGTGATACATCAAAAGTCTGCTCTCTGGCCTCTGGCTTAATAATTGTTCACGTGTGAGTATTTATACTGCTGGCGGCATTAAATAGCTTTTATAAAGGCTCACTGGGCTGCTTTAGACAGACACCATTTTGTAAATATTTTATAACCTAAAATATTATCATTTGGACCTATTTATAAAAGCAATAAACCCATAAAACAAGGATAAAACCTAACTTAATATATGCCCAACCAATACTGTTATGTTAATTACGCAAAATACGTTCAGACTAGAAATACACAATTGTTTTGGTTATTCCACACATATCTTTAATTAACATTTTAGACCAAAACCACAAAATATCGAAGGCGCGTGAAAATTTTCAATAAAACTTTTATAGACATTTACAGTAAACTGCATTGCGCATTAATATTTGATGGCTTAAATAACAAAAAGTCTAAAACTTTCCCAGTATTATAAAATGTAGTTTTCACAATCACGCGTTTTGACATGTCTTCGTCCATTAAATATTGCGAGACAAAGTATAGTTTAATAATTACAACGTCAAAGTATAGTTTAATAAGTACCGTGGTGTTAGAGATGTTTTTGCAATGATGTAGGGTTTATTAAGTTCGAACTGTGAACACTTAAATAGCTCGTCTAATGCTTTTGTAATGCATTGAACATCTTCATTATCAAAAATATTGCTAGCTTAGTGCTTTTGTAATGCGATTAGTAACTTCATTGACCATAACAATGCTTCTTTAATGCCGATGTTACCTTCCTTGACCACAATAATGCTAATATAATGCCCCTGTAATGCAATTAAACAACTATTTGCATACCTATATAGGGTCTAAAGCCGTATAATTTGTGCCCAAATAAGCATTACAGTAGCCGTATACACGTGTGTAATGCTACTATACAACCAAACTCAAAATGCCATAACGATACAGAAATGCTGAAATGCGGCTGTTATACTGCTTTGATGTGTTACTTTGGATAATATAGAATACTCTTTTATCGTCATACAAGGTAATAAATAACAATTTGTGTATAATCCGGCAAAATGCCTGATGGTAAGCGATACCCATACTCTATGAAAGTTAAAAAAATAGGTACTAGTCTGAAAGCGAAATCTACAAATCGAGAGACACTGACTCAAACACATAAAAAAAATTTGGGTAATATCCCTCAGATGCAACCAAGAAAAAGGTTAAAGTTTTCGTCACAGCATTCGTCGCTGTAACGTCATTCGATCTCATGCATTAGGTAAGACTCAATGAGCTTTCGCCCCAAAGCGTATAACACTGATAGTTTTTCAGCTCAACGTTATTCGTAACTAAGACTGGTTCTTTAAAACTACGGTGTCCATCGCTAACACTGTTCTATATTTATAAAGGGAAATGCGTTGGTTCTTTTATCGGCTCGGCGACTCGTCGGAACCCGAAGGCTTTATTGGCTCAGAGACTTAAAGGATACGCCAGCGACACGAGAGCGGCGGAATGATAGATGCCATTTCATCTCCAACCAATCAAATTTAGTATGGTGAATATTATTTTAGTAGCTTTATTTGAGAGCAAGACAATAAAAAAATATGGTGTATTATTAACTATTTTGAAGAATGTTATAAGAGTAAAAAATTGTGTTAAAATCGTAGCTAATGGTAGTACTAATGTAAATACTAATAAAAATAAACATTTTAAAAATTGTGGAATAGTTTTCGGTGAAATGAAATTTGGTATTATCAAATTCGGTATTTTAATAGAGACCCCATAACAACAAAAGCTGAGGCGGGGTCTGATTGACAGTGTCTTGCGATATTTGTTAATTTTATTTGTGTGTCAATACATTTTCTGTACATTTAATAATTTTCTCTCTCTCCCTAAATGTAAATCCGCTCCGCTAGAGACCCTGCCCGCAGCCTACGCCGGCCGCCAACGCAGCTGTTTTGTATCACGAGTGCAATTTTACAACATTGTGAATGAATCACCGGTAGGACGCCGCATTCTTGGGGCTTGAAAGCTGTCCCTGAAGGCAGAAAGATGTATGGAGCATAGCAAGCGTGTTCCTCACAATCGTTACAACGAAGATAGAATAGAAGTGAACTGAGTGTGCTATATGTTAAAGAACTGAACGCGAGACACAGATAGATTTATTTATAATAAAAAAATGCTGTTAGGTAGTGAGCTTTGTTTTTTTTTAATAGAATATATATTTTTTCTCGTATCATGTTCAATGTCTTCAACAAATAATCTAAAACGGGCACAGCACGTTAAAATTTTTCATTGGTTTTCGACCTTATCTCAATTGTATAAAGTTCAAAATATGGTGGGAATATATTATATCTCGCTGTCTTATAAAGGGTTAATAGTATTTTTCGACACATCAATCCATCTCTTTATAAAAACAACACAACATAGAAAATCGAAACCAAACTATTTACAAAAATGCACTCCTGTCCTAACCTAACCAAGTCACTCTATCCAGGAGGTTCGTTACACAGGCTTTCTAATTTAGCCGAATATCCAATTGGAGTTCCCGGAAGTATTCCAACTATGACCAATTTGCTATGTGAGCGTCAAATTGCGGAGCTCCCCCGTCGTAGGCAAAGGGTTATTCATGAGCCAACTTTTGTTCGTGACTTCATTCACGTGAAATTCTAGTGAACGCTTAGTTAGAGCTCAATTGGGGCAAAGCCCTACTGTGGTTGAGCTGATTAAAGCACGTTGTTTGTAGTTAAAAACGTATGTTTAGAATCGGGAAGCGCGATTAAAAGGTTTTTAGGTTAAGATTAGGAAAAGCTTTTGGTATGCCGTCATAATAGCTATGATATATGATAAAGCTAGATGATAATGAGTGATAAAATTAATGTTTAATTGCAATTTGTTTACCCCCATACCGCTTGAGTTTCAGTAACGCTGTGGCTTTATTTAGACTTCAGAATACATTATTTTTTAAAGTATTTACAAAGTTACGATGCACTGTTTTGTTTTATTTACCAACACTTGTGCGCGATCACGAAAACTAAATAATTTAATTCATTATTTCACGTTAATACCCTTCGATCAGACGATCGAAGTTAATAAATGTCAATACACAAGAATATAAAAATAACGGCAAACGTGACCCTCCACTTTCCTGCCTCGAAGTCTGCACGGTTTGGCAAGTACCTCCAATTATCCTCGTACCATCGGCATAACAGCTGTTTGTCGCCATTCACTAGCTTAATCCGCCACCTGCCTCAAACGAAAATGTGAAGCGTCGGAGGTTAGGGGATTATTCATGAAGGCCGCCGTCCCGGGCGCGCTGCAATTTCTTATCTGTGACATGTCCTTTATAACGATGTCAGGGGCTAGGGCTGCGTAAGCTAGATCTCGTGGCTTTGCTCGTCATTTTTCAGGCTTACCCGCCAGCTGTAACGTCGCTTGACAACAACCAATTTATTATATTTCAAATTAAATAACTATAATACATCGAATAAATAGCTGTGGGGAAGCGGATAAATATAGCCTTTAAATAATACAAAAAATATAACTATCAACTCATCTCTTCTCTTGGGTGTTGTAAAAGGCGACTAACGGACTAAAGACTGCACATACATCCAACAGCATAGAGCGACGATGGGCTCACCACATGTGCAGTTGAAATTTGGTGAAACGAGGACTGTGGCAGAGGACTGCTTTTGCAGTCCTCATTGCCTGGTCTCTGGCTAACACTTTGATTATAATAATAATTATAGTCGTGAACAGTCACGTAATAATTTTATTTAATACATACATACAACGAAATTGTTTTTTTTTACCCGTGACCCGTGGAACTCGGTCGAAACGTCGGGTATAAAAGGTATGCGTAGAATGCCTTTACTTAGGGTGGATTCGACCAAACTGGAATAAGGTCTTATACCTAGATTAAACGCCGAATTTGTATAGACTAATCTCGGAGTAGGTCTTATTCCAGATTGATCGAATCCACCCTAAGTAGTTTTGCGTTAAATCCCGTCTAAATATGTGTGCAGGGAAATTGTGTTTCGAATATCTCGATACAATGCCCGGTTTTCCGTAAGGATGGTGATTCAGATACCAATCAGTTGTAGCGATGATTGATTAATTTCAATCAGTGGACCTTTGCCCAGCAGTGGGACAGTAATAGCACTTATAAATGGCGCATCGCGTCTCATGACCAAATCTCTAAACAAAATGCGGAACGACAAACTTATTATACAGCTTTCACGTCCCAATTTTTCGATGGCTAAGCAAAACGGCCGCCATTTTTCCGCTGACATCTTGAAAATTGTGCGTTCAAACACCGTGAGGTTTGCCTACCGTGCACAAGCTTAATGTCAAGGCCTAATACTCACGGCTGCGAGCCATCCTATGTCCACTCTCCTATAGCGCCCTTGGGAATCATTCGAATTACAGAGATATCATGTTTTCGAGACTGGCTTTGAGGCCAGTTCCATTTTTAATTAAGGTTAGATGTAAGCCTCTTTGGGACGTCTGGGTGGAGCGCTAAATGTACATCTTCCATATTAATTTGCATTTATGAAAGAAATTACAAAAGGCATAGATAGGGAGAATTACCTACTTATAACTTGTGTTTCTACCTCGTACAGATACCGACTTCATTTGTTTCTTTTGTTAGAAAAATAGCATCCTCCGATGCAGTAAAAGTCAATAAGTCGAGTTCAAAGTAGAGGGCTTATTAACGTAAATATCTAACAAGAAATTTATAAACCACTTCGGTTTTTGGAAGAGCTGTTTTCAAACCACTATATTTTATGTGAAAATGACGCAAACGACCTGATGGAAAGTAATCTTCGCCGCCCATGGATACACGCAAAACTGAACTTGAAGAAGGAGTAGAACAATATTTTGAGGAAGAGTTAGGATGTGAACGGGGGAGGGGGGAGAGATGCGATACATGCATCACGCCAGTTTCCCGGCGGGGTAGGCACCGGCTACAGCTTTCCATTTGCTACGCTTGACACACTTCTTTTGTTATACAGTATGCTTTCATCATTTACGTTTAGACGATTCATGACGTAGTGTCTGAGAGAAAATGATTTTAGTGTCTAAACAGACATAATATTACATCTCCAAAGGGTTAGTCAGAGAGTAGGCAATGAGGATAGCAAAAGCAGACCTCTACACATCCTATAGTCCACTTTTCATCAAAAAGTGACTGCACGTGCTCAGCGTGACAAGTGGTGAGCCCATCGCCGCTCTATGCTTTTGGATTTATGTGTAGTCTTTAGTTCGTTAGTCGCCTTTTACGACACTCAAGGGAAGAAAAGGGGGCGGTAGTATACTTTCACCGCTACACAACACGGATAGGACTTAATATTACACTAAATATTTCAACAATGATCTATAAACGTATTGATCATCTCCATCCCTAGGTTGCCTGGAATCTTCGAGAACTATACCAAGGCGGTAACAATTCAATTTTCTTCGTCCGTGCGCCAATGGAGAGATTTGCGATTGTTGCATAGAGCAATCCCAATATTACAATCGGAGTGGTTTGTCTGCAGCGTTTGGTTGTGACGGGCTATTTGTAGACAACACGGGGGAGTGGGTATTGCAGATACAATGTTATGATTACGTTGGATCTATTGTTTTGAGACGAACCAGTAAGGGAACAGAATGAGAAGAAAAATGCAAAGAAATACTAATAATTAACTTTTCGAATCTTACTGAAATGGTTTTCTATGAATTAATATTCCTGATTATGATAAATGAATATGGAAAGGTCCACAAATTCTGTACCTACCCGTAATTGCAATAAAGATCTATTGAAAAGGGTTTATTTCTTAATCAATTAGAAAGTTTCATAATATTCCTTTCATGACTATCCAACTCACTTGAATTAAATTAGAATAAATTAGTAACAATCAAAGTTGTAGATTCGTAAGCTGGCCTACAACGAGTAAATAAAACGTAATTACTGTTTGTTGTTTCAAAGGCCGATTTGTTTTGCTTTTAATAATAAAACGAGTTTTATTGATGAAGTTATTAATGTACACACGATGTAGGTAGTGAAAGATACTATGTATTCGCTAATAAGTATATTATGATTTACATATTTTATCATACACCGAGATGATTTTAACCTAGTATGTAAGCTTTAAAGCTGCATGTTATTTTATCTTTAGTGGTTGTCATATTGTTGTGTGATTGTGAATAGAGAAAGAAAACAAAAGAAAAACAAGAAAGAAGGAAACACTTAAATAAATAATTAATAATTCTAATTGTTATCCGCCTCTGTGGTCTAGTAGTTAAGCCACAGGTCTCGGACTCAGAGGTCCGAGGTTCGATTCCCAACGGGAAGTACACCTTTGTGTACTTAGTTTGGTTGGTGGTATAGCTGTTAAACCCGCCTGGCTAGCTACCACCATCTCTAAGTTTGTTGCCATAACAACGGCGGTTATAGCATTATTGTGTTTCGACAGTTTAGATATAAGATAAGATAGCTAGCTCAGTGCTTGAGGATTCCGGGTGAAGTCCGCTTTCACCTTCGGCCTTTTCATCACTTACCATCAGGTGTGATGAAAGCCAAGCGCTTATCCGTTGTAGAATAATAATAAAAAGTTGTAACAGTAATCGTGTTAAAAGAGCTAATCGCTGTGTAAGTATCTCCTTAACTTGTAACATCGCCTTCAAGTTTGACGTTATCCGTAGGTGACGGAGCATGGGGAATGGTCGGTTATTTCCCGGGAGGGAATGGTTGAGGGGATCAGCGTAACCTTTTCGTGGCATAAGTAGTTTGTTTGATTCCAAGTTTTGGAGCGTGGTTAACGCTTTGCCACGATGAAAAGAAAAGTTTGACAGTGACGGCCGCAATAAACACTTATGGAAAATGACTAAAACAAATTGCATATTGAAGCTAAGAAGACGCATCATTGTTTTATCAGCGGTTTTTCAAGTTCGTTATTTATTATCAACAGGCTATCGCTAATCTACTGTGTAATGGTTGTAGCCACACACTAATATACGCATAAGGATGCTAAAAGGTGGTGACTCCGAAGAGAGCTAAAACAACCGAACCCAACGAGTGACGAATATACACTAAATTTATTGATTCTACCAAATTACACAATTTTATTATAAAAAATTGGCGAAGCAATGCTTAGGTTAACTTATTAAATCTAGGTCAATTTAAATATGTGCGGCTAGCTCCTACATGCTGCTATGTTATTTCAGAATCATAGTTGACATTGTAGTAAAAAGTATTACCTAATAAAGTAAGTAAAGTATTCATCAACTTCGATGTTAGATCTAGCTTCTCAAGTAGGTTACCTATCTTAGTCATTCACAAGGGCCAGGGTAGGACCCTACAAGCCCTACAGGATAGACCCTTACCTTACAGAAAATTGGCGAATCCTACTATAATTGATCGCTACCACAAAATACGTAATTGAATAAAGAATAAATAAATAAAGAATCATGTTACACAGATTAGATAAGTATTTATAAGTCTTTTTTCTTTTTTGTCAATAAAAGAGACATGCAATTTTAATACGAGATGTCCGAGTCTCACGCTGACGAATCGTAATACCGAAATATGTATCCGTGTGTTGAAATATTTTAATAACTTAATTTGCCTCTAACGAAATTTAAACGTGAATTGCACAGATGGCTGGAGCAGATGTGCTTTTATAATGTTAGAGAATATTTAGATGAGCTACATCCTCTTGTTGGTGTATTTAAGTAGGTACCATTTATAATAGTCATTATATAATTTTTTTACACTTGTAATATTTCGCGTTCCATTATAAACATAACATTTCACATATCATTTTTATTGATTATAAATTATAAATAAATTGCAATTGTAACCTTATTGTAGTGTTTATTTTATTGATTTCAATGTTATTATTTAAATTAAATAATGTATTATTTTATATTTTGCATGCTTTAAAATAGCGAAATGTGTTTGTACCATTTATATTTGTTAAGTTCTTTTTTTGTACCGCATTTGAAGCAAATAAATTATTTGGTTTGTATTGATAATTTTAAAATTAACAATTTAGCTAAATGACGTATTGTTGATAGTAATTCCAATCCCAAACAATCAAAATTCTATTCCATAATGTCATTATGCCACTTGACTATCCCTCTGTACGGTATCTTTACCGATATAAACCATTTTGGTAACACTAACTGGGTTAACTAAACAACCAAGCAATCACAAGCACAACTGACAAAGTTACATGAACCCGAGTTGGGTAGAGTTGGGGACATCTCAGGAGATGAGGCTATTAACTTATACCACCTTGTGGTGTGCTGGGACATTCGGAGGAGTTAACCGCTCAACTCAGTCCTTGGGGTGCACCGGAACTTTAAGTTAACGATTTACGATTTACAAACGTCCACTGTGAATTGTTTAGATACAATGGGATTGGCATGCCTTAACTTTTGTCTAACTATTGTGTGCAGTGGCGCCGCGTTCTATTTGTTAAACGTATGGACCATACATATTATATATAGGATCTAACAATATCAATAAGCGAACGTTTAAGGGGAGCATCTAAATATCACACTGAGCATGCTCACCAAATTTGGCCCAAAACTACAGGCTGGTTAACGAGATAATCAACAAAACATTATCATAATTTACCAAAAAATACACCCTTTCCAAACCTGTGCAGCTGTACTACACGCACACAGAGATAGCCGAACATGCACACTAAACTCGGAGTACACGTAGCTATCTTTTTATTGACGCTTGCGTGCGTGTTAATAAAGATACAGCATGTTTCATGATGTGCATTATTTTAATTGATTTACGTTGTCAGAAAATATAACTTTATAGGATAAAATGTTTACTAGAAAAAAAATCAACCAGTCTCAGGAAGCTCGAGTGGGACTGGTTCCTGAGACTGGTTGATTTTTTTCTAGTAAACATTTTATCCTATATCTATGTAGCATTGGGAATGCAAAATTTCAATAATAAAGATAAATATAAGTTTGAAAAGTCACTATAAAACTGGAGCCTATTTTTGTCGTTGTACCTTCAGAATGACGTGTAGATACAGCCCTTAAACGTCCGCTTATTGATTTTGTTAGACCCTGTATACACTCACGACTATTTTATAACCACTTCATGCTGTTGGATGTAAGCCTTCAGTCCGTTAGTCGGCTTTTGCGACACCCAAGAGAGGAGATGGCTTGGTAGTATTGTTTTAATGAGCCGCTACACGGCACCTAGAAGCTATGTACTATATTTGTCCCACTTCTGGGCAATGGCATTAGATGTTTTGCGATTCATAGTCCGGATTCGTGATCACCAACTCGCATTTGAAAAGCGCAGTGATCAATCTAATAAGTACCCATCATTTAGCAGTAATTTTCACTGAGAATGCAGAGTGATGTAACGGGGTTGCACAAGAGGGAGACCTCAGCAGGCGCCACAAAACAGATAAGATACGACCCCTCCAGGAAACCTGGCGTAAGTCCTATAAGGACGTAAATCGCGAAAGAACCGCTCGGGACTCTCCTTGGAGAATGCATACTGAGTTTGGTCAAAGATATAATATCTTTGAGATTGAGGTTATGATGAGGTTTGGACTTCTGAAAGCTTAGACTATAGTGTGGTTGTTAGAACGCTACGTCAAAAAGTGTATGTTGGTGTTGAGTAAACGGCTGTTTTAACGACGTAATATTAAGTTAACAAACTGTTTTAAATATAACAACTATTGGGTCTGATTCTGGGCTCGTCTTGGTACAATACTGCATTCCGAATAGGATGCAAGTATGTCACGACTATTCAAAAAATAAGTGAGGGTAACACTACTCGAATTTTTTTATTTTATAACTTTTAAATCGCCAATGATTTAGTAGATGCGACATACCCTGGGATGGTAATGATACAAACGCTCGCCCTGCCCCCGTTATTGAATAAAAATAAATTATCATCAGCCTATAAACGTGCCACTGCTGGACACCGCCAGAGTTCCCCCATGGACAGCAGCATATGGTCAAATTTTATTACAGTAAAAGCAAAGCAGTCGGGTAACCTGATGGAAAGTAATCACTGCCCGCGGACACCCGCAAAACCAGAGGAGAGCCTGATGCGTTGCCAGCCTTAAAGGAGGAGTAGGAATCGTGAGGGGGATGGGGAGAGAGATGGGACTCCGTCATTAGATTGAGCCATAACTCACAACGCTGGCCCAATGCAAGTTGACAAAAATCTAGATACTTATGTTCTAAGAAAAAGTAATTGACCTCCCGATAAGAATACAATAGAACTCAAAATGCACATCATAGTCTCGATACTTACAATTTTCCCGTACAAACTAAGAGCCGTGTAAGTTTAATTTGCTCATATCTGGGTTAGCTGCCGAGACGGCGCCGCGGCGGCGCGCCTTCACAAAGGCTGTCGGCGCCCCGGTGTATGGTGATCGATCGGTCCGTACTTATTGCTGGATCAAGTACGTTACGACTTTCAAACGGATTTGTTAAAACTGTTTAAAGTTCGGAATGATTCAAAAGTGCAATTATCCTATTTTTGATATTATAATACTATCGGCCCGCCCGCCGCCTTCGTCCATGCTAACTTAGAAACACCGTCTATTTTGTCATTGAGTTGATAATATCTACAAATTATATATAAAAACCATCCTCCTTGATCGATCTTTCTTTCTGAAAACCGCGTAAAAACCCATTGCGTGGTTTAGGCAGAAAGCGGAGCCACAGGCAAAGGGAATCGGTGGCCTTACTTTCTGTTTTAATTAATTAAATTTGTTAACGCTCACACCATCCATCCTACCCATGTAGAGCTATGTACATACATACATCGCGCCGTTTCCCGGCGGGGTAGGCAGAGACCACAGTTTTGATTTCCATAAGCTACGATCCTGGCACCTTTGGTTCATTTACCATAATATTAATAATGAATAAAATAAAAAAGTACAACGTATACCGTCCCACTGCTCCATCGTTGCCTGGTGATAAAAAAATACTGACATTTTATAAATCAAAACTATTTCAATTTTTAATTAACAAAATGTACTAGGTATACAATTAACGACTACTTAAATGATAATAATTGACATGCTATATTTTAATTGTATTAACGTTAACTGTTTAAAATCGGTTAAAGCCGTATGGATGTGGTACTTTGCCTACCAAAAACAAACATGGGTCGGTAAAATAAAAACTGTCAGGTGTCAATGTGGTCAAAGGGTAAAAATATCATTTATTCGCATTCGGTTTTGGATTATGGCGGTCGGTCTGGTTACGGTTTGCTGATTTTTGGTTCCCATGGTTGGGACAGCCCAGGCAGACCTGTAAATATATGGTGTAAAAACAACCGCGATTATGGTGCGCGCATAGTAGTCCTGGCGTTCGGATTCGCGTTCGCGTTGATTGACTTGTTCGTTTCAGTACATGACCGCGTGCCTTAGCTTGTGAAATAATAACAAGAAATCGCTTAATATCTTGCCAATCTCCTTGTAAACAGCCATCGGAGGCTGTTGTGTGTAATTAATTGGACGGACTAACGCTGACGGCAGCGTATTTTGGAAATCTTTCGCGTATTGGCACGCGTCATAGGCGCGTCGCGGAAGGTGCTGCGTGCTAGTTGTACTAACAGGCCATCGGCGGGCTGAGGAGTGGGTGTGCACGGATCGGTAGAACGGACGTGTATGAGCGATTTGGACGAGTCTCCCGCGGAGTCGGCAGGCGGGGCACGCCACCGAGGCCGGCGTCGCATCACGGCAGCAGGGCTGCGACCATCCTGTTACCTTCCTAACCCCAACCCCTCATCCTAAGGTTGCAAGGCGAGCTAAACATCGGACCAGTCGGTAAGTCCATAGAATTTAAGTTAAGATTAAACGCTGGCGTATCGCAGCAACCTTCAGACACCCATGATCGGAGGCCTAGAAGGCCCAGGGTCTGTCCGAATCATTGACTATGATTTTATTATAATTTGTAAATTATTTATGTAAGTAAGTAATAGATTGAATTGACTGTAATGTAATTTTGAATATTTGCACATTGTATTATACGATAGAAATGCTGGTTAAAATTGTTTTAAGAACAATTTTTGTACTATATTTGAGCAAATAAATATTTGATTGATTGATTGATTGATCATTCAAACCAAGTGATCGCTACAATTAAAATCTTAAACTAAATTACTAATAATTACTACAGTTTATTATTAGGGTATATGTTTTATAATACCTAGACAATTTTAAAGTTTGCATTTCTCTGGAAACAAAATATTTTATCGAAATTTTACGCATATACCTTTTTTCGGGTATAAAAAGGTAGGTATATGTATGTGTAGGGAATATATATATATATATATATATATTTATTTATTTATTTAAAACCTGTTTAACTAGTTTACCCTAGCTAGTTCTTTTTGGTAAATATTTGAAATATGAACTGAAAAATGTTACATCTCTGTTGTACTGTATTTTTTTATTTCATGACCACATTTTATTCAAAGTAATGAAGAAAAATCTATTTAAATACAATTTGAACAGCACTTAATTCTAAGTGTCCAATACCAAAGTGTTTTAACAATGCCAAAACTACATTTACAAAACAGTTACAGTAACAGAAATTGGTATTTCGCAAAAATCACTAATTGAACATCCTCCCTCACTAACAAATAACATTATTCATTTTGCAAAATACTCGTATAGAATTTAAAATGAAACTTCCATCGGTGTCAATTTAATTACTTGGCGTCGACGCGCAAAACGGCAATATCCATATAGGAGCGACGAGTATGCCAGATTTATTAAAAATATTTAAATCCGCAGAGTAAGGGGAGACACACGAGATATTTATTAATAGAGTACGGTTTCGTGTTCGTTAAAATGTGTCGCATGAGCCTCGCTAAGTATGTGTTGGTTTTTCATTTCAAGTCCTATGATGTTTGAGTACCTACCATGATTTTATTTAATTTTCTATTTCCGCGCTTGGCTTTCTTTTTACCTAATGATAGGAGCTTGTTGGCGCAGCGATAACTTACAAGCAGTTAAGAAACATTTGCAAAAACATCTCGCGCTTCTCCGTGCTTTGGAAACAATGTAAAGCCGTTAGGTTCTGGTTGTGTCGTAAGATGGCAGTCGTTAAAACCCACCTACCCGCATTGGGCCGGCGTGGAGGCCAACCTCCCCATGAGGTGTTTTTCATGTGGAAAGGTCTGTGCCCAGCAGTGGGATGTTTATAGGCTGTTGATGGTGATACACCGCGGCAGCTCTTTACAATATTAAAAATCACAAGTTGCAAAATTGAACTATGTTAAAAAAAAAGTTTGTAAATATCACGTTCAGACTATATATTTATTTACGGAAAAGGTACACCAACAGTATAATATGTCGTACATTGTTAAATATTATAAGCTTACGATCTAGACTAAATCTGATCACCTTATAGTAGAACAGAACGACAGAACTATCGGTAGGTAGGCGACAAGTAATCCTGCTAACCTAAGATGGTTAGTCATGTAGAGATAATGGATGAAAATATACACCGAGATTTTTCATTGGTTTTGGAGCCGAAACCCTGTTCATGTTTCTCATCAGTAAAAGCTATTTAGCTTGTAAAACTAAAAATATGAGCACAAAAAATCATTAAAGAATATCAATAAAATATGTAAGATCCCTTAGTACCGAGGCGCTTCAAACGCTCCGCCTACCCCCCGCCCCGCCGCCGGCGCAGGCGGCCGGCCGGGAAAGTTCATTGGGGTCACAGTCTATGAGTAGATAAGGAGAACGTTACTACGTGTTTACGACAAAAAGTCACTTTTACCACTTTTTTTTCTTTGCTCGTAAAGCGATTATTATTTCATAAATAAGTACAACACTTTTTTTGTATTATAATGTTTTCGGCTCTAAAACCAATGAAAAATCTCGGTGTATATTTCCAAAAAAGGTGCATGAGGCGAGATTAAATGGGACAGTTGGAAGGGGAAGACCCTACGAACGTACTTAGATCAGATCGGTGACGTTCTCGTTAAAGGTCAGGTCAAGAGTACCTTAAACCGACGAGCATGCATCAAAAACAATATAAGAGTATAAGTGAATCAGATTGTGCGTCTCTACTTACCCCCGAGACAATATCAGAGCCGAGAAAGCACAACATTGTCCATCCCAAAACAAATTCTAAATCAATAAGTTATAAGAGCCGGAGGTATAGCGGCCCACCAAACAATACTACCAATCCCTCTCTTTCCTTGGGTTTCGTAAAAGGTGACTAACGGACTTACGGCTGCACCTTTATAAAGACTGTGATATTTTAAACTATTTACATTAGAGATAAGATCGAACACCAATTTAACAACACAATTTCAACATGCTGTGCTTTTAAAGAGTTAAAAGAGACAAATTAAAATAGTTTTATTAAACATGCACGCGTTCGCGTTATCGGTGTTTATGCTCTACCTATTCCGATCAAAATGCTGTGCTAGTAGTGGCCCTTAATACAATACTACAGCCCCATCACTTCCCTTGGGTGTCGTAAAAGCGACTAATGGACTAAAGACTGATCATACATCCTACAGCACAGAGTGGCGACGGGCTCACTACCTATAACGCTGAGCACATGTGCAGTGTGCATGTGCATGTGTGGTTGGTGGTAGGGCTTTTAAGTCCGCCTGGCTAGCTACCACCATCTTATCTAAGTCTGTCGCCATAACAACGATTTTTATAGCATTGTTGTGTTCCGGCAGTTTGAGATAAGATAGCCAGTTCCTCAGTGGTTGAGGATTCCGGGTGAAGTGCGCTTCCATCTTCGGCCTTATCGTCACTTACCATCAGGTGAGATGAAGGCCAAGCGCTAAACAGTTGCCAAAAATAAAAAAAGTTATTGTTGTTTGGTGAAACGTGGACTGTGGTAGTGGACTGCTTTTGCGATAATCATTGCCTGGTCTCTGACTAACCCTTTGGGGATAATAGACGTGAATCCATATACGTTTGTAAGTTATAACCACTGCTCAGAAAGCACAGCGCTATGGCCCTTCCCAAAATCAATTCTAAATCAATAAACAACAAGGAAATTAACATTTCCCCACGAATCGGTGTCCGCGCGCGACGCGTCTCCGCCCGCTCATTTCCTTACGACAGCGGTCAATGCTAAATCAAATCGGCCAATAACAGCAGCCCTTGGCGAGTTTGAAAGCAGGGTTGTCACATAAAAATATATTTGAATTTATTTATTTTTTCGGTACAAAGGAAGAATTTGTTGACTATTCATAAAATAATGCTTAAAGAAAACTGCTTATAATTGGAGTTTGTTGACGTTAGAAACCGTTAACTAGTCAGAAATCAATCATCCCTCCAAATGTTTGCTTTGGTCTATGTAGGAACAGGATCTTTGATAACAAATATACTCGTTGTAATTGCGAAAAATAAATAATAATTGTTCTATACAAACTTGCACATATAATTTGACCGAATTGAATATAACAGCTGATATAACACGTAATTCAGAGTAGCTTCCTTTTCGTAATTCATAATTGTTCCTTGCACTTAATAGGATTGCCTAGTTGTGGGGTTTTAAACCAAAAACCCTGTTGTCTGGAGTTGATGACGATGAATAGAGGCGCATGTTTAAATTTAAGAAAGACAGGGGGTTTAAATTGCCTACATAAGGTACTTTTGACATTAGCAACGCCACGTTCACTTTTAGTACTCAGCTCGTCATAGCCCTAAACCCTTTTACGAAAGTGTCCAGTTACGACATATCGTGTTCGGGTGGCAGCCCTATTCGCCGTGTTCACGTTGCGAAACTCCACAACTCAGAATGAAGCCGAATAGTTGTGAACTCCGCCATCGTTAGTCACGTGATACCGTATTCAACTCCGTGAACCACCCTCAATAACTATTACCGAAACTTTACACCTTATTACATGCGAAATAAAGTCGGAAACGGTCCAACGATAAAGCTTTAGCTCTGAACCTGAAGGTCATATAACAGCGGGCCTTAACGGTTTCGTAATAGAGTTTATTATAGCGCGTTGGCTTTGAACAACTATTGGAATATCTTTTATAAACTACTTGATAATACTTCTTGGGTGAAGGATCATGGAGTACAACGATATAAATAATGTATGTCGAGTTGTCTGAGCGTTGTTCGCGATGTGTGTTGTGCTCGGTTATTACAGTATTTTGTATAATAATACAAAGTCAGGAAGATCTATACAACCACTTCGGTCTACATGGTAACGGCTACAAATGTTCAAGTGGACTCATAATAAGGAATTGAATGCTACTTTCATAACATATAATTCAAATTAGCTCAAAATTTATAACGATTTTAACAGTACCTATAGCACACACTACATAAATACAATACAGTAAACTTTTTTTTTTACTTTAATATGAAATACTTTTTAACACTTCGGATTAACTCGCGTTTAATTTACTACATTACATAGATTTTTTTTATATTATCCGGATGTTTCGAACCCTTTACAGGTCACAGGGAGATCCTGCTCTTTTAGCTTCTTATTGGAATTTAAACAGTGTATGTAGTATGGTATATATGATTTTGGAATTATCTTTTTTTGAAGTCTGATAATCTAATTCGATTTATAAAGGTTTGTTGGAACAAAGCTCTCGAGATAGCGGTTTGACCGTAATGTGAAATCCGTGAATTCCTAATTAATTGCCTCATTAATTTTCTCCTTTTGGCTCACCGAACACACAGAGATCTGAAGCGATTAGATAATAAATTAATTTTATGATAATAATAATTGAGATTGTGTTTTTACTTTTTGGTAATTATTTTGTTACGTTTTTATGTACTTGACATTATAAAATCAATTATTTTGTTTCTTTTTTATTGACATTTTTGATTGTAATTGATTTTTTTAAATACGATTGACTTAAGTTAAGATTGATTGAAACTATACCGAAGAAAATAATCCATTGAACAAATAATCTATATCGCAGTGCCAACAATGCCGTGCTCAATTTCAAGATCGAGTAGGTACCTCGGTGTGTGGCTGAAGCGCTCGGCTCGAAATCTGGAGGTGCAGCGTTCAATTGACATTTTGGGTAACGTGTTTGAATTTTTCGATGCATAGCCCGGGTTTCAAATCGCCAACCCGCAACTGACAAGCGTAATGGTATAGCCAATACCCATCAATAGGCTAGTTTACTAAATTTCAAAATCATGTTAAAACGATACTTGTTTTCCTATTTTATCCAAAAAAAAATCGAAAATTTGATCATTTACCTACAATATTTATTTTGTGTTTTTATATTCCGATTTCAATTAACCGCAAAAACGCTCAAGACCGTCATGTTGAATGAATGACGTCACGCCCCGTGCCAAGATGTTTTGTTCGAGGCTTGTTCTATAGATATGTCACAACAATAAAATTACATTTGTGACGTGTGACGTCACGGTTTTTGATTTCCGTTTAATGTCATATGACTGAATCCATAATATTGTCGATTTTTTTCTTTAAAAATATTAATAATCCAAATTTTTTAGAATGGATATTTTAGATATTATGTTTATATAATTCATAATTGATAATAAGAAACACCAATCCACCCGATTTATTGTTATTTGAGACACAAGCCTGTTGTAGCCAACACTTAACCTCAATCACGAAAGCCGTTGCCCAGCAGTGGAGCTGCATACATGCTATACATTACTTTCTACCTTAAAGTGAACTAAAGGATAGTTTGACAATAAAATGTTACACATAAAAGCAATAAACTGGCAGTTTATGTTGCCCAAACCAATACGTCAAACGTGCGGGCAAAAAGCTCCATTCCTAGCATAGCGCTCAACCACGCCACTCATAAATATCAGAAATGGCTTTGCCGCCGCCGTCGCCCGCCGGCTTTATTTGATGGCACCAAATGGTCTTTTTGTACGCCCGTAGTGATGGTCGATACATTCATACATTTAAAGTGCAATCGATGTGTGGAAAAAGTTTGAAATGAGAGAAAGAAGAAAATGCGATTAATGTACAAAATTATTGTCCTAAATTTTCTTTCCATCCAAAAGTTGTCTGGAAGAGATGACTTTTAGTAATTACCGCCCTTCGTATATGTCTATTTATTGTTTTTTGTCAATAGTGCTCACTTTACTGAAGTTAATTTGTGCATTTATGTAGATATATTAGAGAACTCAAATCTTTAGTTCATAGATATTTATTCAATAAAACAATTTGCATTGTATTGGAATTTACACAAAAATTTAAAATAATAGGTACAGATTAGAATAAGGAAAATAATTACATTGACAAATTATTATAATATATACATTAATTACATACACATAATCACGACTTTAATCCCCGAAGGGTTAGTCAAGACTAGGGAATGAGGACAGCATAAGCAGTCCTCTACCATAGTCCACTTTTCGCTAAATAGCGACTGTACATGTGCTCAGCGTGACAGGTGGTGAGCCAGTCGAAAACGGTCCGATCAGCTGACGACATTAGTATGGGAGATCGAAATTTTTTGTCATTTTTGTCAAAAATAACTTGCATGATTCGATAGTACTACTAAAGGTAAATCGTTCTGCCGCGGGAAAACCACCTAATTGACTCGGTGTATACCGTGCCGCTCGTGGACAAAGGCCTTCCACGAGTCCTTCCATCCCTCTGTCCTGAGCCGCCTCCTGCCAGTCGGTCTACTGTGCGTCCAGATCGTCTCGCCACCTTCTTCTGGGCCGACCCCGGCGGCGTCGTCCATCTCAAGGTAACCCATTGTAACTTTTGCCCAGCGGTCGGGATGCATGCGACTAAGGTGACCCGCCCAATCCATTTGAGCTTTGCAGCTTTGTAGCCATAGAGGTCTTCAGGCCTCTAAAGTTTTATCATTGCTATATTTGATGGGTATTGGCTAAATCAGCACGCTTGACAAATCCAGGTTGGTGATCAGAACCCTGTGTTTGTGTCCAGTATTCCCTGTGGAAGCCGAGAAAAATCCGAACACACAATTTGCAAGACCTGGAAATGGAACCTAGACGCAAATACACCACAATATCACATAAATACGAGTGAATGGGTAAAAAACAACATCGACAATTAAGTTAAAACCCTAAACCAGCACCTCTACCACCTCTACACCGTGAATAAATATCAGAAGTTCGATTGTAAAACCGCGTATACCGAATAGAAAAACTAAAACCAAACTAAATTCTACATCCACTACCGTTGGAAAACATTGTACACGTCATTGCTACGGTCACGCACCAGCAATGTACAACGAACGTACGATTGTTAACATTTCCATTTCATCGTGAGCGCAGAAGGAATCGCTTTTACTACGAATGTCTATTTATAGATATATTATAAATTCTACAGCTGTGTTTGTCGTACATCGCGTGGCGTGCTCACACCTTTACAGAGGAGCCGCTGTACGTCCAGCCACGTATGTGGAACACAGCGATGGACAACTTCCAATTGCCAATAGGGACTGTGCCTCGGTCCCGCGTCCGGTCGTAAATTTCAGCGCCTGCAAACGTCGATTCGCCTCATCGACTCTGTTTGTGCTCGGAATTGGATTACATAATTCAGATCGGATTTTAATAGTGCCTGTAAAACTGGGAGCGCCGCCGTTACAAAGATACTTCCGAAAATGACTGGTTAATTAAAATTTAACGAAATAAAGGTGTTGAGATGAATTTTGTAGTACAGGTATCTACTAAAATCTTAATTAATGAATAATAATATAAATAAATATAGTAAAATGTTGAATAAACGTTGAAAAAATGTTTTCAACGTTTAACTATTGAACCAATTTAACACATACAAACTCGTAAACATACATTAGGCTAAGTTGACCATTCATCATATTATGTCAGGTTCAACCTTTATGAAAAGGGGAACAGACGAGGTAATGAACACCAAAACCTAAGACTCACGCTTGAACCGTAACAACTATAAATTTGAGGGCTGCAAACTTTAAAGTCATTCCGAGACACACTTGGGCGGCTTAAGTGTTCTTGCTTAAGTTTTTAAAAGTAGGTCGCTCCAATCTTCGGTTATACATAGGTATTTACATACACAATAATCACACTTTTTCACGTCAGAGACTAGGCAATGAGGACCACGAAAACAGCCCTCTGCCATAGTCCACTTTTCTTTTTTGCGCAGTCTTTAGTCCGTTAGTCGCCTTATACGACACCCAAGGGAAGAGAGGGGGTGGTAGTATTTTGTCACCGCTACGCGACGCGGTTAGATATATTAACTCGGTAAATATATTAAATGTTCAGTTATATAAACGTTAAATGGCGTACGGGATAGCTGATGAGGGTGAGCTTGTGGCTGACAGTCTATCTATTCAACTACTCAGCCGGTAACACTAATTATCATCAACCTATTAACATCTCACCGCCGGGCACAAGCTTTCCTGCAACAGTACAAGTAGCTATTGGACCGATCTACCACCGAGAAGTTTTTAATTTACCCATCCAGTGAACCGGCATTGCGAAAGTTGCTTAACTTAAGAGATCAACAAAATCGCAAACCTTAGTAGCTTTAGTCACTGCGGCATCGAGCGTCTCAGTAACACTCACAGGCTGGCTATCTCGTGCAAAGTAAAGTGCCAGGTGCTAAAATAG